>CP106723.1:115631829-116869042 GCA_025506655.1 Gossypium rotundifolium
ATTAAATGTATGTGAAAAGTATGTATAAATGTATTGTGATTTCAGTAATGCTCTGTAACCCTATTTTGGCATTGAATACGGGAAAAGGGTGTTACATTTATTGGTTTCAAAACATGGTTAGTTGATTCTAGGGCTAGCATAACATATGTGAGAGTCTAGCTATACATTCCACATATATAAACTGTGATAGTGTGTTGACTCTTGACACTTTAAAATGTGTTCCATATTGTAAATGGATCCCAATCGAGCTATAGCTGATGAAGTTGATAGTAATACGCCCACTCCCGCTCAAGGGACAACCCCGTCTGATTCTAGACTCGTGTCGGATAGTCAGGGAGGAGAGACTAGAGAAGCCTTCTTCCAAATGATGAATGAATGGTTCACATAGTATATCCGAACAAATCCGACTGCTCAACAAACTCTACCCCTCCTAATCCCCAACCGGTTCTCGTAGTTCCTTAAGTTGTCGAGCTTTTAAGATTGAAAAAACTCCAGTTGACAAGATCTGTAAACACGGGGTTGAAGAATTTAGAGCTAATGTTGATGATGATCCTGGGAGAGCAAAGTTTTGGCTTGAAAATACGATTCGAGTGTTTGATGAGCTTTCTTGCATGCCGGCTGAATGTTTAAAATGTGCTATATCATTGTATCATAATCTATTCCTAAGGTTCGATTGGGATTTCTCGCTTGCCAAATCGTTGTCATATGTGTTCGTAAGGTCGATTACACAATTCATGCATTAATTAAATCAAATAAAATACATTTAAAGTAAAGCTTATTTAACGTACGAACTTACATCGGTTACAAAAATGACCAAAGGACCTATTCGTCAAATACTTTATTTTTCCCCCGATCTACACCCAAACATTGTTTTTCTTGATCTATAATACCACATTTAGCTTATTTAATCATCATATTATTCAAGTCAACCCAAAAACACATTATGGACAAATTTTCATTTTTGCCCTTAACTTTTTAACAATTTACAATTTAGTCCCTAAGCTCGTAAAATGAATTTCTTTCAATTTCAGCACAACCCAAGCCTAGTTGATTGTTTTTGTACTCATAACAGCCCACATTTTTCATCTATTCACACTTTTCTACACATTTTATAGACTTTTACAAATAAGTCCCTATTTGACATTTTTTATCGAAAATTAGTTTCCAAAAGTCGTTTAACAAACAACAAACATGCATTTTCTACCATCAAACATCAAAATACAAGCATATTCAGCATGGGTAAATTTTTAAACTTTATCTTTCTTTCAAATTAGTCCTTGAAATAGTTAAATCAAGTTACAACGATCTCAAAAATATAAAAATCGTTAAAAACGAGACAAGAACGGACTTACAATCGAGCTTGGAAGCTTGGAAAAAAACCCTAGCTATGGTTTCCCCTAAAATTTCGGCTATATGGACTAAATTGAAGAAGATGACATCTGTAACACCCAAACCCAACCCAAACACCATGACCGGATCTGGCATGTCACTAAGAAGATTTAGTAAAACATGTCGCATTTTTGGAAAACATTTGTCGAGTTTAAACATGTATTCTAGAAAACTTAATGATTTGGTAATTCTTAAAATATATAAATTTTATATGATGCCTTTATGAATTAAAAACCGAAATTTAATACATGCCTTACTTTATATTTTTCACCAAAATTAGGTGTCCAAAAGAAAGCCCAAAGTATAAGGCTAGTGGCCCATGGCCTTATTAAAATAAAATATAAAACCCAAAATAATTTAAGCCCATGGCCTTATTAAAATAAAATATAAAACCCAAAATAATTTAACTTATTGAAGGAAAATTTAAATAAATGGCATCTTTTTTGTACCAATTCGAACTCTTGCATGGCTACATTGTGCTCCCCTCCAGCCCGGTCTGATGCACAAAGGCTACCTGAAAAAAATGTTAAATAATAGGGTGAGTCACAAGACTCAGTATGCAACCCTCGTGCACCATCAGACTAGGCCTTAGCCCCACAAAATAGATAACAAAATATAATATAATAGGAATTATGCAAAGCCCAACCCAATCCTAGGTTTCCATCCGCTATACACCACCCTTACCTGCCAATCACACCATTGGGGATTTCTACAATCAACCCACACCGCTACACACCATCGATGGCAGCCATGCTGCAGTTAGCTGCTCATCGTTAGATATGGCAATAGCCACTACAACATATCATGGCAAAAAAAAAAAGTCAGTACAACAGATCATGGCAAAAGCCGCTACAACAGATAATGGCAAAAGCCACTACAACAGAACACTTCCCCTTTCATCAATCACCCAACCCCGTGCAATCACAGAAACTGGCATACATGTTTATCATATCAAACCAACAGAACCATTCACTTAAGAATGATAAAGATTAGTAACCTGGTGATTCGCCTTTACCTTACTCGGGTTTTCAACAGCCATGCCGATATTTCGGCATTTAACAGGATATAATAGATTTATAAGCATATATTAACAGGCAATCCAAATGGTGTGAGAATGTTACATACCTTATTAATGTGTAGGACTACCCTCTATGTCGATACCCTCACTAACCAGATCTACTGCCTTTTGTCTACAACTTTGCTCAAAAGCCGGAAGAACGCTAAGATAAGGCTTCTCCTATATTCGGCCAAGGGTTAGTGTTTTACCCAGATTATATGTTTAAATTAACATATCTCCTTACCTTGAAATCCTGAAAGTAATACGATTTGAGTGCTACTGAACTCTGGCTTAGAATTCTAAGCGATTGAATCGCCTTCAAATCCTGGAATGCCGCAAATGAGAGAAAACACCCGATTAGTTAACCATATAGCCATTCGGCTAAGATCTCTAAAGGCCGAAAAAAGATTGAAATCTCGTGAATCGACACTTACCTTTAGTTTTCTTCAAGATTCGGCTGGCGCACACCACGTAAGAATTAAGCAATCACAAGAGAAAAGATCTAGGGATTTCAGCTTTTAAGAAAATCCCGAAAATATGAAAGAGAGAAATGCTGATGCGTTTTCGGCTTTTGGAAGAACTAGGAATTGAAAAGATGGGCAAGGAAGTAGATAGAGAGATTCGACCAAAGTGTTTGCAAGAGAAGAGAAGGTAAATTGCAGGGTTTTGGTTTCTGACAGAAGGAAAAAAGAAGAAGAAGAAAAGATGATTCTAGTTTGCCGAAAAGAGAGAAAGCTCGAGGCTATTTTTAGAGAACACAATGAAAAATTCGGTACACCCCCTTGCCTATATTGAATCAATTTTTCCCCCCTCTCCTGTGTTTGATTTTCAGCCAACTCTGCAACCAAGAGATCACTCTTATCATTCTATCCCTTATCCTTAACAGAACACTCATCCAACAGAGACCTACACCACACCACTACTTCCCCTTTATCAGCATTATATCCACATAATTTAAAACATAAAATCCCCTATTTTGTAGCCACATTGCTGTCCCTCCGAGCTCTCTTTGGGCTGTCAAAATTGGTCCAATTCCTTGGGCTCCAAGCGGCCACACTGGGGCTCCTTTCATTTGCCTATTGGCGCCACTTATAGCTCCCTCCTATTGCACCTCTTGTTCCTAGGCCACAAGCCCATTATGCCTATTACACTCTCAATACTTTATTTAAACCCAATAGTCTCTAAACAAAATATTTAGCCAAGACCTCGGCCTATTCTTGAGCCCAATTTGCACCTTTAAACCTTAAATTAACATTTTAAGCATACATCACATAAAATGCACAGCCTAATAATTTGGGATGTTACAGTTCTACTCCCCTTAAAATAAATTTTGACCTCGAAATTCACCTGATCAGAAGAGATAGGGATATTGCTGTTGCATAACATCCTCTGGTTCCCATGTCGCTTCCTCCGCACCGTGGTTTTGCCACAAAACCTTGACCAAAGGGACGAACTTCCTTCTCAACACTTTTACATCTCGTTCCAAGATTTGCACTGGTTCCTCCTCAAAAGACAAATGTGGCCTTACTTCAATCTCTTCCACCGGCATAATGTGCGATGGATCAGAACGATAATGTCTTAGCATTGAGACATGGAACACGTCATGTATCTGTTCCAACTCTGAAGGAAACTCCAATCGATAAGCCATTGGGCCCATGAGTTCCAGTACCCGATAAGGCCCAATAAACCGAGGACTTAGCTTACCCTTCCGACCAAACCTCATTACCTTCTTCCACGATGACACTTTCAAGAAGACTTGATCTACTACTACAAATTACATCCCCTTCCATTTAAGATCAACATACGACTTCTGCCGATTAGACGCTTCCTTCAACCGAGCCCAAATTAACCTAACTTTCTCTTCCATTTCTGACACTAGTTCTAGGCCCAACACCTGACGCTCACCGAACTCTATCCAACAAGTTGGGGTACGACATCTCCTTTCGTATAACGCTTCATAAGGCACCATCTGAATACTAGATTGATAACTATTATTGTATGTGAATTCTGCTAAAGGCAAATACTCCTCCCAGCTTCCCCTAAAATCGATGATGCAACCCCTTAGCATATCCTCCAAGATCTGAATTACCCTCTCAGACTGACCATCAGTCTGTGGATGCAAAGCGGTGCTGAAGTCTAGTCTTGTTCCCATTGCCTGATGCAGAGCCTTCCAGGTGACGTGAACCTAGGGTCTCTATCCGATATAATCGACACAAGTACACCATGCAGTCTCACCACCTCAGCCACATAAAACGTAGCCAACCTTTGCAGAGAAAAGTCGACACGAATCGGTATGAAGTGAGTAGAGTTCGTTAGCCGATCCACAATCACCCAAATTGAATCCTTTTTAGTGGGCGTAAAGGGTAACCCACTAACAAAATCCATCGTGATTCTCTCCCATTTCCATTGTAGAATCTTTACCGGCTGTAACAACCCCGAAGGCAACTGGTGTTCTATTTTCACCTGCTGGCACGTCAAACACTTGCTCACGAATTCTGTTATCTCTCGCTTCAGACTTGGCCACCAGAATTGTTCTCGCAAATCCCGGTACATCTTAACCCCTCCAGGATGCATAGCATAAGGGCTACTATACGCCTCCTGAAGAATCATCTGCCTTAACTCCACATCCTTTGGCATACAAACTCTCTTACGAAAACACAGGACTCCATCACCATTCAAACTATAGTCCTCTCCTTCACCACTTTGCACTTGCCGAGTCGAGCACTCAAAACATCGTCTAGAAGTTGCTTCTCCTTGATCTGATTTGTCCACATAGGTCTTACTTGGAGCTCAGCTACCAAACTTCCATCCTCATACAGACTAAGATGAGCGAACATTGCCCTCAAATCTGCTATAGCCTTCCTACTCAGCGCATCTGCCACCACGTTAGCCTTACCTGGATGATATTCGATCAAGCAGTCATAGTACTTCAAGAGCTCAATCCACCTACGTTGCCTCAGATTCTACTCCTTCTGGGTAAGGAGATACTTCAAGCTCTTATGGTCCGTGTAAATAACTGACTTCTCCCCATACAGGTAGTGCCTCCAAATCATCAGAGCAACCACTATCGCCGCCAATTCTAAATCGTGCGTAGGGTAGTTCAATTCATGCTATCTCAACTGTCGAGACGCATATGCAACAACTTTTCCATCTTGCATCAACACATATCCTAAACCCATGTGTGACGCATCACAGTAGATAGTAAATTCTTTTCCCGCCTCTGGCTGAATTATCACTAGCGCTTCTGTCAAGATTCTTTTCAGCTTCTCAAAGCTCTCCTGCTGTTTGTCAGACCATACAAATGATACTCCCTTCCTCAACAACTTAGTTAAAGGTAGCGCTATCAATGAGAACCCTTCAACAAGCCTTCTGTAGTACTCGGCAAATCCCAAGAAACTCTAAACTCCCACCACAGACTTCGGCGATTTCCAATCCAATACGACTTCTATCTTCCGAGGGTCCACCCTAATTCCCTCTGTGAAAACTACATCCCCTAAGAAAGTCACTTCCTTCAGCCAAAACTCACACTTAGTGAACTTTGCGTACAACTGCTTCTCCCTCATAATTTGCAACACCACACGAAGATGTGCATCATGCTCCTCCTCAGACTTGGAGTAAACCAGGATATCGTCGATGAACACCACGACAAATCGATCAAGATACGGTTGAAATACCCAGTTCATCATATCCATAAATGCCGCTGGCGTATTCGTCAACTCGAACGACATCACTAAAAATTCGTAATGATCGTATCGAGTCTGAAACCCCGTCTTATGAATGTCTCCTTCCTTTACCCTTAACTGATGATATCTCGACCTTAAGTCAATCTTAGAAAAGACCGAAGCTCCTTTGAGCTGATCAAACAGGTCGTCGATTCTTGGCAGTGGGTACTTGCTCTTAACCGTCAACTTATTCAAATTACGGTAGTCCACACACATACGCATGGATCTATCCTTCTTCTTCACAAACAGACCAGGGCTCCCCACGGAGACACACTTGGTCAAATAAATCCACGATCCAATAGTTCCTGGATCTGGGCTTTGAGTTCTACTAGCTCATTCGGCGCCATTCTGTTCGGAGCAATAAACACTGGAGCTACACCCGGAAGTAGCTCTATTCCAAACTCCACTTTGCGATCCGAGATTAATCCTAGCAATTCCTTAGGAAAGACATCTGTGAAATCCTTGACTATTCAAACCTCATCGACAGTCACCTCCTTAACATCCAAAGCACTGATAAAGGCTAGAAACGCATTACATCCCATCTGAATCATCTTAACAGCTTTTAATGCTGGCACTACGTTGGACAAATAATTCCTTCTTCCTCCTAACACAACCACCTCCCGGCCTTCCGGGGTACTCAACACCATGCACTTAGTCTCACAATCCAACTTAGCACGGTGTTTAGTCAACCAATCCATTCCCAAAATAAGGTCAAACTCTCTAAACGGTAATTCCATTAAGTCTGTCAGGAACACTACTCCTTGAGTCTATAAAGGTATGTCCCTAAACAGTTTGTCCACTACCCTAGATTGTCCTAGAGGGCTAACTACAGTCATCTTCCTAGTAGTTATTTTAGAGTCTAAACTTAGGGTCTTAGATACCGAACATGCAACATAGAAGTGGGTTGACCTAATATCAATCAAAGCAAGGTATGGGCTATTAGTAATAAGAAACGTATCGGTTATGATGTCCGGTGCATCACCACCCTTCCGTCGACGTACTGCATAGACTAGACCCGGCTGCCTTGCGTCTACATTTCTAGCACCCCTACCAGTTACTCCATGACCCCGACCAAATCCATTTTCTCCTCTGGCCGTGCCACGACCCCTCGATACTGGCTGGCCACCTCTCTTAACCTGATTAGAACCTCGTCACGCGGGCTATGCCTGCTCCACCTGTGGATAGTCTTTAATAATATGCTCTGTGGATCCAAACCTAAAGCATCTACCGGTTCTCCTTCTACACTCCCCATAATGCACCTTCCCACACGAAGGACATGATTGATTCTGACCCGTCGGAGCACGAGCTGGCCCATCAGACCTAGGCCTTTTCTAAAAATTCCTAGATGATCTCGACGTCCTAAAATTCCTCTTATTCTGATTTCGATCCTTATCCTTATTCTGTTTCTCAATCCGTATCACCTTCTTAGATATTTTAGCTTTCTCGACCAGAACCGTAAAGTCCCTTTCTTGCTACGGTGCCACTAATACCCTCAATTCATCCCTTAGTCCATCCTCGAACCGCACGCAACACTCATAGTCAGTTGCTACAATCCCTCGAGCGTAACGGCTCAACCGCAGAAATTTGGCTTCATATTCTGACACAGACTTACTTCCCTGCACCAAGTTTAGGAATGCCCTTCTCTGTGCATCCACATAGCTGGCCCCGATGTACTTTCCCTGGTACGATTCCTTAAAGAAGTCCCAATCAATACGATCTGCGGGAGTACCCTCCTTCACCGTGAGCCACCACTGATAGGCCTCTTCTCGAAGAAAAGACACAACCTCCTTCAACTTCTCCTCCACAGTGAAGTCAAGGTCATCCATTATGCGCTCTGTTGCCTCTAACCAATACTCAGCTGCGTTAGGGGCTACGCCAGAAACTCTCCTAAACATCTCTGTTCCGTTGGCTCAGAGTCGTTCAGACACGGACTTCCGAGCTCCTGAACCCATGCCTATTCCAGCCACTTTTTCAAGGACCCGCAGCATCGCCTGAGACACTGCATCATCTCCACCTGTTTGGTCTTGAAATTCTCCATCCACAGCTGGTAGATTTGACATCTCATTTCCTAACCCGTGGCCAGACCCTACTGGTTTGGACACGGTCATCCTACCCCTACCACGACCACGCGGCGGACGTCGTCGTCCCCTTGTACTCATCATCCTAATATCGCCTTTATCTGATTTAAGAAAATTTTATGAATTATTAACTCTTTCCACTGGTTATCCACGAACAATTTTATGAAAAAGTAGTTTGATAGTGGTTCTTTCGAATTCAAAATTATACTTGAAGGTTCAGTCTCAAGTCTACTACCCTAATTCAGAGAATCACATACATTCACAATCAGCATACAGAGGGCATTCACAAACTTACGTTCATCACCTAGGGGCGTTTTCGTCCTTTTACTACTCAAGGTATTTTCGTAATTTATCCTATAGGGGTATTTTCATAATTTTCAAAATAGGGTATCTTGGTGGTTTTACAAAATAGGGGGTATTTTGGAAATTTTACAATCTGGAGGGTATTTTAGTAATTTTGTAAATAGGGGGTATTTCGATAATTTCACAAATCTTGGTAATTTTTTTTCAAATCTAGGGTATTTTGGGAAATTTTTACAAATCAAGAGTATTTCAAAAATTTTACAAAACTAGGGGGTATTTTAGTGATTTTGCAAAATAGGGTGGCTGGTCCCTTTCGGGTTTTAATTATAAATTTTGGCCCGTCAACAAGTCCTCATGGCTAAGGTCAATAGACACTACGCACCAGGTAGGATTCCAATGAAGAGGAGGTGAGTCACTAGGACTGCTTAAGTACCAAGGTCTCCCTGGATCCAATCCTAGACATGCGTATGCCTGTTACCACACCCTAACCCAATGACTTGTTCACGACCATGTTTAATTAGATTAAGTTTTATGGAGTTCATTGTTTGGTGTAAGCTAGGCCTAAGGTCCAATAATTTCTATCTTACTAACCTATGGCCCCATAAAGCCCATAAAGCCCACATACATAACACACAATGGTTCAGAATACTTACCTAGCGGACTTAGGCCGGAGATGCAGGTGCCATGTCGAGAGAACAATCCTGTATTACATGTTTCTAAAAACCCATCTTTAGAAAAAGTTTTGAGCCCAAAAACCCCAAAGCCAAGTTTTGAATCGGGCTCTGATACCAATTTTTAACACCCCAAACCCGGCCCAAACACCACGACCGGATCTGGCATGTCACTAAGAAGATTTAGTAAAACATGTCGCATTTTGGGAAAACATTTGTCGAGTTTAAACATGTATTCCGGAAAACTTAATGATTTGATAATTTTTAAAAGATATAAATTTTATATGATGCCTTTATGAATTAAAAACTGAAATTTAGTACATGCCTTACTTTATATTTTTCGCCGAAATTAGGTGTCCAATAATAGTAAAAACCCAAAAGAAAGCCTAAAGTATAAGGCTAGTGGCCCATGGCCTTATTACAATAAAATATAAAACCCAAAATAAATTAACTTATTGAAGGAAAGTTTAAATAAATGGCGTCTTTGTTGTAGCAATTTGAACTCTTGCATGGCCACCTTGCGCTCCCCTCCAGCCCGGTCCGATGCACTAATACCTGAAAAAAATGTTAAATAATAAGGTGAGTCACAAGACTCAGTGTGCAACCCTCGTACACCATCAGACTGGGCCTTAGCCCCACAAAAGAATAACAAAATATAATATATCGAAATTATGCAAAGCCCAACCCAATCCTAGGTTTCCATCCACTACACACCACCCTTACCGCCAATCACACCATTGGGGATTTCTACAATCAACCCACACTGCTACACACCATCGATGGAAGTCATGCTGCAGTTAGCTGCTCATCGTTAGATCATGGCAATAGCCATTACAATAGATCATGGCAAAAAAAAAAGCCACTACAACAGATTATGGTAAAAGCTACTACAACAGAACACTTCCCCTTTTATCAATCACCCAACCCCGTGCAATCACAGAAACCGGCATACATGTTTATCATATCAAATCATTTAAGAATGACAAAGATCACTAACCTGGTGATTCATCTTTACCCTCCTCAGGTTTTCAACAGCCATGCCGGTATTTCGGCATTTAACAGGATATAACATATTTATAAGCATATACTAATAGGCAATCTAAATGGTGTGAGAATGTTACACACCTGATTAATGCGTAGGACTACCCTTTATGTCAATACCCTTGCTAACCGGATCTACTAGCTTCTATCCACAACTTTGCTTAAAAGTTGGAAGAACGCGAAGATAAGGCTTTTCCTATATTCGACCAAGGGTTAGTGTTTTACCCGAATTATACGTTTAAATTAATAGATCTCCTTACCTTGAATTCTTGAAAGTAATACGATCCGAGTGCTACTGAACTCTAGCTTAGAATTCTAAGCGATTGAATCCCCTTCAAATCTCGGAATGCCACAAATGAGAGAAAACACCCAATTAGTTAACCATATAGCCATTCGACTAAGGTCTCTAAAAGTCGAGAAAAGATTGAAATCTCGTGAATCGACACTTACCTTTAGTTTTCTTCAAGATTCGGTACAAACAGACACCACAGAAGGAATTTGGCAATCACAGAGATGAGATCTAGGGATTTCAACTTTTAAGAAAATCCTGGAAAAGATGAACGAGAGAAATGCCAATGGTTTTCAGCTTTTGGATGAACTAGGAATTGAAAAGATGGGTAAGGAAGTAGATAGAGAGATTCGGCCAAAGTGTTTGCAAGAGAAGAGAAGGTAAATTGCAGGGGTTTCGATTTCTGACAGAAGGAAAAAAGAAGAAGAAGAAAAGATGATTCTAGTTTGCTGAAAAGAGAGAAAGCCTGAGGCTATTTTCAGAGAACACAATGAAAAATTCGGCACACCCCCTTGCCTATACTGAACTAATTTTTCCCCCCTCTCATGTGTTTGATTTTCAGCCAACCCTGCAACCAAGAGATCACTCTTATCATTCTATCCTTTATCCATAACAGAGCACTCATCTAATAGAGACCTACACCACACCACTACTTCCCCTTTATCAGCATTATATCCACATAATTTAAAACATAAAATCCTCTATTTTGTAGCCACATTGCCGTCCCCCAACTCTCCTTAGGCTGCCAAAATTGGCCCAATTCCTTGGGCTCCAAGTGGCCACACTAGAGCCCCCTTCCTTTGCCTATTGGCACCATTTATAGCTCCCTCCTAGTGCGCCTCTTGTTCCTGGGCAACAAGCCCATTATGCCTATTACACTCTCAATACTTTATTTAAACCCAATAATCTCTAAACAAAATATTTAGCCAAGACCTCGGCCCATTCCTGAGCCTAATTTGCACCTCTAAACCTCAAATTAACATTTTAAGCATACATCACATAAAATGCACATGCCCAATAATTCGGGATGTCATATCTTTTATTTTAGATAATTTTTCTTTATTTACTAGATTACCAAAATTCCCTTCACTTAAACTTTAAAAATTTTCCTAACCATGTCCATACCTAAGATATAATGGTCTAATTACCATTTAAGGACCTCTAATTTAAAGTTTCATAACAATTAACTACCTTTAGCCTATAGAACTAAAATTTTGCACCTATTGTAATTTAGTCCTTCGAGTCAAATTAAACACTCAATCGATAAAATTTCTTAACAAAATTTTCACACAACTATTCTATCATGCTATAGACCTTAAAAAAATAAATTAAATATTTTTACTTTGGATTTGTGGTCCCGAAACCACTATTCTAATTTGACCCAAAAACGGACTGTTACAATGCATTTGTTGCATGACGAGATTTAGCCCGGACAGGTAATCCTGATATGAGTCCTCTCAAGCATATGTTATGGATTTGATTTAGCCCAGGCAGGTAATCTAGATCAAGCTCTTTAGAACATATGTAATAAAAAGGATTTTGCTTGGACTGGTAATCCTATCGTATACATTTGTGGCTCAAGAGTGTACTCTCTGATATAGTCCCGATACCATTGAACATGAATTGGCAAATTTTGATTCGTACACCTCGAGTGTACTACTTGCATATCCATCAACATTTGAGATAAATTCAACTGGTAAAAGTTCTTGACATGAGAAGATATGAATAAGAAATGAGTTATTAAATTACACATATCAACCTGAAATACAAGTATATAATGATACATGACAAATGATATATGAAAACACGAGATGATGATATTTGTACATGGAATTTATTTTATGAATATATGTTCATTCTTGATTATAGACTTGTACACCTCTAGTATTCTAATCGTGATATTGATATTTCGAGTAATATGAATAAAGTTTTGATATGAAATGATCTAAACTTGAAATGAACTATTATGAAATTATACTTGAAATAATAAGATGAATTATGCATATTGAATGAATACATGTAGTGGAAAGCATATCTTCTTGGAAACTTAATTGTTGTTGAGCCCATATATGATTTGATGTTATTATGGAATATATGGTTAACAATGGCAATGAGAATTTGTGTAGGGCTTGAGGTCAAATTGATTGATTATGCCTTACATAGTTACCTCAAAATAGGATGAATGGTAAGTTAAGTACCATGTTATATGAACTTACTAAGCATTTTGTGCTTACTTAGTTTTATTTCCCTATTTTAGAGTAAATCATAAGCTCGTTGGATTGAAAGCTCAGAGATCACTCACACTATCTATCGACCCATGTCGGTACAATATGGTAAATCAATTATGGTTACAATGGCATGTATAGGATATATTGGCCATATTGGCATGTAAATGTAAATGATGCTTGTAATCTAGCCATTGGAATGGCTAATAATGGCTTGTTTTGATACACTTGTAATGTCATACTATGAATGCTACATATGTGTTAAGTAGTTGATTAAACTTTGTCTAACATATGGACTAAACTAAGGCAAGATTATGAATATATATGTATGTAATGGTATGCCATGCTGAATGATAGAATTTGTTTAATTTGAATGCTTAGAATGGTTGGTATTAGGTGTTTGTTTCAAGTGCAGGTCATGGATGTGATTTTGGGTGAGAAATAAAGCTAGAAATGGCTTTATTTTGTCCACACGGGCATGTGTCTAGACTGTGTGTGACACACGACTGAGTACATGGGCATGTAGTTAGGCCGTGTGTCCCCTGTACCTTATTTTTGAGAAATAGAATGCTTAGAATTGAGCACACGGGTAGAGACACGGGCGTATGTCTCAGCCGTATGTGCTACATGGCCTAGAGCATGAGCGTGTATCTTGGCCGTATGAAACCTGCACCTAATTTGGAATGAATTAATTGACCACACAGACTAGCACAGGCGTGTGGCATGGCCGTATACGCAAGTCAGAGAGTTACACGGGGTCTAACACGTCCTGCAGCACGGGCATGTCCCTTAGACCATACAGGAGTGTGAACCCTACACCTTGGAAAATTTTTGAAGTGTCACGAAAATTTTTAGAGTTCCCGATTAAGTCTTGACTCAATTCTAATGCTTGTATTGGGCCTCGAGGGTCCAATTAAGGGACATTTAAAATGATCTCGGTTAATAAATAGTAATTTACATGAAATATTTGAAAGTGCTTTGAAAGTTCCCAGTAACGCTCGGTAACCTGTTTCGGTGACGAACACGGGTTAGTGGTGTTACATTTAATGGTATCAGAGCTACGGTTTAGTCAGTTCTCAGACTGAACATAGCATATGTGGAATCTTGAAATACATGCTAGTGTGATATCTCTCGACTCTGATGAAAATTGTCATACAAATAGACAGAGATGCTTTCCAACTAAGCTAATTCTGATACTACTAAAAGTGATACTCATGTGCCTGAGTAAAAAAAAATGTTACTCATGATGAAATAGAATTCAAAAAGGTACGGATAAATGTTTTATAGTACATGAGAATGATAAGTGTTATGTTATATGAGTATAAATATGAAAGTTAAATTTTGAGGCTTACGATCTCCACCCCCTCACCAATACAGTTTTATACAATGAAATTTGCAAGATTTATATTGATTAAGTTCATAAGTTTGAAAGAAGAGTTCAAATGTTGAATGATTAATGATGTAGTCAGAATTGAGAATGGGTTAGTAACTAAATACCGTATTAAAAGAGATGTCATATTTTTCGGAGATTATTCTGAATATATGATGTCATTATTAAGGAAGAAGATTATTCATAAGTAATTGACTTATCGAAAATATGATATTTACATAACGGACTAGCTGAAAGTTTTTTTGAATTGACTTTTTCAGTGAATTGAATACTGTAAGATTATTGATGACTTTATTAGTCAGTGGAATAGCAATGAAATTGCAAGATATGGGAATACAACTGTTATAATTAAGTATATTTCAATAATCTTTTCTGGGTATTCTATATGTTCTTTTATTCTCAGAGGCATATGAAATTATGCTTGTACAGATGCAATGTTTATCATATTGAAAGGCTAGTAAATTATGATAGATGGAACTATAGAAAGTCTGGTTGACTCACGAGCGGTATTGCTCTATCATACTTGGGTTTTCTAATTTATCATGATTGATATAAGATTTGATGATAAGGTTCATATGATATCGTTTTCTACTTCTACTGATTGAAGCCCTGGATTGCGAATATGCAAGTTATATTGTCTTTATCACATTTGCTTCTACTAGTATGCGTGATATTACTCTTCTGAATTTTCTTTGAGATATCATTAATCTCTTTATTATGTAAACATGGGTTATCTGTGAAAGATATTCTTTGATCAGAGGTAATTACATCTATTACCATTATAAATATTGACTCGGTCATGAGGTATGGTGATAGAGATCACAGATTATAGAAAAGTATTACTGCATTGGTTATTATTGGGGCCACTTTAGGTTCTCCCTCTTTTAAGTTGAGGTGCACTATTGATGTTGAAGTGTTGCTTTATCTATACAGATGAAATGTCAGTTATATCATTGCACAATAGTTTAAAATCTATCTAATGGTTGTGGCTTTCAAAAAAAATCAAAGCTTCGATGTTAATAATTGAAATAGCTACATTGATGACATAGTTATTACAAAAATATGTAAAGTTGAATGGACTGATAAATATCAGTAAAGTTTTGACCAGTTGGAAGCTATGTTGATCAAAGTATTGATTCGGTTCAACCTTAATTGGGTAAGGAATTTGTTATTATAGTGGTGTATTATTAAATGAGATTATATTGTGTTTTGATATAGTAAGGCAAGGTAATAGCCTATACTTTCAGACAGTTAAAAACCACATGGAAAGAATTACTCGATACATGATCTAGAATTTGCCGACTATTGTTTTTTGTATTGAAATCTGACAACATTACTTGTTTGGTGAAAAATTTCATATATTCACCGATTATAAAAGTTTGAAGTATCTAATGTTGCTAAAAGATTTGAATCTGAGATAGCATATATGGTTTGAAATGTTGAAAGATTATGATTTGAAAATTGAATATCACTCTAAAAGAGTAAATGTGGTTACAAATATTCTGAGTAGAAAATCTTTGTATACTTTGCAAGCCATGAATATCGATTATGATTGTCCGATAATAGCTCAATTTTAGCTGAGTATAGAGCTAAACCGATGATTTTACAATAGATCAGTAAAACTCAAAAAAGTAATAATGAGTTGTAAGTTAAGTGAATACAGTGTGAAATAATTTTGATTTAGAATTTCAAAATAGATCTGATAAATGTCTATTATTCAGATACAGAGTCTATGTACTGAAGAATTTGGAGTTTATACAGAAAATTTTACATGAATGACAATAGTGGTATAATGTCTGTTTATCTGGGGAATGATAAAATGTATAATGATTTGAAAAAGATTTATTAATAGCTCGAAATGAAAGGTGGTATTTCTGAATCTGTGTTTAAATGTTAGATGTATTAGCAAGATAAGGATGAAACTTTCAGGATGAGTATAGCCAAAGAAGATACCAAAATAGAAATGAGAAAAATTTACTATGAACTTTATATAGGGATTATCCTTGTCGATGAAAAAGAAATATACTATTTTGGTAATTGTCGATTGTTTGATGAAGCTTGCACATTCTATCCTGGTATGAGTGGATTTCCTATTTGATAGATTGTTTGGAATGATTTGCTTTTTTTAGATTGTCAGATTATATGACGTGCTAGCTTCTGTTATTTCTGATAGAGATCTACAGTTCATAATTCGATTCTGAAACAAGTTACAAGAAACTCTAGGTATACGGTTACATTTTAGTGTCATATTTCATTTTCAAATGGATGATCAATCTGAACATATGATTCAAATCTTGGAAGATATGCTTGTAACAATTTCAATTTCTCGAGACCACAAATGCAAAGAAAAATATAATTTATTTTATTTTATTCCATGAAATCGAAAAATTTGAAAGCGATCTAAAATGTGAAAGTTGAATTCTAGAGACCGCAAATCCATTAAAGAGCCAAAAATATAATTTATTTTTATTTTATTCTATGGTTCGTATTATGATAGACAAGTCATATGAAAAATTTGATACGAAAATTTTATCAATTAAGTATTTAATTACTAGAAGGACTAAATCACATAAAATGCGAAAGTTGAATTCTAGTAACTATAAGGATTAAATAGCTATGGAATTCAAAACTAGAGGTCCTTATATGGTAATTAGACCATTAAAGAAAAGCATGTAGATTTTTGGTGACTCATCCATGGAAAAATTAGAAAAGAGTAGGGACTAAATTGGAAAATGAAATAATTAATTAATTAAAAGATGATAAAAAGAAAATATCATCTTATTTTGTTATCTTCAACCACAAAATTTTATGGACAAAATTAGATCTAAATATGGGGAAATCGAAAGTAGTTGAATAGATTAAGAACCAAAGAAAACAAAATTAGATCGTTTTGAATAGTTTCTTCTTTCTGTACAAAGGTAAGTCTATATACAAATAAATGTGTTTGAATTGAATTATTATTGCTTATATGTTAATGAAATGTGATGAATGACTATTGAAGATGAATATTTGAAATTCGAGAAAATTCCAATAATGTGATGACGTCCGAAAAGCCCCGTACGAACCATAGGAATAGTTAAGACACATATGTCATGACATAGGATTCCGATATGAGTTATCGTGTAAAACCATGTCTAGGACATTGGCATCAATTTGAGATTTACATGTAAGGCCATGTCTGAGACATCAACATCGTATATTATTTCATGTAAGACCCTTTCTGGGATAGAGGTATCGATATTTAATTACATGTAAGACCACGTCTGGGACGTTGGCATTGTACGAGCTTTTCGAGCTATCTGAGTATCCTGTTTGATTCTGAACGGTTCAATGAGCATTCCGAGAAATGAATGAGTATACGAATATGCATCGAAATTCCAGTATGTATGTATGTATATGAAATTTGGCATTGAAAGGTATGTATGTATTTGAAATTTGGCAATGAAAGGTATGTATGTATATGATCATTTGATATGTGAGCTACATTACATGATATATGATTATGAGCAAGTGAACATGATCAATTCAGATATACGAGAAATATGACTTGTGATTGTGTTATGCCATGAACCATATATATGAAATGGTTTATAATTGTTTTATGTGATAAATTTATTTGTATATGGCTTACTAAGCTTTTGAAAGCTTACTCTTTGTGTGTTTGCATTGTTTTATAGATTATCGGAGCTACTGGGAGCTCGAAGATCGTCGAGGATCATCACCACACTATCGAACTCTATTTTGGTACCTTTTGGAAGTGTAAATATTAAAAGTATGTGTAACACTCCAAACCCAACCTAAACATTACTACCGGATCTGACGTGTCACATTAAAATGTCGTTTGAAAATCGGGCTTGTCGATAAAAGTTCTTTACTAAATTTTAAATCTCATTTAATTAATTGTTGTTGAAAACGTTAGTGTTGTAAAATTAAATCATGTTGTCCAATTATAGGTCACATCAATTGTTATAAGTTTATCAATCTGAAATAAAACTGCGGAAGCCTTTCCTAGTTGTAAACTTTAAGATTTGAAAAACTTGATTTTCTTTAGAAACAATTATTGTTTTAAAAACCCGTTTTTCCTAGTCTAGCAGGTTGAAATAAGAAGAAAACACCAAATAAAAGTTAAAACTTCAAATGGCCTTATTACAAAATATCAACCCCAGAATGAAATATTAAAAAGACTAGACATAAATTAAAATACTCGTGAACATGTGGCCACCTCCGAGTCCCTCGCAGCTCCAAATCAACTAACTAGGGATTACATGCACAGTTAAAAGAAAAGGGTGAGTTACGAGAACTCAGTGTGTAATCCCCTATCATGCAGTAACAGTATGGGCCCGAGCCCTATTTAGTAACAGATCAGTCTGGGCTTTAGCCCTATATAGTAATAGAATGGGTCTAAGCCCAAAGTCACAACAGTGCAGAACAGAGATGCAACCCAACCCAATCCAACCAACACACCACCTGTACCAACGAACACACCATGTGGGGACTAAGTCGACCCACCCAGCAAACACACCAATATTTTAGCATAGCTGCTAATAGTAACGTAGCAAAGCTGCTTATAAAAGTAAACGTGGCCAAGCCACTAGAATCAGAATACGTGGCGAAGCCACTAGAATAGTAAAAACGTGGCAGAGCCACTAGTATAGTACTTTTTCCAAACTAGAATCCCATCCCCAATGCAGAATGTCGTGTCATAACTATTACATGTATGCAGTACGTCATACACATAATCAGGCATATAAATATCATACACACATCACTTAAACTACCACTAGGGATATAATGGTCATTTTATCGGTTAGGGGTTAAATGGTAATTTTCACCCCTCAAGGGTATTTTGGTAATTTTACCTTTCGAGGCTATTTCTATACTTTTACGACCTTTCCAAAGGACTACCATCGTCTCGAACGATTCGGATAACTTATATGGTCGAAACAGTGTAATTGGGCCCAAAGCCCGTTACTTGGCCCAAGTGGGCCCACGCATTCGTGTGGCCCGTTCAACCCACATTTCGTCACCGCTACGCGAATCTCATGCCCAATCCCTTATTAGTCACTTACTGTGGAATTCATCCCTGTGGGGTTCATTAGCCCATTGGGCCCGCATGGCCCATCTCGACCCATCGAGGCCTATCACGACCTAAGCCCACGAGAATGCTCGTGGTGGCTTCTACAGTTTAGCGCTCATGTTCATGGGCTCGGTTTACCACACGCACGATCGCACACTTGTGTGGTATCATATGCTCTATTTCTAGCTTTTCGGCATTTCATCGATCTACAGTGATAGCAGTGTAACATTACATACTTTTAACTTTTCAGTCGATCATCGAACACTACGTAAGATTACACACCTTTTAGCGAACTCTCGCGAAAATCCAATAGCCCCAACCTTGGTAAACTGGAGTACAACCTTTAACCTTAAAATCGCTTGGCTAGACTCCTACAATTGATGATTTACCCCACACTAGAAAACCACAAATTTCATTAGAGGGTTGAATAAGGATACAATTTACACCCATCACAAAAACTTAAGCAAAACAGAGAACACTTACCGAATCCCTCAGAATCGAATGTTGCCTTGATGGAGTGGCACACGCGGAGGAGTATTGCGTTCAATCTAAGAGTGAGTAAACCGAAAGAAGATTATTGATTAGCAATGACAATAATCCTAAAAGAGAATCCAGTAAAGTAACAAGAGACAACCTACTTGCTTACCCCAATAATCAGCTTTGCTAACAAGGAGAAAGAGTAATGTTAGACTTGCAACAAAATGAATGTTTGAGAAGCTCTAGGCAGTGATAGGCTTATTAGAGTTTTAGAAAGAGTGAGGAGAATGTAAGGTGTTCAGCTATTCATAAGAAGAGAGGAATAGAAGAACTTACTTTGATTTAGCGAAACAAATGAAGAAGAAGTAGAATACCAATCGGCAGAAAGAAGATGTGCAGAAGAAAAAAGAAGGCTTCAATGGAGGATTCAGAAATTGATAATTGGTATTTTGACTGGCAAAAATGAATGACAGTTGAGAGGAAAAGAAGGTTGAAGAAAAGAAGACCCGAATGGTTAAAAATGTTGTTCGAGAAGACACCAAGAGAGGAAAAACCTGAAACAAAAAAGAGAAAAATTCTAAAATACCAAAGAGGAAATTCGGCTTCTACACTCACCTCAAATGCTGAAATTACACCAATGAAACTCCCTAGCCAAAATCCCCCTACTCAAGCTCCCCTGATTGCTCCTTGATTCACTCCACACCCTCCATTCAAACTTATTCAAACTTGATGACCAAGTCTCCAACCACCTCTGCAGAGTTTGAATCAGACTCTACCTCTCATGCCACAGAGTCATAAAATAAAATGTCCCACTTGCATGCCATAGGATTCAAACCTCAGACCACTAGAACACTCCACACACCACTTGCCACCTCTACCAGTAGACTCCTTGTGTCACATGTCAAGCACACTTAATATATATGTCCTATAAGGTAACATCCAGGTTCCAAAGGAGCAAAAATCAAAATTTTGCCAAAGGCCATACTTGAACCCATGCTTCCTAAAATCCCCTAAACACACCCAAAACACTTAGCCATTGAAGCAAACAAGCAATTTGGTCTAAACATGAAAATTAAAGACCCTATATTTTGGGGCATTACAATTCTACACCCCTAAAAAGAAATTTCGACCTCGAAATTTACCTAGTCAGAATAGGTGAGGGTATTGTTGTCGCATCGCCTCTTCAGGCTCCCATGCGGCTTCCTTTGAACCATGATTATGCCAAAGTACCTTGACTAATGGAACAAATTTCCTCTTTAATACCTTAACATCACGATCCAGTATCTGCACCGATTCTTCCTCAAAAGTCAGATCAGGTCTAACCTCGATCCCCTCCACCGGCACTATATGTAAGGGATCAGAGCAGTATCGCCTCAGCATGGAGATGTGTAACACATCATGCATCTGATTTAAGTCAGGAGACAGCTCAAGTTGATAGGCAACTGGTCCCACACGCTTTAATATCTGGTAAGGTTCGATGAATCTAGGGCTCAATTTGCCTTTCCGTCCAAATTTCAGAATATTCTTCCATGGTGAGACCTTCAAGAAGACATAATCCCCCACAGAGTACTCTATCTCCTTACGCTTTAAATCAGCATACGATTTTTGCCTATCAGATGCTTCCTTTAATTGATCTCGGATCAACTTTACTTTTCTTCGATTTCAAAAACTAACTCTGGCCCCAAGACTTGTCGGTCACCAAGTTCTGTCCAATAGGTAGGGGTGCGACACCTATGACCATATAACACCTCATACTGTGCCATCTGAATACTCGCTTGGTAGCTGTTGTTATATGCAAACTCTACTAACGGCAAGTAGTCTTCCTAACTGCCTTTGAAATCAATTACATAGCTTCTTAGCATGTCCTCCAATATCTAAATCACCCTCTTCAACTGACCGTCAGTCTGAGGATGAAATGTCATACTAAAATCTAACCTTGTACCCAAAGCCTCGTGTAACTTTTTCCAGAATTGAGATGTGAATCTAAGGTCTCTATCTGAAATAATAGACACTAGTACCCCATACAGTCTCTCAATCTCACCACGTATAACTTAGCCAGCTTCTGCAGTAAATAATTAGTGCAGACCGATATGAAGTGGGAAAATTTAGTCAGTCGGTCAACAATAAACCATACCAAGTCCTTCTTAGTCGGTGTTAAGGGTAGCCCACTTACAAAGTCCGTGGTTACCCTCTCCTACTTCCAAAGTGGAATCTTTACTGGCTGCAATAATCCAGAAGGTAGTTGGTGCTCAGCTTTAATTTGCTGGCATGTCAGGCACTTGCCCACGAAATTGGTAACCTCGCGCTTAAGCCATGGCCACTAGTACAGCTCACGCAAATCTCGATATAACTTGTTTCCACTAGGATACATGGCATAAGGACTATTATATGCCTCCCGTAGGATAGACTGCCTCAGATCAGAATCTCTTGGTATACAAACTCTCGCACGGAAACATAGTATCCCCTCACTATTCAGCCCAAAATCCATAGTCTCCCCCTTCTCAACCAGTCGAAATGAGGAACCAACGATTCATCCAACAATTGTTTCTCCTTAATTTGATCAGTCCAGGTCGGCCTCACTTGGAGTTCAGCCAGCAAACTACCATCCTTAAATAGGCTGAGACGAGCAAATATTGCTCTCAGGTCCATTACAACCCTATGACTCCGTGTATCGGCTACTATGTTAACTTTACCAGGATGGTACTCAATCGAGCAATCATAATTCTTAAACAACTCTATCCATCTTCATTGCCTAAGATTTAACTTCTTCTGAGTAAGGAGGTACTTGAGGCTTTTATGATCTGTGTAAATAATAGACTTCTCACCATATAAGTAGTGCCTCCAAATCTTCAGTACGAATACCACCGCAGCTAACTGCAAGTCGTGAGTGGGGTAATTTGCCTCGTGAGGCTTCAGTTGACGAGACGCATATGCAACCACCTTTCTCTCTTTCATCAACACACACCCTAATCTAGTATGCAACGCATCACTATAGACAGTGAATTCCTTCCTAAACTCTGGCTGTATTAACATAGGGGTTTCAGTCAAAACTTTCTTCTGTTTCTCAAAACTCTCTTGCTACTTATCAGTCCAATTAAATGGTACCCCTTTACGTAGTAACTTAGTCAGAGGTGTAGCAATCAGTGAAAACCCCTCCACAAAATGTAGATCTCAGATACATAATACCCACTAGACCTAGAAAGCTTTAAATCTCAGATACATTCTTTGGTGGTTTCCAATTCAATACGACTTCAATTTTTCGAGGATCCACCCTAATCCCCTCAACAGACACCATGTGACCCAAAAATGCCACTTCTCGCAACCAGAACTCACACTTGCTGAACTTTGTGTATAGTTGCTTTTCCCTCAGAATTTGCAAGACAATTCGAAGATGTGCATCATGATCCTCCTCGATTCTGGAATATACCAGGATGTCGTCTATAAACACCACTACGAACCGATCCAAATAGGGCTAGAATACTCGATTCATCATATCTATGAAAGTAGCTGGTTCATTCGTCGACCCAAATGACATTACTAGAAACTCGTAATGACCATAACGAGTCCTGAACGTAGTCTTATACACATCCACTTCCTTAACATTTAGCTAATGGTACCCAGATCAAAGATCTATCTTGGAGAAAATTAAAGCTCCTCGTAATTGGTAAAACAGATCATCTATCCTCGGTAAAGGGTACTTGTTCTTAATCATCAGTTTGTTCAGTTGATGATAATCTATGCACATGCGCATGGATCCATCTTTCTTCTTCACGAATAACACTAGTGCTCCCCATAAAGACACACTTGGCTGAATGAACCCTCGGTCCAGTAGCTCTTGAGTTTGAGCCTTTAACTCCACCAGCTCCTTCGGTGCCATCCTATAAGGGGCGATGGACATCGGAGCTATTCCCAGTAGGAGCTCGATATCGAATTTGACTTCATGGTCTAGTGGCAATCCTGGAAGCTCTTCAGGAAATACATCCAAAAACTCTTGAACAGTTCTATATCTCCAATAGAAAGATCTTTAGAATCAAAACTATTGACATAAGCTAAAAATGTCTCGCAACCCTTACAAACCAGTTTATTGGCCTTTAATGCTGAGATTACATTAGACAAATAATCTCTTCGCTCCCCTAACACAACCACCTCCTCATCCTCAATAGACCTCAACACCATCCACTTAGTAATACAATCAAAATTTGCACAGTGTTTCACTAGCCAATCCTTGCCCAATATAAGATCGAATGCACCAAATGAAAGTTCCATCAAATTCGCCAGGAAGACAACCCCTTGGACCTCTAGGGGCACGTCTCTGAATAGTTTACTCACCCTAACCGACTGTCCCAGCAGACTTAACACAGTCATCTCCCTATTAGTAATTTCAAATTGAAAACCCAACGTCCCGACACAATGCATACAACATACGAGTGTGTAGACCCAATGTCAATTAAAGCAGTGCATGGTACATATAAATTAGGAATGTACCAGTCATGATGTCCGGGGCGTCGCCATCATCTCGGGGACGAGCAGCATAGACCAAACCTGGCTGTCTCACTTCAGTGTTACCAGTACCCCTACCCAATGATCCACGACCTCATCCCAGACCATTTCCTCCTTTGGCCTAACCACGGCCTCTCGGTGGCTGCTGACCACCTCTCCTCGGCTGAACATAGCCTTGACCTGCGGCTTGCATCTGAACAGACCTCTGAGTACAGTTCTTAACCTGATGCTCCATGGACCCATATCTGAACCACGCCCTAATTCTTTTCCAGCATTCACCCTGTTGAGATCTCCCACAATCAGTGCAAGGCTGCAGTCTTATCATAATAACAAGAACTACTCGGACTGGCCCATCAAATCTAGTCCTTTTTACAAGCCTTTTAGAAGAACCCGAGGACCCTGAATCCCTTTTAAACCTACCATTATCTTTCTCGTAATTTTGGCGCTCAGAGCGCTTTAAATCCTCTACAATTTTTGCTTTCTCAACAAGGGCAGCAAAATTTCGTTCCCTCTACGGAGTTATTGGCACCCGTAGCTTATCTCAGAAGCCATCATCGAAACACACATAACGTTCATACTCAGTCGCGACTATGCCCCAAGCATACCAACTCAATCGCAAAAGCTTTGCCTCATACTCTACCATAGACCTATTCCCCTGGACTAGGCTCAGGAATTCCTTCCTCCAGGCATCTACATAACTTGCCCAAACATATTTTCCTTGAAAGGTCACCTTAAAGAAGTCCCATGTCAAGCGGTCGACCTGCGTGTCTTCTCTCACAGTGAGCCACCATTGGTAAGCCTCATCCCGTAATAAGGGCATTACTCTCTTTAGTTTCTGTTCCACAGTGCAGTCAAGGTCATCCATTATCTGCTCGATAGCCTCTAACCAATATTCTGCCATATTTGGGACTACAGCAAAAATGCCCCTGAAGATTTCTGCTCCATTAGATTGGGGTCGTTCAGAAATTAACCTTCGGCCCACTGATCCAGTACTTGCTCCAGCAACCCTTTCAAGAACACACAGCATTGCTTGAGATAGAGCATCATCCCTAACTGCTCGGTCATTAGACCCTGTCTCAGTTACTAGTGAGGCTGGTGCCTCCCTAACAGGCATGTGACTCGATGCTGAAGACCCAACCCTAGCACTTTAGCCTCTATCGTGGCTTAGTGTACCCTTTCCACGAGTACCTCTTGTGCTCATATTGATATAGCGTATTATCTATTTTAAAAGTCTTATGAATCAGTTCATAATTTTAGTAATTATTAACGGATGTTTTATGACAATCAGTATTTAAAGATTTTATTTTCGCAGATCGTGATATCCCACTACAGTTTCTAGTTTTCTACAGTCTTAGTTTACCCTAACAAATGAGTTTGAGCATAGTACTAATATTTATGGTAGTTTCTCAGTATAACATTTAAATCTATAATAGTAAACAGTGTTAGAGAACTTACAGATTTGGTGCCAGAGACTCGGTGTGCCACACTTTCAGTAACAACCTTTCGATTTTCTTTCCAAACCAAAAATTTAAACAATTTTAGGAAAATTTCCAGAAACCCATTCCACAGTCGAGTTTTGCAACCTAGCTTTGATACCACTAAATGTAACACCCCAAACCTATCCTAGACGTTACGACTGGATCTGACGTGTCACATCGAAGTGTTGTTTGAAAATCAAGCTTGTTGATAAAATTTCGCTACTAAATTTTAAATCCCATTTAATTAATTGCTATTGAAAACGTTAGTGTTGTAAAAATCAAATCATGTTGTCCAATTATAGGTCACATCAATTGTTATAAGTTTATTAATCTGAAATAAAGCCGTGGAAACCTTTCCAAGTTGTAAACTTTAAGATTTGAAAATGTGATTTTCTTTAGAAATAGTTATTATTTTAAAAACCCGTGTTTCTTAGTCTAGCAGGTTGAAATAAGAAGAAAACACCAAATAAAAGTTAAAACCTCAAATTGCCTTATTACAAAAATATCAACCCCAAAATGAAATATTAAAAAGGCTAGATATAAATTAAAATACTCGCGAACATGTGGCCACCTCTGAGTCCCTCGTAGCTCCAAATTAACTAACGCTGAGGATTACCTGTACAATTAAAAGAAAAGGGTGAGTTTCGAGAACTTAGTGTGTAATCCCCTGTCATGCAATAATAGTCTAGGCCCGAGCCCTATTCAGTAATAGATCAGCCTGGGCTTAAGCGCTATATAGTAACATAGTGGGTCTAAGCCTAAAGTCATAACAGTGTAGAACAGAGATGCAACCCAACCCAATCTAGCCAACACACCACCCGTACCAACCAACACACCATGTGAGGACTAAATCGACCCACCCAGCCAACACATCAATATTACAGCATAGGTGCTAATAGTAACGCAGCAAAGCCACTAATAACAGTAAATGTGGCCAAGCCACTAGAATCAGAATACGTGGCGAAGCCACTAGAATAGTAAAAATGTGGCAGAGCCACTAGTATAGTACTTCCTCTAAACTAGAATCCCAACCCCAATGTAGAATGTCGTGTGATAAATATTACATGTATGCAGTATGTCATACTCATAATCAGGCATATAAATAGCATACAGACATCACTTAAACTATCATTAGGGGTATAATGGTCATTTTGTCAGTTAGGGGTAAAATGATAATTTTACCCTCAAGGGTATTTTGGTAATTTTACCCTTAGAGGGTATTTCAGTAATTTTACCCTTCGAGGGTATTTTAGTAATTTTACCCTCTGAGGGTATTTCAATAATTTTATGACCTTTCCAAAGGACTACCATCGCCTCGAATGACTCAGATAAGTTATATGGCCGAAATAATGTAATTGGACCCAAGGCCTGTTCCTTGGCCCAAGTAGGCCCACACGTTTGTGTGGCCCGTTCAGCCCATATTCCATCATGGCTACACGAACCTCGCAGCCCAATCCCTTATTAGTCACTTACCATGGATTTCGTCCCTGTGGGGCTCATGAGCCTATTAGGCTCACATGGCCCATCGAGGCCTATCATGACCTAAGCCCACGAGAACACTCGTGGTGGCTTCTACAGTTTAGTGCCCATGTTCATGGGCTAGGTTTACCACACGTACGATCGGATGCTCGTGTGGCATCATACGCCCTATTTTTGGCTTTTTGGTATTTAGCCGATCTACAGTCATAGCAGTATAACATTACATACTTTTAGCTTTTCAGCCATCATCTAATACTGCATAAGATTACACACCTTTTAGAGACCTCTCAAAAATCCAACAGCCCCAATCTTGGTAAATAGGAGTATAGCCTTTAACCTTAAAATCGCTTGGCTAGACTCCCACAATTGATGATTTACCCCACACTGCAAAACCACAAATTCTGTTAGAGCATTGAGTAAGGATACAATCCACACCCATCACAAGAACTTGAGCAAAATAGGGAACACTTACCGAATCTCTCAGAACCAAAAGTTTTCTTAAAGGAGTGGCACATTCGGATGGAGTATTGCGTTCAATCTAAGAGTGATTAAACTAAAGAAGATTATTGATTAGCAATAATGATAATGCTAAAAGAGAATCCATCAAAGTAACAAGAGACAACCAACTTGCTTACCTCAATAATCAGCTTTAGTAACAAGGAGAAGTAGTAATATTAGACTTGCAACAAAATGAACGTTTGAGAAGGTCTAGGTAGTGATCGGCTTATCAGAGTTTTAGAAGAAGTGAGGAGAATGTAATGTGTTCAACTATTCACAATAAGAAAGGAACATAAGAACTTACATTGATTTAGCAAAACAAAGGAAAAAGAAGTAGAATGCCAATCGATAGAAAGAAGATGTGTAGAAGAAAAAGGAAGCCTTCAATGGAGGATTCGACAATTGACAATTGGTATTTTGATTGGCAAAAATGAATGATAGTTGAGAGGAAAAGAAGGTTGAAGAAAGGAAGACCCGAATGGTCAAAAATGTTGCATGAGAAGTCACTAAGAGAGGAAAAAATCAAAACAAAAAAGAGAAAATCCTAAAATACCAAAGAGGAAATTCAACTTCTACACTCACCTCAAATGCTGAAATTGCACAAATGAAACTCCCCTGGCTAAAATCCCCCTACTCAAGCTCTCTCATTTGGCCAATACTCCCTTCTTATTCAAATTCCCTAAAAATCTCCCCTGATTGCTCCTTGATTCACTCCAAACCCCATTCAAACTTATTCAAACTTCATGACCAAGTCTCCAACCACCTGTGCAGAGTTTGAATCAGACTCTACCTCTCACACCATAGCGTCATAAAATAAAACCTCCCACTTGCATGCCATGGGATTCGAACATCAAACCACTAGAACACTCCACACGCCACTTGCCACCCTACCAGTAAACTCATTGTGTCACATGTCAAGCACATTTAATATATAAGCTAACATCCAGGTTCCAATAGAGCAAAAATTAAAATTTTACCAAAGGCCATTCTTGAACCCAGGCTTCCTAAAATCCCCTAAGCACACCCAAAATAGTTAGCCATTGAAGCAAACAAGCAATTTGGTCAGAACATGAAAAATTAAAGACCCTATGTATTGGGGCGTTACAATATGGCATGTATAGGCTAGGACTAGTGTGATATGTTATGAGATATGAATTTTATAGCCATGTTATATAGCTTGCTTGTGGAAGAAAGTATGGTTTGGATGTGGTACATGATTTGTGCTAAGTAATGATATGTTTTGATGTTTATAAATGACCAAAAGAAATGGTTAATTTTGTATGTGCTTTGTTGAGAGTTTGGTATGATTTTAGTATGAAAATAGAAGTGATATTTTGGGACATTGATCATGTATGAATTAATGAGTTGTTATGAGATTTTAGTATGTTTTGGTTTAGGTTTTGAGCATGAATTGAGGAGATGGTTTAAATGGTGTATGTTTTGTGCTTGAAATAGGCTAGAAATGTGGCATATTTGTTGCTTGTTTGATGCTTGTAAGGAGGACCTAATTTGGGTGGAAATTGGCCTTGTAAATGGCCTATTTTGTGCCTACACGGGTAGGGACTAGGGCGTATGTCTTTGCAATGTAGCTCAAGGGCCACTTCGAAGTGCGCCCGGGCAGAGTACACGGTTGCACACACGGGCGTGTGCTAGGCCATGTGGCCAAGTCAGTATACCCCTTCGATTGTCACGGTTGAGCACATGGGCGTGTGAGGCCAATTCGAATAGGTACATGGGCTAGACACATGGGCATGTGACTGGCCATGTGACCAAGTCAGTAGCCTCCCTAATTTTCACATGGCCTGACACACGAGAGTATCTTGTGGTCGTGTGGACAAGTCAGTAAGTATGCCTTGTTTTTCCACGTCCTGGACATACGGGCGTGTCTAAGTCGTGTGAGGTACACGGCCTGCCCACACGGGCATATGACCTCTGTAACTTTGAAAAATGTTTAAGTTTTAAAAAAATTTGTATGTGCTTGGTTTAGTCCCAAACCTTTCCCAATACATGTTTAAGGTCTCGCAGACCTTCTAAAGGGACTCTATGTGTATATTTCGCTATGGAATGTTTGTGAATATTTGATGTTAGTGAAATGTTTGTGATATGATCTGATATTTTCGGTAATGCCTCTTAACTTTAGTCTGGGATTGATATAGGTTAGGGGTGTTACAATTTATTGGTATTAGAGCTACGATTTAGTCGATTCTAGGACTAATGTAGCATGTAAGAGTCTAGCTATACATGCAAAATATACGAACTATGATAGTGTGATGAATCCTGACAGATAAAATGTGTTTTTCGTATAGTAAATGGATCCCGAACGAGCCATAGCTAACGATGGTAAAAGTAATGCATTTGTTCTCATTCAAGGGACAACGCCGTCTGATTCTAGACCGGTTACTAGTGGTCAGGAAGGAGATACTAAACAAGCTTTCTTCTAAATGATGAATAAGTGGTTCACTCAGTATGTTAGAGCAAATCTGGCTGTTCCTCAACCTTCACCCCCGCAAGTTCTTGTATCTCCCTAAGTTATAGATCTGATTCGTCTAAATAAACCTCCAGTTGATAAGATTAGAAAATATAGGGCTGAAGAATTTTGTGCTACTACTGATGATGATGGTGAGAAAGCTGAGTTCTGGCTTGACAATATGATTCGGGTATTTGATGAGTTGTCATGTACCCCTGATGAATGTGGCAAATGTGCCATTTATTTGTTGAGAGATACAACTTACCAATGGTGGAAAACTCTGACTTCTGTTGTTCCGAGAGAACGAATTACTTGGGACTAAAATTCAAATGAAATACATTAATGAGAGATTTATAGATCAGAAACACAAAGAGACTCTTGAATTGAAATAGGGCCGTATGTTTGTTACAGAATACAAGCGAGAATTTGTGAGACTGAGGCTAGTATGCACGAGAATGTGTCTCAACTGAGGCAATAATGTGTAAAAGGTTCAAAGACAGCTTGAATAAATATATCCATTTGTTAGTCAGAATTGTAGAAATAAAAGAATTTGTTGTGCTTGTTGACCGAGCGTGTAAAGCTGAAGAACTTGGGAAAGAGAAAAGAAAAACTGATTCGAAAGCTAGAGAGGTGCGAAAATGAATAACGAGTAAGTCATATCAATCAGTATCAAAGAAATTCCAAGATGATTATAGCCATTCAAAGGCTAATGTGGGACATTCGAGTAGATATCGTGCAATAACACGTTCTAGCTTCTGAGGTCTAGCTACTTCAATTGCAAGTGTGGGAAATGTCGATCTGAGTGACCTGAGTGTAGATATTATGATAAAAAACATCCGAGTAATTGTCGATTAAATGATCAATCTTGTTTTAAATGTGGATCTTTAGATCACTTTATCCGAGACTGTCCCGAGTCTATTGACCAAGAGATTGTATAGAATCTAAAGTCAAATAAAGCTTCAACTAGGGGTAGACCTCCCTGAAACACGGGAAATGTAAGTGGTAGCAAGAGAGCTACGAAAGATATAGCTGAATTTGAGGCGAGAGCACCTTCCAAAGCTTATGCTATTTGCGCTCGCGAAGAAGCTTCGTCTCCAAATGTCATTACCAGTACTTTTATTCTTTATTATACTTCTATGATCGCATTGATAGATCCAGGGTCTACTCATTCATATATATGCATGAACTTAGTATCCAGTAAGACTTTGCCTATAGAGTCTACTGAATTTGTAATTAGAGTATCGAACCCTTAGGTAAGTGTGTTCTGGTTGACAAAGTGTGCAAGAATTGTCCGTTGATGCTTCAAGATATTTGTTTCCCGGCTGATCTAATGTTATTACCCTTTTATGAGTTTGATATAATTCTAGGTATGGATTGGCTAACATTGCATGATGCTGCTGTGAATTGCAAACGGAAGACTATTGATTTGAGATGTCGAATGATGAAATAATACAGATTGAGTCTAGTGATTTAAATGGGTTATAGGCCATAATATCTTCAATGAAAGCTCAAATTTTGTGAAAAAGGGATGTGAAGCTTATCTTGCGTATGTGATTGATACGAAGTGACAGAAAAGAAAGTTGAATATGTGCCAGTTGTTTGTGAGTTTCCTGACATATTTCCTGAAGAATTATCGGGATTACCTCTGATACGAGAAGTTGAGTTTGGCATTAAGTTAGTGCCAGGGATGACCCCTATCTCAATAGCTCCGTATAGAATGGCTCCGATAAAATTGAAAGAATTGAAGTCTCAGATGCAAGAATTGACAGATAGAGGTTTCACATGACCGAGCTTTTCTCCTTAGGGCGCTCATGTTTTATTTGTGAAAAAAGAAAGATGGCACGATGAGAATGTACATTGATTACCTTAGTTAAATAAAGTGACTATTAAGAACAAATATCCTCTGCCCAAAATCGATGATTTGTTCGATCAGCTAAAAGGAGCTACTGTGTTTTCAAAGATAGATCTGAGATCGAGATACTTTTGGTTGCGAGTAAAAGATTCAGACATTCTGAAAACTGTTTTCAGAATGAGGTAAGCAATATAAATTTTTAGTTATGCCCTTTAGACTAACAAATGATCCTGCTGTCTTTATGGACTTGATGAATAGAATTTTTAGACCATATTTAGATCGATTTATTATTGTATTCATTGGCGAATTTTGATTTATTCGCGTGATGAAATTGAACATGCCGAACATTTGAGAATTGTGCTACAACTCTACGTGATAAGCAATTGTATGCAAAGTTTAGTAAATGTGAGTTCTGGTATCACGAAGTTGGCTTTTTTGGGCATATTGTGTTAGCATATGATATACAAGTTGATTTGAGTAAGATTTCAACTATTTTAGAGTGGAAGCCTCCAAAAATTATGTCTGAAGTTCACAACTTTTTGGGACTTGCTGGTTATTATTGATGGTTCGTAAAAGGCTTTTCGATGATTGTAACTCAGTTGACGAGATTGATTCAGAAAGATGTGAAATTCGAATGGTCTGAAAAGTGTCAGAAAAGCTTTGATCAGTTGAAAGCTCTTTTGACTGAAGCTCCAGCTTTGGTACAGCCCGAATCGGGTAAGAAGTTTGTGATTTTTAGTGATGCTTCATTAAACGCTCTGGGTTGTGTCTTGATGCAGGAAGGAAAAGTTATAGCTTATGCCTTGAGACAATTGAAACCGCATGAAAAGAATTATCTGACGCACAACCTTGAGTTAGCTGCGATCGTGTTTGCTCTAAAAATTTGGCGCCACTATCTTTTCGGTTAGAAATGTCATGTGCTTTCATATCATAAAATTCTGAAATATTTGATGACTCAGAAAGACTTGAATCTGCGATAGAGAAGATGGTTAGAACTGTTAAAAGGCTACGAGCTTGTGATTGATTATCATCCAGGAAAAGCAAATGTTGTTGCTGATGCTTTGAGTTGAAAATCGTTGTTTCCTTACTTGAGATGATTGCCCATTTAGTTCTGTCTGACGATGGTTCAGTTTTAGCCAAATTGAAAGTGAGATCGTTGTTCTTACAGCAGATTTGTGATACCCAAAAGTTGACAATGAAATGCTAGCGAAACGAGCTTAGTGTGATTTGAACTCAGATTCAAAATTTTAAGTTGATATGATGATTGTCCGAGATTTCGAGATCAGATTTGTGTTCTAAGAAAACCAGAGTTGATTTAGTTGATTTTGAGAGAAGCTCATAGAAGCCGCTTATAGATTCATCCAGGAAGTACAAAGATGTATAATGATTTGAAACAACTTTACTGGTGGCATGGAATGAAAAGAGATATCTCTGATTTTGTTTTGAAATGTTTGATCTGTCAGCAAGTTAAAGCTGAACATTAGGTGCCATCCGGTTTGTTACAATCGATTATGATTCTCGAGTGGAAATGGGATAGAGTGACGATGAATTTAGTTTTAGGTTTGCCTTTAATTTAGAGGAAGAAAGATGCAATCTGGGTTATAGTTGATAGATTGACAAAATCAGCTCATTTTATTCTGGTGAGAACGAATTATTCGCTTGATAAGTTAGCTGAGTTATATGTTTTTGATATTGTGAGATTGCATGGGGTGCCACAATCTATTATGTCTGACAGAGATCCGAGGTTTACTTTGCAGTTTTGGAAGAAATTGCAAGAGGCTTTAGGTACGAAATTGCACATTAGTACTACTTTTCACCCACAGACGGATGGCCAATCCGATCGAATTATTCAGATACTTGAGGATATGTTGAGATGTTGCATTCTTGAGTTTGAAGGTACGTAGGAATAGTATTTGCCATTAATTGAATCCGAGTATAATAATAGTTTTCAACTGAGCATTAAAATGGCATCGTATAAAGCCTTGTATGGTAGGAAATGATGAACACCTCTGTACTGGATTAAACTTAGTGAAAATAAAATTCACGGGGTTGATTTGATTAAAGAGACTGAACAGAAAGTAAAAGTGATATGAAATAGTTTGAAAGCAGCGTCTGATAGACAAAAATCATACGTAGATTTGAAATGAAAAGATATTAAATTTTAGATCGATGATAAAGAATTTTTGAAAGTGTCTCCGTGGATGAAAATACTCCGATTCGGTAGAAAAAGAAAATTGTGTTCGAGATTTATCGGCCATATGAGATTACCGAGCGCATTGGGCGATTGCTACCATCTAATTTAGAAAAGATTCATAATTTGTTTTATTTATTGATGCTTCGCCGATACAGATCCGATCCCTCACATGTGATTTCTTCGTCTGAGATAGAAATTCAGTCTGATATGACTTATGAAGAAGAACCGATCCGTATCATTACTCGCGAGATTAAAGAGTTGAGAAATATGAAAATTTCATTAGTAAAAGTATTATGGCATCGAAATGGGGTCGAAGAAGCTACGTGGGAACCCGAAGATACTACAAAAGAGCAATATTTGAATCTGTTCAATGGTAAGATTTTTGGGGACGAAAATCCCTAAGGGGGAGAGTTGTAACAGCCCGGTTTATACCTTAGTCAGAATAGTGGTTTCAAAACCACAAATCCAAGTCAAAAAATGTTTTAATATTATTTTTCATATTTACAATATGTGAATTAATATCTGTGAAAGTTTCGTATGAAAATTATACCGTTTGTGTACCGATTTGATAAAAAGGACTCAACCATAGGAAATTCAAAAGTTGTGTGCAACATGATATGTGTGCCGAATTGACATAGTATATTAAATGTGAGGTCCTTATGTTGTAAATGGACCATTAAATTTATGAATGGACATATATGCCAAGGGTTAGTGGATTTTAAATGTGTTTAATAAGGCTATTTTGGTAATTGACATAATATTATGAATTAAAATAAAACAAACATGAATATATGGCCATTATCATCTTGGTTGTCAAAATTCATAAGATAAAAATAGGGTTTTAAGCTTTTGTTTCATTCGGCCATTGCCAAGCACAATTAGGGTATGAAATTTGATCCATTTTTAATGATTTTTATGTTTTTCTGATTATTGTTAAGTGTACTAGCTAGCCCATGCCACAATTTTTGAATTTGATGAAGATTTTGAGTTGTGCCATTGATGAAATTGTGAGCTTTGTGATGTTAGTTGATGAAAAATGAAAGATATGTGTTGGGTTAACATGTTTTGTATTTGGATTTTTGATGAATTTGAGTATTATGGGCTAAATTGTGAAAATGAGAAATTGAAGGACTAAAATGTAAAATAAATGAAATATATGGGCTTAAATGAACTCCATGAAAATTCGACTAAGCATGAAAAATGTAAAATTTAATGTATCTTGTGATTTTGTGAAATGAGGACTAAAGTGTTAAAATGTGAAAATATGAGGGATAATTTGTAAAATGCCCTAAATATGTGTAAATGGATTGGATTGAATGATTTGGTGGATAAAAGAGTTAAATTTGAATGTGTATAGATCAAGAACCAAAGAAAATAGAATTAGATCGGGGGAAATCGAAAGTAGTTGAATAGCCGTTCGTTTCTGTTCTTTCCTGTACGAGGTAAGTCTATATACAAATAAATGTGTTCGAATTGAATTATTATTGCTTATATGTTAATGAAATGTCATGAATGGCTATTGGAGCTGAATATGTGAAATCCGATAAAATTTTGATAATGTGATGACGTCCGAAAAGCCCCGTACGAACCATAGGAATAGTTAGGATACATATGTCATGACATAGGATTCCGATATGAGTTATCGTGTAAGACCACGTTTGGGACGTTGGCATCGATTTGAGATTTGCGTGTAAGACCATGTTTGGTACATCAGTATCGTATATGATTTCATGTAAGACCCTATCTGGGACAAAGGCATCGATATTTAATTACATGTAAGACCACGTCTGGGACGTTGGCATTGTATGAGCTTTCCGAGCTATTCGAGTATCCTGTTTGATTTCGAACGGTTCAACGGGCATTCCGAGAAATGAATGAGTAAACGAATGCGCATCTGAATCTGGTACGTATGTATGTATATGAAATTTGGCAATGAAAGGTATGTACGTATATGATCATTTGATATGTGAGCTACATTACATGATATGTGATTATGAGCAAGTGAACATGACCAATTGAGATATAAGAGAAATATGACTTGTGATTATGTTACACCATGAACCGTATATATGACATGGTTTATAATTCTTTTATGTGATAAGTTTATTTGTATATGGCTTACTACGCTTTTGAAAGCTTACTTTTTGTATGTTTGCATTATTTTATAGATTATTGAAGCTACTGAGAGCTCGAAGATCGTCGAGGATTGTCACCACACTATCGAACTCTATTTTGGTGCCTTTTGGAAGTGTAAATGTTAAAAGTATGGCATGTATAGGCTAGGACTAGTGTGATATGTTTTGAGATTTTCATTTTATAGCCATGTGATATGGCTTGCTTGTGGAAGAAAATATGGTTTGGACATGGTATATGATTTGTGCTAAGTAATGGTATGTTTTGATGTTTATAAATGACCAAAAGAAATGGTCAATTTGGTATGTGCTTTGTTGAGAATTTGGTATGATTTTAGTATGAAAATGGAAGTGATATTTTGGGACATTGATCATGTTTGAATTAATGAGTTGTTGTGAGATTTTGGTATGTTTTGGTTTAGGTTTTGAGCATGAAATTAGTTGTTGAGGAGATGGTTTAAATGGTGTATGTTTTGTGCTTGAAATTGGCTGGAAATGTGGCAAATTTGTTTCTTGTTTGATGCTTGTAGGGAAGACCCAAGTTGGGTGGCAAATTGGCCTTGTAAATGGCCTATTTTTTGCCTACACGGGCAGGGACATCGGCATATGTCTCTGCCGTGTTGCTTGAGGGCCACTTCGAAGTGAGCCTCGGCTGAACACACAGGCGTGTGCTAGGCCTTGTGGCCAAGTCAGTATCGAGCACACGAGCGTGTGAGGCCAATTCGAATAGGTACATGGGCTAGACACATGGGCATGTGAATAGTCATGTGACCAAGTCAGTAGCGTCCCTAATTTTCACACGGCCTAACACACGGGCGTGTCTTGTGGCCGTGTTGACAAGTTAGTATGTATGCCCTATTTTGCCACGTCCTGGACACACGGGCGTGTCTAAGCCGTGTAAGGCACACGGCCTACCTACACAGGCGTCTGACCTCTGTAACTTTGAAAAATGTTTAATTTTTGAAAAAAATTGTATGTGTTCGGTTTAGTCCCGACCCCTTCCCAATGCATGTTTAAGGTCTCGTAGACCTTCTAAAGGGACTCTATGTGTATATTTCGCTATGGAATGTTTGTGAAAATTTGATGTTAGTGAAATGTTTGTGATATGATACGATATGTCCGGTAATGCCTCTTAACCTTAGTCTGACTAAGGGTACGGGTTAGTGGTGTTACAATTTCAGATTAGTAGATTATTTACGCAAACAAGTGTCCAGGTAAGTTTGTGTAACCTAATTGAGCATGTAAATATGTTTAATTGAATGTTGTGTTTGTATGGAATCTGATTTACATTCATGTACATTATTTGAATGTTATAATGAAAATTTTACTACATGCTTGAGATGGTGAAAAAGGGTTAGATCCCGATTGAATATTGAATTCCGATAATTATATGCGCTTTCCCAAACTAATAAGGTCCTGCATTTGTTGCGGACAGTGCTTAGCTCGAACGAGTAATCCTATTGACATTGTTGTGGAAAGGATTTAGGCGGACGGGTAATCCTAATATAATACCTCTCGAGTATATGTTATGATTAGGGTTTAGCCTCCTAATTGAGCTATTTGAGCATATACTATATAAAGGATTTAGCCTGGACTGGTAATCCTGTTATACGATATGTGACTCGAGGGTGTGATCATTGGTTAATTGCACCCGGAGTCAAGTGATCCTTGGTACACAGAATAAGAATTGACGGATTATTGAATCGTACACCCCGAGTGTACCACTTGTGTATTCATCGAAATTTCAATGATTCAACGGATATAAAATCTTGACATGCATGAGAAATATGAGATGAAATGATAATGTCTTAAAAAAGTAATGCATGATGAGCTCATCTATCCTTACTTGATGTATATGTAAACTTTGTGACTAACATGTTTGATTCGATGCATATGTTTAGGCAATTTTGCCAAATTGATGGAAAACTTGTTATTGTATGCTTAGATTTAATAAATGAGATTGGTAAGTTTAGTTTCCATTATACAAACTTACTAAGCATGTAATGCTTACTCCGTTTTATTTTTCCCTATTTTATAGTGCTCGGAAGCTCGCAAAGGATGGAGATCACTAGAGCATCGTCACACTATTAACTAGTCATTTTGGGTATACTTAGTAAAATCATTTTGGTATAATGGCATGTATAGGACAACTTAACCAATAGTGGCTTGAAAATGATGTTTTTGTAACCTAGCCATTGGAATGGCTAGTAATGGCTTTTTTTGGTATGATTAAGTAGGTTATGATGATATATTCATATGTAATATGTTATGTACATATGATAAAATGATGTTAATGCCTAAGTTAATGCAAGGTAAGTATATAAACACATATGCATGTAATGGTATACCATGTTGAATGATGGAAATTGCCTAATTTGAATGCTTGAATGGTTCGTATTGGATGTGTGTTTCAATTGCAGGTCTTGGGTGAAATTGTGGGCGAGAAATGAAGCTAGAAATGACTTCATTTTTTTCCACACGGGCATGAGTCTAGACCATTTGTAACACACGACCTGGTAACATGGGCATGTGGTTAGGCCGTATGTCCCCTGCACCTTAATTTTTGAGAAACATAATGCTCAGAATTGAGCACACAGGCAGAGACACAGGCGTGTGTCTCATTCGAGTGTGCTACACGGCCTAGCACATGGGCGTGTGTCTTGGCCGTGTGAAACCTACACCTAATTTTGAATTGAAGTAATTAACCACACTGGTGTGTGGCATGGCCGTTTGAACAAGTCAGAGAGTTACACGAGGTCGAACACGGCCTCTAGCATGGGCATGTTCCAGAGTCACACAGACGTGTCCCTCGGACCATACGGGCGTGTGAGCCCTGCACCTTGGAAAATTTTTGAAATGCCACAAAAAATTCTTAGACTTCTTAATTAAGTCCCGAATCGATTCTAATGCTCGTATTGGGCCTCGAGAGTCCAATTAAGGGACATTTTGAATGATCTCAGTAATGAAAAGTAATTTACAAAAATTATTTGTAAAATTTTCTGAAAGTTCTTAATAACCCATAAAATGAACATATTTTAATCCCACACTTAGCACACTTTTGGATGATTTTCCCCTTTAATTATGGAAATAGGTGCTCCTAATCCTCTGTTTTCATGGTTTATACTCAGGAGAGCACCGGAGGATGAAAAGAACGAGAAATGGGCCGAAAATGGAGAAAATGGGCCAAAGCATGAATTCCACACGGCCGTGCCTCTTAAGAAGAGTCAACCACGGCCTGGACCCCAAAATGCACGGCCCTGCCTCATCAACAGGCTTCACGATGGCCTGGACTCGAATCACACGGGCGTATGCCATGGGCGTGTCCCTGCCACAGGAAAATAGAATTCTATTCGAATTAGGGTACTTAGAGGCAAAGAAAGCCAGTCCAGAATCCCATATAAACACCCTAAGAGGCAACTTAAAGGGGGAGTTCGATGAAAATTCGATGGAAGCCTTCTGTCAGGGCTTTTCGGGTGTTCAGCTAGGCCAAGGAGACGAGCTAGAAAAGCTGAATAGAGGGATTTACTCGATGGAAGCCACTTGGTTCATCTCAAGAAGCCAGAACCATACTCAAGACAGTGGAACTCTCTTTCAATTACTTCAGGGGGTTTTAGGGTTTTCTTATGTTTTGTTTTATATTTTCTTCTGAGATGTTTTCTTTTACTATTATGAACTAAACCCTAAGATGTTTTCTTTTACTATTATGAACTAAACCCTAAGATACCTGAGAAGGATGAAACCTAAGACAAATCTTGTTATTGTTATCTGAGCTGTATGATAAATACTTGATTTGTTCCTAACTATATGTTCTTAATTCTTGTTTTGGTATTTCCGGGATATTGATTGAAGAATTTATGCTCTTAGGCAGAGGAGGAATAGACCATGTTTAACAGTAGATCTAGCATAGTTAAGCAGAGTTGACCGCAACCCTAGAGATAGGATGACATAAATCTGCCGGATTAGGGTCAAACCTAATATGGGAGTCCATAGATCGAGTTAATGCAATTCTAGGGGTTTTAATTAGAAAGAGGTTTGAATTAATCAACCTAGGGTTAGATGTTAGTAGCCTCGATAGAGAGGTATTAATATAACTTAGGGAATCTTATGGATCAAGTCAAGTGAATAAATCATCTGATTTAGAGTTAGATAATAAGTGAAGTCTAGGTGGATTCTTCCTCGGGTATTGTCTAAATCAATCGGTTTTCCTCAAGTCTTTCCTTAATTTCTTTTCTTTGTCTTTGTATCTTTAGCTTAGTAGTTAGTTAATTTTAGATTAGATAAACAAATTCCTTAATTCTTAGTCTAGATAATAGAAAGAAAGTTAGTATTAGTACTTTTGGTTCCTTTGGGTTCGACAATCCGGTCTTGCCACTAAACTATACTATTGTTTGATAGGTACGCTTTCCTCCATTGTTGTAATAGTTAGTTTCCAAGTTCGATCTTTCTTTTTATAAATTTTTAAGACTCTGACATAACGATCAAGTTTTTGGCGCCATTGCCGGGGAACTGAAATATTAAAAAAGCTCAATTTTTATTACTTTAGCCATATTATATTTTATTTTTCTAAAATTAAATTTTATTTTTACTTTACTAATTTTGTTTTTCTTCTACCTTTTCCTAGTAGGTACCTCTAGTTTATGACTAGAAGGAAACCAACAGGACCTTTGATTTATGATAGTGATATTGAAGGAACTGTACACAGAAATCATAGAGTAGTAAGGCAAGGCTTAAATTACATACAAGAAGAGCAAGAGGACGAAACTAATACCACTGAAGAGATGGCTAAGAATAATTCGCTACCTCAGGAGGTGGTCGATCATCATGCTCCTCGAATTATGTATGATTATGCTAAACCTAATTTAACAGGAGCTGGATCGAGTATTGTTAGGCCTGCTATAGCCGCTAATAACTTTGAATTAAAACCTAACACTATACAAATGATTCAACAGTTTGTTCAGTTTGATGGTTTGCAGGATGAAGACCCAAATACTTATTTAGTAAATTTTCTAGAATTGTGTGATGCCTTCAAAATAAATGGCATTTTTTATGATGCCATTCGTCTTCTATTATTTCCCTTTTCATTGAGAAATAAAGCCAAACAGTGGTTACATTCTCTTCCACAAGGATTAATCACTACATGAGACCAAATGACCGAAAATTTTTTATTAAAATATTTTTACCGGCCAAAACGGCCAAATTAAGGAATGATATCTCTTCTTTTGTGCAGATGGATTTAGAAACATTATATGATGCATGGGAGAGATACAAAGATCTATTGAGAAGGTGCCCACACCATGGTTTACCCTTGTGACTACAGGTCCAAACTTTTTACAACGGTGTGAATCCCTCAACTAGGCAGTTGATTGACTCAGTAGCCGGTGGAACTATGAATAATAAAACTCCTGAAGTGACTTATGAGTTTATAGAGGAGATTTCACTGAATAACTATCAGTGGCAAGTTACAAGGACAAAGCCAACTAAAGCAGCCGGAGTTTTCAACCTCGACACAGTCACCATGCTATCAAATCAGGTAGAGATGATGAATAAAAAGATTGATGGCATATGTAATTCTTTGCAGGTACATCTGGTAATACAGTATGATATGAATGGAAGAGGGGTGAACAACACAGAATATCTATCCTACAACCCTAGCACAGAGAATGAACAAATCCACTATATGGGTAACTATTCTAGACCTCAAAATAATTTTTATAGTGACACTTATAATGCAGGTTGGAGGTACCATCCCAATTTCTCGTGGGATGATCAAAGTAGTCAAAGACCGAAACTTCTAGATTTTTAATAACCACCTCACCAACAGGAACAGGAGTCGAACCTTGAGGAGATGCTGACAAAATTTATAGCGGTGTCAGAAACTCATTTTCAAAACACCGAAATAGCACTCAAAAATCAAGAAGCATCGATTCAAAGGATCGAGGATCAGTTAGGTTAGCTTGCCAAGCTGATCTTAGAACAACCACAAGAAAGCTTGCCAAGCAACACTAAAACTAACCCAAAAGAGCAAATTCAAGCCGTAACAGCTCATGATAGTGACAAGATAGTAGAATCTGACCCAAGGCAAGAGCCTGTGGTAAGTGAAGGTAAGGTTGAGGTAAGCCATGATTTACCAAACCCGGTAATTATAGAGTACCAACCTCATGTGCCATACCCCAATGCGATAGAGAAAGACCACATAGAGGAAAAATTCTGTAAATTTCTTAAACTTCCGAAGAAATTACATATTAACTTGCCGTTTCTTAAAGCTCTTTCACAGATACCAGATTCAAGGAAATTTTTTAAAGAGTTTTTTACAAACAAACGGAAGTTAGACGATACGTTGCATGTGGAGCTAAACACAGTGTGCCAAGCAATTATACAAAATAAACTACCACGTGAGCTCACATCTCATGTAAGTGACGAAATGATCACTCTTCAGGTTCTTGACACGGTTAGGACATAAAGTATTAAAGGTGGAACCAATCACTTCAAAGTTGGAGATCAGGTACTCAAAATCTTCCCAGATGGAATAGTCGAGGTAACTAATCCTAAATTCAGCAATTTTAAGGTAAACACTACTTGACTCAAACTAATATCAATAACCGAATTGATCGTATGAGAAATGATTTCCACCTCCTCAAACCACCATGATTGTGTGAATGAGAGGTAAGTCTAGCTTCAGACTTTAAACGAGTGCTTCTCGGGAGGCAACCCGAGCACTAACCCTACCAATCAGTTTAGTTTATTTCTTTTCATGTTTAGGCAAAAATTTGTCATACCCACACAGCCTTACACATGGCCGTGGCCGTGGCCGTGGTCATGTAGGTACCACAAGTAGGAACATAGGCGTGAGCTGCATCTCTATTTAAACCCCCTTCTCCCTTTTCCTTTTCCAGTTGTCTTTCTTATTTCATTTTCCATTATTTACTTTTATTTTTATTTTATTTTTATTTTTTCTTCTTATTCTTCATGGCAGTTAGATTTAGCCTAGGGTATAATAAAATCAGACCGGTTGTTTTGAAGATTCAAGTTCAAACGGCTCGAGGCGCTCCCCACGTTTCTCTTCATTAACTCCACCGAAAATTCAGGAAGTTTCACTTCTCTCCCTATCTTTTGATTTTATCACTATATTGTTAGTTTGTCTATCTTTGTACATTGAGGGTAATGTACATCTTAAGTGTGGGGAATGAAAATTATTTAGAAAAAAAGTGCCTAACTTTTTGCATTATTCTCAAATCCCTGAATGATATTCTGTCTTAAAGTAAATTTCTCATATCACTAATTAGAATGAAATTCCTATTGATTCATGATTTTTATTGATATGTTTTAGATTAAGTCATTGATAATTGTGCGTTGATAATTTAAACTTTAAGATACTAGAGAATCAAGAATGAAGGGTCTATTTTTCAAAAAAATTAAAAATTTTGTTAGGTTGTCTACCTGAATCTAATTGTTACCTTGAAATTTGAAATTTACAAAGTTGATATAAAAAACCCATAATTTTTGTGAGATTTTGATTCTTTTAGAGCATACATTCTTTTCGTGCTCACTTTTATTAATTATGAGTGTGTCAACATTGATTTGTTATTCTAGAACTTGCTTCGATTATATATGTCAAGACCACACTTTTGATTTGATATATAGAGATGATTAAGGCACTTAAGATTTAACCCAGTTACTCCACTAAAAGCCTACCCTCACAATTAACCCCTAGTGAACCCCTTTGATCCTACCAACCCTTTTATTGACTCAACCCACTAATATTAACCTGAAACCCATCTTGTATTTGTTATCACCATTCCTTCTGACTACCCTTCTATCGAGACTTGTTTTGATCAGTTGCCTAATTACATTGTTTCAGTTGTTAAAGTTTTATCTTATATTGATTTGTTCTTAAAAATAAAAAATAAAAAATAAAAAATCAAGTATATTGATTATTAATTTTATAATTAAGTGAGCCTATACGCTTAATTTCAACATCTTGAAGAAGAAGCTCATATTATTAGTATTACAAGTTTTCAATTGATGTAATTATTCAATTTATTAGTTTATTTTTCTAGTTAGGTAATTTGTCAATTCATCAAATCTCCTAATTAGCCAAAAGTTCTATTGAATAAAACTCCTCTTCTTAGCTTACCTTGTGCTGTCCAACTCCCCACTCATGGAAGTAAAATAAAATTTCTTTTATTTGCTTCCTAGATGTTCAAACTCGAGCCCAAAACTTCTTGCATTTGGGCCATTTCCTAAGGCCTTAGGTGGCATCTTCAGCCACATTTCCAAGTCCGTTATTGGGTCAAATCAGATACTTTATATTTTTAGGTCACTGCCCTAAGTTCCCTTTGGGCTCTTAAATTCGACATCTAAAGGTCAGCTTTTAAGTTTCCTAAAATTTTCGCAATTCAGATTTTCCAAGTTTCCAAAATGTTTAGTTTCCTATTTTGGTTTGGTTTCCAAATGTTTAGTTTCCTATTTTGGTTTGGTTACAAAATGTTTAGTTTCCTTTTTGGCTTGGTTTCCAAAATGTTCACTTTCCTAATTTACTTAGGTTTCCAAAATGTCTAAGTTTCCAAAATGTCTAAGTTTCCAAAATGTCCATTTTCATTTCCATTTCCATTTTCATTTCCATCTCTATTTTCATTTCCATTTTCATGCATTTCTAGGTTTCAAAAGTATCAAAATTTATTCATAGTACTTGAAACTTGTCATTTCATACAATTAAACTGAAATGCATAGGCCCTATTCAGATGTTACGCTTCTACCCCTTAAAAATAATTTCGTCCTCTAAATTTTCTAACTAATCAATTGAGGGTATTGTTGTCTCATTGCCTCTTCCTCGCTCCCACGAAGCTTCCTCCGATCCATGATTGCGCCACAATACTTTAACTAGAGGAACCGATTCCTCCGTAGTACTTTCATCCACGCCCGTAATCTAAATCACTCTTCCTCGTAGGTTAAGTCCGCCTTAGCTCCACTTCTTCTATCGGTACTATGTGAGAGGATCCGATTGGTAACGACGTAGCATGGACACATGGAACACGCCATGCATTTGCTGCAACTCCGGTGGCAACTCTAGTGGTATGCCATGGTCCCACTCGCTTTAGTACCCGATAGGGCCCGATAAATCTTGGGCTTAATTTCCTTCCGACCAAACCTCATCACTTTCTTCCATGGTGAAACTTTTAGAAACACTTGGTCTCCTACTTCAAACTCTATTTCCTTCCGCTTGAGGCTCAGCATAAGACTTCGTCATCTCGAGGCTTCTTTTAACCGTGTTTGAATTATTTCAACCTTCTTTTCTGCTCTCGCCACTATCTCTCGTCCCAAAACTCAACGTTCTCCTAACTCACCCAACAAGTAGTACGACACTTCCATCCGCATAATGCTTCATATGGTGCCATTCAATGCTAGCTTGATAATCTGTTGTTGTAGGCGAACTCGCTAAAGGCAAGTAGTCCTCCCAACTTCCTCGAAAATCCATCACACATCCTCTCAACATATCCTCCAACACTTGTATTACTCGTTCCGACCGCTCGTCCGATTGTGGATGAAAGGCAGAGTGAAATCCAACTTGGTGCCTAAAGCTTGATGAAGTGCCTTCCAAAATCGAGATGTAAACCTTGGGTCTCTATCGAGATGATCGACATTGGTACTCCATGTAACCTCACAATTTCATCACATATAACTTGGCTAGCTTTTGAAGGGATAGTCCATTCTATCGATGATGAAATGTAGGACTTAGTCAAATGGTCTACTATAACCCATACCGAGTCCTTCTTAGTAGGCGAAGGGAAGCCCACTAACGAAGTCCATGGTAATTCTTTCCCACTTCCATCGGAACTGGATTGGTCAAGCAATCCCGATGGAACTTGGTGTTCAACCTTAACTTGTTGACACGTCCCACATCTTCCCACAAATTTCAGAACTTCTCGCTTAAGATCCGCCACCAAAATTGTTCTCTTAAATCTCTCAGATGACCTTAATGCCTCCGGATGCATAGCATAAGGGCTACTATGCGCTTCTCAAGGATCTTCTGCCTTAACTCCTTGTCTCTTGGCATACGAGACTTTCCCTTTGTAGCACAATACTCCTTCATCATTAATCTCATAGTCCTCCAACTCTCCGCTCAGGCTTTTTGTAGCTTAACATTTAAATCTTCATCAACCAACTGTCCTCTTTTACTTCCTTCAACCATGTTGGCTTGACTTGTAACTCGCCAACAAACTTCCATCCTCATATAAGCTTAAATGGGCTAACATTGCTCTTAGGTCCGTCCACAACCTTCCTACTTAAAGCATCACTACTACATTTGCCTTGCCGGATGATATTCTATCGAATGTCAAATAGTCTTTCAAGAATTCCACCCACCTTCGTTGCCTCAAGTTTAACTCCTTTTGAGTCAACAGACATTGAGACTCTTGTGGTCCTGTAGATCACCGACCTTTCTCCATACGTATAATGCCTCCACACCTTGAGAGCGAAAACCATCACCGCCAATTCCAAGTCATGGGATGGGTAGTTCACCTCATGCGGCCTTAACTATCGGGACGCATAAGCGATTACCTTTCCATCTTGCATAAGAATACATCCTAACCCCTGTATAAGCCTCACAAGATACTACAAAATCCTTTCCCCGCTTTAGGTTGAATCAACACGAGCTTAGCTAACACCTTTTAAGTTTTTCAAAACTCTCCCGTTGCTTATCCGTCCACACAAAGGGTACTTCCTTCCTCAACAACTTTGTTAATGGCGCTGGCTATCGACGAGAATCCTTCCACGAACCTTCTAGAATAGCTCCAACCCTAAGAACTACGAATCTCGCCATCGACTTAGGTGGTTTCCAATCCAACACCGCTCGATTTTCTTAGGATCCACCCTTATTCCCTACACCACGGTCCTAAGAAAGCAACTTCTAAGCCAAAATTCACACTTGCTAAATTTGGCATAAAGCTTCTTCTCCCTTAATACTTGTAACACAATCCGGAGATGCTCATCATGCTCCTCTTCGCACTTAGAATATACCAAGATATCATCGATGAATACCACAACAAACCTGTTCTAAGTAAGGTTGGAACACTCGGTTCATCATATCCATGAACGCTACCGAGCGCTCACAACCCAAACGGCATTACTACAAACTCAAAGTGACCATATCTTGTCCTAAAAGTGGTCTTATGGATATCACCTCCTTCACCTTCAATCGATGGTATCCCACCGTAAATCGATCTTCGAAAACATCATGGTTCTTCAAATTGATCGAACAAGTCATCGATCCTTGGCAAGGGATACTTGTTCTTGATGGTCACTTATTCAATTGACGATAGTCTATGCACATACGCATAGTTCTCCTTCTTCTTCACAACAGACCGGTGCTCCCACGGAGACACATCGGGCGAATAAACCCACAATCCAATAATTCCTGGATTTGAGCCTTAAGCTCCACTAATTCCTTTGGCGCCATTCGGATGGAGCGATTGACACAGGAGCTATTCCGGTAGCGTGTCTATTCCAAATTCAACTTCTATCCGGGGTATTCCTGTAATTCCTCCGAAACACATCCTCAAGTCCCTTACCGCTCGACTCTTCGACACCTTCCTTATTTCCATCCAACGACTTACAAAGGCTAAGAAGGCCTCGCACCCTTTCGATCTATCCTTTCAAATTTTAAGCACCAAACTACATTAGTCAAGTAGTTCCTTCTTTCTCCTATCATAATGACCACCTCATCCTCTGGGTCCTTAGTTCCATTTGTTTAGCCGCACAATCCAACACGCTCGATGTTCTACTAACCAATCCATACCAAGTATAAGGTCAAATTCTCAAGGGTAATTCCATTAGGTCACCAAAGCTTACTCCTCAATTTCTAGGGTATATTCTCGAAAGATCTTATTTACTACTATAGTTTGGCCTAGTGGGCTTACCACCGCCATCTCCTTATCGAAAGTTCAGAGTCTAGGCCTAGTGTCTCAACTACACTCACAGCAACATAAGAATGGGTCGAGCCCACATCAATTAAAGCATAATAGGGTTTACTATGAATGAGGAACGCATGCTATGACGTCCGGCGCTTCATCCTCCCTACGGTGAACCGCATAAACCAAACCCGATTGTCTTGCCTCAAGATTAGTGGCACCTCTCCACATCCTCTCGCCAAAGACTATTACCTCTCGTTATTCGAACCTCGACCTCGTTGAGGTCAGTCCTCCCCTACCGATTAACATTCGAAAGGTTTGGTCATCATCATCGATATCTTTGGATGTCCTTGAGCATATGGTCTTTAGACCCACATTTAAGACATGCTCCTATCTTTTTCCAACACTCACCGAGTGCTTCTTTCCACAATACTCATAAGGACGACATCGCCTCCAAGATCAACTTGCGACCCTTCGACCCTTCACGCCTGGGCCTTTTTGCACATTTCCGACGATCCATAACCTCTCTGGGTCTATTTCGCCGAGTTCGCTTAGTCGAGTCCTTGATTCCTTCAACTACCTTAGCCTTTTCAACCAATATGGAGAACTCCCGCCCTAATGTGGAGCTATCAATAACCTTAGGTCATCCCTTAATCCATCCTCAAACGGACACATCATTCATGTTCAACGCGACTACTCCTCGAGCATATCGGCTTAACCTTAAAAATTCAGCCTCATATGCCGCTCATGATTTGTTCCCCGAACTAGTCCTAGAAAAGCTCATCCGCTTCATCAATATACCGAAAGCCGACATACTTCTTCCGATATGCCTCCTTAGCATACTCCCACGTCAGATCCTCTCCGTGGCACCATCACTCGACGCTTAGCCACCATTGGTATGCTTCATCACGTAATGGCTACCATCCCTTTCAACTTCTCCTCGTGGGTCGTGTCGAGTTCATCCATAATACGCTCGCTTGCTTCCAACCAATACTTGGCAGATCGGTGCCACACCGACACTCCACGAGACACCTCGGCCCGCTGGCTCGAGTCGCCGGGTGCGATTTTGAGCTCCAATTTCCACCGCCACCACCATTTCCAATACTCGCAACATGGCTGCGATACGACCTCATCCCCGTCGAGCTTACCGCTCGCTCACATTAACAATGAGGTGGTGGTGGCAGGGTAACTCATTATCGTAACCTTGACCTGATCGAACGGGTTCGACACGCTTATTCTTCCTCTACTGCCCTGATGACCGCGTCCTCTTGAACTCATTTTCTAGCCGAGATCTGAGTAAGAAATTTTATGGATTAGTCTTTGTTCCACTTATTTATCGTGAAGAAGTTTTATGGAAAGGGATTTAAGAGTGGTTCTTTCAGATTCATACAAACACAGCTCTTTTCCATTCATTCATTCACCCATCAAACAAGTATGAACTTTCGCTCATTCAGAGAAACGCTAGTAGTTTTGTTGTTGTTGTTGTTTTCCTCACCGTGGTATTTTCGTAGTTTTGTCCTATGTGGGCATTTTCATAATTTTTCGAAGAAAACGCCTTGGTGTTTTTATCGAAAATTATTTTGAAAATTTTGAAGTCTAGGGTAATTTGGAAAAAATTTTAAATTCGGGTTATTTTGCAATTTTTGACCTCGTGGGTATTTTGGTAATTTTTCACAAATCGGTAAATTTGTAAAATTTAATAAATCAGTGGGATTTCAAAAGTTGTAAAACTCAGGGTTCTTTTCAAAATTGTTCCTTCAAAATGGGAATGTTGCAAAAATTTTGAAATTGTGGTCATTTTGGTAATTTTAGTGAGTTGGGGCAATTTTGTAATTTTTCAAATCAAGGTATATTGATATTTTGCAAGTTAGGGCTTTTGGAATGTTTAGAAAATAATGAAATTTTGGTAAAACTGTTGAGTAGTTGAATCATTTTATAAACCAAGACTTTGGTAATTTTACCACTAACATTTTGTAATTTTATGGATCAAAAATTTTAAAATAATTGTGTATGTAAATAGTTTTCGTGAATTAAGGATAAGAGAAAGAAAGTGATTTAAGAATTTTAATATTAAGTGTTTTAAAAAATGGCTAATTCTTTCGGTTTTAGTTATTGAGTTTAACCTATGACCAGCCTTCTTGGTCGGGTGAACCAAAGCTACGCACTGTGCAGATTCGAGTGGAGAGGAGGTGAGTCACGCTGAACGCTTAAATACCAAGCTCCCACTGAAACCATTCCTAGACATGCGCATGTGGGTTGCCACACCCGCTAAGTCCTCTAGGTTAGGGTGAACCGGCTACGCACTGTAGGATTCAAGAAGAGAGGTGAGTCACTAGGACCGCTTAAATACCAAGCTCTTCAGATCCACCCTAGACATGCGTACCATGGTTGCCACACCCCTAGCTTAATTGACTTAGTCATAGGTTGGTTTAGTGCCTTAAATCTTATGTGTTTGTGTTTGAGTAGTCTAATCCTAGGGTTCAAGTTCTTATCATTCTATTTTACGCTCCATGCCTTTTCTACCCTTATATAAATCATGTAATCACACATAGAGTTGGGGGTACTTACCTGTGGATCATGGTTTGAGACTTAGGGCCATGTCTTTATACCGCCCATTTGTAAAAATACTTTCATAAAACTCATTTGGCCTTATTTTAAAATGTTTTGGGCCTTAGGCCACGTGCCGAGTTTGAACTGGCTCGATATCAAATCAAACATTCTACACCCTACTTAACGAGAATGGACCGGATCTCGTATGTTCCTCAAGTAACCTTGGTTCAAAATTCATTCAATACTTTGAAAATCGTGTGTTTTGGAAGATAGTTTGTTGTGGGTTGGGCTTGAGTTGAAAACAAATTTATTTTATAACAAAAACCCATTCGCTCAAGTGACAAAATATTTAAACTTATTTCATGCTAAGTGGGCTTATTCTTTATAAAGCCCTAAATTCATAACATAGTAATTATAGTAGAAATAAAAATTAATCACGGTGGCCTTATTACATAAAATGAAACCCAAAATAATAAATTGCACAAGATTTAAAATAAAATAAATATTCAAATTAAATCTAACTTCAAGTCGATCATGGCCACCACAAGTTCTGCCGTCCATTCCATTATCGCTCATCACCAAACATATTCCCACAACGGGTGAGTCGATAGACTCGCAGTGTAACCAACACTAACCATAATAGAAATAGGCACACCATAAAAAAATCATATACATATAACAATTTCAAGGTAATGATGCAAACCCAAACCCAAACCTATATGCCATCCACTACACTCCACCCGCATCAACCTCGCATAACCGTGGGGACTACTAAGTCAACCTCCTTCCGCTACACTCCATCGAGCGTCATTGCAATGACGTGCTCATCGCCCATCGATAATATTGTGGCATAGCCACCATCAGAATGTAACCGGTTACCACTTAGTGAGACCGTCATCACATTCACTTAGTGAGACCGTCATCACATTCACTTAGTGAGACCAAGTCATCACATTCACTTAGTGAGACCAAGTCATCACATTCACTTAGTGAGACCGGAGTCATCACATTCACTTCCCCTTCTTCAATTGACCCGAATGCCCCAAATAATAAATATCATGCATAACATATTCTTATTTCACTTTCACATCACTTTTCACTTGTATAACATTTTTTTTTCCGAAATCCTAGTAGTAGGAAAACGTACCTGAATACTTTGTACCATAATATGGCACTTTAGCCACTTTCTTTCACTTTCACATTAACATACATAACATATTTAAAACATAAAACTATTAAGATTAGTGTGGAATACACACCGATTTGTTTAGCGATTCCTTGAGATTCGAAAGCAAGATCTAATGTTTAGATCCTAATTCCTACATTTGGTTTATCAAGTATTACTTAGCATAAATTCTATTTTGGTTATAATATCCAAATCCTAGTAGGATTTGTAAAGAGGCTTACCTTTGATGCCGATTTGATGTTTATTCAAATCCCGAAACTTTGTTTTCCTTCACTTGATATTCGCCAACCTTGAATCTCAACAAAATTAGTTTTCGCTTTTTAATAATTATAGATCTTATCTATGTAATCACACAACCTTGGCGAATACTTTCAAATGCTTACCTTATGGATTTTAAATCCAAACTTCACCTTCCTTTTTCCTTGAAATCGGCCAACACCTAGATCTCCTAATAGGTTAGTTTTTGATCAATTTGATCTAATTGACTAAGATTTGGCCTTGGCGAATGTATAGACTTACTTACCTTGAAGTTCTCAAATCCAAGTTGATCTTTATTTTAATTCCTACCGAAAAGATTTGAACTATTATTCAATTATGGAAGGACCTTTTGCGAATGCATGTTGATGTACTTACCTCATTTTCAATCCCTGATGATCTCTTTTAATATTCGGCTATGGCACTATTTGGGATCTCAAGTTTTGGCTTTTGTGGAGGAATAGTAGAAGAAAAGAAAAGAAAGGAAAAGAGATGGAGAATTTTGACAAGGAGGATTCTGCTAAAGAAAAGAAAAAGTTGTTGTTACTTTGATTAGGAGGTTTCGCAAGAGGTTGAAGAGAAGAGAATGGCTCTTTACTTTTCTCTTTGGTCAAACTATTAGCCTTAGAGTCCCTAAATCCTCTAACTCTTCATTTGTGATAAGTTTTAATTTTATCAACTATGAAATTCCATCAAATCTCCTAATTAGCCAAAAGTTCTATTGAATAAAACTCCTCTTCTTAGCTTACCTTGTGCCGTCTAACTCCCCACTCATGGAAGTAAAATAAAATTTCTTTTATTTGCTTCCTATATGTTCAAACTCGCCCAAAAACCTCTTGCATTTGGGCCATTTCCTAAGGCCTTAGGTGGCATCTTCGAGCCACATTTCCAAGTCCGTTATTGGGTCAAACTTCATATACTTTATATTTTTAGGGTCACTCGGCCCTAAGTTCCCTTTGGGCTCTTAAATTCGACATTCCGGTCAATTTTAAGTTTCCTAAAATTTTCGCTGCTCTTCAGATTTTCCAAGTTTCCAAATGTTTAGTTTCCTATTTTGGTTTGGTTTCAAAATGTTTAGTTTACTATTTTGGTTTGGTTACCAAAATGTTTAGTTTCCTATTTTGGCTTGGTTTCCAAAATGTTCACTTTCCTAATTTACTTAGGTTTCCAAAATGTCTAAGTTTCCAAAATGTCTAAGTTTCCAAAATGTCCATTTTCATTTCCATTTCCATTTTCATTTCCATCTCTATTTTCATTTCCATTTTCATGCATTTCTAGGTTTCCAAAAGTATCAAAAATTTATTCATAGTACTTGAAACTTGTCATTTCATACAATTAAACTGAAATGCATAGGCCCTATTCGGATGTTACTGATTTGTTCTTAAAAAATAAAAAATAAAAATAAAAAAATTGAAGTATATTAATTATTAGTTTTATAATTAAGTGAGCCTATACGCTTAATTTCAACATCTTGAAGAAGAAGCTCATATTATTAGTATTACAAGTTTTCAATTGATGTAATTATTCAATTTATTAGTTTATTTTTCTAGTTAGGTAATTTGTCAATTCAATCTTGATTCTAACCCTTTTAATTCAGCCTTTATCCACACCGTTAACCTAAGCCCCGTTACAACCCTTTTTAAAGACCTTTTGATTTGTGTATCATCTCATTTTACAGTGGTGGAGATTTGATTTTCATACAAGCCTATGGGATTAACTTTTCATGTTTGACTTTTGAGTGCTTAATTTTTGAACCTTAAACACTTTAAGTGATTTGAGTGAATATTTAGTGAGGATGTCAACTTTTGTCGATTTTGAATTAAAAGTAATTATTCTGGATAAGGGAAAACACCTATGCTTTAATACTGAAAACTCATGACTTTGATTGTTTGAATCTTTAGGACTCTTTGAGTTGAATTATCCATGTATAAATTATCTATAAATTATGATGAGGCATTATCAATGAATATTATGAGTAGAGGAAGTTTGTTTTAATTGTGAGTTGAGAATTTTGCTTGAGGACAAGAAAAGGCTTAAGTGTGGGGGTATTTGATAAACCGTAAAATGAACATATTTTAATCCCACATTTAGAATATTTTTGGATGATTTTTCCCTTTAATTATGGAAATAGGTGCTCCTAATCCTTTGTTTTCATATTTTATACTCGGAGAGCACTCGAGGATGAAAAGAATGAGAAACGGGCCAAAAACAGAGAAAATGGGCCAAAGCACGAATTCCACACGGCCTGGGCCTAAGACCACACGGCCTTGCCTCTTAAGAAGAGTCGGCCACGGCCTGTACCCCAAAACGCACGGTCATGCCTCAACAATAGGTTCGACCACAGCCTGGCCTCAAATCACACGGATGTGTGCCATGGACGTGTCCCTGCCGTAGGAAAATAGAATACTATTCAGATTAGGGTACTTATAGGCAAAGAAAACCAGTCCAGAAGCCTATATAAACACCCTATGAGGTAACTTAAAGGGGGAGTTCGACGAGAGTCCGAAAGAAGCCTTTTGTCAGGGCTTTTCCAGCGCTCAGCTAGGCCAAGGAGCTGAGCCAGAGAAGCTGAATAGAGGGATTCACTCGAAGGAAGCCAGTTGGTTCATCTCAAGAAGTCGGAATATACTCAAGACGGAGGAACTCTCCTTCAATTCCTTCATGGGTTTTAGGTTTTTCTTATGTTTTGTTTTATATTTTCTTCTGAGATGTTTTATTTTACTTTTATGAACTAAACCCTTAGATACCTGAGAGGGATGAAACCTAAGACAAATCTTGTTATTGTTATCTGAGCTGTTTGATAAATACTTGATTTGTTCTTAACTATGTGTTCTTAATTCTTGTTTTGGTATTTTCGGGATATTGATTCAATCATTACTGCTCTTAGGCAGAGGAGGAATAGACCTTGTTTAAGAATAGATCTAGCATAGTTAAGCGGAGTTGATCGCAACCCTAGAGATAGGATGACGTAAATCTACCGGATTAGGGTCAAACTTAATATGGGAGTCCATAGATTGAGTTAATGCAATTCTAGTGGTTTTAATTAGAAAGAGATTTCAATTAATCAAACTAGGGTTAGACTTTAGTAGCCTCGAGAGAGGAATTAATATAACTTAGGGAATCTTATGGATCAAGTCAAGTGAATAAATCGTCTGGTTCAGAGTTAGATAACAAGTGAAGTCTAGGTGGATTCTTCCTCGGGTATTGTCTAAATCAATCGGTTTTCCCTTAAATCTTTCCTTAATTTCTTTTCTTTGTCTTTGCATCTTTAGCTTAGTAGTTAGTTAATTTTAGATTTGATAAACAAATCCCTTAATTCTTAGGCTAGATAATAAAAAGAAAGTTAGTATTAGTACTTTTGGTTCCATTGGGTTCGATAATCGAGTCTTGCCACTAAACTATACTATTGTTCGATAGGTGTGCTTGCCTCCATTGTTGTCATAGTTAGTTTCTAGGTTCGGTCTTTCTTTTTATAAATTTTAAAACTCTGACACAACGATTAGTTCTAATAATACTCCAAAACCCTATTCCAACGACAAATAAGGATTACGGGTGTTACAATGCTTCGATGTTGTGTACTTGAATTTGAAGATAACTGAGAAAAGTATTTGCCTTGGGTTGAATATTCTTATTATAATAGTTAAAAGTCAAGTACAAAATTATACTGTACGAGGCTTTATATGGTCACAAATGTAAAACTCAGATGTTTTGGACGGAGTTCAGTGAGAAAAGATACATGTAATGGGTTTAATTCTTTGAAACCGAAGAAAGATGAAGTGATCTGAGATAGTTTAAAAGTAGTATTTGATCATTATAAATTCGATGTGAATCTTAAATGAAAAGAAATGGAGTTTCAGATTGGTGACAAAATATTTTTGAAAGTTTCGCCATGGAAGAAAGTTCTCCAGTTTGCCCGTAAAGGCAAATTAAGTCTATGGTTTATCAGGTCATAAAGATTATTGAAAGGAATTGTACTTGTTTTGTATTGATTGGTATTATTATCAGAGTTCTACAGAATTGACAATGTTTTTATGAGTATATGTGTAACACCCCAAACCCGGCCGATGCGTTATGACCGGATCCGACATGTCACATGAGAAAAACATGGTAAATCCGTTTTATTTGTACTAAAATAGATATTATTTTGTTGTAATCAAGAAAACAAGTTTGATTTGAAATATTTGATAAAGTACTATTATCCTCGAAGGTTGATAGATAAATCGATAATCTAAACTAGAAATCTTATAAACCATGACTTTTGAAAACATCGTTTGATAATTCAAGAGAAAATTTTCGAGTTAAAATATTTGTAAAAGTTTGTTTATGAAATCCATTTGTTAATTTATTTTAGAAAATCTTTATTTAAGTTTTTAGAAAAATTCCCATTTAAAACAATTTAAGCAAAATATAAGTACGTCAAACATAAAGCAAAAATAAAATATTCTAGAGGCCTTATTACAACATAAAAACCCAAAATAGTAAAAATAATAAAGTGAACGGAAATAGAAATCTAAAGTTCAATAAAAACCATTTCTGAAGTATGGCCTCCACCGAGTCATCCATGGCCCAAGTCCACATCACTGATCATTACTTGAAAGGATTAGGGAAAAGGAGTGAGTTACAAGAACTCAGTGTATAATCCCCTTAACGATATCCACTAGGCCTGAACCCATATAACAACATCTTGGGCCTAAGCCCATTTACAAGTAATAAATAAATGATATGAATGCAACCCATCCCATCCAGCCAATCTCTCCCCCGACCAACCAATCTCTCCTATGGGGATCAAGCCAACCTACCCCGCCAGTCTCTCCAATTTGCAGTCAAGCTGCCATTTATAATATTTTTGGCTGAGACACTAGAATCATATACGACAATATAATTGGCATACATCCTTAATCAGGATGGCACAAAGCCATATTTAAATTGGCACATAGCCATTATCATAATTTGTGGCAGAGCCACCGGGCTACACTTCTCTTCATCCATTTTTCCCATCCCATGCAATATGTAATGATGCAACATACATAAATTATCCGCATATAAATGACAACCAATAATCTATTGATCACTTTTAATGAATCGACCTATTAAAGCAATTTAAAAATTCAGCCCACAAGGCATTTTAGCAAATCAGCCCATAAGGGCATTTTCGGTAAATCGGCCCATAAGGGCATTTTGGTAAATCGACCCATAGGGCATTTCGGTCAATCTCACAATTTTAACACTGATATTTACAAACCTATCAGATTAATGTAATTTAAGCAAATTTCCCAGTTTATGCCATATTACGATTTTAATCATAAAAATAAAAATGATCTATTTCTAATATGATATCGAATCTTAAATCTACGGGATAACGGTGTGAGATTACACACCTGATTACAGTAAGTATTAAACTCTCTTGATTGTCGGCACCTATAACAAAATAACACTCGATTAATCTAATGAACAAGATTTTTATTAATCTAAATCTAAACCAAGCGATCTATTGAAACGCTTACCCTCGATATCGTGAACGACCATGATTTGTCTATTCTCACCGGATGATGGTCCATAAACCGGTGGGAAATCTTGAACCCCTAAAACTACTCTACACTTGAACTTAGGAGTAGGAATCGCAAATACACTCCTCTTGTGTTCTCCAATCGCTTTTCCTTTTGATTCGGTACCGCTTGCCTCCATTGGAAAAAGTCTTAATCAAAACGATATTACAGTATATATCGATTGTCTAAGGAAAAAGGGTTTGACTTACCACTATTTCCATAGAATCCAAAGGTAGAGAATATCGAGTGATTTTGCCCCTAACAACATAATTGATTAGCCAACTTTCAGTCTGATTAACACAATAACCGGGTAGTGATATCAAATGGATTATGAAGAGACTCCTTAACTTAATCGATGATGATCCCGATTCCCAACGATTGGCTTATGACTAAAGATGATTAGGCTATGATGTGATATTCGGCCAATCCACTAGAATACCACAAATAGATAACGATTAAGATATGAGGGAGTATGGAAAAACTCCATTTCGGTTTAGAAACAATATGAAATAACCAAATGATGAGGAATACTCATTCGGCTAAAGAGAAAAGAAAATGAAAATATTTGAATGAAACACTTACCCGATTTAATCAAGAAAGAAAATTCCAACTTGTAAGATGGAGAAGATGATCAATATTCGGCTTTTGAATAGAAAATGGGTTGATGAAATAATCAAAAGAAAAGAAAAGAAAAGATGAAGGAGGAGTACTTTGTTAGTTTTGACTAACAAAAGAAAATAAACAATAGTGGTTGAGTGTTGCGGCAAAACAAAGAAGTAAGATGAACAATTAGGCTAGGTGTTTTGGCTATCAAAGAAAGGATGACCAAAATGCATTGAGGTTTCGGTCAAAACAAAGAAAAGAAAAATGCTCACTTTTGGCTTTGAAGTTTTCGGCAAAGAAGGAAGAAATTGAAAGAGAGCAACCTCAAAATGCTAAAAGAAACTAGCCTCTCAGGCACCACATTTGTCAAATAACTATTGAATAAAATTTAGCTACCAAAACTCCCCTTCCCAAACCGTGTATACCTTACCAAAAGGATCAAAATTGACCAACAAAACTTTCCAAAACATTTTCCCAAAATCGCCAACATATCCCCTTCTTGCTCCATTTTTATCATTTCTTTCCTTACTCTCATCATTACCTTAATTCCTTAGCCATCTTACCATAATTAAAATGTCTTCCTTGCCTTAAATAGAGCCTTGGCTGACAATTTGGATGGATAACACAAAAAAAAAATAATCAAAATTTTTACTAGGTAGGATTCGAACCTCTTTCTCTAAAGACCTTCATATGACGCCACATCCTCTTTACCAAATGCTTATTTATGCTAGAAAATTACTCACTTATTTCCATAAGCATTGATGCCACTTACATTCTCTCCTTAAAGTGCTTAAACATAAAAAATTTTCTATGGCCCATTTCAATCTCGAGCCTACTTAAGACCCCCTAAACATACAAAATTAATATTCTAACTAGCCTAACACAAGATATAATGCACAAACATAAATTCTAAATTTCAGGATGTTACAATTCTACCCCCTTAAAGGAATTTCAACATCGAATTTTACTTGATTAGAAAAGATGAGGATATTATTGCCGAATCGCGTCCTCTGGCTCCTATGTAGCTTCCTCCAATCCATTATTACGCCATAATACTTTGACTAGTGGAACCGACTTCCTTCTTAGCACCTTAACATCCCAATCTAAAATCTGTACTGGCTCCTATTGAAAAGACAAGTCAGGTCTTAACTTAACTTCCTCTACTGGTACAATATGAGATGGATCCAAACGATAACGTTTTAACATCGATTTATGGAATACACTATGTATCTGACTTAACTCCAGAGGTAACTCAAGCTGATAAGCTACTAGCCCAACACGCTTCAATACACGGTATGGTCCAATGAACCTAGGGCTCAACTTGTCTTTCTGCCCAAATCTAAAGATCTTCTTCCAAGGTGAGACTTCAAATAGACCTGAACACCCACTGCAAATTCTATATCCTTACGCTTCATGTCCGCATACTATTTCTGTCTGTCTGAAGCTTCCTTTAACCAAGCCCAAATTACCTTAACTTTTACCTCTGTCTCCGAGATCAACTCAGGACCCAATAGCTGATGCTCACCCAACTCAGTCCAGCAAGTAGGAGTACGACACCTATGACCATACAACGCCTCGTAGGGTGCCATCTGGATGCTGGATTGATAGCTGTTGTTGTATGCAAGCTCTGCCAATGGTAGGAAATCTTTCCAACTACCCCTGAAATCGATCACATAGCCCCTTAACATGTCTTCTAGAATCTGGATTACTCTCTCCGACTGACCATTTATTTGAGGATGAAATGCCGTGCTGAAATTTAACCTTGTACCCAAAGCTTCATGTAGAGCCTTCCAAAATCATGATGTAAACCTAGGATCCCTATCTGATATGATAAACACTGGTACCCCATGTATCCTCGCCATTTCTGCTACATACAACTTGGCCAACTTCTGCAATGAATAATCTGTACGAATAGGTAGGAAATGAGCAGTCTTCGTTAACCAATTCACTATTACCCATACAGAATCTTTCTTAGTAGGCGTTAAGAGTAACCCACTAACAAAGTCCATCATTATCCTTTCCCATTTCCATAATGGAATTTTCACCGGTTGCAACAACCTTGACAGTAATTGATGTTCTACTTTCACCTACTGACATGTCAAGCACTTAATCAGGAAATCAGTAACCTCTTGTTTCAACCCTGGCCATCAATACTACTCTCGGAGGTATCGGTACATTTTGTTTCCCCCAATGTAACACCCCAAAGTTGGGCCTAGTAGGATTGGGCCCAATGGGCCTTAGGCGTAGGAGCTTTTAAAATTTTTTTGGCAATAAGAGAATAGCTTTAGTGTAAGTTGGATCTAGTAGGTGGGTGATTTTAGAAGGTTAAGGGGCTTCTATGAAGTCCCGAAATCAAACTTGGGCTTAGGAAAAATTTTGGTTTTAGGTGGAAAAACCCTAGGAGTTAGTAGGTAGGCGTTAAGAATAAAATGTGGAGAAAATGACACAAGTGGAGTGTGTGGTGTAGTGGCAAAGTGATGCCACTTAAGAAGCAAGGGAGTGACGCCAAAAGGAAGGAAGGAGGTCCAAGGTTCAAGTCTTGGCTCTTGCATTTTAGTTTTCTTTTTATATGGACTTTAGAATTTGGCCATAGATTTATATTTAGTTGTGCATTGTAACACCCCAAACCCGGCCCAAACATTACGACCGAATCTGGTATGTTACAGAAGAAAATTTATTGAAAACCCCATTTTAATTACTTTAATTTTTTTGGTAAAAAAATATAGTTTTGTTTAAAACATTTGAGGCGTATAAAAAGACATCACTTAGCTTTGTTATTTAAAATCTATTAAGTCATGTTGTTACCAATACTGTCAATGTACCCGATGGTACGAAAGAAAATCATTTACTTTGAATTTAAGAAACTTGTGTAACCATTTTAAAGTTATTAAATAGTTTAAATAATTCATCCAAAGCATGCAAAATAGTAAAATAAAATCTTAGGAGGCCTTATTACAACTTGAACAAATAAAGCCAAAAATAAGATAAAAATAATTCAAAGTTCATCTAATCCATATTTTCAATGCATGGCCACCTTGAGTCCATTCGTCGCCTCATCCGCGATCTACGAGTCACCTGAAAATATTAAAGGAGAAGGTGAGTCACCAAGACTCAATGTGTAACCCTTCCCCCGGTTTAGTGCAACATCATACACAATTTATAACTAAATTTAACATGCACTAAGTTTAACATGCACCCAACCTAGCCATCCAAAACACCTTTCTCTACCCGTGTGGTACCAAACCACCGTGACTCAAGTCACATATAATAAGTTAGGGGCCAACCCACGTGATACCAAATCACCGACGTCGATCCCATAATATCATCCGTGGGGCCAACCCATGTGGTACTAAGCCACTGGACAAGACACTATGAGGTGCCAAACCTCCGTGACCAGAAGTCACGAAATGTGGTACCAAACCACCGTGTCCAAGACACGGATATCACTTCCCCCCACTCGCTTAACCCACATATTTATGATATGCACTTAACATAAATCATGCCAAACATGTTTATTTAATAACATATACTGAATTTTATCAGAAGCCATCTTCTTATATGCCACATATACCAAATATGTCAAGCATCATAATCAAACTCATATTGACAAGGACTTACCTGGATCCTTACTTATACCTTTATGGTATTAAATCCAAATCTACACAATCCAGCTTAGCATACACAATATATTCAGCACATTAATTAGTTATAAAGTGTGTATATACACACCTATTACTATCGGTAGCCCTAAATCCAGAAGAGTCAATCGCCACACTAGATTTCTTGCTCTATATTCTACCAAACACGAAAGTTAGTGACATGGCTATTCTACTAAAGGACATAAATCCAAAGGGTTAACACATGAACCCGAAACATCACCTAAATGCCCTTGAGTACAAACTTGACTACGATATGCGAATGCTTCACCCCTACAATGGCAACCGTTAGCATCCACAACAAATAGCCTTCCGCTTTCAAATACCAAATAAATGGTTAACCAAAATTCTACCACCACTACCAAGATCTGATTGCTAACGAATGGAGGCTTGACTGAATACTTCAAAACCCCGAGTACCTAGATAAATCGGTTTCAAAACACCGATTAGCCAAACAATCAAGATATTTCAACTTTCATTGAGAAATAAAGCCAAGCAGTGGTTACATTCTCTTCCACAAGGATTAATCACTACATGAGACCAAATGAGAAAATTTTTTTATTAAAATATTTTTACCATAAAACGGCCAAATTAAGGAATGATATCTCTTCTTTTGTGCGATGGATTTAGAAACATTATATGATGCATGGGAGAGATACAAAGATCTATTGAGAAGGTGCCCACACCATGGTTTACCCTTGTGACTCAGTCCAAACTTTTTACAGCGGTGTGAATCCTCAACTAGGCGCTTGATTGACTCGATGGCGGTGGAACTATGAATAATAAAAATCTCGAAGTGACTTATGAGTTTATAGAGGAGATTTCCTTTGAATAACTATCGCTGGCAAGTTACAAGGACAAAGCCAACTAAAGCAGCCGGAGTTTTCAACCTCGACACAGTCACCATGCTATCAAATCAGGTAGAGATGATGAATAAAAAGATTGATGGCATATGTAATTCTTTGCAGGTACATCCGGTAATACAGTATGATATGAATGGAAGAGGGGTGAACAACATAGAATATCTATCCTACAACCCTAGCACAGAAAATGAACAAATCCACTATATGGGTAACTATTCTAGACCTCAAAATAATTTTTATAGTGACACTTATAATGCAGGTTGGAGGTACCATCCCAATTTCTTGTGGGATGATGAAAGTAGTCAAAGACCGGAACTTCTAGATTTTTAATAGCCACCTCACCAACAGGAACGGGAGTCGAACCTTGAGGAGATGCTGACAAAATTTATAGCGGTGTCAGAAACTCGTTTCCAAAACACCGAAATAGCACTCAAAAATCAAGAAACATTGATTCAAAGGATCGAGGATCAGTTAGGTTAGCTTGCCAAGCTGATCTTAGAACAACCACAAGAAAGCTTGCCAAGCAACACTAAAACTAACCCAAAAGAGAAAATTCAAGCCGTAACAGCTCATGATAGTGAAAGCTTAGTAGAATCTGACCCAAGGCAAGAGCCTGTGGTAAGTGAAGTTAAGGTTGAGGTAAGCCATGATTTACCAAACCCGGTAATTATAGAGTACCAACCTCATGTGCCATATCCCAATGCGATAGAGAAAGACCACATAGAGGAAAAATTCTGTAAATTTCTTAAACTTCTAAAGAAATTACATATTAACTTGCCGTTTCTTAAAGCTCTTTCACAGATACCAGATTCAAGGAAATTTTTTAAAGAGTTTTTGACAAACAAACGGAAGTTAGACGATACGTTGCATGTGGAGCTAAACACAGTGTGCCAAGCAATTATACAAAATAAACTACCACGTGAGCTCACATCTCGTGTAAGTGACGAAACGATCACTCTTCAGGTTCTTGACACGGTTAGGACATAAAGTATTAAAGGTGGAACCAATCACTTCAAAGTTGGAGATCAGGTACTCAAAATCTTCCCAGATGGAATAGTCGAGGTAACTAATCCTAAATTCAGTAATTTTAAGGTAAACACTACTCGACTCAAACTAGTATCAATAACCGAATTGATTGTATGAGAAAGGATTTCCACCTCCTCAAACCACCATGATTGTGTGAATGAGAGGTAAGTCTAGCTTCAGACTTTAAATGAGCGCTTCTCGGGAGGCAACCCGAGCACTAACCCTACCAATTAATTTAGTTTATTTCTTTTCATGTTTAGGCAAAAATTTGTCATACCCACACAGCCTTACACATGGCCGTGGCCGTGGTCGTGTAGGTACCACAAGTAGGAACATAGGCGTGAGCTGCATCTCTATTTAAACCCCCTTCTCCCTTTTCCTTTTCCAGTTGTCTTTCTTATTTCATTTTCCATTATTTACTTTTATTTTTATTTTTATTTTTATTATTTTCTTCTTATTCTTCATGGAAATTAGATTTAGCCTAGGGTACAATAAAATCAGACCGGTTGTTTTGAGGATTCAAGTTCAAACAGCTCAAGGCGCTCCCCACGTTTCTCTTCATTAACTCCATCCAAAATTCAGGAAGTTTCACTTCTCTCCCTATCTTTTGATTTTATCACTATATTGTTAGTTTGTCTATCTTTGTACATTGAGGGTAATGTACATCTTAAGTGTGGGGTGAAAATTATTTAGAAAAAAGTGCCTAACTTTTTGCATTATTCTCAAATCCTCGAATGATATTACTGTCTTAAAGTAAATTTCTCATATCACTAATTAGAATGAAATTCTTGTTGATTCATGATTTTTATTGATATGTTTTAGATTAAGTCATTGATAATTGTGCATTGATAATTTAAACTTTAAGATACTAGTAAATCAAGAATGATGGGTCTATTTTTCAAAAAATTAAAAATTTTGTTAGGTTGTCTACGAATCTAATTGTTACCTTGAAATTTGAAATTTACAAAGTTGATATAAAAATCCATAATTTTGTGAGATTTTGAGTCTTTTAGCGTACATTCTTTTTCGTGCTCACTTTTATTAATTATGAGTGTGTCAACATTGATTTGTTATTCTAGAACTTGCTTCGATTATATATGTCAAGACCACACTTTTGATTTGATATACGAGAGATGATTAAGGCACTTAAGATTTAACTTGATTACTCCACTAAAAGCCTACCCTCACAATTAACCCTAGTGAACCCTTTGATCCTAACAACCCTTTTATTGACTCAACCCACTAATATTAACACGAAACCCATCTTGTATTTGTTATCACCATTCCTTGACTACCCTTCTATCGAGACTTGTTTTGATCAGTTGCCTAATTACATTATTTCAGTTGTTAAAGTTTTATCTTATATTGATTTTGAAACACCCCACACCCTGCTACAGAATGGACCGGGTCAGTGCATTCCTCAGTAACCCGGTTCAAAATTCATTCGAATACTTTTAAAATCGTGTGTTTTGGAAGATAGTTTGTTGGGGTTGGGCTTGAGTTGAAAACAAATTTATTTTATAACAAAAACCCATTCGCTTCAAGTGACAAAATATTTAAACTTATTTCATGCTAAGTGGGCTTATTCTTTATAAAGCCCTAAATTCATAACATAGTAATTATAGTAGAAATAAAAATTAGTCACGGTGGCCTTATTACATAAAATGAAACCCAAAATAATAAATTGCACGATGCTTTAAAATAAAATAAATATTCAAATTAAAAGCGAACTTCAAGTCGATCATGGGCACCACAAGTTCTCGCCGTCTTGGTCCATTACTCGCTCATCACCGAAACATATTCCCACAACGGGTGAGTCGATAGACTCAGGTAACAACACTAACCATAATAGAAATAGGCACACCATAAAAAAATCATATACATATAACAATTTCAAGCTAATGATGCAAACCAAACCCAAACCTATATGCCATCCGCTACACTCCACCATTATCAACTTTTGTACAAGTAGGGACTACTAAGTCAACCCTCCTTCCGCTACACTCCATCGAAGGCGCGTCATTTGTAGTCGGCGTGCTCATCGCCCACTGATAATATTGTGGCATAGCCACCACTGTAATGTAACCGAAGTTACCACTTAGTGAGACCGAAGTCATCACATTCACTTAGTGAGACCGAAGTCATCACATTCACTTAGTGAGACCGAAGTCATCACATTCACTTAGTGAGACCGAAGTCATCACATTCACTTCCCCTTCTTCAATTGACCCGAATGCCCCAAATAATAAATATCATGCATAACATATTCTTATTTCACTTTCACATCACTTTTCACTTGTATAACATTTTTTTCGAAATCCTAGTAGGAGTAGGAAAACGTACCTGAATACTTTGTACCATAATATGGCACTTTAGCCACTTTCTTTCACTTTCACATTAACATACATAACATATTTAAACCATAAAACTATTAAGATTAGTGTGGAATACACACCTGATTTGTTTAGCGATTCCTTGAGATTCCGAAAGCAAGATCTAATGTTTAGATCCTAATTCCTACATTTGGTTTATCAAGTATTACTTAGCATAAATTCTATTTTGGGCTATAATATCCAAATCCTAGTAGGATTTGTAAAGAGGCTTACCTTTGATGCCGATTTGATGTTTATTCAAATCCGGAAACTTTGTTTTCCTTCACTTGATATTCGCCAACCTTGAATCTCAACAAAAATTAGTTTTGACTTTTTAATAATTATAGATCTTATCTATGTAATCACACAACCTTGGCGAATACTTTCAAATGCTTACCTTATGGATTTTAAATCTCGAACCTTCACCTTCCCTTTTTCCTTGTAATCGGCCAACACCTAGATCTCTCGAATAGGTTAGTTTTTGATCAATTTGATCTAATTGACTAAGATTTGGCCTTGGCGAATGTATAGACTTACTTACCTTGAAGTTCTCAAATCCAAGTTGATCTTTATTTTAATTCTGCAGAAAAGATTTGAACTATTATTCAATTATGGAAGGACCTTTTGCGAATGCATGTTGATGTACTTACCTCGTTTCGAATCCGGATGATCTCTTTTAATATTCGGCTATGGCACTATTTGGGATCTCGAAGTTTTGGCTTTGTGGAGGAATAGTAGAAGAAAAGAAAAAGAAAGGAAAAGAGATGGAGAGAATTTTGACAAGGAGGATTCGGCTAAAGAAAAGAAAAAGTTGTTGTTACTTTGATTAGGAGGTTTCGGCAAGAGGTTGAAGAGAAGAGAATGGCTCTTTACTTTTCTCTCTTTGGTAGAAACTATTAGCCTTAGAGTCCCTAAATCCTCCAATTCTTCATTTGTGATAAGTTTTAATTTTATCAACTATGAAATTCCATCAAATCTCCTAATTAGCCAAAAGTTCTATTGAATAAAACTCCTCTTCTTAGCTTACCTTGTCTTGTCCAACTCCCCACTCATGGAAGTAAAATAAAATTTCTTTTATTTGCTTCCTAGATGTCTCAAACTCGTGCCCAAAACTTCTTGCATTTGGGCCATTTCCTAAAACCTTAGGTGGCATCTTGAGCCACATTTCCAAGTCCGTTATTGGGTCAAACTTCATTATACTTTATATTTTTAGGGTCACTCGGCCCTAAGTTCCCCTTTAGGCTCTTAAATTCGACATTCAGGTTAGGTTTTAAGTTTCCTAAAATTTTCAGCCACTCTGATTTTCAAGTTTCCAAAATGTTTAGTTTCCTATTTTGGTTTGGTTTCCAAAATGTTTAGTTTCCTATTTTGGTTTGGTTACCAAAATGTTTAGTTTCCTTTTGGCTTGGTTTCCAAAATGTTCACTTTCCTAATTTACTTAGGTTTCCAAAAATGTCTAAGTTTCCAAAATGTCTAAGTTTCCAAAATGTCCATTTTCATTTCCATTTCCATTTTCATTTCCATCTCTATTTTCATTTCCATTTTCATGCATTTCTAGGTTTCCAAAAGTATCAAAATTTATTCATAGTACTTGAAACTTGTCATTTCATACAATTAAACTGAAATGCATAGGCCCTATAGGGATGTTACGGTTCTACCCCTTAAAAATAATTTCGTCCTCGAAATTTTCTAACTAATCAATTGAGGGTATTGTTGTCTCATTGCCTCTTACGGCTCCTCTGGCTTCCTCCGATCCATGATTGCGCCTACAATACTTTAACTAGAGGAACCGACTTCCTCGTAGTACTTTCACGTCACGTTCGAGAATCTCAATCTCTTCCTCGTAGGTTAAGTCCGCCTTAGCTCCACTTCTTCTCACGGTACTATGTGAGAGGATCCGATTGGTAACGACGTAGCATGGACACATGGAACACGTCATGCATTTGTTTGCAACTCGGTGGCAACTCTAGCTGGTATGCCATTGGTCCCACTCTTTCGCTTTAGTACCCGATAGAGACTGATAAATCTTGGGCTTAATTTCCTTTCCGACCAAACCTCATCACTTTCTTCCATGGTGAAACTTTTAGAAACACTTGGTCTCCTACTTCAAACTCTATTTCCTTCCGCTTGAGGTCGGCATAAGACTTCTGTCTATCTGAGGCTTCTTTTAACCGTGTTTGAATTATTTCAACCTTCTTTTCTGTCTCTGCCACTATCTACGGTCCCAAAACTCAACGTTCTCCTAACTCAGGTCCAACAAGTAGAGTACGACACTTCCATCCGTATAATGCTTCATATGGTGCCATTGAATGCTAGCTTGATAAGCTGCTTGTTGTAGGCTAACTCGCTAAAGGCAAGTAGTCCTCCCAACTTCCTCGAAAATCCATCACACATCCTCTCAACATATCCTCCAACACTTGTATTACTCGTTCCATTGCCTCGTCGATTGTGGATGAAAGGCGTAGTGAAATCCAACTTGGTGCCTAAAGCTTGATGAAGTGCCTTCCAAAATCGAGATGTAAACCTTGGGTCTCTATCGAGAGATGATCGACATTGGTACTCCATGTAACCTCACAATTTACATCACATATAACTTGGCTAGCTTTTGAAGGATAGTCCATTCTTCTTTGGGATGAAATGTGCGGACTTAGTCAAATGGTCTACTATAACCCATACCAGAGTCCTTCTTAGTAGGCGAAGGAAGCCCACTAACGAAGTCCATGGTAATTCTTTCCCACTTCCATCTGTGGAATCTGGATTGGTGAAGCAATCCAGATGGAACTTGGTGTTCAACCTTAACTTGTTGACACGTCCCACATCTTCCCACAAATTACGTAACTTCTCGTTTAAGATCCGCCACCAAAATTGTTCTCTTAAATCATGCTGACTTAATGCCTCGGGATGCATAGCATAAGGGCTACTATGCGCTTCTGAAGGATCTTCATCTTAACTCCTTGTCTCTTGGCATACGGACTTTCCCTTTGTAGCACAATACTCCTTCATCATTAATCTCATAGTCCTCCAACTCTCCGATTCGTGCTTTTTGTAGCTTAACATTTAAATCTTCATCAACCAACCGTCCTCTTTACTTCCTTCAACCATGTTGGCTTGACTTGTAACTCGGCCAACAAACTTCCATCCTCATATAAGCTTAAATGGGCGAACATTGCTCTTAGGTCCGTCACAACCTTCCTACTTAAAGCATCAGCTACTACATTTGCCTTGCCCGGATGATATTCTATCGAACAGTCGTAGTCTTTCAGTAATTCCACCCACCTTCGTTGCCTCAAGTTTAACTCCTTTTGAGTCAACAGATACTTGAGACTCTTGTGGTCTGTGTAGATCACTGACCTTTCTCCATACAGATAATGCCTCCACACCTTGAGAGCGAAACCACCTGCGCCAATTCCAAGTCATGGGATGGGTAGTTCACCTCATCGGCCTTAACTATCGGACGCATAGCGATTACCTTTCCATCTTGCATAAGAATACATCCTAACCCCGTGTATAAAGCCTCACAAGATACTACAAAATCCTTTCACGCCTTAGGTTGAATCAACACCGAGCTTAGTTAACACCTTTTAAGTTTTTCAAAACTCTCCTGTTGTATCTGTCCACACAAAGGGTACTTCCTTCCTCAACAACTTTGTTAATGGCGCTGACTATCGGCGAGAATCCTTCCACGAACCTTCGGTATAGCACTGCCAACCCTAAGAACTACTGAATCTACGCCATCGACTTAGGTGGTTTCCAATCCAACACCGCCGATTTTCTTAGGATCCACCCTTATTCCCGGCGAGACACCACGTGTCCTAAGAAAGCAACTTCTAAGCCAAAATTCACACTTGCTAAATTTGGCATAAAGCTTCTTCTCCTTAATACTTGTAACACAATCAGGAGATGCTCATCATGCTCCTCTTCGCACTTAGAATATACCAAGATATCATCGATGAATACCACAACAAACCTCATCTAAGTAAGGTTGGAACACTCGGTTCATCATATCCATGAACGCGGCGGGCGTTCGTCAACCCAAACGGCATTACTACAAACTCAAAGTGACCATATCTTGTCCTAAAAGTGGTCTTATGGATATCGGCCTCCTTCACCTTCAAATCGATGGTATCCCGATCAGTAAATCGATCTTCGAAAACTTGCATGGCTCCTTTCGGTGATCGAACAAGTCATCGATCCTTGGCAAGGGATACTTGTTCTTGATGGTCACTTATTCAATTGACGATAGTCTATGCACATACGCATAGTTCGTCCTTCTTCTTCACAAGCAGACCGGTGCTCCCCACTGGAGACACCTTGGGCGAATAAACCCACAATCCAATAATTCTCGGATTTGAGCCTTAAGCTCCACTAATTCCTTTGGCGCCATTCGGTATGGAGCGATTGACACGAGCTATTCTGGTAGCGCGTGTCTATTCCAAATTCAACTTCTATCCGGGGTATTCTGGTAATTCCTCTGAAACACATCCTCGAAGTCCCTTACCGTTCGACTCCTTGACACCTTCCTTATTTCCATCCAACGCGCTTACAAAGGCTAAGAAGGCCTCGCACCCTTTTCGATCTATCCTTTCAGCCTTAAGTGCACCAAACTACATTAGTCAAGTAGTTCCTTCTTTCTCCTATCATAATGACCACCTCATCCTCGGGGTCCTTAGTTCCATTGTTTAGCCGCACAATCCAACACGGCTCGATGTTCTACTAACCAATCCATACCAAGTATAAGGTCAAATTCCCAGAAGAATAATTCCATTAGGTCACCAGCTTACTCCCGAATTTCTAGGGTATATTCGAAAGATCTTATTTACTACTATAGTTTGGCCTAGTGGGCTTACCACCGTCATCTCCTTATCGGAAAGTTCGAGTCTAGGCCTAGTGTCTCAACTACACTACGAGCAACATAAGAATGGGTCGAGCCCACATCAATTAAAGCATAATAGGGTTTACTATGAATGAGGACGCATCTGGGTTATGACGTCTGGCGCTTCTTCATCCTCCCTACGGTGAACCGCATAAACCAAACCCATTGTCTTGCCTCGGTATTAGTGGCACCTACTTACATCCTCTGCCAAAGACTATTACCTCATTATTCGAACCTCGACCTCGTTGAGGGTCTTTGTCCTCCCCTACCGGCACGATTAACATTACGAGTTCTTTGTTGTCATCATCGATATCTTTGGACGGTCCTTGAGCATATGGTCTTTAGACCCACATTTAAGACATGCTCCTATCTTTTTCCAACACTCACCGGTGCTTTTTTCACAATACTCATAAGGCGAGATCGCCTCCAAGTATCAACTTGCGACCCTTCACCCCTCGGTTACGGGCCTTTTTGCACATTTCCGACGATCCATAACCTCTCTTGGTCTATTTTCGTCGAGTTACGCTAGTCGAGTCCTTGATTCCTTCACTACCTTAGCCTTTTCAACCAACAGGAGAACTCCGCTCCTAATGTGGAGCTATCAATAACCTTAGGTCATCCCTTAATCCATCCTCAAAGCGGACACATCATTCATGTTCGTCATGACTACTCCTCGAGCATATCGGCTTAACCTTAAAAATTCAGCCTCATATGCCGCTCTTGATTTGTTCCTGAACTAGTCCTAGAAAAGCTTCCATTGCTCATCAATATCTGAAGTGCCGACATACTTCCGATATGCCTCCTTAGCATACTCCCGTCAGATCCTCTGCCGTGGCACCATCACGAGACGATTAGCCACCATTGGTATGCTTCATCACGTATGTGGCTACCATCCCTTTCAACTTCTCCTCGAGGTCGGTCGAGTTCATCCATAATCGCCGATTGCTTCCAACCAATACTCGTGATGATGGGTGCCACACCGACACTCCACGAGACACCTCGGCCCGTTGGCTCGAGTCGCTCGGTGCGATTTTTGAGCTCCTGAATTTCCACCGCATGACCACCATTTCAATACTATAACATGGCTACGTACACGGCCATCATCCGCCCGAGCCTCGCTGCTCGACATTAACAGTTGAGGTGGTGGTGGCGGTGGTAACTCATTATCAGAACCTTGACCTGATCGAACGGGTTCTGACACAGTTATTCTTCCTCTACCGCGTCCTTGATGACCGCGTCCTCTTGAACTCATTTTCTAGCGTCGAGATCTGAGTAAGAAATTTTATGGATTAGTCTTTGTTCCACTTATTTATCAGCGATGAAGTTTTATGGAAAGGGATTTAAGAGTGGTTCTTCGTATTCATACAAACACACAGTCTTTTCCATTCATTCATTCACCCATCAAACAAGTATGAACTTTCGTTCATTCGGAGAAACGTTGTAGTTTTGTTGTTGTTGTTGTTTTCCTCTACCCGGGTATTTTCGTAGTTTTGTCTCATACGAGGCATTTTCATAATTTTTAAGAAAAACGTTCCTTGGTGTTTTTATCGAAAATTATTTTGAAAATTTTGAAGTCTAGGGTAATTTGGAAAAAATTTTAAATTCGGGTTATTTAGGTAATTTTTGACCTCGGGGTATTTTGGTAATTTTTCACAAATCGAGTAAATTTGTAAAATTTAATAAATCGATGGGATTTCAAAAGTTGTAAAACTCGTAGGGTTCTTTTCAAAATTGTTCCTTCAAAATGGGAATGTTGCAAAATTTTGAAATTCGAGGTCATTTTGGTAATTTTAGTGAGTTGAGAGCAATTTTGTAATTTTTCGTAAATCAAGGTATATTGATATTTTGCAAGTTAGGGCTTTTGGAATGTTTAGAAAATAATGAAATTTTGGTAAAGCTGTTGAGTAGTTGAATCATTTTATAAACCAAGGGCACTTTGGTAATTTTACCACTAAGGGCATTTTGTAATTTTATGGATCAAAATTTTTGAAAATAATTGTGTATGAAATAGTTTTCGTGAATTAAGGATAAGAGAAAGAAAGTGATTTAAGAATTTTAATATTAAGTGTTTTAAAAAAATGGCTAATTCCTTTTGGTTTTAGTTATTGAGTTTAACCTTATGGTGAGCCTTCTTGGTGGTGGTGAACCAAAGCTACGCACCGTGCGAGATTCGAGTGGAGAGGAGGTGAGTCACATGAGCTTAAATACCAAGCTCCCACTGAAACCATTCCTAGACATGCGTCTGAGGGGTTGCCACACCCGCTAAGTCCTCTAGGTTAGGGTGAGCCAAGCTACGCACTGGGTAGGATTCAAGAGGAGGTGAGTCACTAGACTTGCTTAAATACCAAGCTCTTGGGATCCACTCCTAGACATGCGTACCATGGTTGCCACACCCAGCTTAATTGACTTAGTCATAGGTTGGTTTAGTGCCTTAAATCTTATGTGTTTGTGTTTGAGTAGTCTAATCCTAGGGTTCAAGTTCTTATCATTCTATTTTACGTTCCATGCCTTTTCTACCCTTATATAAATCACGAATCACACATAGAGTTAGGGTACTTACAGTGGATTTGCATGAATTGGAGACTTAGGGGCCATGTCTTTATACTGTCCATTTGTAAAAATACTTTCATAAAACTCATTTGGCCTTATTTTAAAAATGTTTTGGGCCTTAGGCCCGCAGTGAGAAGTTTGGCTGGCTCGATACCAAATGAAACACCCACACCCCACGAGAATGGACCGGATCTGTATGTTCCTCAAGTAACCTGGTTCAAAATTCATTCGAATACTTTGAAAGCTGTGTGTTTTGGAAGATAGTTTGTTGTGGGTTGGGCTTGAGTTGAAAACAAATTTATTTTTATAACAAAACCCATTCGCTCAAGTGACAAAATATTTAAACTTATTTCATGCTAAGTGGGCTTATTCTTTATAAAGCCCTAAATTCATAACATAGTAATTATAGTAGAAATAAAAATTAAATCACGGTGGCCTTATTACATAAAATGAAACCCAAAATAATAAATTGCACGATGCTTTAAAATAAAATAAATATTCAAATTAAACTGAACTTCAAGTCGATCATGGCCACCACAAGTTCTGAGTCTCCGGTCCATTCTTGCTCATCACACGAAACATATTCCCACAACGGGTGAGTCGATAGACTCAGTGTGTAACCAACACTAACCATAATAGAAATAGGCACACCATAAAAAAATCATATACATATAACAATTTCAAGGTAATGATGCAAACCCAAACCCAAACCTATATGCCATCCACTACACTCCACCGTACCAACTTTGCATGCAAGTGGGGACTACTAAGTCAACCCTCCTTCCGCTACACTCCATCGAAGGCGTCATTGCAATCGGCGTGCTCATCGCCCATCGATAATATTGTGGCATAGCCACCAACATGTAATGTAACGAAGTTACCACTTAGTGAGACCGGTCATCACATTCACTTAGTGAGACCGAAGTCATCACATTCACTTAGTGAGACCAAGTCATCACATTCACTTAGTGAGACCGAAGTCATCACATTCACTTAGTGAGACCGAGTCATCACATTCACTTCCTTCTTCAATTGACCAATGCCCCAAATAATAAATATCATGCATAACATATTCTTATTTCACTTTCATCACTTTTCACTTGTATAACATTTTTTTGAAATCCTAGTAGTAGGAAGCGTGCACGAATACTTTGTACCATAATATGGCACTTTAGCCACTTTCTTTCACTTTCACATTAACATACATAACATATTTAAAACATAAAACTATTAAGATTAGTGTGGAATACACACGATTTGTTTAGCGATTCCTTGAGATTAAAGCAAGATCTAATGTTTAGATCCTAATTCCTACATTTGGTTTATCAAGTATTACTTAGCATAAATTCTATTTTGGGCTATAATATCCAAATCCTAGTAGGATTTGTAAAGAGGCTTACCTTTGATGCCGATTTGATGTTTATTCAAATCCGGAAACTTTGTTTTCCTTCACTTGATATTCGCCAACCTTGAATCTCAACAAAAATTAGTTTTCGACTTTTTAATAATTATAGATCTTATCTATGTAATCACACAACCTTGGTTAATACTTTCAAATGCTTACCTTATGGATTTTAAATCCGAAACTTCACCTTCCCTTTTCCTTGAAATCGGCCAACACCTAGATCTCCGAATAGGTTAGTTTTGATCAATTTGATCTAATTGACTAAGATTTGGCCTTGGCGAATGTATGACTTACTTACCTTGAAGTTCTCAAATCCGAAGTTGATCTTTATTTTTAATTCCTACTGAAAAGATTTGAACTATTATTCAATTATGGAAGGGACCTTTTTCGAATGCATGTTGATGTACTTACCTCATTTGAATCCGGATGATCTCTTTTAATATTCGTATATGGCACTATTTGGGATCTCGAAGTTTTGGCTTTGTGGAGGAATAGTAGAAGAAAAGAAAAGAAAGGAAAAGAGATGGAGAATTTTGACAAGGAGGATTCCTAAAGAAAAGAAAAAGTTGTTGTTACTTTGATTAGGAGGTTTGACAAGAGGTTGAAGAGAAGAGAATGGCTCTTTACTTTTCTCTCTTGGTAGAAACTATTAGCCTAGAGTCCCTAAATCCTCTAACTCTTCATTTGTGATAAGTTTTAATTTTATCAACTATGAAATTCCATCAAATCTCCTAATTAGCCAAAAGTTCTATTGAATAAAACTCCTCTTCTTAGCTTACCTTGTGCCGTCTAACTCCCCACTCATGGAAGTAAAATAAAATTTCTTTTATTTGCTTCCTATATGTCTCAAACTCTGCCCAAAAACCTCTTGCATTTGGGCCATTTCCTAAAACCTTAGGTGGCATCTTGAGCCACATTTCCAAGTCCGTTATTGGGTCAAACTTCATATACTTTATATTTTTAGGGTCACTCGGCCCTAAGTTCCCCTTTGGGCTCTTAAATTCGACATTAAGGTCAATTTTAAGTTTCCTAAAATTTTCGCATGTGACTCTGTATTTTCAAAGTTTCCAAAATGTTTAGTTTCCTATTTTGGTTTGGTTTCCAAAATGTTTAGTTTACTATTTTGGTTTGGTTACCAAAATGTTTAGTTTCCTATTTTGGCTTGGTTTCCAAAATGTTCACTTTCCTAATTTACTTAGGTTTCCAAAATGTCTAAGTTTCCAAAATGTCTAAGTTTCCAAAATGTCCATTTTCATTTCCATTTCCATTTTCATTTCCATCTCTATTTTCATTTCCATTTTCATGCATTTCTAGGTTTCCAAAAGTATCAAAATTTATTCATAGTACTTGAAACTTGTCATTTCATACAATTAAACCTGAAATGCATAGGCCCTATTCGAGGATGTTCTGATTTGTTCTTAAAAAATAAAAAATAAAATAAAAAAAAATTGAAGTATATTAATTATTAGTTTTATAATTAAGTGAGCCTATCGTTTAATTTCAACATCTTGAAGAAGAAGCTCATATTATTAGTATTACAAGTTTTCAATTGATGTAATTATTCAGTTTATTAGTTTATTTTTCTAGTTAGGTAATTTGTCAATTCAATCTTGATTCTAACCCTTTTAATTCAGCCTTTATCCACGTTAACCTAAGCCACACATATGCCTTTTTAAAGACCTTTTGATTTGTGTATCATCTCATTTTACAGTGGTGGAGATTTGATTTTCATACAAGCCTATGGGATTAACTTTTCATGTTTGACTTTTGAGTGCTTAATTTTTGAACCTTAAACACTTTAAGTGATTTGAGTGAATCTTTAGTGAGGATGTCAACTTTTGTCGATTTTGAATTAAAAGTAATTATTCGGATAAGGGGAAAACACCTATGCTTTAATACTAAAAACTCATGACTTTGATTGTTTGAATCTTTAGGACTCTTTGAGTTGAATTATCCATGTATAAATTATCTATAAATTATGATGAGGCATTATCAATGAATATTATGAGTAGAGGAAGTTTGTTTTAATTGTGAGTTGAGAATTTTGCTTGAGGACAAGAAAAGGCTTAAGTGTGGGGTATTTGATAAACCGTAAAATGAACATATTTTAATCCCACATTTAGAATATTTTGGATGATTTTTCCCTTTAATTATGGAAATAGGTGCTCTAATCCTTTGTTTTCATATTTTATACTCGTGAGAGCACTAGGATGAAAAGAATGAGAAGCGGGCCAAAAACAGAGAAAAAAATGGGCCAAAGCACGAATTCCACGGCACTGGCCTAAGACCACACTACTTGCCTCTTAAGAAGAGTCATGCATGGCACGGACCCCAAAACGCATGGCCGTGCCTCAACAACAGTTCGACCACGGCACTGCCTCAAATCACACAGTGTGCCATGGACGTGTCCTCTGGTAGGAAAATAGAATACTATTGATTAGGGTACTTATAGGCAAAGAAAACCAGTCGTCGGCTTATATAAACACCCTATGAGGTAACTTAAAGGGGAGTTCGACGAGTCCGAAAGAAGCCTTACTGTCGAGGCTTTTCGGCCTTTCGGCTAGGCCAGGAGCCGAGCAGAGAAAGTGAATAGAGGATTCACTCGAAGGAAGCCAGTTGGTTCATCTCAAGAAGTGAATATACTCAAGACGGAGGAACTCTCCTTCAATTCCTTCATGGGTTTTAGGTTTTTCTTGATGCAACGCTCTTAACCTTGACGTAAATCTAGGATCCCTATCGAGATGATCGACATCGGCACACCATACAACCTCACTATTTCGACACAATCTTTAGCTAGCTTCAAGTGAGTAATCCACCCTTACGCGTATGAAGTGAGTCGATTTAGTCGACGGTCCACAATCACCCAAACCGCCTCTTCTTGTCAGGCGTGAGGGTAGCCCATCGACAAAATCCATAGTGATCCTCCCCATTTCCACCGGGAATCTTCACCGTTGAAGTAACCCTAATGGCAATCGGTGTTCACCTTAACTCGCACACGCCGACACTTCCCACAAATTTAGTTACCTCACGCTCAATCTCGCCACCAAAACTATTTCCATAAATCTCCATACATCTTGCTACCTCCGTGATGCATAGCGATGGGCTGCTATGTGCATCTTGAAGAATTCTTTGCCTCAATTCAACATCCTTCTAAGATATAAGCTCGCCTTGAAAACATAATACTCCATCACCGACAAACTATACCCTTCCAAACTACCATCTTGAACTTGCAATCTCCCAGATTCAAACTTTCATCTACTAACTGCTTTTCCTTAATCTCCTCGATCCAAGTTGGCTTAACTTGAGTCCGCCAAAAGACTTCCATCATCAGTGACGAGGTGAGCAAACATCGCCTTAAGTCTGCTACAACTTTTGACTCAAAGCGCACTACCACGTTAGCCTTGCCGGATGGTACTCAATTGAACAATCGAATCCTTCAATAGTTCAATCCATCGACGCCTCAAGTTCAAATCCTTCCGGGTCAAGAGATACCTCGACTTTGTGATCCGTGTAGACTATCGACTTTTCCCCATACAAGTAATGCTCCATATTTTCAAAGCGAAGACTACGCCGCTAATTCCAAGTCGTGAGTCGATAGTTAACCTTATGCGTCTTAGCGCGACAGGATCTTCCTTCCTGCATCAATACACATCCCAAACTCAGTATGGGACGATCACAAGAATCAGAACAACTTCCCGCTCAGTCATGTAATCGGGGCTTCCGCGTAATCTTCCTTAGCTTATCAAAACTTTCCTCATAGTTCTCCACCATACAAATGGAACTCTTTCTTAATAACTTAGTTAGTGGTGCGCGATTAAAGAGAACCCTTCCACAAATCTTTGATAGTACCGCTGCACCTAAAACTTCAAATTTTGCCATCGACTTAGGCGGTTTCCAATCCAACACCGCTTCAACCTTGCGAGGTCCACTCTAATCCCTTCACGACACCACGTGACCTAAGAAAGCCACCTCCCTAAGCCAAAATTTGCACTCATCGAATTTGGCATATAACGCTTCTCCTCAGACTTGTAGAACTATACGTAAATGCATGTCATGCTCCTCCTCCTTTTTAATAAACCAATATGTCTTCTATAAACACCACGACAAATTGATCCAAGCATCTCTGAAACACCCTATTCATTAAGTCCATGAATGCTTGCGCGTTGGTCAACCCAAATGGCATCACCAAAACTCGTGATGCCCATATCGAGTACTGAATGCCGTCTTGTGAACATTAACCTCCTTCACTTTAAGTTGATGATAACCCGACCTAAGATCTATCTTCGAGAACACTGACGCACCCTTCAGTTGGTTAAACAAGTCATCAATCCGGGGCAATAGATACTTGTTTTTGATCATTAACTTGTTTAGCTGACGGTAGTCGATACTCATCCGTATTGACCCGTCTTTCTTCTGGACAAATAGTACAGGTGCTCCCCACGGAGATATACTTGGTCGGATAAACCCTTAGTCCAAGAGCTCCTGAATTTGAGCCTTCAGCTCCACCAATTCCTTTGGTGCCATTCGGTAGGGTGCTATGACACGTGCACGCTCGGTAATAAGTCTATACAAAACTCAACTTCCCGATCTGGTGGAAAACCCGAAGCTCTTCCGAAACACATCAATTCCCTCTATCGTTCAACCTTCTCAACTGCTGACTCCTTAGCCTCCAAAGCACATATTCGAACCAAAATGCCTCACGACCATTCCCGACCATCTTCTCTGCCTTCAACGCAGTCACCACGTTGGATAGATAATCCCTTCTATTACCTATCATAACCACTTCATCACCCTCAGCCATCTTTAGAACCATGCGCTTAGCAGTGCAATCCAACCTTGCCTGATACTTAACCAACCAGTCCATTCCAAGAATAAGATCGAACTCCCCAAATGGCAGTTCCATCAGATCAGCTACAAACACTACCCCTTGGAGTTCTAGGGGTATATCCCTATATAGCTTGTTTACAACCATAGAGTGACCTAGAAGGCTAATTACTGTCATCTCCCTAGAAGCAGTCTCAAAGTCTAGGTTCATAGTCTCTACCACGCTACTAGCAACGTATGAATGCGTCGAACCCACATCAATTAATGCAACATATGGAAAACCAAAATTAGAAACGCATCTGTTATGATGTTCGGTCGCACCCTCCTCTTGACGCCTTTGTCAGATAGACTAAACCGAGCTACCTTACCTCTGTGTTGCTTGCACCTCCTCAAATTCCGTGACCTCGACTAGAACCATTGTCTCCTCTACCATTACCACGACCCCTCTGTGGTGGTCCTACATTTCTAGCTTGAGCACGCTCGACCTCCTGACTGATTCTTAGCTAACTTCCGAGGACAATCCTTACATGGTGATCCAACAATCCACATTCAAAGCATCCCTTTCACGGTCCAACAACCTCCCAATGTGATTTCCACAGAATTGACCGAATGGTCTCGATTAGTAGCCATGGGCCTTCTCGCCGATTCAATTTCACTTTGCCGAGCCCTTTTCTGCATTACTACCTGATCTGGACGATCCAAAGCCTCTTTTCTACTTTTCCATTCGTAGTTCGCTTTACGACTCCTTGACCCCTTCGGCCACTTTAGCCTTTTCCACCAAGATAGAAAACTCACGCCTCCTGCTGGAGCAATCAAGAGTCCTCAAATTATCCTTAAGTCCGTCTTCAAAGCGGACACACCGCTCATGCTCGTGACACAATTCACGAAGCGGCATGCACTTCAAAAATTCCGCTTTATACTCGACAGCCTTATTTCCTTGTACCAACCCCGAAAGGCTTTCCTCTACGATCGTGTATGGTGCCCACATACTTCTTTTGATAAGCAGCTTTGAAGTACTCCCAAGTAAGATCATCTGCTATGGCACCATCCCGAACCGTGAGCCACCACTGATATGACTCATCCCTTAGAAGTGACACCACTCCTTTTAGCTTCTCCTCACTTGTCAGATCGAGATCATCCATGATCCTTTCAGTCGATTCTAACCAATATTCGCCGACTAGGTGCCACTCCGATACACCCTGAATACCTCACCTGCTGGATCGAGTCACTGCAGTGCATTCGAGCTCCCATACCTCCACTTGCCCCACCATATCTCAAGGACTCGCAACACGACTAGTGACATGCTTGACCTCCGTGCGATCCTCGCTCCTCAAGACCCAAAGTCGGGGTGGTGGTGGCGGTGGTACCTCATTCTGCACTCGACCGACCTCGGGGTTCGACACGATCATCTCCGCCTCTACCGCCCACGATGGCCACGCCCTCTAGAGCTCATTCTCAACTATTGCGCTTTAATCGATTAAGAAATTTTTATGGATTAGTACTTGTTTCACTTGGCTACCCGCAAGAAATTTTATGAAGAGAGTTTAATGAGATTCTTTCGATCAATCAAAGTTTTAAGTCCTCTATCCTAGTTCACACGAAAGCACATCCATTCCTAATACCTTTCATACACACTCACTCTTTCTGCATTTCATCTGCTTCTATCCTGGGTATTTTCGCCATTTTCCTACAAGGGTATTTTGTAATAACCGAGAAATTTTAAAAAATTTAATAAATCAGACACTTTGAAATTTGAAATTTTCAAACTGGAGGATATTTTCAAAATTTCTTAAATCAAAGGTACATGTAATTTTAGAATCCGGGTATTTTGGTAATTTTGTCAATCGGGGTAATTTTGTAAATTTCAAAGTCGTGGTATTATTTTGAAGTAGAATTTTGGATACTTTTGCAAAGTAAGAGAATTTTATTGAAATCGTGGTAGTACAAGAATTTTAAAACCAAGGGCATTTTCGTAATTTTGCCACTAGGGCATTTTGGTAATTTTGGTAAATTGAAAATATTTTGAAAATTTTCCGAAATAAATTTTTGTTACCATTTAAAGGAGTATGGTAATGATTTATTTAAAACTTAGAGTTTTCATAAACATGGCTAATCCCTTTCGGTTTTACTCAAGATAAGTTTAGCCTATGACCGAGTCCTCTTGGTTAGTGGTGAACCAAGCTACGCACTGTAGGATTCCTCAAGAGGAGGTGAGTCACGAGGACTGCTTAAATACTGTGCTCTTCCGATCCAATCCTAGACATGCGCATGGGGTTACCACACCCTAACCCGTGACTTGGTCGTAGGTTTGTTTACTTAGGCTTTTAAAGTCTTATGTCCGTTGTTGGGGTAAACTAGTCCTAAAGTTTAAAGCACTTATCATACTATCTACGCTCCATATGCACTCTCTCACGATAACAATTCACAAAGAAGTTAGAAGTACTTACCTAGGCGGATTGGTACGAGACTCGGTGCCATGTCGTTTCAAAACCAAAAATATTTCAAAAAGGCCTACTAAAAACATTTTGGGCCTTGGGCCCCACAATGAGCTTTGAACTGGCTCGATATTAATATTGTAACACCCCAAACCCGCCCAAACATTACAATCAATCTGTATGTTACGTAAGAAAATTTATTGAAAACCCCTTTTAATTACTTTAATTTTTTGGTAAAAAGAATATAATTTTGTTTAAAACATTTGAGGTGTATAAAAGACAACACTTAGCTTTGTTATTTAAAATCATAAGTCATGTTGTTACCAATTCCAATGTACGATGGTACGAAAAGAAAATCATTTACTTTTGAATTTAAGAAACTTGTGTAACCATTTTAAAGTCATTAAACAGCTTTAAATAATTCATCCAAAGCATGTGAAATAGTAAAATAAAATCTTAGGAGGCCTTATTACAACTTGAACAAATAAAGCCAAAAATAAGATAAAAATAATTCAAAGTTCATCTAATCCATATTTTCAATGCATGGCCACCTCGAGTCCATCCGGCGCCTCATCCTCGATTCCACGAGTCACCTGAAAAATATTAAAGGACAAGGTGAGTCACTAAGACTCAATGTGTAACCCTTCCCTGCTTAGTACAACATCATACACAATTTATAACTAAATTTATCATGCACTAAGTTTAACATGCACCCAACCTAGCCATCCAAAACACCTTTCTACCCCGTGGTACCAAACCACCGGTGACACAAAGTCACGATATCCATCAATATTGTGGTGTTAAACCACCGGTGACTCAAGTCACATATAATAAGTTGTGGGCCAACCCACGGTGATACCAAATTAGGCTTGTCTATTCTCACCGGATGATGGTCCATAACCTGGGAAATCTTGAACCCTAAAACTACTCTACACTTGAACTTCGAGTAGGAATCGCAAATACACTCCTCTGTGTTCTCCAATCGCTTCCTTTCGATTCGCACCGCTTGCCTCCATTGGAAAAAGTCTTAATCAAAACGATATTACAAGTATATATCGATTGTCTAAGGAAAAGGGTTTGACTTACCACTATTTCCATAGAATCCACGTAGAGAATATCGAGTGATTTTGCCCTAACAACATAATTGATTAGCCAACTTTCACCGATTAACACAATAACCGAGTAGTGATATCAAATGGATTATGAAGAGACTCCTTAACTTAATCGATGATGATCCCGATTCCCAACGATTGGCTTATGACTAAAGATGATTAGGCTATGATGTGATATTCAGCCAATCCACTAGAATACCACAAATAGATAATGATTAAGATATGAGGGAGTATGGAAAACTCCATTTCGGTTTAGAAACAATATGAAATAACCAAATGATGAGGAATACTCATTCGCTAAAGAGAAAAGAAAATGAAAATATTTGAATGAAACACTTACCCGGTTTAATCAAGAAAGAAAATTCAACTTGTAAGATGGAGAAGATGATCAATATTCGGCTTTTGAATAGAAAATGGGTTGATGAAATGATCAAACGAAAAGAAAAGATAAAGGAGGAGTACTTTGTTAGTTTTGACTAACAAAAGAAAATAAACAATAGTGGTTGAGTGTTGCGGCAAAACAAAGAAGTAAGATGAACAATTAGGCTAGGTGTTTCGGCTATCAAATAAAGGATGACCAAAATGCATTGAGGTTTCGGTCAAAACAAAGAAAAGAAAAATGCTCACTTTTGGCTTTGAAGTTTTCGATAAAGAAGGAAGAAATTGAAGGAGAGCAACCTCAAAATGCTAAAAGAAACTAGCCTCTCAGGCACCACATTTGTCAAATAACTATTGAATAAAATTTAGCTACCAAAACTCCCCTTCCCAAACCATGTATACCTTACCAAAAGGATCAAAATTGACCAACAAAACTTTCCAAAACATTTTCCCCAAAATCGGCCAACATATCCCCCTTCTTGCTCCATTTTTATCATTTCTTTCCTTACTCTCATCATTACCTTAATTCCTTAGCCATCTTACCATAATTAAAATGTCTTCCTTGCCTTAAATAGAGCCTTGGCTGACAATTTGGGTGGATAACACAAAAAAAAAAAATAATCAAAATTTTTACTAGGTAGGATTCGAACCTCTTTCTCTAAAACCCTTCATGTGACGCCACATCCTCTTTACCAAATGCTTATTTATGCTAGAAAATTACTCACTTATTTCCATAAGCATTGATGCCACTTACCTTCTCTCCTTAAAGTGCTTAAACATAAAAAATTTTCTATGGCCCATTTCAATCTCGAGCCTTCTTAGGACCCCCTAAACATACACAATTAATATTCTAACTAGCCTAACACAAGATATAATGCACAAACATAAATTCTAAATTTCAGGATGTTACAATTCTACCCCCTTAAAGGAATTTCAACCTTGAATTTTACTTGATTAGAAAAGATGAGGATATTATTGTCGAATCGCGTCCTCTGGCTCCTATGTAGCTTCTTCCAATCCGTTATTACGCCATAATACTTTGACTAGTGGAACCGACTTCCTTCTTATCACCTTAACATCCCAATCTAAAATCTGTACTGGCTCCTATTGAAAAGACAAGTCAGGACTTAACTTAACTTCCTCTACTGGTACAATATGAGACAGATCCGAACGATAACGTCTTAACATCGATTTATGGAATACACTATGTATCCGACTTAACTCGAGGTAACTCAAGTCGATAAGCCATCGCCCAACACGCTCAATACACGGTATGGTCCAATGAACCTAGGGCTCAACTTGTCTTTCGCCCAAATCTAAAGATCTTCTTCCAAGGTGAGACTTCAAATAGACCTGAACACCCACTGCAAATTCTATATCCTTACGCTTCGTGTCCGCGTCACGATTTACTCTCAGCTTCCTTTAACCAAGCCCAAATTACCTTAACTTTTACCTCTGTCTCCGAGATCAACTCAGGACCCAATAGCTGACGCTCACCCAACTCAGTCCAGCAAGTAGGAGTACGACACCTACGACCATACAACGCCTCGTAGGGTGCCATCTGGATGCTGGATTGATAGCTGTTGTTGTATGCAAGCTCTGCCAATGGTAGGAAATCTTTCCAACTACCCCTGAAATCGATCACATAGCCCCTAACATGTCTTCTAGAATCTAGATTACTCTCTCCGACTGACCATCTATTTGAGGATGAAATGCCGTGCTTAAATTTAACCTTGTACCCAAAGCTTCATGTAGAGCCTTCCAAAATCATGATGTAAACCTAGGATCCCTGTCTGATATGATAAACACTGGTACCCCATGTATCCTCGCGATTTAGCTACATACAACTTGGCCAACTCGCAATGAATAATGCATGCGAATAGGTAGGAAATGAGGCTTGTCAACCAATTCACTATTACCCATACGAATCTTTCTTAGTAGGCGTTAAGAGCATTTCACTAACAAAGTCCATCATTATCCTTTCCCATTTCCATAATGGAATTTTCACCGGCTTGCAACAACCTTGACAAGAATTGATGTTCTACTTTCACCCATCTGACATGTCAAGCACTTAATCAGAAATCAGAACCTCCTGCTTCAACCCGCCATCAATACTACTCTGAGGTATTCGTACATTTTGTTTCCCCAATGTAACACCCCAAAGTTGGGCCTAGTAGGATTGGGCCCAATGGGCCTTAGCGTAGGAGCTTTTAAAATTTTTTTGGCAATAAGAGAATAGCTTTAGTGTAAGTTGGATCTAGTAGGTGGGTGATTTTAGAAGGTTAGGGGCTTCATGAAGTCCCGAAATCAAACTTGGGCTTAGGAAAAATTTTGGTTTTAGGTGGAAAAACCCTAGGAGTTAGTAGGTAGGCGTTATGAATAAAATGTGGAGAAAATGACACAAGTGGAGTGTGTGGTGTAGTGGCAAAGTGATGCCACTTAGCGCAAGGAGTGACGCCAAAAGGAAGGAAGGAGGTCCAAGGTTCAAGTCTTGGCTCTTGCATTTTGGTTTTCTTTTTATATGGACTTTAGAATTTGGCCATAGATTTATATTTAGTTGTGCATGGTTTTAGACACAAGAGGAGCTTGTGGCCAAGTGGTTAGCGGCGTGGATTATGCTATAAGGGAGCCTCGGTTCGAATCTCATGGAAAGTAATGGAGTATTTATTTTTCGGATTGGACGGGAAGAGTTTGAGTTGGATTTAAACTCTACTGACGGAGGGATCCCACATCGAAAAGATACAAAGAAGAAAGGTGAAAAGCTAGCTATATATAGAGCTGCCTAGGACGAGAAGGAGCATACCTAGTTGGCGTTGGGCATAGGAGTGCTCGAAGCGCAGTTGAGCAGCTTTAGATTCCTATCAGGTGTGTACTTCTCTCTACTCTAGCTGTAGAGCGGCAAATGCTGAAATGCCAGTCACACGGTAATGGTAGCCACATGAGTGTGCGAGCGCACGTGTGGAAGTTTCAACGCGATAGTCAAGGCCACCATGAGTATTCTTGTAGGTGTGGGCTGTTGGGCCACGATGGCCCGAAAGGAGCCAAGTGGGCCCAACAGGCGGGGCCCATATGAGTAAATTGTATGATTGAGTAGTAGATAGTACACTAGACTATGCGAATCTCATATATGTTGCTAGGTTTGGGCTAAATGGGCCACACGAGTGTGTGGGCCCACTTAGGCTGATAATGGCCTTAGGCCCATTCACATCATTATCTCTGTTTAGAATACTTGAGTCATTCGAGGCGATAGTGGACCTTCTGTTGGGTTGTTAATACCCTCGATTTGCAAAAATTATCGAAATATCCCCAAATTACAAAATTACAAAAATACCCCCGAATTACAAAATTACCAAAATACCTCTGGTTTACAAAATTACCGAAATACCCTAATTTGTGAAATTATCAAAATACCCCTGGTTTGTGAAATTACCAAAATACCCCTAATTTGTTAAATTACCAAATACCATAATTTGTGAAATTATCGAAATACCCATAGATTGTGAAATTACCAAAATACCCCTAGTTTGTAAAATTACCAAAATACCCCTAATTTGTAAAATTATCAAAATACCCTAATTTGTGAAATTATTGAAATACCCCTAGGTTGTAAAATTACCAAAATACCCTTAGTTTGTGAAATTACCAAAATACCTTTGGTTTGTAAAATTACCGAAATACCCCTAGTTTGCAAAATTATGAAATACCCTAATTTGTGAAATTATTGAAATACCCCTGGTTTACAAAATTACCTAATTACCCTTGGTAGGTAAATTACTGAAATACCCTCGATAGGTAAAATTATTGTTATAACCTTAGGGGTTCATTAGCGTGATTGTGTGTAAAATTTCACACACCGTTATTAATGTGCGTTATTAACTATTTGGGTTGAAAAGTCAAGAATCGGAAAGATATACAATACCCTTGTGGGTAAAGCTGGGGATACCGAGTAAGTGACTTTAATGTTTGAGTTTTGAGTATGTAAATGTATGTTGCAATGTACTACTTTGCTTGATGGCATGTTGCATTCATTCGATATGTATGTTATGCATGGGTTTGGAAAATGAAGCGAAATGGGAAGTGTTACTAAAGACTGTCACAGTGGTTTGGTACCACAGTGGGCTGGCCCCACATATCTGATTCAGTGACTAAGTCTTAGTGGTTTGGTACCACGGTGGTTTGGCACAATGTACATGTATGTTGATTATGCGACTTGTCCCAGTGGTTTGGTACCACAACGGGTTGGCCCCACATATACGATTATCAGGGATTGTCACCATTGGCTTGGTGCCACATATATGACATGTAGCGGATGGAGGGTTGATTGTAGAAATACCCACAGCATGTTGGGCTACTATGGGTGGCGTGTAGAGGATGGAAAATTAGGTTGGGTTGGGACACATTACATTCTTATTATGTGCATGCCATTATCAGTGGGTTAAGGCCCAATGTGCGATTGTGGGCTTGAAGCCATTTATGTGATATGAGGGAAATTACACACTGAGTCTTGGTGACTCACCCCTCTGCTTAATGTGCAGGTAATCAGTAGATCGTAGATCTGGGAGCCGAGGCGGACTCGTGGAGGCCATGAAATATTTCTTTTCGTAAACTCATTTTCTTTCTATAAGTTATTTTAATTGGGGATTTTATGTAATAAGGCCTTCTTAAGTTAACATTTGGTTTTTCTTTTATTATTTTTTATTTATTTAAGATATGGCATTATTATAAGTTAACACAAAAATTTAAGATGGAGTTTTCAAAACCTAAGTAGCATAAAACAATCATTTTCTCTCAAATGCCAACAAAGATAACAAATAGAAATTAACTCAATTAGGGAATTTTCCTTAAAATGCAAACCACTGATTCCAAAACATCACCATAAATGAATAGTTTTCAAACTTACAGCATTTTCTTAAATCCAAAGTAAAATTCGTCTTTACAACTTTACCCTATGCCATACCAGATATGTTCGGAACGTCTAGATCAGGTTGGGGTGTTACAATTCTGGTATCAGAGCCTAGGTTGCAAAACTCGACTGTGGAATGGGTTCGAAATTGTTTTTTCAAAGTTATTTGAAATTTGGTTTTAAAAAAAAGTATCTTTATTGGAAGTATGGCACCCGAGTCTCCGGCACCAAATCCGTAAGTCCCCTTACTTATTATTATATGCAATAATGGCAATATTTATTCTGTGTATGTTTAGGATGTGATGTTTGAATGAAAATTTTTTACGTATGAGTGTTAAATATCTGTTTTCTTCTATATTAGATATTTGGTTGTCTGAAGAGGTTCCAATTTTAAGTTAGAAAGTGTATTACTGTTTTAGAATCAGAGTGCGTAGCGTGAGTGTAGTGTTGTAGGTTAGGATGTGCGACTGTTTCTATAGCTGGAAATTTCGAGGATGAAATTTCTTTAAGGAGGGTAGATTTGTAACATCCCAAAGTTGGGCCTAGTAGGATTGGGCCCAATGGGCCTTAGGCGTAGGAACGTTTAAATTTTTTTTGGGAATAGGAGAACGGCTTTAGTGCAAGTTGGATTTAGTAGGTGAGTGATTTTTGAAGGTTAGGGGGCTTCTATGAAGTCCCGGGATCAAACTTGGGCCTAGGAAAAATTTTGGTTTTAGGTGGAAAAAAACACTAGGAGTTAGTAGGTAGGTTTTAAGAATAAAATTTGGTGAAAATGACACATGTGGAGTGTGTGGTGTAGTGGCAAAGTGATGCCACTTAAGTAGCAAGAGAGTGATGCCAAAAGGAAGGAAGGAGGTCTAAGGTTCAAGTCTTGGCTCTTGCATTTTGGTTTTCTTTTCATATGGACTTTAGAATTTGGCCATAGATTTATATTTAGTTGCGCATGGTTTTAGACACAAGAAGAGCTTGTAGCCAAGTGGTTAGTGGTGTGGATTATGCTACAAGGGAGCTTGGGTTTGAATCTCATGGAAAGAAATGGAGTATTTATTTTACGGATTGGACAGGAAGAGTTTGAGTTGGATTTAAACTCTACTGACGGAGGGATCCCACATCGGAAAGATACAAAGAAGGAAGGAGAAAAGCTAGCTGTATATAGAGCTACCTAGGAGGAGAAAGAGCATACCTGGTTGGCGTTGGGCATAGGAGTGCTAGGAGCGCAATTTAGCAGCCTTGCATTCCTATCGTGTACTTCTCCTACTTTAGTCAGAGAGCAAGGCAAATGTCAAATGCTTGGTCACACGACAATGGTAGCCACATGAGCATTCGAAAGCACTGTGGAAGTTTCGACGCGATAGTCGAGGCTACCATGAGTATTCTTGTAGATGTGGAATCTTGGACCACGATGGCCAAAAGGGGCCAAAGTGGGCCCAATAGGTCGGGGCCCATATGAGTAAATTGTATGATTGAGTAGTAGATAGTGAACTAGACTATGTGAATCTCATATATGTTACTAGGTTTGGGCTAAATGGGCCATACGAGTGTAGGCCCACTTAGTCGATAATGGGCCTTAGGCCTATTCGCATCATTATCACTGCTTAGAATACTTGAGTCGCTCGAGGCGAAGAGACCTTCTGTTGGGTCGTTGATACCCTCGATTTGCAAAAATTATCAAAATACCCCCAGATTACAAAATTACCAAAATACCTCTGGTTTACAAAATTGCCGAAATACCCTAATTTGTGAAATTACCAAAATACCCTTGGTTTGTGAAATTACCAAAATACCCCTAGTTTGTTAAATTACCAAATACCCTAATTTGTGAAATTATCGAAATACCCCTGGGTTGTAAAATTACCAAAATACCCCTAGTTTGTGAAATTACCAAAATACCCCTAATTTGTAAAATTACCGAAATACCCTAATTTGTGAAATTACTAAAATACCCCTAGGTTGTAAAATTACCAAAATACCCTTAGTTTGTGAAATCACCAAAATACCTTTGGTTTGTAAAATTATCGAAATACCCTTGGCAAAATTATGAAATACCCTAATTTGTGAAATTATTGAAATACCCCTGGTTTACAAAATTACCTAATTATCCTTGGTAGGTAAATTACTGAAATACCCTCAGTAGGTAAAATTATCGTTATACCCTTAGGGGTTCATTAGCGTGATTGTGTGTAAAATTTCACACTCTGTTATTAATGTGCGTTATTAACTATTTGGGCTGAAAAGTCGAAGTAACTAGAATGACAGTCACAATACCCTTGTGGGTAAAGCTGGGGATACCGGGTAAGTGACTTTAATGTTTGAGTTTTGAGTATGTAAATGTATGTTGCAATCTACTACTTTACTTGATGGCATGTTGCATTCATTCGATATGTATGTTATACATGGGTTTGGAACCACTTAAGCAAAGAAGAGTGATGCCAAAAGGAAGGAAGGAGGTCCAAGGTTCAAGTCTTGGCTCTTGCATTTTGGTTTTCTTTTCATATGGACTTTAGAATTTGGCCATAGATTTATATTTAGTTGTGCATGGTTTTAGACACAAGAGGCGCTTGTGCCAAGTGGTTAGTGGTGTGGATTATGCTACAAGGAGCTTGGGTTTGAATATCATGGAAAGTAATGGAGTATTTATTTTGCGATTGATAGGAAGAGTTTGAGTTGGATTTAAACTCTCTTGACGGAGGATCCCACATCAGAAGGATACAAAGAAGGAAGGAGAAAAGCTAGCTGTATATAGAGCTACCTAGGAGGAGAAGGAGCATACCTGGTTGGCGTTGGGCATAGGAGTGCTAGGAGTGCAATTTAGCAGCTTCAGATTCCTATCAGGTGTGTACTTCTCTACTCTAGTCGTAGAGGCAAATGTCAAATGCTTATCACACAGAATGGTAGCCACACGAGCATTCGAGCACACTTGTGGAAGTTTCAACGCGATAGTCAAGGCCACCATGAGTATTCTTGTAGATGTGGGTTGTTGGACCACGATGGGCCAAAAGGGCTAAGTGGGCCCAATAGGTTCGGGGCCCATATGAGTAAATTGTATGATTGAGTAGTAGATAGTGAACTAGACTATGTGAATCTCATATATGTTACTAGGTTTGGGCTAAATGGGCCACACGAGTGTGTAGGCCCACTTAATGATAATGGCCTTAGGCCCATTCACATCATTATCACTGCTTAGAATACTTGAGTCATTCGAGGCGATAGTGGACCTTCATTGGGTCGTTGATACCTCGATTTGCAAAATTATCAAAATACCCTAAATTACAAAATTAACAAAATACCTACGTTTACAAAATTACCAAAATACCCTAATTTGTGAAATTACCAAAATACCCTAATTTGTTTGTGAAATTAACAAAATACCCGGTTTGTTAAATTACCAAATACCTTAATTTGTGAAATTATCAAAAACCCCAGGTTGTAAAATTACCAAATACCCTAATTTGTGAAATTATCAAAATACCCAGGTTTGTAAAATTACCAAAATACCCCTAGTTTGTGAAATTACTGAAATACCCCTAGGTTGTAAAATTACCAAAATACCCTTAGTTTGTGAAATTACCAAAATACCTTTAGTTTGTAAAATTACCAAATACCCTTTGCAAAATTATGAAATACCCTAATTTGGGAAATTATTGAAATACCCCTGGTTTATAAAATTACTGAATTACCTTGGTAGGTAAATTACTGAAATACCCTCAGTGGGTAAAATTTCCATTATACCTTTAGGGGTTGATTAGCGTGATTGTGTGTAAAATTTCACACTCCGTTATTAATGTGCGTTATTAACTATTTGGGCTGAAAAGTCGAAGTAACTGGAAAGATAGTCACAATACCCTTGTGGGTAAAGCTGGGGATACCGTAAGTGACTTTAATGTTTGAGTTTTGAGTATGTAAATGTATGTTGCAATCTACTACTTTGCTTGATGGCATGTTGCATTCATTCGATATGTATGTTATGCATGGGTTTGGAAAATGAAGCGAAATGGGAAGTGTTACTAAAGACTGTCACAGTGGTTTGGTACCACAGTGGGTTGGCCCCACATATCTGATTCAGTGACTAAGTCTCAGTGGTTTGGTACCACGGTGGTTTGGCACAATGTACATGTATGATGATTCTGTGACTTGTCCCAGTGGTTTGGTACCACAATAGGTTGGCCCCACATATACGATTATTAGGGATTGTCACCAGTGGCTTGGTGCCATATATATGACATGTAACGGATGGAGGGTTGATTGTAGAAATACCCATGGCATGTTGGGCTACTACGGGTGGCGTGTAGAGGATGGAAAATTAGGTTGGGTTGGGACACATTACATTCTTTTTATGTGTATGCTATTATTAGTGGGTTAATGCCCAATGCGCGATTGTGGGCTTGAAGCCATTTATGTGATATGAGGGAAATTACACACTGAGTCTTGGTGACTCACCCCTCTACTTAATGTGCAGGTAATCAGTAGATCGTAGATCTGGAAGCCGAGGCGGACTCGTGGAGGCCATGAAATATTTCTTTTCGTAAACTCATTTTCTTTCTGTAAGTTATTTTAATTGGGGATTTTATGTAATAAGGCCTTCTTAAGTTAACATTTGGTTTTTCTTTTTTTATTTTTTATTTATTTAAGATATGACATTATTATAAGTTAACACGAAAATTTAAGATGGAGTTTTCAAAACCTAAGTAGCATAAAACAATCATTTTCTCTCAAATGCCAACAAAGATAACAAATAGAAATTAACTCAATTAGGGAATTTTCCTTAAAATGCAAACCACTGATTCCAAAACATCACCATAAATGAATAGTTTTCAAACTTATAGCATTTTCTTAAATCCAAAGTAAAATTCATCTTTACAACTTTACCCTATGCCATACTAGATATGTTCGGAACGTCTAGACCGGGTTTGGGGTGTTACAATTTTGGTATCAGAGCCTAGGTTACAAAACTTGACTGTGGAATGGGTTCGAAAATATTTTTTCAAAGTTATTTGAAATTTGGTTTTAAAAAAAAGTATCTTTATTGGAAGTATGGCATCCGAGTCTCCGGCACCAAATCCGTAAGTCCCCTTACTTATTATTATATGCAATAATGGTAATATTTATTCTGTGTATGTTTAGGATGTGATGTTTGAATGAAAAATTTTTACGTATGAGTGTTAAATATCTGTTTTCTTCTGTATTAGATATTTGGTTGTCTGAAGAGGTTCTAATCTTAAGTTAGAAAGTGTATTACTGTTTTAGAATCAGAGTGCGCAGCGTGAGTGTAGTGTTGTAGGTTAGGATGTGCGACTGCTTCTATAGCTGGAAATTTTGAGGACGAAATTTCTTTAAGGAGGGTAGATTTGTAACATCCCAAAGTTGGGCCTAGTAGGATTGGGCCCAATGGGCCTTAGGCGTAGGAACATTTAAATTTTTTTTGGGAATAGGAGAACGGCTTTAGTGCAAGTTGGATTTAGTAGGTGAGTGATTTTTGAAGGTTAGGGGGCTTCTATGAAGTCCCGGGATCAAACTTAGACTTAGGAAAAATTTTGGCTTTAGGTGGAAAAAAACCCTAGGAGTTAGTAGGTAGGCTTTAAGAATAAAATTTGGAGAAAATGACACATGTGGAGTGTGTGATGTAGTGGCAAAGTGATGCCACTTAAGTAGCAAGAGAGTGATGCCAAAAGGAAGGAAGGAGTTCCAAGGTTCAAGTCTTGGCTCTTGCATTTTGGTTTTCTTTTCATATGGACTTTAGAATTTGGCCATAGATTTATATTTAGTTGCACATGGTTTTAGACACAAGAGGAGCTTGTGGCCAAGTGGTTAGTGGTGTGGATTATGCTACAAGGGAGCTTGGGTTTGAATCTCATGGAAAGCAATGGAGTATTTATTTTGCAGATTGGACAGGAAGAGTTTGAGTTGGATTTAAGCTCTACTGACGGAGGGATCCCACATCGGAAAGATACAAAGAAGGAAGGAGAAAAGCTAGCTGTATATAGAGCTACCTAGGAGGAGAAGGAGCATACCTGGTTGGCATTGGGCATAGGAGTGCTAGGAGCGCAATTTAGCAGCTTCAGATTCCTATCAGGTGTGTACTTCTCCCTACTCTAGCTGTAGAGTGGCAAATGTCGAAATGCCGGTCACACGACAATGGTAGCCACACGAGCATTCGAGCGCACCTGTGGAAGTTTCGACGCGATAGTCGAGGCTACCATGAGTATTCTTGTAGATGTGGGCTGTTGGACCACGATGGGCCAAAAGGGGCCAAGTGGGCCCAATAGGCCCGAGGGCCCATATGAGTAAATTGTATGATTGAGTAGTAGATAGTGAACTAGACTATGTGAATCTCATATATGTTACTAGGTTTGGGCTAAATGGGCCATACGAGTGTGTAGGCCCACTTGGGCTGATAATGGGCCTTAGGCCTATTCGCATCATTATCACTGTTTAGAATACTTGAGTCGTTCGAGGCGACAGTGGACCTTCTGTTGGGTCATTGATACCCTCGATTTGTAAAAATTATCAAAATACCCCCGGATTACAAAATTACCAAAATAACTATAGTTTACAAAATTACCGAAATACCCTAATTTGTGAAATTACCAAAATACCCCTGGTTTGTGAAATTGCCAAAATACCCCTAGTTTGTTAAATTACCAAATACCCTAATTTGTGAAATTATCAAAACACCCCTGGGTTGTAAAATTACCAAAATACCCCTAGTTTGTGAAATTACCAAAATACCCTTAATTTGTAAAATTACCTAAATACCCTAATTTGTGAAATTACTAAAATACCCCTAGGTTGTAAAATTACCAAAATACCCTTAGTTTGTGAAATTACCAAAACACCTTTGGTTTGTAAAATTATCGAAATACCCCTAGTTTGCAAAATTATGAAATACCCTAATTTGTGAAATTATTGAAATACCCCTGGTTTACAAAATTACCTAATTACCCTTGGTAGGTAAATTACTGAAATACCCTCGGTAGGTAAAATTACCGTTATACCCTTAGGGGTTCATTAGCGTGATTGTGTGTAAAATTTCACACTCCGTTATTAATGTTCGTTATTAACTATTTGGGCTGAAAAGTCGAAGTAACTGGAAAGACAGTCACAATACCCTTGTGGGTAAAGCTGGGGATACCGGGTAAGTGACTTTAATGTTTGAGTTTTGAGCATGTAAATGTATGTTGCAATCTACTACTTTGCTTGATGGCATGTTGCATTCATTCGATATGTATGTTATGCATGGGTTTGGAAAATAAAGCGAAATGGGAAGTGTTACTAAAGACTATCATAGTGGTTTGGTACCACAGTGGGTTGGCCCCACATATCTGATTCGGTGACAAAGTCTTAGTGGTTTGGTATCACGGTGGTTTGACACAACGTACATGTATGTTGATTCTGTGACTTGTCCCAGTGGTTTGGTACCACAGTGGGTTGGCCCCACATATACGATTATCAGGGATTGTCACTAGTGGCAGACCAACATATATGGCATAACATACATATCGAATGAATGCAACATGCTATCAAGCAAAGTAGAGGATGGAGGGTTGGTTGTAGAAATCCCCACGGCGTGTTGGGCTGGTACGGGTGGCGTGTAGAGGATGGAAAATTAGGTTGGGTTGGGACAAATTACATTCTTATTATGTGCATGCCATTATCAGTGGGTCAAGGCCCAATGTGTGATTGTGGGCTTGAAGCCATTTATGTGATATGAGGGAAATTACACACTGAGTCTTGGTGACTCACCCCTCTGCTTAACGTGTAGGTAATCAGTAGATCGTAGATCTGGGAGCCAAGGTGAACTCGTGGAGGCCATGAAATATTTCTTTTCGTAAACTCGTTTTCTTTCTATAAGTTATTTTAATTGGAGATTTTATGTCATAAGGCCTTCTTAAGTTAACATTTGGTTTTTCTTTTATTATTTGTTATTTATTCAAGATATGACATTATTATAATTTAACACGAAAATTTAGGATGGATTTTTCAAAACCTAAGTAGCATAAAACAATCATTTTCTCTCAAATGGCATCAAAGATAACAAATAGAAATTAACTCAATTTGGGAATTTTCCTTAAAATGCAAACCACTAATTCCAAAACATCACCATAAATGAAAAGTTTTCAAACATACGGCATTTTCCTAAATCCAAAGTAAAATTCATCTTTACAACTTTACCCTGTGCCATACCAGATATGGTCCTAACGTCTAGACCGGGTTTGGGGTGTTACACCTGGGGTGCATAGCATATGGACTACTATACGCCTCACGCAGAATCATTTGCCTCAATTCTGAATCCTTGGGCATACAAATTCTTCCGCGAAACACAATACTCCATCACTATTCAATCCAAAATCCCCTATCTCACCACCTTCTACTTGTTGAAAACGAGAACACAACACTTCAACTATCAACTACTTTCCCTTAATCTGGCATATCCATGCAGGCTTTACCTGAAGTTCGGCTAACAAATTACCATCTTCATAAAGATTGAGATGAGCGAACATCACTCTCAAATCTGATATCACCTTAGGACTCAACGCATCTTCCACTACGTTAGCCTTTCTGGGATGATACTCGATTGAGAAGTCATAATCCTTCAATAGTTCTATCCACCTCCGTTGTCTTAAGTTCAACTCCTTCTGTAATAGACCGAATTTGACCCTAATCAAAATGGTGGTTCCGGGACCACGAATTGAGTCTGAGAAATATTTTAATATTATATTTTTGTTTATTATATGTGAATTAATGTGTGAAAGACTCGAGAAAAATTTTATCGCTTGTGTGTTTAATTTAGAAAAAGGACTTAATCGCGTAAAAAGTAAAAGTAGCATGCTATAGTGTAAAGTGCTAGAATGATGATGGATTTTAATATGAGGTGTTAAATGGGTAAATAACCCATTTTAAGTTAGTGGATGCTATATGACAAGATTAACCTTTAGATTTATATTATATAATGTTATGTTATAAGGTTAAATAGGTAATTAATTAAATGTTATAATATATGTTAAATAAAACATGAGAAAAGCCATTATCATCTTATTTCCTTTCATGGCCGAATGTGTTAAAGAAAAGGGAGAAAACCTTGTTTAAATTTTTAGCACTTTAAAGCTTAAAATCAAGGTTAGTTTGATTTCGGTTTTTGTTAATTTTTACATTTTTGAGATTGTTGCTTCCTATATTACCCGACCCATGCTTGAATTTTTGAGAATCATGTGTATATGAGGTTTGGCCATTGATGTGTTCTTATGGTTTTGGTATTTGATGGTTTTAGATTAAAGATGTGTTAAAGATTTACAAGTTTTGTATTAGAAATTTTGGTGAAATTTTATATTTAGGATTATTTTATAAAAACAAAATTTTAGAGGGACTTAATTGCAAAATAAATGAAATGATAGGGCTTACAAAGTCCCTAGGAATATTCGGCCCTTGTATAGTCTTGGCAAATTGTGTGTATTTTATGTTTTGTACAATTAGGACTAAATAGTTAAAATGTGAAACCTTAGGGGTAAAATGGTAATTTGCATGTTTATGTGTTTTGGGACTAAATTGAATTGAAATGTACTTGAATGAGATGAATTTAATGTGTTTTAGATCAAGATCAAAGAAAAACGGAATTGGATCGAGGAAAGACGAAAGTTCTCGAATAGCCGGTCTAAGTTGTCCGTCAACAGTCGAGGTAAGTCCTTAAGCTAAAGTATGTTAAAGAATTATTTATTAGTAGGTTCAATGAAATTATTTGATAAATTTGAGTATGAATATATGTGTTAGCCGAATGTAAAGGCTTTAAAATGGATTAGATGTGTTTTTGTATATATGATAAGAATTTGTACATTAGTGGTGATATGTGAATGTGAATTGTATATATGTTTAGTTAATGATGATAGTGTTAAGGAATGAAATTTGATGGACTGGTTTATGAATTATTTCGGGCTTATTGCCTAGCAGGCCTTGTGCCGATGACATATTCGCTTCGTGCTCTCGTGCCTTGTGTCGGTGATATATTCGGGCTTCGTGCCTTGTGCTTAGTGCATTGACATATTCGGCTTCGTGCCTAGCAGGCTTAGTGCCGGTGACATATTCGGGCTTTGTGCCTAGCAGGCCTTGTGCCGGTGACATATTCGGGCTTCGTGCCTAGCAGGCTTAGTGCCGGTGATATATTCGGGCTTCGTGCCTAGCAGGCTTAATGCCGGTGATACTTTAAAATGAAGAAACCATAATTGATCGAGGTGTAACATAGTGAAACTATTGAGTTAAAAACTCAGGTAAGCTTAAGTCCCATTGAATTCATCAGAAGTAAGGTAAGTTGTGATTAATGTTATTTGAGTTGAAATTTTATGATAAGAATGGTGTTATGTGAATTTGAGTTGGTAATAGACATGCAATTTATGTACTTTGTGCTTTGATGAGTTGCAGGTTGATGGTAGTGAAGTATAAGTAATTGAGTTAATACATCACTAGTATTCTTTTGTATCAATTGCATATCAAAATATACATATACAATGTTCTACATTTATTGATTAAAAATGTTAAAATGCTTGATTAGTGAATTATCTTTTGCTTAAGACTTACTAAGCTAGTGAGCTTACTCTGTATGTGTTTGTATTTTGTTTTATAGATCATTGATTCAACTACGGGCTCAAGGGATCATCAAGAAAGTCAACCACACTATCACTCTATTTGGTATATATATGTTTTGTATACTTTTTGAATCAAAGGCATGTATAGGCTGTATTTTGATAAGTAATGAATGATGGTCGGTTTGTAAATGTATATATATGGCCTTGCGAATAAGGCTGTTACTTTTGGTTTAAGCATTGTTTATATGTTTGATATAATAGTCTGTTTTAAACTTTGGTATAAGACGTATGCTTATAATGCTTGGAAGTTAAATGTAGTTGTATAGAAATGATTATATATATGTATAAGTTAACTTGTTGGATTCATTGTTAATGATAAGTATAAGTAGTTATAAATTATGGAAAATTGGTAATGAATGTTCGGTCAAGGCATGGTTTATATGCTTGTGTTTTTAGGTTAAGTTGGTTTTGAGACCTATGTTTAAGTATGGTCAATTGTAGTACAAATAAGTAACGTAAATTTTGCATGAATTATGGAAGTTTAGTTGGTACATTCGGTCTTTGATCTATGCATATAACATGCAAAGTTATATTGGGGTTATGCATTAAAAACTAAGGTTATGCATATTCGGATATAGGTATATAGATATATATATGAAGTGTATTGTCTCTTAGTCCATAGGTGTAATGTCAAGTGATGTATGCTTGTAATCGTAATGATGCTGATTAGTAGTTCCAATTACCAGGTTCAGTGTGTTTTGGTTTAAAACGAAATGGTACGTGAGGCATGTTTGCATGAAATGTATACAAAGGAGTGGTACTAATTACGTGTTTGTATCATAGAATAAAATAGATAAATATGCTAATAATAAGGATAGAAGTATATTGTTTGATCATTTTGTATTTATGGATGATTACATTGAATATGTTTTAACTTGTATATTAAGTATATTTATATATATTTATTATACCCATGTGCTTTATCTGTTTAGGATATGAATTAATAAATTGAAAAAGAATTGGCTATTGGTAATGCCTGTAACCCTAATCCGGCGACGGATACGGGTTAAGCGTGTTACATTTTATTGGTATCAGAGCTACGATTTAGTCGATTCTAGGACTACTGTAGTGCGTATGAGTCTAGCTATACATGCCTTTGAATTGTATATATGATAGTGTGGTGACTTCTGATAATTTCAATTATATTTTATATAGTAAATAGATTCCGATCTCGATAGAGCCGTAGCTGATGATGTGGAAAGCGTTGCGCCTGGTCTCGCACGTGGATCAGCGCCATTAGACTCTCGACCAGTTTCGGGTAGCCATGAGGGAGAGGCTAAACAAGCCTTCTATAAGATGATGAATGAATGGTTTACCCAATTTATTCAGGCTAATCCGGCTGTACAACAACCTCCACCCCCAAATAATCCAACTCTAGTACCTTCAGCACCCCCGATGATAGATCCGATGAGATCTAGTAGGCCTTTCGTTGATAAAATCAGGAAATATGGAGCCGAGGAATTTAAGGCCAATGATGATGATGACGCAGAGCGAGCCTAGATGTGGCTTGATAACACTATTCGGGTACTCGATGAGTTATCTTGTACTCCAGATGAATGCCTAAAGTGTGCTATATCTCTACTTCGGGACACTGCCTACCATTGGTGGAACACACTGGTATCCGTAGTTTCGAAAGAAAAAGTAACTTGGGACTTCTTCCAAATTGAGTTCCGTAAGAAATATATCAGTCAGAGATTCATCGATCAGAAATGGAAAGAATCTCTGGAATTAAAACAGGGTCGCATGACTATGACGGAATATGAGCGAAAGTTTGTCAGATTGAGTCGTTACGCTCGAGAGTGTATATCTATTGAAGCCATTATGTGTAAAAGATTTGAAGATGGCCTGAATGAAGACATAAAGTTACTTGTTGGCATTCTTGAAATCAAAGAGTTTGTGACATTAGTCGAGCGAGCTTGTAAAGCCGAAGAGCTCGAAAAGGAGAAAAGAAAAGTTGAAGTAGAAGCTAGAGACACTCGAAAAAGATCATCGAGTAAAATTTTCCATTCTGTGTATAAGAAGTTTAGAGATGACCCCAGTCGACATAAAGTCACTTCAGTCTTGCCTATACGTGATCGACCTCCAATGAGATCCCGAGCCACGTCGATAGCTAGAGTCAGTAATGTTTCGCAGAACCGGGCTGAGTGTAAACATTGTGGGAAATGGCATCCTGGGAGTTGTAGAGTTTGTGATCGGTTCTGCTTTAAATATGGATCATCAGACCATTTTATTCGAGAGTGCCCGATGTTGGCCGAGCAAAATACAACTCAAAACACTAGACCGAGTAGTGTGCCAGCACGGGGTAGACCACTCAGACATTCAGGCAATGTAGGTGGCAGTCAGAGAGGGACGAAGGACATCGCAATACGATCAGAGGCTAGAGCTCCAGCTAGAGCTTATGCTACACGAGCCAGAGAGGATGCTTCTTCCCCGGATGTCATTACCGGTACTTTCACCCTTTATGATACTACTATGATTACATTGATTGATCCTGGTTCGACTCATTCATATGTGTGTGAAACTCTAGTATTTGGCAAGACTCTGCTAGTTGAGTCTACTGAGTTTGTGATTCGTGTGTCCAACCCTTTGGGTAGATGTGTATTTGTTAATAAAGTGTGTAGAGGTTGTCCGTTGATGATTCGAGATTCTTGCTTCCCAGCCGATTTAATGTTGTTGCCCTTCAATGAGTTCGACATAATTTTGGGAATGGACTGGTTAACTTCATATGATTGAGTGGTGAATTGCAAAAGAAAGCTTATTGATTTGAGATGTTAGAACGATAAGATCATCAGAATTGGATCCAGTGATTTAAGTGAGTTTCCTACAGTAATATCCTCGATGTTAGCCCGAAAGTATGTGAAAAAAGGGTGCAAAGCTTATTTGGCCTATGTACTAGATAATAAAATGTATGAAAAGCATATTGAATATGTACCGGTTGTGTGTGAACACCCAGATGTGTTTCCTAATGAACTACTGGGTTTACCACCAGTATGAGAGATTGAGTTCGGCATTGAATTAGCACTAGAACGAATCCAATCTCAATAGCTCAGATCGGATGGCACCTCTCGAGTTAAAAGAGTTGAAAGCACGTTGCAAGAGTTAACAGATAGGGGCTTTGCACGATCGAAGTTTCTCTCCTTGGGTGCACCATTTTTTTGTGAAGAAGAAATCGCAACCTGAATAAGGTAACTATAAAGAATAAGTGCCCATTACCTCGATTGATGATTTGTTTGATCGTTTGAAAGGGCTTCGGTATTTTCAAAATAGATTTGAGATTAGGTTATTATCGCCATTCTGAGTTAGAGATACGAGATGTGCCAAAGATCGCATTCGGACGAGGTACGGACATTTTGAGTTTCGGTTATGCCTTTTGGACTCACTAATACACTGTTATTTTATGGACCTAATAAATCGGTCTTCGATAGTTTTGGATCGGTTTGTAGTAGTGTTTATTGATGATATACTGATCTACTCCAAAGATGAAACTGAGCATGCCGAGCATTTGAGATTAGTGCTACAAACTTTGAGAGATCAACAGTTGTATGCAAAGTTTAGTAAATGTGAGTTCTAGATGAATGAAGTCAGTTTCTTGGGTCATGTTGTTTCAGCATTAGGTATTCGAGTGGACCCAAACAAAATAACAGCTATACACGATTGGAAACCACCAAAGAATGTTTCTAAAATTTGAAGTTTTCTAGGCCTTGTGGGATATTACAAACGGTTTGTAAAAGGTTTTTCTATGATAGCTACACCTTTGACAAGGCTACTACAGAAAGATGTCAAGTTTGAGTGGTCGAAAAAGTGTCAGAAAAGTTTCGAGTAGCTGAAAGCTCTTTTGATCGAAGCTCTAGTGTTAACTCAGCCTGAATCGGGTAAAAAATTTGCCATTTTTAGTGATGCTTCTTTGAATGGGTTAGGTTACGTTTTGATGCAAGAAGGCAAAGTTATAGCCTACGCTTCGAGACAATTGAAGCCACACGAAAGAAATTATCCGACTCACGATCTGGAATTAGCAGCCATTGTTTTCGCATTGAAAATTTAGCGTCATTATTTATTCGGCGAGAAATGTCACATTTATTCGGATCATAAAAGTCTAAAGTATTTGATGACTCAGAAAGATTTGAACTTGAGACAATGTAGATGGTTAGAATTGTTGAAAGACTATGAGTTGGTGATTGACTACCATCCGGGAAAAGCCAATGTTGTTGCAGTTGCGTTAAGTCGAAAATCATTATTTGCTCTTCGTGCAATGAACCCACAGATGGTTATGTATGGTGATGGTTCGATCATAGCTGAGTTAAAAGCAAGACCGATGTTCATTCAACAAATTTGTGATGCGTAAAGAATTGACAATGACTTGGTTGCTAGACGAGTTCAATGTGAAAATGATGCAGAGTCAGAGTTTCGAATTGATGCCAATGATTGTTTGAATTACAAAGGCCGAATATGTATTCCGAAGAATGTGGACTTGATTCAGATGATTTTGAGCGAGGCTCATGATAGTCGATTATCGATACATCCGGGTAGCATGAAAATGTATAATGATGTGAAACAGTTCTATTGGTGGCCTGGCATGAAACAGGATATATCTAAATTTGTCTCGAAGTGCTTAGTTTGTCAGCAAGTAAAAGCAGAACATCAAGTGCCTTCAGGGTTACTTCAGCCGATCATGATACCTGAATGGAAATGGGATAGAATCACTATGGATTTTGTATCCGGATTACCTTCGACACCGAGTAAGAAAGATGCAGTTTGGGTTATAGTAGATAGACTGACCAAATCAGCTCATTTTGTGCCGATTACATGCACTATTCACTTGATAAACTTGCTGAGTTGTATGTATCACAGATTGTGAGATTGCATGGTGTGTCGAGTTCCATTGTTTTAGATAGAGATTCGAGGTTCACATCGCAGTTTTGGAAGAAGCTGCAAGATCCTTTAGGTACTAAACTTCACTTTAGCACAGCCTTTCATCCGTAGACAGACGGTCAGTCTGAGCGAACCATTCAAACACTTGAGGACATGTTGAGATGTTGCGTTCTCGAGTTTGAAGGTACATGGGAAAAGTACTTACCTTTGATTGAATTTGCTTATAATAACAGTTTTCAATCAAGTATCAAAATGGCACCCTATGAAGCTCTATATGGTCGCAAGTGTCGTACGCCATTGTACTGGACCGAGCTCAGTGAGAACAAGATACAAGGGGTTGATTTGATTAAAGAGACTGAACAAAAAGTGGCTATAATCAAAGATAGTTTGAAAGTTGCATCAGATCATCAAAAGTCTTACGCTGATTTGAAACGTAAAGATATAGAATTTCAAGTCAGAGATCGGGTATTCTTGAAAGTATCTCCGTGGAAGAAAGTACTTCATTTTGGTCGAAAAGGCAAACTAAGTCCGAGATTTATTGGACCGTATGAAATCATTGAACGTATTGGGCCTATTGCATGTAGATTAAAGTTACCCTCTGAATTAGTAAAGATACATGATGTATTTCACGTTTCGATGCTCCGTAGATACATATCAGATCCGTCACATGTGATTGCTCCATCTGAGATTGAAATCTAACCCGATATGACGTATGAGGAAGAACCAATCCGTATCTTAGCTCGGGAAATGAAAGAGTTAAGAAACAAAAGGATTCCATTAGTGAAAATAATGTGGAATTGGCATGGAGTTGAAGAGGCTACGTGGGGCCCGAGGACTCAATGAGGCAACAATATCCGATGTTGTTTAATGGTAAGATTTTCGGGGACGAAAATCATTAAGGGGGAGAGTTGTAATAGACCGAATTTGACCCTAATCGGAAGGGTGGTTTTGAGACCACAAATTCGAGTCCGAGAAATATTTTAATATTATATTTTGTGTTTATTATATGTGAATTAATGTGTGTGAAAGTCCGTAGAAAAATTTTATCGTTTGTGTGTTTAATTTAGAAAAAGGACTTAATCGCGTAAAAAGTAAAAGTAGCATGTTATAGTGTAAAGTGCTAGAATGATGATGGCTTTTTAATATGAGGTGTTAAATGGGTAAATAACCCATTTTTAAGTTAGTGGATGCTATATGACAAGATTAACCTTTAGATTTATATTATATAATTTTATGTTATAAGGTTAAATAGGTAATTAATTAAATGTTATAATATATGTTAAATAAAACATGAGAAAAGCCATTATCATCTTATTTCCTTTCATGGCCGAATGTGTTAAAGAAAAGGGAGAAAACCTTGTTTAAATTTTTGGCACTTTAAAGCTTAAAATCAAGGTTAGTTTGATTTCGATTTTTGTTAATTTTTACGTTTTTGAGATCGTTGCTTCGTATATTACCCGACCCATGCTTGAATTTTTGAGAATCATGTGTATATGAGGTTCGGCCATTGATGTGTTCTTATGGTTTTGATATTTGATGGTTTTAGATTAAAGATGTGTTAAAGATTTACAAGTTTTGTATTAGAAATTTTGGTGAAATTTTGTATTTAGGGCTATTTTATAAAAAAAAATTTAGAGGGACTTAATTGCAAAATAAATGAAATGAGAGGGCTTATAAAGTCCCTAGGAATATTCGGCCCTTGTATAGTCTTGGCAAATTGTGTGTATTTTGTGTTTTGTACAATTAGGATTAAATAGTAAAATGTGAAACCTTAGGGGTAAAATGGTAATTTGCATGTTTATGTGTTTTGGGACTAAATTGAATTGAAATATACTTGAATGAGCTGAATTTAATGTGTTTTAGATCAAGAGCAAAGAAAACGGAATTGGATTGGGGAAAGATGAAAGTTCTCGAATAAGCTTGGCCTAAGTTGTCCGTCGATAGTCGAGGTAAGTCCTTAAGCTAAAGTATGTTAAAGACTTATTTATGAATAGGTTCAATGAAATTATTTGATAAATTTGAGTATGAATATATGTGTTAGCAGAATGTAAAGGCTTTAAAATGGATTAGATGTGTTTTGTATATATGATAAGAATTTGTACATTAGTGGTGATATGTGAATATGAATTATGTATATGTTTAGTTAATGATGATAGTGTTAAGGAATGAAATTTGATGGACCGGTTTATGAATTATTTCGGCTTATTGCCTAGCGTGCCTTGTGTCGATGACATATTCGGGCTTTGTGCCTAGCAAGCCTTGTCTGGTGACATATTCTAAGCTTCGTGCCTAGCGAACTTAATGCTGGTGATACTTTAAAATGAAGAAACCATAATTGATCGAGGTGTAACATAGTGGAACTATTGAGTTAAAAACCGTGTAAGCTTAAGTCCCATTGAATTCATCGAAGTAAGGTAAGTTGTGATTAATGTTATTTGAGTTGAAATATTATGATAAGAATGGTGTTATATGAATTTGAGTCGGTAATCGACATGTAATTTATGTACTTTGTGCTTTGATGAGTTGTAGGTTGATGGTAGTGAAGTATAAGTAATTGAGTTAATACATCACTAGTATTCGATTTTGTATCAATTGCATATCAAAATATACATATACAATGTTCTACATTTATTGATTAAAAATGTTAAAGTGCTTGATTAGTGAATTATATTTGCTTAAGACTTACTAAGCTAGTGACCTTACTCTGTATGTGTTTGTATTTCTATTTTATAGATCATTGATTCAACTACGGGCTCAGGGGATCATCAAGAAAGTCGACCACACTATCACTCTATTTGGTATATATATGTTTTGTATACTTTTTGAATCAAAGGCATGTATAGGCTGTATTTTGATAAGTAATGAATGATGTTCGATTTGGTAAATGTATATATATGGCCTTGTGAATAAGGTCATTACTTTTGGTTTAAGCATTGTTTATATGTTTGATATAATAGTCTATTTTAAACTTTGGTATAAGACGATGCTTATAATGATTGGAAGTTAAATGTAGTTGTATAGAAATGATTATATATATGTATAAGTTAACTTGTTGGATTCATTGTTAATGATAAGTATAAGTAGTTATAAATTATGGAAAATTGGTAATGAATGTTCGGTCAAGGCATGGTTTATATGCTTGTGTTTTTAGGTTAAGTTGGTTTTGAGACCTATGTTTAAGTATGGTCAATTGTAGTACAAATAAGTAACATAAATTTTGCATGAATTATGGAAGTTTAGTTGGTACATTCGGTCTTTGATCTATGCATATAACATGCAAAGTTATATTGGGGTTATGCATTAAAAAATAAGGTTATGCATATTCAGATATAGGTATATAGATATATATATATATGAAGTGTATTGTCTCTTAGTCCGTAGGTGTAATGCCAAGTGATGTGTGCTTGTAATGGTAATGATGCTTACTAGTAGTTCCAATTACCAGGTTCGGTGTGTTTTGGTTTAAAATGAAATGGTACGTGAGGCATGTTTGCATGAAATGTATATAAAGGAGTGGTACTAATTAGGTGTTTGTATCATAGAATAAAATTGATAAATATGCTAATAATGAGGATAGAAGTATATTGTTTGATCATTTTGTATTTGTGGATGATTACATTGAATATGTTTTAACTTGTATATTAAGTATATTTATATATATTTATTATGCCCATGTGCTTTATCTGTTTAGGATATGAATTAATAAATTGAAAAAGATTTGGCTATTGGTAATGTCTGTAACCCTAATCCGATGACGGATACGGGTTAAGGGTGTTACACCTTCTGGGTAAGGAGGTACTTCAGACTCTTATGATCTTTATAGATAATTGACTTCTCACCGTACAGATAGTGTCTCCAAATCTTCAGAGCAAACACCATTACAGCTAACTCCAAGTCATGCGTGGGATAGTTCACCTCATGCAGCCTTAATTGATGAGATGCATAAGCCACCACCTTACCCCCTTGCATCAACACACATCCCAAGCCCGAGTGTGACGCATCACAATAGACAATAAATTCTTTACCCACCTCAGGTTGAATCAATACTGGCGCTTCTGTCAAAATCATCTTCAATTTCTCAAAGCTCTCTTATTGCTTATCTAACCACACAAATGGTACATCCTTACGGAACAGCTTAGTTAGGGGTGCAATAATCAACGAAAACCCCTCAATGAATCATCTGTAATACCCAGCCAAGCTTAGGAAACTTTGAATTTTTGTCACTAACTTCGGTGGTCCAATACAACCTCTACCTTCTAGGGATCAACTCTAATTCATTTGGCAGACACGACATACCCCAAAAAGGTCACTTCCCTAAGCCAAAATTCACACTTACTGAATTTGGCATACAATTGCTTCTCCCTTAATATTTGCAATACAACCCGTAGATGCGAGTCATGCTCTTTTCAGTCTTTGAATACACCAAGATGTCATCTATGAACACCACCACAAACCGATCTAGGTAGGGTTGGAAGACTTGATTCATCATGTCCATAAATGCGACTGGTGTATTAGTCAACCCGAACGGCATCACCAAAAACTCGTAATGCCCATAACGAGTTTGAAACACTGTGTTATGAATATCCACCTCCTTGACCTTCAACTGGTGATAACCCGATCTCAAATCTATCTTCAAGAAAATCGAAGCTCCTCATAACTGATCAAATATATCATCGATTCTCGACAACGGATACTTATTCTTGATCGTCAACTTATTCAATTGCCTATAATCCATGCACATATGCATCGACCCATCCTTCTTCTTAACGAACAAGACCGGCGCTCCTACGGTGACACACTCGATTGAATGAATCCGCGATCCAATAGCTCCTAAATTTGAGCTTTAGGCTCTATTAACTCCTTCGGTGCCATTCTATAAGGACCAATGGACACCGGAGCTGTTCCTGGCAATAGCTCAATGCCAAACTCTACCTCCCGATCCGGCAGTAATCCTGGAAGCTCTTCGGGAAAGACGTTTCCCAAAGCACTAATGAAGGCTATCTACCGACAACTCTTTGGCATCCAAAGCACTAATGAAGGATAAGAACACTCCACACCCCTTTCGCACAAACTTTTCTACCTTTAAAGTAGATACCACATTAGACAGATAGTTTCTTCTTTCACCTATCAACATTACTTCCTTGTCCTCCGAAGTTTTTAGTACCATCTGCTTTGAAGCACAATCCAAATTCGCACGATGCTTAACCAGCCAGTCCATGCCCAAGATGAGATCGAACTCGCTGAATGGCAGTTCCATCAAACCCGCCAGAAAATTTTCCCCTTGAATTTCTAAGGGTACATCCCTAAACAACTTATTTACTATAACCGACTGTCCTAAAGGACTAATCACAGTGGTTTCTCTATCAAAATTGTAGATCTAATACTCAAAGTTCTAGATACGGCACATGTAACATACAAATGGGTGTATCCAATGTCTATTAAAGCGGTAAATGGTACATCAGATATGAAGAATGTATCGGTTATGACGTCCGGTGCATCACCATTCTCTCGACGTCGCCGCATAAATCAAAACTGGTTGTCTCACCTCCACATTACCCCTATTACAGGTACCTCTACCCGGTGCACCCTGCCCTCGTCCAACACCATTACCACATCGACCAGGCCTACGGCCCCCCTACGGTTGTTGAGTGCCTCTAGCTGGCTATGCAGAATCATTACGAACCACCGGTCTAGCAGGCTATCGAGGGCAATCCCTAAATCAATGTTCCTTGGAACCACATCTGAAACAACAACCAGTTCTCTTCCAACATTCGCCTGAGTGAACCCACAATCCACACAAGGCTGTAACTGATTGGTAATAGCTGGAGCACCTACTCGAACTGGTTCCTCATTTCTGGGCCTTTTCTGAAAACCTCTAGCAGAACCTGAGTACCCAGAGTCTCTCTTGTTCCTGCCCCTATCCTTGTCTCGATTTTGCCACTCCGAGTATTTGACATCCTCAGCTATCTTGGCTTTTTCCACAGGTGTGGAAAATTTCTCTCTTTCTGTGGAGCTATCAGTACCCACAATTCATCACGCAATCATCTTCAAAATACACACAGCATTCTTAATTAGTCGGCACTATTCCTCAGGCATACCGACTCAGATGCAGAAATTCCACCTCATATGCTTCCACAGATTTACCTCATTGGACCAGATTTAGAAATTTTTTTCTTCGAGCATCAACATAACTAGCCCCAACATATTTTCCTTAGAATGATGTCTTAAAGAATTCCCAGGTAATACGATCAGTTTGAGTGCCTTCCTGTACAGTGAGCCACCACTAATACGCTTCGTCTCTCAGCAAAGACACCATTCCTTTTAGTTTCTGATCGGCGGTGCAATCCAGATCGTCCATGATTCGCTCCACGGACTCAATCCAATAATCTACTATATTAAGGGCTACACCCGAGATACCCCTAAAAACCTCAGCTCTATTCGATCTGAGTCGCTCCGATATCGACCCACGAGCTATTGACCCAGTTCTAGCTCCAGCAATCCTTTCTAGAACTAGCAACATCGCTTGGGATAGAGCGTCGTCCTCTCTCATACGATCATGTGACCTAGCTTCAGTCACAGGTGACGTAGTGGCGTCCATTTTTGGCATATGTCTCGATGCCTCGGATACAACTCTAGCACCTCGGCCTCTACCACGGCCACGTCTACCGCGTCCACATCCTCTAGCACTCATATCATGCTAATTCGATTTAATCTGATAAAGAGTCTTATGAATCAGTATACTATTTCAGTGTTTATTAAACAATATTTTATGAAGTATAGGAAGTAAAGTTGTTTTCGAATCCTAAAGTCTCAATCTCTATAGTTTCAGCTCCTAAAGCTAAAAGTTCTAGAGTGTTTCTATTTTGTGGAATCTTCTTACCACAGTAATAACACAATAATCATGAGAACAAATACTTATTGACTTGGTGCTAGATACCGTGGTGTCATACTTCCTTTAGAACATATATGTATAAATTAAAATTTTAAATGGTTTTGAAAACATTTTTGAACCCAAATCACAAATGAAGTTTTAAACTGGTTCTGATACCATAAAATGTAACACCCCAAACTAGGCCCATACGCTATGACTGGATCCGGTATGTCACATGAGAAAAACATGTTAAATCCTTTTTATTTGTACTAAAATAGATATTATTTTGTTCTAATCAAGAAAACAAGTTTGATTTGAAATATTTGATAAAGTACTATTATCCTCGAAGGTTGATTAATAAATCGATAATCTGAACTAGAAATCTTATAAACCATGACTTTTGAAAACATCGTTTGATAATCAAGAGAAAATTTCAAGTTAAAATATTTGTTTGTTTATGAAATTCATTTGTTAATTTATTTTAGAAAATCTTTATTTAAGTTTTAGAAAATTCCCATTTAAAACAATTTAAGCAAAATATAAGTACGTCAAACATAAAGCAAAAATAAAATATTCTAGAGGCCTTATTACAACGTAAAAACCCAAAATAGTAAAAATAATAAAGTAAACGGAAATAGAAATCTAAAGTTCAATAAAAACCATTTCTAAAGTATGGCATCCACCGAGTCATCCATGGCCCAAGTCCACATCACTGAGCATTGCCTGAAAGGATTAGGGAAAAGGAGTGAGTTATAAGAACTCAGTGTATAATCCCCTTACCGATATCCACTAGGCCTGAACCTGTATAGCAACATCTTGGGCCTAAGCCCATTTACAAGTAATAAATAAATGATATGAATGCAACCCATCCCATCCAGCCAATCTCTCCCCCGACCAACCAATCTCTCCTGTGGGGATTAAGTCAACCCACCTCGCCAGTCTCTCCAATTTACAATCAAGTTGCCATTTATAATATTTGTGGATGATCCACCAGAATCATATATGGTAATATAAAAGGCATACAACCTTAATCAGGATGGCACAAAGCCATATTTAAATTGGCACATAGCCATTATCATAATTTGTGGCAGAGCCACCGGGCTGCACTTCTCTTCATCCATTTTTCCCATCCCATGCAATATGTAATGATGCAACATACATAAATTATCCACATATAAATGACAACCAATAATCTATTGATCACTTTTAATGAATCGGCCCATTAAAGCAATTTAATAATTCGGCCTACAAGGCATTTTAGCAAATCGGCCTATAAGGGCATTTTCAGTAAATCGGCCCATAGGGGCATTTCAGTAAATCGGCCCATAGGGGCATTTCGGTAAATATGCCCATAGGGGTATTTCGGTAAATCTCATAGTTTTAACACCAATTTTTACAAATCTATCAGATTAATGTAATTTAAGCCAATTTCCCAATTTATGCCATATTACGATTTTAATCATAAAAATAATAACGATTTATTTTCAATATGATATCGAATCTTAAATCTACGGGATAACGGTGTGAGATTACACACCTGATGTAACATCCCAAAATTGGGCCTAGTAGGATTGGGCCCATTAGGCCTTGAGCATGGAAGCATTTAAAATTTTTGGAGAGCAAGAGAATGACTTTATTTCAAGTTGAACTTATTGGGAGGGTGATTTTGGAAAGTTACGAGATTTTTAGGAAGTTCCGGGTTTAAGTTGGGCCTTAGTAAAATTTTGTATTTAAGCCTATTAAGGAGAGATAGTAAGTGGCATCAAGGCTTATGGAAATAGGTGAGTAATGTGCTAGCAAAAATGAGCATATGGCAAAGAGGTTATGGCATCAAGTGGAGGATATGGAGAGAAGAGGTTCAAATCCCATCAAGTGTAAATTTTTGACTAATTTTTTTGTATTCTTTCCCTAAGTGTCAGCCATGGGTGTATTTTTGGTAAGGTGGACTTTTAAATTTTGGCAAGGTGGCTAAGGAGATATGGTACGGAAAAATGGATGGAAAAGAGTAAAAGAAAAGGGAAAGAATAGAGAACATGTTGGCATTTTTCGTGAGGGATGTTTTGGAAAGGTTTTATTTGGTCTATATTCATCTTTTGGTAAAGATGATAATGGTTTGGAAAAGGGAGAGGGTAGCCGAATTTTGATGGGAGCATTTTGATAGTTTTGGTGTTTGTTAGGTCTAATTCCTTTTGGCATCCTTTGTGTTCATTCTTCTAACTTCTCCTCCCATTGCCGCAACTTCAAAACAATAGTGGTCATTTTCTCTTTTCTTTCTTATCTTGTCGAAAACACCTAGCCTTTGTGACCAATTATTTTTCACTCATCTTCTTTTGAAAATCGAAACTACCGGTCCTTCTTTGTTGTCTTGCTACTAGTGCCAAACCGTGTTCTTCATTTTGGTTCATCCCTATTATTAAGGTAAAGGTTCTTTCTTCTTATTCATGTTGTTTGTTCTTTCTTCTCTTGACTTGGCTAAGCCGAAACTCTCATCCCTTGGCTAAGCTGAACCTAGCCACTTGTTGTTCTTTTAAACTCCTCTTATTCTCTTTTGATGAAGGCCGAATCAAGCCATCCTTTGCTGCTACTTATCTTTCTCTTAACCTTGGTTTCAAAAGTTGATTGGGACTCGTTGTAATAGCCAAGGTGCAAGGCTAGATTTTAGAATCTAGGAGGGAAGGATCGCGATTGTGGTAAGTGACTCTTGTGAGTGAGTACTTTTGGGCTTTTGAAAACTTTAAGAAATCGAGGCTAACTTTTGATCGATTTTATTTTTAGGGAGCAACGAAGAGTGGTTCTTTAAGGAATCCTAATCAAGGTGTGTAATCCCGTACTTTCCGAATACATGTTTGAAATTGTGTGTAATCTCACACTTCTTTGAAAATTTGCATGAAATGTTCTGTGATTTGGTCAAAATACCAAAGAAAACTAAAACCGCATCTATGGTCACTCGGGCTTGTGTAGGTTCATAGTGGTAACCATATTTTTGCAATGAAATAGTTTTGGTTAGTAGTAGTGACATGACTTCAAAAAATCATGAAAAATAGAAGAAAGAGAATTTAAAAGTGAATAGGATATCAAATAAAATCTTACTATATCTATTATGATATGAAAGAAACAGAGAAGGAAAAGGAATTTTATTTTCTGTGATATTCTAATTTTAGTGAGACTGGTTCTGATTGACTTCGTGGTTCCCTGATCTGTTTTGAAAAAATTATTCAAAATTGTACAAAGTGAATTATGAGTTATAATTTATATGTACAGATTCCTTAGTAAGTATATTTTCAATAGAAACAAGTGGGAGCAACATATGAAAACCGTACAGTGAGATATTTGAATTTTGGGTAAGAGAGGATAAAACCATTGGGCAGTGAAACAAGGGAAACTTTAATGAATAAACTTAACCAAACGGCTAAGAAACAAATTCTGTAAAATTTTTAGAAAGAAGTTATATGAGTCTATTTTCATGGAAAATTTACGATCTAAATTTTGAGCTTCCTAACTCGAGTTATAGTCAATTTAGTCAATATGTCGCGGATGGATAGTTTAAATTTTTATGCCCAAATTAGTAGTTAAGTCTGGATTGCGAAAATTACCAAAATGATATATTGCTTAATGGGCCGAATTGATATATTGCTTAATGGGTCTATTTGATACATTGTCTTAAATGGCCGATTTGCAAAGTGTTAATGGGCTGAACTTTTGTATGAATTAATTATTGTTGTTATATTTGTAAATATCATGATTTGCTATGTACGTTGCATTTACATAATTCTACATGGGATTGGGATATTGATGATCGGAGGAAGTAATCTGGTGGCTCTACCACATATTTTGGAGACTCTGTCACAATCTGTCTAGTGGCTATGCCACGTATATTATGTGATTCTGGTGGCTTGTCCACAATTAAATTTGTTATAAAAGGCAAAATGCCTGCGATTAGTGTGTTGTTGGGGTGGGTTGACTTGATCCCCATAGGTGTGTTAGTTGGTACGGTGGTGTGTAGTGGATGAAATATTAGGTTGGTTTGGGATTGTATTACATTCATTTGATTCATTTGATATATTATGTTTTGTAAATGGGCTTTGGCCTAAGATTATGCTTTATGGGTTTTGGCCCAAGTTATTGTTATATGAGCTCAGGCCCAAATTTTTGCTAATCGGGTTCAAGCCCAGTGAAAAACAATCGGGATTATACATCGAGTTCTTGTAACTCACCCCTTTCTTTTCTTAATCCCTCAGAGGTAACGCCAAAGGATTTAGGACTTGGGGCCATGGATGACTCGGTGGAGGCCATACTTCATAAATGATGTTTGCAAACATTTGTAAACCACTTTTTAGTATTATTTCGTTACCTTTACTATTTCGAGTTTTAAAATTATAATAAGGCCTCTGGGGTAAACTTTAATTTGCTTTACGTTTGGACGTATTTATTATGTTGCTTGAATTATTTTTAAAATGGAGATTTTTCTAAAAGCATAACCAACAATTTTTCCAAAGTTGATTAATAAATGGATTTTATAATGCACTTTTACAAATGATTTTAACTCGAACTTTCTTTCAAATTATCGATGACATTTTTAAAAGTCACGGTTTTAAAGTTCACTACCTTAATTTTTGATTCATCAATCAACCTCTCAAAAATAGTTGTATTTTATCAAATATTTACATCCAAACTTGTTTACTTTGTATTTTATCAAATATTTTAAATCAAATTTGTTTTCTTATTTAGAACAAATCAATATCTATTTTAGTACGAATCACAAGGATTTTATACGTTTTCCTCATGTGACACATCAGATTCGATCATAACGCATGGGCCGGGTTTGGGGTGTTACATTTTATGGTATCAGAGTCCAGTTTCAAAACTCAGTTGTGGTTTGGGTTCAAAAATGTTTTCTAAAGCTGTTTGAATTTTAAATGCATGTTTTAAAAGAAGTATGGCACCACGGGAATCCGACACCAAGTCAAGTAAGTATATATTGTATGATTATGATTATTGTGAAATGATTGTAGGAACACTCTAGAACTTTTAGTTTTAGGTGGTGAAATTATAGAGATTGAGTCTATAGGATACGCTTGTGAAAACGACTTTACTTCTTATATTTCATAAAATATTGTTTAATAAACACTGAAATAGCATACTGATTCATAAGACTCTTAATTAGATTAAATCGATTTAGTGAACATGAGCGCTAGAAGACGTGGACGCGGTAGACGTGGCCGTGATAGAGGCCCACGTGCTAGGGCTGGATCTTTAGCATCGAGGCATGTGCCCAAAAGGGAGGCGCCAATTTTGCCAGTGGTTGAGACGGGATCTCATGATCGAGCTGGGGTTGACGAGCTGACTCAGATAGTTAAGGAGGTTTTGAAGGAGGTTAAGGGAATCGGTGAAGCACTTCGAGTTGGGTCTGTGGATTGTAAGAAGAAAATAGATCGCGTTTCTTTTGGGTCGTAGTCTCATTTCATGAAGCGTGTTAAGGCACGTCCAAACTTTTCGGCTTGCTATTATTGCAGAAGGCATCATCCGGAGAATGCTGGAGGAGGTCAAGAGCATGTTTGAGATGTGGGTATAAGGAGCATAGGGCTCGGGATTGTTCCATCACCATTAAGACAGGTATGTTTTGGTTGAATGTAGAAAATTTTATGATTGAGTGATAATTACCTGTTTGCTTCTGAGGATTAGATATTTGATGATGTGAAGAGTTTCAAAGGTTAAAGATAGAAAGCGAATTAGTGTTATTAAGATTAGAGTGCACAACAAAAGTGTAGTGTGCTAGGTTAGCATGTGCGACTGTTCCTATAGATGGAAATTTTGAGGACGAAAATTTTTTTAGGGGGTAGAATTGTAACATCCCGAATTAGGACTAGTAGGATTGGGCCCACTGGGCCTTGAGCACGGAAGCATTTAAAATTTTTGGAGAGCAAGCGAATGGCTTTATTTCAAGTTGAACTTATTGGAAGGGTGATTTTAGAAATTTACGGGGTTTCTAGGAAGTTTCGGGTTTAAGTTGGGCCTTAGTAAAATTTTGTGTTTAAGCCTATTAAGGAGAGATAGTAAGTGGCATCAAGGCTTATGGAAATAGGTGAGTAATGTGCTAGCAAAAATGAGCATATGGCAAAGAGGTTATGGCATCAAGTGGAGGACATGGAGAGAAGAGGTTCAAATCCCATCAAGTGCAAATTTTTGACTAATTTTTTGTATTCTTTCCCTAAGTGTCGGCCATGGGTTTATTTTTGGTAAGGTGGACTTTTTAATTTTGGCAAGGTGGCTAAGGAAATATGGTAAGGAAAAATGGATGAAAAAGGAGTAAAAGAAAAGGGAAGGAATAGGGAACATGTTGGCATTTTTCATGGGGGATGCTTTGGAAAGGTTTTATTTGGTCTATGTTCATCTTTTGGTAAAGATGATAATGGTTTGGAAAAGGGAGAGGGTAGCCGAATTTTGATGGGAGCATTTTGATAGTTTTGGTGTTTGTTAGGTCTAATTCCTTTTGGCATCCTTTGTGTTCATTCTTCCAACTTCTCCTCCCATTGCCGTAACTTCAAGACAATAGTGGACATTTTTTCTTATCTTGCCGAAAACACCTAGTGTTTGTGACCAATTATTTTTCACTCATCTTCTCTTGAAAACCAAAACTACCGATCCTTCTTTGTTGTCTTGCTACTAGTGTCAAACCGTGTTCTTCATTTCGGTCCATCCCTATTATTAAGGTAAAGGTTCTTTCTTCTTATTCATGTTGTTTGTTCTTTCTTCTCTTGACTTGGCTAAGCCGAAACTCTCATCCCTCAGCTAAGCCGAACCTAGCCACTTGTTATTATTTTAAACTCCTCTTATTCTCTTTTGATGAAGGCCGAATCAAGCCATCCTTTGCTGCTACTTATCTTTCTCTTAGCCTTGGTTTCGAAAGTTGATTGGGACAAGTTGCAATAGCGAAGGTGCAAGGCCGGATTTTAGAATCTAGTAGGGAAGGATCACGATTGTGGTAAGTGACTCTTGTGAGTGAGTACTTTTGGGCTTTTGGAAACTTTAAGAAATCGAGGCTAACTTTTGATCGATTTTATTTTTAGGGGGCAACGAAGAGTGGTTCTTTAGGGAATCCTAATCAAGGTGTGTAATCCCGTACTTTCTGAATACATGTTTGAAATGGTGTGTAATCTCACACTTCTCTGAAAATTTGCATGAAATGTTCTGTGATTTGGTCGAAATACCAAAGAAAACCGGAAACCAGCATCTGTGATCACTCGGGCGTGCGTAGGTTCATAGTGGTAACCATATTTTTGCAATGAAACAGTTTTGTTCAGTAGTAGTGACGTGACTTCGAAAAATCATGAAAAATATGAGAAAGGGAATTTGAAAGTGAATAAGATATCGAATAAAATCTTACTGTGTCTATTATGATATGAAAGAAATAGAGAAGGAAAAGGAATTTTATTTTCTGTGATATTCTAATTTTAGTGAGACTGGTTCTGATTGACTTCGTGGTTCACTGATCTGTTTTGGAAAAATCATTCAAAATTGTACAAAGTGAATAATGAGTTATAATTTATATCTACGGATTCCTTAGTGAGTCTATTTTCAATAGAAACAATTGGGAGCAACATATGAAAACCGTACAGTGTGATATTTGAATTTTGGCTAAGAGAGGTCAGAATTGTTGGACAGTGGAACAAGGGAAATTTTAATGAATAAACTGTACTAAACGGCTAAGAACGAAATTCTGGAAAAATTGTAGTTAGACGATATATGAGTCTAGTTTCAATGAAAATTTACGGATCTAAATTTTGAGTTTCCTAACTCGAGTTATAGTCAATTTAGTCAATATGACACGGATGGACAATTTCAATTTTTATGCCCAAATTAGTAGTTAAGTCTGGATTGTGAAAATTACCAAATTGATATATTGCTTAATGGGCCAAATTGATATATTGCTTAATGGGCCGAATTGATATATTGCTTAATGGGCCAAATTTATATATTGCTTCATGGGTCGATTTGATACATTGTCTTAAAGGGCCGATTTGCAAAGTGTTAATGGGCCGAACTTTTGTCTGAATTAATTATTGTTATTATATTTGTAAATATCATGATTTGCTATGTACGTTGCATTTACATAATTCTATATGGGATTGGGATATTGATGATCGAGGAAGTAATCTGGTGGCTCTGCCACATATTTTGGTGACTCTATCACAATCTGTCTGATGGCTATGCCACGTATATTCTATGATTCTGGTGGCTTGTCCACAATTAAATTTGTTATAAAAGGGAAAATGCCTGCGATTGGTGTGTTGGCGGAGTGGGTTGACTTGATCCCCACAGGTGTGTTGGTTGGTATGGGTGGTGTGTAGCGGACGGAATATTAGGTTGGTTTGGGATTGCATTACATTCATTTGATTCATTTGATATATTCTGCTTTGTAAATGGGCTTTGGCCTAAGATTATGCTTTATGGGCTTCGGCCCAAGTTATTGTTATATGGGCTTAGGCCCAAATTTTTGCTAAACGGGTTCAAGCCCAATGAAAAATAGTAAGAGAATTATACACTGAGTTCTTGTAACTCACCCCCTTTCCTTTTTTAATCCCTATAGGTAATGCTCAGTGACGAGGACTTGGGTTCATGGATGACCCGGTGGAGGCCATACTTCATAAATGATGTTTGCAAACATTAGTAAACTACTTTTCCGTATTATTTCATTACCTTTACTATTTTAGGTTTTAAAGTTGTAATAAGGTCTCTGGGGTAAACTTTAATTTGCTTTACGTTTGGACGTATTTATTATGTTGCTTGAATTATTTTTAAAATAGAGATTTTTCTAAAAGCATAACCAACGGTTTTTCCAAAGTTGATTAATAAATGGATTTTATAATACACTTTTACAAATGATTTTAACTCAGACTTTCTTTCAAATTATCGATGACATTTTTAAAAGTCACGGTTTTAAAGTTCACTACCTTGATTTTTGATTCATCAATCAACCTCTCAAAAATAGTTGTATTTTATCAAATATTTACATCCAAACTTGTTTACTCTGTATTTTATCAAATATTTCAAATCAAATTTGTTTTCTTGTTTATAACAAATCAATATCTATTTTAGTACGAATCACAAGGATTTTATACGTTTTCCTCATGTGACATATCAGATTTGATCATAATGCATGGGCTGGGTTTGGGGTTTTACACCTGATTACGGTAAGTATTAAACTCTCTTGATCGTCGGCACCTATGACAACATAACACTCGATTAATCTAATGAACGAGATTTTTATTAATCTAAATCTAAACCAAGAGATCTATTGAAATGATTACCCTCGATATCGTGAACGACCACGATTTGTCTATTCTCACCGGATGATGGTCCATAACCCAGTGGAAAATCTCGAACCCCCGAAACCGCTCTACGCTTGAACTTAGGAGTAGGAATCGCAAATCCACTCCTTTTGTGTTCTCCAAATGCTTTTCCTTTCAATTCGGTACTACTTGCCTCCATTGGAAAAAGTCTTAATCAAAACGATATTACAGTATATATCGATTGTCTAAGGAAAAAGGGTTCGGCTTACCACTATTTTCATAGAATCCACAAGTAGAGAATATCGAGTGATTTTGCCCCTAACAACATAATTGATTAGTCAACTTTCAGTCCGATTAACACAATAACCAAGTAACAATATCGAATGGATTATCAAGAGACTCCTTACCTTAATCGATGATGATCCCGATTCCCAACGATTAGCTTATGACTAAAGATGATTAGGCAATGATGTGATATTTGACCAATCCACTAGAATACCACAAATAGATAACGATTAAGATATGAGGGAGTATGGAATAACTCCATTTTGGTTTAGAAACAAAATGAAATAACCAAATGATGAGGAATACTTATTCGGCTAAAGAGAAAAGAAAATGAAAAGATTTGAATGAAACACTTACCCGGTTTAATCAAGAAAGAAAATTCCAACTTGTAAGATGGAGAAGATGATCAATATTCAGCTTTTGAATAGAAAAAGGGTTGATGAAATGATCAAGAAAAGATGAAGGAGGAGTACTTTGTTAGTTTCGGCTAACAAAAGAAAATAAACAATAGTGGTTGAGTGTTCAGCAAAAAAAAGAAGTAAGATGAACAATTAGGCTAGGTGTTTCGGCTATCAAAGAAAGGATGACCAAAATGCATTGAGGTTTCGGTCAAAACAAAGAAAAGAAAAATGCTCACTTTTGGCTTTGAGTTTTCGGCAAAGAGGGAAGAAATTGAAAGAGAGCAACCTCAAAATGCTAAAAGAAACTAGCCTCTCATGCACCACATTTGTCAAATCACTATTGAATAAAACTCAACTACCAAAACTCCCCCTCCCAAACTGTGTATACCTTACCAAAAGGATCAAAAATTGACCAACAAAACTTTCCAAAACATCTTCCCTAAAATTGGCCAACATATCCCCCTTCTTGCTCCTTTTTTATCATTTCTTTCCTTACCCTCATCCTTACCTTATTTCCTTAGCCATCTTACCATAATTAACAAGTCCTCCTTGCCTTAAATAGAGCCTTGGCCGACACTTTGGATGGATAACACAAAAAAAAAAAAAATCAAATTTTGTACTAGGTGGGATTCAAACCTCTTCCCCTAATGCCCTTCATGTGACGCCACATCCTCTTTACCAAATGCTTATTTATGATAGGAAATTACTCACTTATTTCCATAAGCATTGATGCCACTTACCTTCTCTCCTTAAAGTGCTTAAACATAAAAAATTTTCTAAGTCCCATTTCAATCCCAAGCCTTCTTAAGACCCCCTAAACATATACAATTAATATTCTAACTAGCCTAATGCAAATTCTAAATTTCAGGATGTTACAATATGTGTTATGAAAGTATCAGTCAGACCCATCATTTGTTTTTGCTTAAATGTTAAATTCAACCTAACATGACTTACAGTGAAAGATTGATTGAAATTCTGGCACTTGAAGAGAAAAAATGAGAAATAAAAAGGTAGCTTTAGTAAAAGTTTTCTGACAATAACATGATATAGAAGAAGCTACCTAGGAGCTGGAAGAGACTATGAGAAAATAATGTCTGAATCTCTTTACTGGTAAAAGTTTTGAGGACGAAAATTTCTTAAGGGGTAGAGTAACAACCCAATTTCGGTGAAACTAGAACAATAGTCTCGGGACCACGAATTTGAACTGTAAAATATAATTTATTTTTATTTTATTATATGATTCGTATTATGATAGACATGTCATGTAAAAATTTTGTTTAATTACGTGAAGGACCAAATCGCATAAAATGCAAAAGTTGGATTCTAGTAGCTAGAAGGATCAAATAGCTATGGAATTCAAAACTTAAGGTCCTTATATGGTAATTAGACCATTAATTAAAAATTTTAGATATTTTTGTGACTCATACATGTAAATTAGAAAAAGGGCAAGGATTAAATTCAAAAGTGAAATAATTTAATTAATTAAAAGATGATAAAAAGAAATATCATCTTATTTTATCATCTTCTTCCCCAAAAATTCATGGAAACCCTAGGAGAGAGAGAAGAAACTTTCATGGCCAAATTGGGTAAGTTTCCTTGGCCCGTTTTTAGTAATTTTGATATTTTTGAAACCTGGATAGCTTAATCTATCTATTTGGAAGATCAATTTGAGAAGTTATCAAAGTATGAAAAATGGATATTGGATGTATATGCTGAAACTTAGAAATTTATGGTAGAAAATGAAAGGTTGTTGATAGATAAACTACTTTTACAAAGTGATTTTTTATGAAAACATGATTTAGGGACTAAAATGTAAAGTTGTGAAATTTGATCAAAAATTCTAAATTTTTAGGAATACATGTGCTGTAAATTTTGTAATGGGATTTTGGTTAGGCTTAGAATAAGGAGTAAATTGCACAAGTTTCATTTTACGAGCTTAGGGACGAAATCAAAATTAGGGAAAAGTTAGGGGAAAAATGGTAATTTTGCCTAGGACGTAAATTGAGTCCACCTAAATATGAAATATGATAAATTGATGTTAAATTTACTCGTATAGATCCGGATAGACCAAATTCGAGCTAGAACGAGGAAAGGAGGAAAATGTCGATTAGTAGATTTATGTACATGAACACTTGTCGTGGTAAGTTTGTGTAACTAAATTGCATATGTTTTTATGCTTGAATTAAATGTTGTGTTTTTGAGTTGTATAAATGCCATAAATATGTGAAATGATCACATACTCGTTAAAGCCCGATAAATGAAAGTGCTCGATCAATAATAATGCCCAACAAATGATAAATGATAAAAATGTAAATTTTATGCTTGAGTTGAATGTGAACATTTGAATTGCATAAATGCATAGATATATGAGATTGGCCACATGCTTGATAATGCTTCCAAATGAATGAGGTCATGCATTTGTTGCGGATGGGTAATCCTGATATGTGTCCTCTCTAACATATGTTATGGATTGGATTTAGCCCGAATGGGTAATCCAGATCAAGCTCTTTAGAGCATATGTAATAAAAAGAATTTAGCCTGGATTGATAATCTTATCATATACATTTGTGGCTTGAGAGTGTACTCTCTGATATAGTACCCTATGGGTACCATTGGACATAAATTGATGGATTTTGATTCATACACATCAGTGTACTACCTGCGTATCCATCGATATTTCAGATAAATTCAATGGGTAAAAGTTCTTGACATGAGAAGATATGAATAAGAGATGAGTTATTAAACATATTAGCCTGAAATATAAGTAAATGATGATACATGACAAATGATATATGAAAACACGTTATGATGATATTTGTACATGGACTTTATTTGATGAATTTATGTTCATTCTTGATTATAGACTTGTACACCTTGAGTATGCTAATTGTGACCTTGATATTCTGATTAATATGAATAAAGTTTTGATATGAAATGATCTAAACTCGAAATGAACTATTATTAAATTATACTTGAAATAATGAGATGAATTATTCATGTTGAATGAATACATGTTGTGGAAATCATATATGCTTGGAAATTTGATTGTTGTTGAGCCTATATATGATTTGATGTTATTATGGAATATATGACTAACAAGGGCAATGAGAAAGTGTGTAGGGCTTGAGGTCAAATTGATTGATTATGCCTTACATAGTTACCTCAAAATAGAATAAATGGTAAGTTAAGTGCCATGTTATACGAACGTACTGAGCATTTTTACTAACTCACTAAGCATTTTATGCTTACTTAGTTTCATTTCCCTATTATAGAGTAAATCAAAAGCTCGTGGAGATCACTCACACTATCTATGGGCCCATGTCGGTACAATATGGTAAATCAATTATGGTTACAATGGTATGTATAGGATATATTGGTCATATTGGCATGTAAATGTAAATGATGCTTGTAATCTAGCCATTGGAATGGCTAGCAATGGTTTGTTTTGATATACTTGTAATGTCATACTATGATAGCTATATATGTGTTAAGTAGTTGATCAAACTTTGTCTAACATATGGACTAAACTAAGGCAAGATTATGAACAAGTATGCATGTAATGGTATGCCATGCTGAATGATAGAATTTGTTTAATTTGAATGCTTAGAATGGTTGGTATTGGGTGTATGTTTCAAGTGTAGGTCATGGATGTGATTTTGGGTGAGAAATGAAGCTAGAAATGGTTTTATTTTGTCCACACGGGCAGACACACGAGCGTGTGTCTAGACCATGTCTGAGATACGGCTGAGTACGTGGGCGTGTAGTTAGGCTGTGTATCCCCTGCACCTTAGTTTTGAGAAATAGAATTCTCAAAATTGAGCACACGGGCAGAGACACGGGCGTGTGTCTTAGCCGTGTCTACTACATAGCCTAGAGCACGAGTGTGTGTCTTGGCTGTGTGAAACCTACACCTAATTTCGAAATGAATTAATTGACCACACGGCCTATCACATGGGCGTGTGGCATGGTCGTGTGCATAAGTCAAAGAGTTACACGGGGTCAAACACGGCTTGCAGCACGGGCATGTTCCAGGGTCATACAGGCGTGTCCCTTGGACCACACGAGCGTGTGAACCCATCACCTTGAAAATTTTTTGCAATGTCATGAAAAATTCTCAGAGTTCTCGATTAAGTCCCAACTCGATTCTAATGCTCATATTGGGCCTCGGGGGTCCAATTAATGGATGTTTGAAATGATCTCGGTTAATGAATAGTAATTTACATGAAATATCTTAAAGTGTTTTGAAAGTTCTCTATAATGCTCCGTAACCCTATTTCGGTGATAGAAACGGGTTAAGAGTGTTACATTTAGTAGTATCAGAGCTACAATTTATTCAGTTCTTGGACTGAACGTAGCATATGTTGAGTCTATAAATACATGCCATTATATAACCCGTGATAGTGTGATGTCTCCCGACTATGATGACAATTGTCTTACAAAGAGACAGAGATGCTTTCCAACCGTGCTAATTCTAATACTGCTAAAAGTGATACTCACGTGTCTGAGTAAAAAAAATGTTACTCATGATGAAATAGAATTCGATAAGGTATGAATAAATGCTTTATAGTACATGAGAATGATAAATGTTATGTTATATGAGTATAAATATGAAAGTTAAATTTTGAGGCTTACGATCTCCCCCCTCTCACCAGTACAGTTTTATACAATGAAATTTGCAAGATTTATATTGATTAAGTTCATAAGTGAAAGAAAGGTTCAAAGGTTAAATGATTAATGATGTAGTCAGAATTGAGAATGGGTTAGTAAGTAAAGACGGTAATAAAAGAGATGTTAGATTTTTTTGTAATATGCCGAAATTGGGCCTAGTAGGATTGGGTCCATTGGGCATTGAGCACGGAAGCATTTAAAATTTGTGGAGAACAAGAGAATGGCTTTATTTCAAGTTGAACTTATTAAGAAGGTGATTTTGGAAAGTTACGAGGTTTCTAGGAAGTTTCGGGTTCAAGTTAGGCCATAGGAAAATTTTAGTGTTGAAGCACTTTAAGGAGAGAAGGTAAGTGGTATCATGACTTAAGAAAATATGTGTTCATTTTGCTAGCACAAGTGAAGCTAGTGGAGGAGTGGTGTGGTGTTACAGGTATGGGCTTGAGGGGTGGAGTTCGAATCCCACCTAATGCAAATTTTGATTTTTTTTTGTGCTATTCATCCATAGTGTCGGCCAAGGCTTCAATTATGGTAAGGAAGACTTTTTCTTTTAGGAAAGATGGCTAAGGATATAAGGAAAGGATGAGTGGAAGGAAAAAAGAAATAAAGAAAAGGAAAGAGTAGGAAATAAGTTGGCTTAAAGTATGAAAGATGTTTTGGAAAGAATTTGGTCAACGTTCTCCCTTTAGGCAAAAGTGATACACGGTTTGTAGGGGGAAAGGGATAGCTGAATTTTCTTTAGGCAATTGGCAATTTGTGGTGCATGAGAGGCTAGTTTCTTTTAGCATTTTGAGGTTGCTCTCTTCCAATTTCTTCTTTCCCTTGCCAAAACTCTAAGCCAATATTGTACACCATTTTCCTTGCTTTGGCCTAATCTCCTAGGCCATTTATTCATCTTTCTCCTTTGTTTTACCGTAACCCTCAAACCAATCTTACTCATTTTCTTTTGATCGCCAAATTACTCTAGCACAATTGTGCACCTTTCTCCTTTGTTTTGCCCAAACTTTCATGCCATTCTTTGCTACTACTTATCATTCTCTTACCCTTGGTTTTAGAAGTTGATTGATAAGTGGTTGAATAGGCCGAATATTGGTTGTAAGATGTTACCTTTTATTTTAATGTTTTGCGCCGCTCATGTGATTCTATTTTGTGGTGATGATATTAACTTCTTGCTCTTGTGGAAGGGCCGAATATTGTATAAAGGCCAACCCTTTCGTACATCACTTATTTATTTTTAGGAACTCATTGCAATAGCCAAAGTGCAAAGCTGGATTTTAGAACCTAGTAGGGAAGGATCACGATTGTGGGAGCAACAACGAGTGGTTCTTTAGGAAATCCTATTAAGGTGTGTAATCTCATACCGTTCTGAATACATGTTTGAAATGGTGTGTAATCTCACACTTCTCTAAATATTTGCATGAAATGTTTTGTGATTCGGTTGAAAGATTGAAAAATCGGAAACTAACATTTGTGATCACTCGGGCGTGCGTATGTTCGTAGTGGAAACCATATTTTGCAATGAAACAGTTTTTGGTTAACAGCAGAGATGTGATTTTGAAAAAACCATGAATAATAGGATAAAGGGAATTAGAAAGTGAATAAGATATAGAATTAAAGTTTATTGTGTCTATTTTTATATGAAAGAAACAGAGTAGGAAGAGGTATTTTATATTCTGTGATATTTTAATTTTAGTGAGACTGGTTCTGAATGACTTCGTGGCTCTATTCTATCTTGGAAAAATCATTCAAAATTTTAAAAAACGAATTATGAGTTATAATTTATATTTATAGATTCCTTAGTGAGTTTATTTTCAATAGAAACAAGTGGGAGCAACATATGAAAATTGTACAAAGAGATATTTGAATTTAAGGTAAGAGAGGTTAGAATGGTTGGTCAGTTAAACAAGGGAACTTTAATGAATAAACTGGCTAAGCCAAAAATTATGGAAAAATTGTAGCAAGAAGATATATAAGTCTAGTTTCAAGGAAAATTTACGGATCTAAATTTAGAGTTTCCTAACTTGAGTTAGAGTTAATTTAGTCAATGTGACGCAGATGGACAGTTTCAATTTTTATGCCCCAAATTAGTAGCTAAGTCCATGGTTGCGAAATTATGAAAATACCCTCGATGGGTAAAATTATAGAAATACCTTTGGGTTGTGAAATTTATTGAAATGCCCCTATGGGCTGATTTGATAGAATTCCCTCGTTGGGCCGAATTACCAAAATACCCTTGTTGGGTTGATTGTCTGTTTTATCTTCGATATCGTTTGGTAACACATGTATGATTATATTATGTTTTTATATATGTATATTGTGATGTATGATGCATTTTATCGTGTTGCATGGGGCCGAATCTGAATGAAGAGAAGTGTAGCCTGGTGGCATTGCCACAAATTCTGATAATGGCTATGTGCCAACCTAAATATGGCTCTATGCCATCGTGATTATGGCTTCGTGCCAAACGTATTTACCCAAGGCTGTGTGCCAATTATATTACCGTATATATTATTCTGGTGGCCTCGCCACAAATTCTGATAATGGCTATGTGCCAATTTAAATATGGCTTTGTGCCATCGTGATAAAGAATATGTGCCGATTATATTACCGTATATGATACTCTGGTGGCTCTGCCACAAATATTATAAATGGTAACTTGCCTATGAATTATTATAAATGGCAACTTGCCTGTGAATTATTATAAATGGAAACTTGCCTGCGAATTGGTGTGTTTGGCGGGGTGGGTTGAGTTGATCCCCACTGGTGTGATTAGCTGGTACGGGGGTGTGATTGGATGGATGGGTTGGGTTGCATACATTACACATATATATATATATATTCTGTTATGTAAATGGGTTTCGGCCCAAGATTATGCTACATGGGCTCCGGCCCAAGTTATTGCTAAACAGCTTCAGACCCAGTGGATGACGGTAAGGGGATTATGCACTGAGTTATTGTAACTCACCCTCCTTTCTTTCTTAATCCTTGTAGGTAAATCTCAGAGACGAGGACTTGGGCCCATGGATGACTCAGTGGAGGCCATACTTTGGAAATAAATGTTTTGAACTTTAGTAAATTGATTTTCTGCTCTTTTTTCGTTACTTTTATTATGTTGGGTTTAAACTTGTAATAAGGCCTTTGGGATAAACTTTAATTTGCTTTATGTTTGGACGTATTTATTATTTTCTTAAATTGTTTTAAATGGGGATTTTTTTTTTCTAAAATCATAAATAATGGTTTTTCCAAAATAGATTAACAAATGGATTTTATAACTAACTTTTACAAATATTTTTAACATGGAAATTTTCTCTTGAATTATCAACGATATTTTCAAAAGTCACGGTTTATAAGATTTCTAGTTCAAATTATCAAATTATCAATCAACCTTCGAGATTAGTAGTATTTTTATCATATGTTTCAAATCAAATTTGTTTTCTTGATTGTAACAAAATAATACCTATTTTTAGTCCGGTCATAATGCATGGGCCGGGTTTGGTGTGTTACATTTTTGAAGGTTATTCTGAATATATAATGTCATTATTAAGGAAGAAGATTATCAATGAGTAATTGACTTACCCAGATATGATATTTACAGAACAAATTAGCCTAAATTTTTTTCGAATTGACTCTTTCAGTGAACTGAATAATGTAAGATTATTGATGACTTTATTAGTCAGTGGAATAGTAATGAAATTGCAAGATATGTGAATACATCTATTATAATTGAGTATATTACAACAATCTCTTCCGGGTATTCTCTATGTTCTGTTATTATCAGAGGCATATGAAATTGTGCATGTACAATTGCAATGTTTATCGTATTTGTAACACCCCAAACCCGGCTTAAAAGTTAGGCCCGAATCTGGCATCTCACAGTGAAGGACGTTGAAAAGCTAAGCAATTGTTTAGAAAAGTTTTATTAGATTTTTGAACTCCGAGTTCGTTCTTTGATTGAGAAAAACGTGATTTACTAAATGACCGTTTAAAAGTTGTTATTATTCGAAAAACTGTTTTGTTATGAAAGTTGAACTTGCATCATTGCGTAAACATGATATTTTAGATAACGATTGCTAATGTTTTAAGAAAACCCTGTATTTATAAGTTTAACAATTATAAATTAAAACTTAGAAAAAATAAACCAATGGTCTTATTACAAAATATTAACCCAAAATAAATAATCTAAAAAAAGGCAAAAATTGAAATTACTAAAGTTCATGAGTAGTATCTCCGATGTATAGCCACCCCGAGTCCTCCACGGCTCCCAATCCTCTATCGTTGGGAATTACCTGAAACATTTAATAAAAAGAGGGGGTGATTTTACGAAAACTTAGTGCACAACCCTCATCGGTAAGAACATGCATAACAACAATCCAGGCCGAATCCCATTATAGTAACGGTGGCAATTGGGCCTTAGCCAAAAATAGCCTCGGTTGAGCCTTAAGCCATATCATATGTCACAATAGATAATGTATGTAATGCGATGCAAACCCATCCCAACCTAATTTTTCATCCTCTACACGTCATCCCGTACCAGCCATCACACCGTGGGGATTTCTACAATCAACCCTCCACTCGCTACACGCCGTCTTGACAGTCATGCTGTCAGTTATAATGCCGATCACTATGTGACCTTAAAATCAAATGTGGCAGAGCCACCAATCACTATGTGACCTTATAATCAAATGTGGCAGAGCCATCGATCACTAAGTGACCTTATAATCAAATGTGGCAGAGCCACCGGTCACTAAGTGACTTTATAATCAAATATGGAAGAGCCACCGATCACTAAGTGACCTAATCATCGACATGATAATGTGGCACCAAGCCATCAAAATAATAATATAATCAGCATACAACCCTGGGTAAATATGATTGACACAGAGTCATCAATAACTGCTTGGCACATAGCCATCAGCGACGGTAATATAATCGGCATACAGCCTTGGGTAAATACGATTGCCATAAAGCCATAATCAGGATGGCACAGAGCCATATCTAGGTTGGCATATAGCCATTATGCAGAATGTGGCAGAGCCACCGATATACACTTCCTCGATCATCAATAACCCAACCCCATGCAATATGTCATGTATGTCATGCTCAATCCTTACACGTGTATGTAGAATGGCCATGCTCAATAACAATCATTTAAACATGTAATAAAAGCATATCAATCATACAACCATAGCCAAATCGGTCATATCATAGCATAAGCCAATCACTTACCTACAAGGGCAAATCAGTTATTTTACCCTGTAAGGGTATTTCGGTAATCCTACCCTTCGGGGTAGTTTGGTAATTCTACTAATAACTAATTCCTATATGCAGTGTATCTCAAACATAATCAATCATACAATTAACACATAAAACGCTAGTACTACCACGAGGGTACAATGGTCATTTTATCGTTTAGGGGTAAAACAATAATTTTGCAAACTGGGGGTATTTTGGTAATTTTGCAAGCTAGGAGTATTTTGGTAATTTCATAAAATGAAGGTATTTTGATAATTTCACAAATCGGGGGTATTTCGATAATTTCACAAATTGGGGGTATTTCGATAATTTTATAAATCGAGGGTATTTCGGTAATCTCACAACCTAGGGGTATTTTGGTAATTTCACAAACCAGGGGTATTTTGATAATTTCAAAAACTAGGGGTATTTTGATAATTTCACAAACCAGGGATATTTCGATAATTTTACAAACTAGGGTTATTTTGATAATTTTACAAACTAGGGGTATTTTATAATTTTACAAACTAGGGGTATTTCGGTAATTTTACAAACTAAGGGTATTTTGGTAATTTCACAAACTAGGGGTATTTCGATAATTTTACAAACTAGGGGTATTTCGATAATTTCACAAACCAGGGGTATTTCGATAATTTCACAAACTAGGGGTATTTTGGTCATTTTACAAATCAAGGTGTTAACGACCTAACAGAAGGTCCACTGTTGCCTCGAACGACTCAAGCATTCTAAGCAGAGATAATGATGCGAATGGGCCTCGATCCAAGTGGGCCCACACACTCGTGTAGCCCAATCAGCCCAAACCTAGCCACATATATAAGATTCACATAGTTTAGTTCACTATCTACTACTCAATCATACAATTTACTAATATGGGCCCTCGGGCCCATTGAGCCCACTTGGCCCCTTTCGGGCCATCGTGGCCCAAAAGCCCACACCCACAAGAACACTACTGATGGCCTCAACTATTGCGTTGAAGCCCCACACGTGCGCTCGCACGCTCATGTGGTTACTGTCGCCGTATCACCGATATTTTAGAATTTGCCGCTCTACAACTAGAGTAGAGAGAATACACACTTGATAAGAATTCTGAAGCTGCTAAATCGCGCTCCGAGCACTCCTATGCCCAACGCCAACCAGGTATGCTCCTTCTCCTCCTAGGCAACACTATATATAGCTAGCTTCTCACCTTCCTTCTTTGTATCTTTCCGATGTGGGATCCCTCCATCAGTAGAGTTTAAATCCAACTCAAACTCTTCCCGTCCAATCCTGCAAAATAAATACTCCCTTGCTTTCCATGAGATTCGAACCCAAGCTCCCTTGTAGCATAACCCACGCCGCTAGCCACTAGGCCACAAGCTCCTCTTGTGTCTAAAACCATGCGCAACTAAATATAATCCTATGGAAAAATTCTAGAGTCCATTTAAAAAGAAAACCTAAATGCAAAAGCCAAGACTTGAACCTTGGACCTCCTTCCTTCCTTTTGGCGTCACTCCCTTGCTCCTTAAGTGGCATCACTTTGCCACTACACCACACACTCCACTTGTGTCTTTTTCCCCCATATTTTATCCTTAAAGCCTACCTACTAACTCCCAAGGTTTTATTCACCTAAAACCAAAATTTCCCTAGAGCCAAAGTTTGAATTCGGGACTTCATAGAAGCCCCTAACCTTCCAAAATCACTCACCTAATAGATCCAACTTGCACTAATGCCGTTCTTTTATTCCCAAAAATTTTAAATGCTCCTATGCCTAAAGCCTAATAGGCCCAATCCTACTAGGCCCAAGTTTGGGATGTTACAGTATTGAAAGGCTAGTAAAATATGATAGATGAAACTACTGAAAGTCTGGTTGATTCATGAGTGGTATTGCTCTATCATACTTGGGTTTTCTAATTTATCATGATTGATATAAGATTTGATGATAAGGTTTATATGGTATCATTTTCTACTTCTACTGATTGAAGCCCTGAATTGTGAATATGCAAGTTATATTTTCTTTATCATAGTTGTTTCTAATGAGTATGCGTGATATTACTCTTCTGATTTTTCTCTGAGATATCATTAGTCTCTTTATTATGTAAACATGGGTTATCTGTGAAAGATATTCTTTGATTAGAGGTAATTACATTTATTACCATTATAAATATTGACTCGATCATGAGGTATGGTGATAGAGATCACAGATTATAGAAACAGTATTATTGCATTGGTTATTATTGGGGCCACTTTTGGTTCTCCCTCTTTTAAGTTGAGGTGCACTATTGATGTTGAAGTGTTGCTTTATCTATACAGCTGAAATGTCAATCATATCATTGCACAATGGTTTAAAGTCTATCTGATGGTTGTGGCTTCGTAAAACTCAAAGCTTCGATGTTAATAATTGAAATAGCTACATTGATGACATAGTTATTACAGAAAAGATGTAAGAGTTGAATGGACTAATAAATATCATTAAGGTTTTGAACAGTTGGAAACTATGTTGATCAAAGATTGATTCTGGTTCATCCTAAAATGGGTAAGGAATTTGTTATTACAGTGATGTATTATTAAATGAGATTATATTGTGTTTTGATGCAGTAAGGCAAGGTAATAGCATGTACTTTTAGACAGTTAAAAACCACATGAAAAGAATTACTCGATACATGATCTAGAAATTATCGACTATTGTTTTTTGTATTGAAATCTGACAACATTTCTTGTTTGGTGAAAAATGTCATATATTCACTGATTATAAAAGTTTGAAGTATCGGATGTTGCTAAGAGATTTGAATCTGAGATAGCGTTATGGTTTGAAATGTTGAAAGATTATGATTTGATAATTGAACATCACTCGAAAATAGCAAATGTGGTTACAAATATTTTGAGTATAAAATCTCTGTATACTTTGCAAGCCATGAATACCGATTATGATTGTATGATAATAACTCAATTTTAGCTGAGTATAGAGCTAAATCGATGATTTTACGACAGATCAGTAAAAACTTAGAAAAGTAATAATGAGTTGTAAGTTAAATGAATACAGTGAAATAACTTCTGATTCAGAATTTTAGAATAGATATGATAAATGTCTATTATTCAGAGACAGAGTCTGTGTATTGAAGAATTTGGAGTTTATACAAAAAATTTACATGAATGATCATAGTGGTACTATGTTTGTTTATCTGGGGAATGATAAAATGTATAATGATTTGAAAAGGATAAATTAGTAGCTCAGAATTAAAGGTGGTATTTCTAAATCTGTGTTTAAATGTTAGATGTATCAGCAAGATAAGGATGAAACTTTCAAGATTAATTTTAGCCAACGAAGATACCGAATTAGAAATGAGACAAAGTTACTATGAACTTTATATCGGGATTATCATTGTCAATGAAAAAGAAAGATACTATTTGAGTAATTGTCGATCGTTTGACGAAACTTGCACATTCCATCTTGGTATGAGTGGATTTCCCACTTGATAGATTGTTTGGAACGATCTATTTTTTTTTAGATTGTTAGATTATATGATGTGCTAGCTTCTTTTATTTCTGATAGAGATCTATAGTTCATATTCCGATTTTGAAACAAGTTACAAGAAACTTTGGGTCTACGGTTACGGATGATCAATCTGAACATATGATTCAATCTTGGAAGATATGCTTCGATGTTGTGTACTTAAATTTAAAGATAACTGAGAAAAGTATTTGCCTTGGGTTGAATTTGCTTATTATAACAGTTAATAGTCAAGTACAAAATTATACTGTACGAGGCTTTATATGGTCACAAATGTAAAACTCCGGTGTTTTAGGAGGAGTTCAGTGAGAAAAGATGCATGTAGTGGGTTTAATTCTTTGAAACCGAAGAAAGATGAAGTGATCTGAGACAGTTTAAAAGTAGTATTTGATTGTTAGAAATTCGATGTGAATCTGAAATGAAAAGAAATGGAGTTTCAGATTGGCTACAAAATATTTTTGAATGTTTCGCCATGGAAGAAAGTTATCCAGTTTGCCCGTAAAGGCAAATTAAGTTTGTAATACCCCTAACCCGTATCCGTCACCAGAACAGGTTACGAAGCATTTTCAGAACATTAAAAAATTTCAATTTATTTATGTAAATTACTATTCATTTACCAAGATCATACATATCATCCCTTATATGGACCCTCGAGGCCTAAAACTAGTGTTGGAATCAAATCGGGACTAAATCAGGAACTCAAGGAATTTTTTGCGAAATTTCAAAAATTTTCCCAGGTGCAAGGCTCACACGCCCGTGTGGTTAGGGCGTGTACTACACACGTCCGTGTCCTTAACTCATGTAACTCTTTGACTTTTAAAGCATGAAGAAATTGAAGTCACACGCCCGTGTGTTAGGCTGTAACATCCTAAAATTTGAGAATTTATGTTTTACATTATACCATGCGTTAGACTAGTTAGAAGTGTTAGTTGTGTATATTGAGGGGCCTTAAGAAGGCTTGGGGTTAAGTTGGGCCTTAGTAGAATTTTTGTGTTTAAGCACTTTAAGGAGAGAAGGTAAGTGACATCAAGGCTTAAGGAAATAAGTGTGCATTTTGCTAGCACAAGTTGAGCTAGTAGCAGAGTGGAGTGGCGTCACATGAAGAAGCTTAAGGGTGTTCAATCCCACCTATTGCAACTTTTGGAATTTAATTTTGTGCTAATCATGTAATAGATGGAAAGTGTCGGCCAAGGCTTTAAAGAAGGAAAGGAAGACTTTTTATTGATGGAAAGAACACTATGGAGAAGAGTAAGGAGGAGATCAAGGAGAAAATAAGGAAAAAAGTAAAAGAAAGAGGTAGGGGGATATGTTGGCCGAATTTTTGGAAGGAGCTTGGGAAAGAAATTTGGTCAACTCTCATCTTTTTGGTAAAGGTGGTACAAGGTTTTAGTAGGGAGAAAAGGGGAGCAGAAATTCTTTTGGTCATTTTGCAAGTTTGTGCATGAAAGGATTTTATTTCTTTTTAACTTTTTGGTGCTCTCTTTTTCGATCCTTTCTCTTTGTTTTGCCGAAACACTCAAGCGAATTGTTCACCTTTTTCCCTTAATTTGCCGTGATACTCAATCCTTTTTGTTCTTTTTTCCCTTGGTGTTAGTCGAAACCCTCTAACACTTCTTTTCCCATCACTTCTTTTCTTTTTCACTATTTCTTAAACCTTTCTCTCTTTCTCTTAAAATGACATTACCTTATGGCCGAATCTTCTTGTTCATTTCTCTCCATAGCTGAACCTTTTAACACTTCACCTCTTCTTCATTTTTGTGTGTTAGGCACTCTCTTCTTTGATCGAATCAGTAAGTGATTTTATTCTCCACTTTTCATTTTCTTTTTTTCATGGCCAGTATTCGGATGGTTCTCTAAACCAAAATATCACTCTCTCTTACTCTCTCACATCGTGCTCTCCTTCTATTGAAATGTTATAGTGGGAAAGCCGAATCTTATATCCTTGTCTCATCCGTAGCCATAAGCCCAATTGGTGGGAATCGGATTCATTATCGTTAAGGTAAGGAGTTTCTTCTTGGTTCATTTGATATCTCTCTACACGGATATTTTGCTAATTAGATTAAAAGTTTGAATAATAAATTATTTTAGGAACAACCACTCATCTTTCTCTACTCGTTGGTCCTCTGGAAGTAGTGGTAAGCCGAAATCCTCTCATTAGATTTTCTCTCATCATAGTATTATTCTAATCGAGATTTTTCCAATGGAGGCAAGTGGTAGCGATACTAAAGGCAAATCGATAGGAGGGCAAAAAGGGAGTGGACTTGCAATCTCTACTCCCAAGTTCAAACGTAGGGTGGTATCGGCAGTTCAGGATTTCCCACCGGGCTGTGGACCATCATCCGGTGAGAGTAGGCAAATCGTGGTCGTTCACAATACTAAGGGTAAGCATTTCATTAGATCGTTAGATTTAGATATTTGGATTAAGACACCCTCTTTTTGTTAGTTAATCTAGTATTATGGTGACATAGGTGCCAACGATCAAGAAGGTTTAGTCCTTACCATAATCAGGTGTGTAATCTCACACCGAAATTTCGTAGATTTGTGATTCACTATCATGCTGGAAAATAGATTGTTGTTGCTTACTAATCTAATAACCATAATATGGCATGAATCGAGTAACTTGCTTAATCAACGCTATTTCTAAAGATATGTCAAAATCGGTATTAAAATTGCTAATTTACAGAAAATGCCCCTATGAGCCTATTTATGAAAATGCCCCTATGGGCCAATTTACCAAAATGCCCCTATGGGTCGATTTGCTAAAATGCCTTAGTGGGCTAAATTATTGAATTGCTTTAATGGGCCAATTCACCGAAATAATTCACTAGATTAATGGTGGCTATATATATATGTGGATATTTCATTATGTAAGTTGCATTTTTACATTTTGCATGGGATGGGAAAAATTGTATGGAGAGCAGTGTAGCCTGGTGGCATAGCCACAATTTGTTTATTATTGTGCTTAAATTATGATTTCAGTGGCTTGACCACAAAAAAAAAAAAAATATTATAGCAGCTTGACTGCAAATTTGGTGTGAGTGGCGGGGTGGGTTGACTTGATCCCCACAGGTGTGATTGGCTGGTCGGTGTGATGGATGGATGGGTTGGGTTGCATTCATTCCTTTTAATTATCACTTTGTAATTGGGCTTAGGCCTAAGATGTTTCCTATGCGAGTTCAGGCCCAGTGGATGATGGTAAGGAGGGATTATCCGCTGAGTTCTAGTAACTCACCCCTTCTTTTTATTCCTTGCAGGAAATGCTCAGTGACGAGGACTTGGGGCCATGGATGACTCAGTGGAGGCCATACTTTTGGAATGATATTTTCGAACTTTAATAAATTTCTTTTCTACTTTATTGTCTTACTTTTACTATTTTGGGTTTAAAGTTGTAATAAGGCCTCTGGGATTTTATTTTGGTTTTTATGTTTGACTATTTATAATCTTTCATGGATTGATTTAAACGAGGATTTTCTAAAATCATAAACGATGATTTTTCACAAAATTTATCAACAAACGGATTTCGTAACAAATATGTACGAACAATTTAACTTGGGTTTTCCTTCGAATTATCAATTATTTTCAAAAATCACGGTTTAAAAGTTCACTAGTTCAATTTTCGATTTATCAATTGATCGTTGTTTTGTCGAGTTTTAAAATTTATAAAGAGAATGATCGAACCAGGAAACTAACTCTGACAACGACTTAAGGCAAGTGTACCTATCGAACAATAGTATAGCTTAGGCAAGACAGGATTGTCGAACCCAAAGGAACTAAAAGTACTAATGCTCACATTCTTTTTATTATTTAGCCTAAAATATGGAGTGATTGGCACATTTAATCTAAATTAACGACCACTAAGCTAAAGATACAAAGACAAAAAGAACGACTTGGAAAATAACTTGAAGAAAACTCAATTGATCACGACGATACCCTTAGGAAGAATCTACCTAGACTTCACTTGTTACTTAACATTGAACCATATGATTTATTCACTTAGTTTGATCCATAAGACTCCCTAACGTATATTAAACCCTTTCTCGAGGTGAATAATGTCTAACCCTAGGTTAATGAGTGGAACTCTCGTTCTCTCATAATAACCCCCTAGAATAGCAGTAAATCGATCTATGGACTCCTATATTAGGTTTCACCCTAATCCGACAAAATCTCATCACCCTATCTCTAGGCGTGCGATCAACTCCGCTTAATTACACTAGATCTACTCTTAAGCAGGGTCTATTCCTCCTCCACCTAAGCACATCAGATTTGGATTAAGCATGCATAATTAAGAACAAACTAAGTATTTATCATATAATTCAGAAATCAATAACAATATTCATCTAGGTTTCATCCCCTTCAGGTATCTAAAAGGTTTAGTTCATAACAAATAAAGAAAACATCTCAAGAGAAAAGATATAACAAAACATAAGAAATCCCTAAAACCCCCTAGAGGAATTGAAGGAGAAATCTGCCGTCTTGAATAGAATTCCAGCTCCTTGAGATGGATCCACTAGCTATCTTCGACTAATTCCCATAAATCTGGCATTTCTGGCTCGACTCCATGGCCTAGCTAACCGCCCCTTTATCAGGTTACACTTAGGGTGTTTATATAGACTTTTGGAATGCTTTACTTGACTTCTAAGTGTCCCGATTCAAGTACACTTCCTACTCGGTGTTTGAATAGGTTTTGGAATATGTTTCTTTGCCTTAAAGTATCCAAATCTGAGTGAAATTGCTCTCTCCCGCGACAGGGGCACGGCCATAGTACACGCCCGTGTAAATCATTTTTAGGTCGTGTCTCGATTCTGTTGATTGGGGCACGACCGTGTAAATCATGGAATGGTCGTGTCTTAGTTAATTGTCGAGGCACAGCTGTGTGGCTTGAAGTCCAGGTCGTGTCGATTTCTTCTTTGGCCCAAATTGTCCTGTTTTAAGCCTGTTCCTTGTTCTTTTTGTCCTCGGGTGTTTTCCTAAGTAAAAACATGAAAAGAAAGGATTAAGAGCACCTTTTTACATAAATCAAGGGCTAAATCATCCAAATGCATACTAAATGTGGGCCTAAAATATGTTACTTTTACGGTTTATCAAATACCCCCACACTTAAGCTTTTGCTTGTCCTCAAGCAAAATTCTCAACTTATAATTAAAACGAACTTTCCATAATTCACAATTCCTATCAACAATGCCTCATCATAATTCATAGATAATTCATACATGGATAATTTAACTCAAAGACTCTTAAAGATTCAAACAATTCTAAGTCATATATTTTGTAGCACGAAAACATAGGTGTCTCCCCTTATCTAAATAATTACCTTTAATTCAAAACCGACAATGATTGATGTCCTCACTAAAGATTCACTCAAATCATTCGAAGTGTTTAAGTTTCAAAAAAAGCACTCATAAGTCGAACCTGAAAAGTTAATCCCATAGGCTTGCTTGAAAATCAAATCTCCACCACTGTAATATGAGATGATACACAAATCAAAAGTTCTTTTGACAGGGTTGTAACAGGGCTTAGGTTAAAGGTTTGGATAAAGGTCAAATTAGAAGGTTTGAAATCGAGATTGACCTAACCAATTACCTAACAAGAATAATGAACTAGAAAATAAGTGATTTATTTGAAACTAGTAATACTACTATTGATAATACTTTTAATACGAGCTCTTCTTCAACAATTGGAATTTAAATGCATAAGCTCCTTTAATCAAATACTAATGCTTGAATATACTTCGGTTTTTTTAAGAACAAACTAAGTAAATACATAATAAAGAAAGAACTTTATCAACTGAAATAAGCTAATTCGATAACTAATCAAATCAATTCTCGATAGAAGGGTAGTTAAAAAGAATGGTGATAACAAATACAAAGGGTTTTGGGTTAATATTAAGCGGGTAATTCATTAAAAAAGGGTCGTTAGGATCAAATGGGTTCACTAGGGGTTAATTATGTAGGTAAGCTTTTTAGTGGAGTGAATGGGTTAAAACCTAGGTGCCTTTATCATCTCAGTATATAAAATCATTAATGTGGTCTCGACATGTATAATCAAGGCAAGTTCTAGAATAATAATTTAGTGTTGACACACTCATAATCAATAAAGTGAGCATGAAAAAGAATATATGCTCTATAAGGCTCAAATCTCACAAAAATTATGGTTTTTTGACATCAATCTTGTAGATTCCAAACTTCAAGGTAATATTCAAATTCAGTTTAACAACCTAGGAAATTTTTTATTCTTGAAAAATAGACTAATCATGCTTGATTCTCTAGTATTCTTCAAGTATAGTCATTAATGCACAATTATCAACGACTTACTCAAAAACATATCAATAAAAATCATAAATCATTAGAAATTTCACCCTAATTGATAATATGATAAAATTTCTTAGGGACAAGACTAAAATTCAGGGTTTTAGAATAATGAAAAAAATTAGGTACTTTTACCCCCCACACTTAAGATGTACATTGCCCTCAATGTACAAAGAAAGATAAATAATTATGTAATAAAATAATCAAAAGAGAAGGGGAGAAGTAACACTTCCTGAATTTTGGATGATTCTGGGAGTGGCAGATGTTGTGGTGACGGATAACTTGTATAGTAGTGAAGTGCTCCTAGTGATGTGTTTGATACTTCTTAATGTATCAATGAGCAATCTTGGAGGCGTAATTAAATAAATATTAGGAATACTCGAAGGTTAGATGTGGATGATAATCATAATAAAAGTAATGTACGAGGAGAATGTTCAAACATAAGACAAATCAAATATTAAAATAATAAGAAAAATAAAGTAAAAATAAGTAAACAAAAATATAGAAAAGTAAAGGACTCAAAGGTCCTCCTCATTGGATGGATCCGGTGGTGGTGCTTGGGATGAGATATGAAGGTGTTGGCATTTCTGTTGGAGGGTGGCCTCTATCCTATCAAAATGTCGAGTGTTGTCGATGAAATTTTGCTCGAACTGGTAGAGGCGTGAGGAGATATTCACCAATAAGGGTGTTGTATGGGATGGTCGCTGGCTCAAAATCAGTGCCTCTTGGGATGGTTGTGGGACATCATTAGTTTTGTCCTCTGGCTCTGCCTCTTCTATGGCTAGTCGGCACTGAGGTGGGTCGGTCCGACGACGATATTTAACCATCCTCATGTGCAACATCATCTAAATGCCCTGAGGTATCATCTGGCCGACTAGTGTGAGAGAGGAAGTCTGAGCCTTGGTGTTTAGGAGGCCAAAGTATCGAGCTAACCGAGTGACATACGACCCCATTGACAAAATGCCCTTCCTATGCAGTTCTATCTAGTGCTGCATTGCGCAAGCGATGAAGTAGGCAAGGTCGAACACGTGCCCTTCTGACATGCATGATAGGTAGTAGACATCGTGCTTATTTACCACACCGGTGCTCTCACGTCGACCGGTGATAGTATGAGCGAGGATGGCGTGGATATATCGTAGGGGTGGTCCAAGGGCTGTCGCCTTAGAGCGACTGGGGTTGTAGATGCCCGTGGTGGGGGCTAAGCTGCTCCAGCAGTTCAGCGGAGTACGGTGGAGTTGATGGTCTAACTCGGAGAGGTTATTTTCTTCTATAAATTCTTCGTATAGAGTTCGAGTGCTGTGCTGAATTGCGGTACGCTTAGTTGATGTACCGTGCCCCTTAAACGAAATTGGACTATTCCTGGATCGTTATAATTGGTCATTATTGTCTGAAAAGTGAAAGTGGTGCAGAACTCGAGTGTGAGTTCCAAATATGTAGGCTCGATGATAGAGAAGAACTGCTCGCATGGTTCAGTCGATATGAGGGCTCGAATATCGGTCGCTAGTTTGACTTACTCCACGGCGTCCTAGTTGATGCACCTTCGGTGCCTAAGGGCCTTTCTCGGAATGCCCTATATCGTGCTTCCTGAGTTTCTTGATTAAATTGACTGAAGTGGTGTCGAACCTCGAAGAAGGCACTAGCTAAGGATGAGCCGAGTCCTTTTCACTTTTTTGAACTCGGGGCGATTGTTCTCTTTCCACGAGATGACAACATTGTACCTAAAAAAGAAATTACGTATTCAAGTAATGGTTGTGTCAAGTTCTTATCTATACGGAAATAATTGAGGCAAAACAAGATAATTCTCCCAATAAGCAACCAAAATGAAATGTTGTTAAAGGATATAGTCAAAAGAAACTTATTAAATCTATCTAACAATAAATAATAATAATAATCGGAAATTTTGCTATAACAATGAGATTTCAAGTATTCATGAATGAAACATTGACATGATTTCTAAAATGAGTTCTTAGAAAAAATTAATCATACTTAAAACTAAAAAATTACCCTAAACAAAACGAACTTAGTATGAAATTTGTCAATCTTTAAGTTAAAGAAATAAAATAATTGAAAGAACCAGGGGTGATGGTGGAGGGTTTCTGCAGAACACGGGCTGAGCACGATGGTGGTGAGGAGTTCCAGCACAAGCACGACGAGAGCAAGGACGTGGGGGTTTTGTCACACGACTGTGCTCCGGGTGTGCTGATGATTTTGGTGTGATTTGGATGGAAGAAATGGAAGTTAAGGAGGTTTTGAGTGGGGCAGAGGGTCTGGGTGTGGCCAGATTTTGGAAGAAGGGGGCTAAAGTTTTTGTTTTTAGGGTTAAATGGGGGGAATGAATGGTTAAAGTGTTTAAATAGTAGTGGGTGCATAGTCAGGCCACGTCCGTGCTATTTTTTCAAGTGCATGTGTTTTTCGTGATTTTAAATTTTGGGCGCGACTGGTGTTTTGAACACGGTCGTTTAGAATGGGTGTGTATAGCCCGTGTTTGATAAGCCAGTATGTTTCTATGGTTGTGAGGCACGAGCGTGTCTAGCCCGTGTTCGATAAGCCAATATATTCTTATGGTGGTGGGGCATGGTTGTGTCCTGCCCGTGCTTAGAATGTCAATATTTAAACACAATTATTTAGAACGGGCATGTCTCACCCGTGTTTCGGTAAAAGAATTTCCTCTGTTCATACACAGCTACTGGCACGCCCATGGCTCGCGTACAGCCACGGGCACTCCCGTGTGTAAGGCCGTGTGACCCCAACCTACACTTCCTTGGGTTAATTATTATGGTGTCAGATACTAAAAATAAAAATGTTAATAGATTAGTGCTCGGGTTGCCTCCCAAGAAGCACTCGTTTATAGTCTTAAGCTAGACTTTCCCTGTTTTCATTAAAAGAAGGTTCACAGAGTTGAATCTCCTCCCTTATGTCCCTAAAATCTACACTATTATAAATTTTTAGTTGGTGACCATTTACCTTGAATGTGCCCTTAGTGGGGTGGGTTACCTCGATTTTACCAAGTGGCAAAATTGTTTTGATTGTGAATGGGCCCAACCATCTTGATTTCAACTACCAAGGAAATAATTTGAGCCTTGACTTGTACAGTAGGACCAAGTCCCCTACTTTCAATTGTTTTGACTTCTTTAGATGCAAATCATGGCATCGCTTTGTTGCCTCTTTGTATAGTTTTGAGTTCTCGTAGGCCTCAGCTCTCCATTCATCTAGCTCATTCATCTGCATCATTCTTTTCTTTCCTGCAGTTCTAAGATCAAAATTTAAAAACTTTATGGCCCAAAAAGCTTTGTGTTCTAACTCAAATGGTAGATGACAGCTTTTCCCGTATACAAGTTTGTATGGGGATGTCCCTAGAGGTGTTTTAAAAGCTATTCTATAAGCCCATAGCACATCATCTACTTTTAATGCCCAATCTTTTCTATTTGATTCGACTGTTTTTTCTAGGATGCGCTTAAGTTCTCTGTTTGCTACTTCAACTTGCCCACTGGTTTGAGGGTGATATAGGGTAGCTGTCCTGTGGTGCACTCCATATTTCTTTAGAACTTTTTCAAATTAAGTATTACAGAAATGAGTACCCCTATCACTAATGATAGCTCTAGGTGTCCCAAATCGAGAAAATAATTTCTTAAGAAATTTCACTACTACCCTAGCATCATTGGTGGGTAAAGCTTCCACTTCTACCCATTTTGTCATGTAATCAACTGCCACTAGGATGTTTTTATTTCCAAATGAACTAGGGAATGGTCCCATAAAATCAATACCCCATACATCAAATAACTCACATGATAGCATATATGTTTGAGGCATTTAATCTAATTTAGAAATATTACCTATTCTTTGGCATCTTTAAATAGAGTAGGCCAATAGAAACCTGATTCGAGTATTTTGTGTGCTGTCTTAATGCCACTGTAGTGTCTGAATGGCAATGTTCCAAGATTTTGCTTGCTTCTATCTTTGTAACGCATCTTCGAGTTACCTAATCTGTACATATGCGGAAAAGAAAAGGATCTTCCTAAAAATAGTTTTTCACATCAGCAAAGAATCGCTTCTTTTGGTGATGTGTAAGTCTATTTGGCAAGATGTTAGCAGCTAAATAATTTGCGATGTTTGCAAACCTTGGTACCTCAGAGTGTGTTATAGAAAAGAGTTGCTCTTAGAGAAATGAGTCATTTATCTCATTTTCATCGAGTTCTTTGATAAGTGGATTCTCAAGTCTGGAAAGGTGATCTGCCACAAGATTCTTAGCACCCTTTTTGTCTTGTATTTCCAAATCAAACTCTTGTAAAAGTAAAATCCATCGTATGAGCCAAGGTTTTGCATCAGGTTTGGTTAAAAGATAACGGAGAGCTGAATGGTCAGTATAAATGACAACTTTAGACATTATTAGATACTTCCTAAATTTATCAAAAGCAAAGACTACAACTAGCAATTCTTTCTCTGTGATGGTGTAGTTCTCTTGTGCGGGTGTTAATGTTCTGGTAGCGTAGTAAATTGGCTGAAAATATTTGTCTCTTCGTTGTCCCAAAATTGCACCTACTGCAAAATCACTTGCATCACACATTAGTTCAAGGGTAAATTCCAAACGGGTGCAATTATAATCGGAGCATTTATTAATTTATCCTTAAGGACATCAAATGCATCTAAACATTCCTGATTGAAATTGAAAGGAACATCTTTTTCTAGTAGTTTTGTCAAAGGCTTCGCTATTTTAGAAAAATCTTTAATAAATCTTCTATAGAACCCTGAATGTCCTAAAAAATTCTAATAGCCTTAACTGAACTAGGGGGAGGTAATTTTTCTATGGTTTCAACATTTGCTTTATCTACCTCAATCCCTTTACTAGAGATCTTATGTCTTAATACAATCCCTTCTTTAACCATAAAGTGACATTTTTCCCAATTCAAAACAAGGTTTATTTCCTCACATCTCATTAAAACTCGTTTTAAATTTTTAAGACAAAGATGGAAAGAATTACCGAATAATGAGAAATCATCCATAAATACCTCCATGATATCTTCCACGAGTTCATCAAAGATTGCCAACATGCAACGCTGAAAAGTAGCAGGAGCATTACATAATCCAAAAGGCATTCTACAATAAGCAAACGTACCGTATGGGCATGTAAATGTTGTCTTCTCTTGATCTTCAGGAGATATGGGGATTTGGAAGTAGCCAGAGAGTCCGTCCAAGAAGCAATAGTACATATGCCTGGATAGTCTTTCTAACATTTGATCTATGAAGGGTAAAGGGAAGTGATCTTTTCTGGTGGCATCATTGAGCTTTCTATAGTCTATACAGACTCTATATCCTGTAACTGTTCTTATGGGGATTAATTCGTTCTTCTCATTGGGCACCACTGTCATACCTCCTTTCTTTGGAACTACCTGCACAGGACTTACCCAAGTGCTATAAAAAATAGGATAAATTATTCCTGCATCTAGAAGTTTAATTACCTTGGCTTTGACTACTTCTTTCATGTTGGGGTTTAGCCGTCTCTGGGGTTGCACACACGGCTTGTATTCTTCTTCCATTAAAATTTTGTGGGTGTAGAACGAGGGGCTTATACCCTTGATATTAGAGATTTTCCAAGCTATGACTTTTTTATGTTCTCTTAGTACCTTTATCAACTCCTCTTTTTCTTTGGGTTCTAGTTCTAAAGAGATAATTACCGATAGTGTAGAATTGTCCCGAGGAATGCATATTCCAAGTGTTTTGGTAAATGTTTCAATTCCAGACTGGGTGGCTCATCAATGGAGGATTTCTGTTTTATTTCGTCATTGTTTTCAATGCTTTCTTCTTTCATTTGCCTGAATGATGATGTATTCATCTCATCTCCTTCATCTTCTTCCCCTTCTTCTTGAGTCAGGCACAGTTCCATCGTGTCATCATTTATGATTTCCTGTAATGATTTTTTAATGATATGATCAGTAATATCTACAGAGTAACAAGAATCATCTTGCTCTTTAGAATATCGCATGGCATCATAAATTTGAAAAATAATTTCTTCATTGCCTATCCTTAATACAAGTTTACCATCACCTACATCAATAATAGCTCTAGCAGTGGCTAAAAAAGGACGCCCTAGAATTAAAGGAACATTTATGTCTTCTTCTATGTCTAACACAACAAAATCAACGGGAAAATAAATTTATCAATTTTCACCAAAACATCTTCGATAACTCCTCTAAGATATTTAATGGATCTATCGACTAACTGAATACTCATCCTAGTGGGTTTTGGTTCCCTAAGATCTAATTGTTTAAACATTTTGTAAGGCATCAGATTAATAATGGCACCTAGATCAGCTAATGCTTTCTTAATATTTATGCTACCAATTAAACAAGGAATAGTAAAACTTCCTGGGTCTTTTAATTTGGTTGGTAACTTGTTTTGGAGGATGACTGAGCATTCTTCATTAAGTTCAACCGTCGATACTTCTTCAAGCTTCCTTTTATTTGTCAGGAGTTCCTTTAAGAATTTTGCATACTTCGGCATCTGTGAAGTAGCTTCAACAAAAGGTAAGTTAATATGTATTTGTTTAAAAGTTCAAGAAACTTACCGTATTGGGCATCTAACCGTTCCTTCTTTAACTTTGCTGGATATGGGATTGGTGGTTTACTTTCTTTGTGTACTGGATTTACATCCTCAATTCCCTCATCTCTTGCTTTGCTATCTTCGTGTGGGAATTGTTTCTTTGGTTCAACTAATTTCTTTCCACTTATTAGTGTAACTACTTTTACCTATTTTGTTTCTTTAGAAAAAATCTCTACCCGTATTTCACAGATCATCTTAGCAAGTAGTCCAATCGACTTAGTGAACTCCTCGAATGATTTAGAAAGTTTTTCAATTGACGCTTGTTGATCTTTAAGTGTTCTCTTAGCATCTTTGAAATGGTTTTTTGTGTCTATCATGAATTTTGTCAGCATCTCTTTGAGGTTTGGCTTCTTCTTTTGCGGATATGGCAGATTTTGGAAGTTTTGAGGAGGTTTCTGTCTTTGATTTCCTTGGTTTCCTTGGCCTTCCCATGAAAAATTTGGGTGGTTCCTCCAACCTGAATTGTAAGTATTACTATAAGGATTATTATTGGATCTAAAATTATTACCTATATAGTTCATCTATTTTCTCTCTGTGTCCAGTTGGCAGGGTGGGTACTCAAGATTCGCCACAGTTCCACTTGCGTTGCACTACATGACTGGATGTACCCGCGAAGAACACAAACTATCAAGCTTTTTATTCATCATCTCTACCTATGTTGATTGCATGGTCATTGCATCGAGATTATAAACTTCGGCTTATTTTGTCGATTTTGTCCTTGTAACTTGCCACTAATAGTTATTTAGTGACATCTCTTCAATGAACTCGTAGGCTGCTTCAGGAGTTCTATTGTTCAGGGTTCCACTGGCGGCCGAATCGATTAGCTGCCTCGTTGAGGGGTTTACACCATTATAGAAAGTTTGGACTTGTAACCACAAGGGTAGACCATGGTGTGGACACCTTCTCAAGAGATCCTTGTATCTCTCCCATGCGTCGTATAATGTCTTTAAATCCATCTACACAAAAGAAGAGATATCATTCCGTAATTTGGTCGTTTTGGCCGGTGGGAAATATTTTAATAAAAATTTTTTGGTCATTTGATCCCATGTAGTTATTGACCCTCGTGGTAACGAGTACAACCACTGTTTGACTTTATTTCTTAATGAAAAGGGAAATAACCGAAGACGAATGGCATCATCAGAAATGCCATTTATTTTGAAAGTATCACAGAACTCTAAAAAAATTAGCTGTATGAGTGTTCGGGACTTTGTGCTGCAAACCATCAAATTGAACAAATTGTTGAATTATTTGTATTGTGTTAGGCTTTAATTCAAAATTATTAACAGCTATAGCAGGCCTAATAATACTAGATTCAGCTTCTGTTAAATGAGGTTTAGTATAATCATACATAGTACGCGGAGCATTCTTTTCTTCCACATCTCGTGGTGGATTATTCTTGTCTATCCCTTCAGTAGGATTGGATCTGTCTTCTCGCTCTTCTCCAGTGTAATTTAGGGCTCGCCTAATTTCTCTTCGATTCTTTCGAGCACTATCGTATACTAGGGGTCCTGTCGGGTTCCTTCTAGTCATAAACTAGAGGTACCTGCTAGGAAAAAAAGGAAAAATAAAATTAGCAAAAACAATAAAATAAAATAAATTTTGAAATAAAAAATAAAAATAAAAATAAAAATAAAAATAATGGCTAAAGTAATAAAAATAGAGCTTTCTTAATATTTTAATACCCAGGCAACAGCACCAAAAACTTGATCGTTGTTTTGTCGAGTTTTAAAATTTATAAAGAAAATTATCGAACCTGGAAACTAACTCTGACAACGACTTAAGGCAAGTGTACCTATTTAACAATAGTATAGCTTAGGCAAGACCGGATTGTCGAACCCAAAGGAACTAAAAGTACTAATACTCACTTTCTTTTTATTATTTAGCCTAAAATATGGAGTGATTAGCTGATTTAATCTAAATTAACAACTACTAAGCTAAAGACACAATGACAAAAAGAACGACTTGGAAAATAACTTGAAGGAAAATCAATTGATCACGACGATATCCTCAGGAAGAATCCACCTAGACTTCACTTGTTACTTAACACTGAACCATATGATTTATTCACTTAGTTTGATCCATAAGACTCCCTAACATATATTAAACCCTCTCTCGAGGCGAATAACATCTAACCCTAGGTTAATTAGTGGAACTCTCGTTCTCTTATAATAACCCCCTAGAATAGCAGTAAATCGATCTATGGACTCCCATATTAGGCTTCAACCTAATTTGGCAAAATCTCGTCACCCTATTTCTAGGCGTGCAATTAACTCTGCTTAATTATGCTAGATCTACTCTTAAGCAGGGTCTATTCCTCCTCCACCTAAGCACATTTGGATTAAGCATGCATAATTAAGAACAAACTAAGTATTTATCATATAATTCAGAAATCAATAACAAGATTCATCTAGGTTTCATCCCCTTCAGGTATCTGAACGGTTTAGTTCATAACAAATAAAGAAAACATCTCAAGAGAAAAGATAAAACAAAACATAAGAAATCCCTAAAACGCCCTGGAGGAATTGAAGGAGAAATCTGTCGTCTTGAATAGAATTCCAGCTCCTTGAGATGGATCCACCGGCTATCTTCAAGTAATTCCCACAAATCTGGCCTTTCTGGCTTGGCTCCTTAGCCTAGATAACCACCCTTTTATCAGGTTACACTTAGGGTGTTTATATAGACTTTTGGAATGCTTTACTTGGCCTTTAAGTGTCCCGATTCAAGTAAACTTCCTACTCGGTGTTTGAATAGGTTTTGGAATGTGTTTCTTTGCCTCAAAGTATCCAAATTCGAGTGAAATTGCTCTTTTTTGTGGCACGGGGTCGGCCATGGTACACGCTCATGTAAATCGTGGCATGGCCGTGTCTTAGTTAATTATCGAGGCACTGTCGTGTGGCTTTAAGTCCAGGCCGTGTCGATTTTTTCTTTGGCCCAAATTGGCCCGTTTTAAGCCCGTTCCTTGTTCTTTCCGTACTCAGTTGCTTTCCTGAGTAAAAACATGAAAAGAAAGGATTAAAGGCACCTTTTTACATAAATCACGGGCTAAATCATCCAAAAGCATACCAAATGTGGGCCTAAAATATGTTACTTTTACGGTTTATCATCAATCAACCTCTCGAAATTAGTAGTTTTTCTAACAAATATTTATACACCAAACTTGTTTTCTTAACTATAACTAAATAATGTCAACTTTAGTAAAAATCACAAGTTCTTTATACGTTTTCTTCATGTGACATGCCAGATTCGGTCATACGGGCCGGGTTTGGGGTGTTACATAGGCCATGTGGCGAACTTTTATTTTCAAAATTTAGGTGCAGTTTTCACATGGCCGTGTAACACGAACGTGTCCAAGGCCGTGTCAACCACACTGTTGAGGCACACTCCCGTGCCTCTACCCATGTGCCCAATTCTGAACATTCTATTTCTCAAAATTTAGGTGCAGGGGACACAAGGCCTAACCACATGCCCATGTTACCAGGCCGTGTGTCACACACGGTCTAGACACACGCCCGTGTGTCTACCCGTGTGGACAAAATGAAGCCATTTCTAGCTTCATTTCTCACCCAAAATTTCACCCAAGACCAGCACTTGAAACACACATCCAATACCAACCAATCCAAGCATTCAAATTAGACAATTGCATCATTCATCATGGCATACAATTACGTACATATGTGTTTGTAAACTTACCTCAGTTTAACTTAGGCAATAATAACATTTGACCACATGTACTCAACTTAACACATATGTATATATATCATAATAACCTACTTAGAAATACCAAAATGAACCATTACTAGCCATTCCAATGGCTAGGTTACAAAATATCATTCTCAAGCCACTAATGGTCAAGTTTTCCTATACATGCCATTATACCAAAATGATTTCACTATATATATACACCAAAAATAACTAGTTGATAGTGTGACGATGCTCCAATGATCTTCCAACCTTCATGAGCTTCCCAGCACTATAAAATAGGAGAGAAATAAAACGGAGTAAGCATTACACGCTTAGTGAGTTCGTATAATGGAAACTAAACTTACCAATCCTATTTATTAAATCTAAGCATACAATATCATGTGTTCCATCCATTTGGCTAAATTGCCTAAACACATACATTCAATCAAACATGTTAGTCACCAAAATCTTCATATCAATCAAGTAACATAGATGAGCTCATCATGCAATACTATTTTAAGAAATTATCATTCATATTTAAATTCTCATGCCATGTTAAGAGTTATATGTCCATTGAATCATTGAATTTCGATAGATGCTCAAGTAGTGCACTCGAAGTGTACAAGTCAATAATCTATCAATTTCTTATTCAAGGGTGCCCATTGAGGCACTTAACTAAGAAACACTCTCTCGAGCCACATATCGTATAACAGATTACCAGTTTAGGCTAAATCCTTTATATAACGTATGCTCAGAGGAGCTCGATTAGGATTACCAATCCAGGCTAAACCCTCATCATAACGTATGATCGAGAGGTATTATATCAGGATTACCCGTCCGAGATAAATCCTTTTTATAACAAGTTTAATGGGATTACTCGTTCGAGCTAAATCCTATCTACAACAAATGCAAGACCTTATTAATTTCGAGGAAAGCGCATATATTCATCGGAAATCAATGTTCAATTGGGACTTAACCCCTTTTCACCATATCAGGCATATATTAATTTTATTATTATAGCATTCAAGTAATGTACATTAATATAAGTCACATTCCATACATACAACATTCAATTCAACATATTACATGCCCGATTAAGTTACACGAACTTACTTCGACATTTGTTCGCGTTAGAAATCTACTAATCTGAAACTTTCTCTTTTCCTCGATCTAACCTTGAATTAGTATTATCCAGATCTATATAAATAAATTTAACCATCAATTTCACACATTTCATATTTAAATGGACTCTATTTACGTCCTAGGCAAAATTATCATTTTGCCCCTAACTTTTCCATAAATTTCGATTTTGTCCCTAAGCTTGGAAAATGAAACTTGTGAAATTTACTCCCTATTCCAAGCCTAACCAAAATCCTATTAAAAATTTTCCAGCACATGAATTCATAAAATTTTAGAATTTTTCATCAAATTTTACAAGTTTACATTTTAGTCCCTAAATCATGTTTTCATCAAAAATTACTTTGTAAAAGTTGTTTATCTATCAACAACCTTTCATTTTCTACCATAAAGTTCTAATTTCCACCATATACATCCATGAACCATTTTTCATACTTTGATAACTTTTCAAATTAATCCCTCAAATAGAGAGATTAAGCTATCTTGGTTTCAAAAATATCAAAATACTAAAAACGGAACAAGAAAACTTACCCAATTAAGCCTTAAAAGTTTCTCCTCTCCCACCTAGGGTTTACAAATAATTTTAGGTTAGAGATGAAAAAAATAAGATGATATTTTCTTTTAATCTTTTAATTAATTAAGTATTTAGCAATTTCCAAATGAATCCTTGCCCTTTTTTTATATTTCAATGGATGAGTCATCAAAGAAAATCTACATACTTATTTAATGGTCTAATTACCATATAAGGACCTCTAGATTTGAATTCCATAGCTATTTAATCTTCATGCTACTAGAATTCAACTTCACATTTTATGCGATTTAGTCCTTCTAGTATTTAAACATTTAATTGAAAAAATTTTCGTATCAACATTTTCACACGACATGCATATGATAATATGGACCATATAATGAAATAAAAATAGACCTTACTTTCGAATCGGATTTGTGGTCCCAAAACCACTGTTCCGATTTCACTGAAAAATGGGTTGTTACAAAGTCTGTGGTTTACCAGGTCATAAAGATTATTGAAAGGAATTGGACCTGTTTCATAAGGATTGGTATTATTATCAGAATTCTACAGAATTTATAATGTTTTTATGAGTATATGTGTTATGACAGTATCGATCAGACCCATCATCCGTTATTGCTTTGACAAATGTTAAATTCAACCTGACATGACTTACTGAAACACCCCAAACCCGGCCCAAAAAGCCTAACCGGATTTGGTATGTTCCTCGAGTAAAACTTTAGCGGAATATCATTTTGTTCAAGAAAACTTGATGATTTTAAGTAAAACGGATTAACTTAAAGATTGAGTTGGGCTTAGTTGAAAAATAGATTTGTATTTTCTTAAAACATATATATATATATTAACACAAAAACCCTTTTAAATTATTTATCGAAAACCATTTAGTTATTTAATTGATAATTGTTCATGGCGAAATTTAAAATAAATCCAAACACAAAATCTAAAAGTAGTTTATAGTGGCCTTATTACAAAATAGAAAACCCAAAATAAAGTCTAAGTAATAAAATTTAAATTAATAAGTTTAAGTTGGAAATCTCCACAATACTTGATACGAGCACCGCCACCTCAAATCCTTCTTGACCCGATCCATCGCACTATGAATTATTTGAAAAGTTTATCCCACAAAGGGGTGAGTCATAAACTCAATGTATAACACATACACTAAAAAGTCCATTTTATCATATGCTTTAAGTCCAAAAAAAATTTCACATATGGCCATAAGCCCATTTAACTCATATTTAGCCCAAAGGCCCATTTAGATCATATTTAGCCCAAAGGCCCATTTAGCTCATATTTAGCCTAAAGCCCATATCATAGCAGATCAAATAATAATCATTCAATATTACATGGTTATGTACATGAAATGAAATGCAAGCCCGGCCCACCTAAATATCCATCCACTACACACCACCCGTACCAACCAACACACCGTGGGGATTACTAAATCGACCCTCCATCCGCTACACACCATCGAAGGCGATTCTTGCATCAACATGCACATCGCCTTTAAAATATTGTGGCAAAGCCACCAAACAGATGTGACCAAGTCACCGATCAAGTCAAATTTCAAATACGTGACAAGTCACCAGATTCACATATGTGACCGAAATCACCGGAATTCAAATATGTGACCGAAGTCACCGGAGTCAAATATGTGACCGAAGTCACCGGAGTCAAATATGTGACCGAAGTCACCAGAAATGTGGTAAAACCACCAGAATACTTCCTCCTTTATCAAATATACCCATATGCCCATGCACATGCATATTAAATCAGATTTTCATGCCATTTACCCCTCAAAACATAATATAATCATACTTATTTCATATTTATGCATATAGCAAAAATAAACGGAATATTGGAGTAAACATACCTGAATTTTGTATACCAATGATTGGTAACCACAAACAAACATATTGTCATAAAAATCACTTTTTAAAATATAGATCTATGAAATTTTAATGTGAGGTTACACACCTTGTGACAGTGAGAACAATACCCTCTCGTTCGTCAACACCTAATTAATTAACACACTTGGTTAGTATACACTATTGTTAACAAAACTATACTTATTGACGAGAGATCTAATTCATTACCCTCAGATTCTCGAACGACAGTTATTTATGGTTTTTCTCCACTAGATGGATCAAAACCCGCTGATATTCCACCAATGTAAAGTGGTTCGGTTGTACGCACTACTTCAAATAATCGATCCTCGTTAGCAGAGGGTCCACAACCCGGTGGAAAGTCTCTAACCGCCAATACAGCCCTTCGTTTGTAGTTCGATGGTAAAGGAACACCTCCTCTCTTCCAAACACTCCGTACGGCTCTTTTCTTACCTATCTTGTTGATCTTAAATCGCCCCTTAGATGATCCGAAAGATCACTTCTTAAAAGTCTTCTTCAACAAGGATCCTTGAAAATCCTTTCCAAGGATTCGGCTTGAAGACTCGGCCTAAACAAAAAGAAAAGAATGATTGATGATTCGGCTTGGACAAAAAGATAAAAGAAAAAGATAGTGATTTTTAGTATATAATAGTTTGATTTTCAATAAAAGAAGATGAGAAAGGAGATTGAAAAGAATATGATTAGGTCTTGAAGAAAAATAAGAAAAGGATTGATGATTCTTGGTTTAGAAGAAAACAGCTTTCTATAGAGAGAAGAAAGAAAGAAAACAAAAGTGAGAAGGAAAAGAAAAGGAAGAAAAAAGAAAGATTAAAGAGAAAGGAGATTGGTTTTGGGGCTTAGGTGCATTCGGCCAAGAGGGAGAAATGAAGAAGAAAATGGTGCTTGATCTTTTGTGGTTTTGGCTATGAGAGGGAAGAGAAAGAGAAATAGAATGAAAAGAAAGAAAAAGAAAATGAAAGAGAAGGCTTTTGGTGAAAGTTAAATTCGACACTAAAGACGAAGAAAAGAAGTGACTTCAAAAGTGACAATATTTTGGCATCAAAAGAGATAAAATTTTGAGAGGAAAAGATGAAATAAAGGTACCTATTTGGTCAAAATACCAATGTCAAAACAAAGCAAACTTGTACCAAATGCCAATGATAGTTTGGTTTAGGGAAAGGTTTTGGAGAAGGGAGAAAAGATGGACAATTTGCTAGGATTATTGGCCAACTAGCACCCTAATGGCTACACTAAATTTTCTCAACCTAGCCAACATCATCCCCTTTTCCTCCTTGTTTCTTCCCCATCATATCCAAAATTTGCTACACAATTAAACCACCCTCTAGCCCCTTATGCCGTCTAGGTTCATGGTCAAATGACCATGAACACACTCCCAAAACATTGCCCAATATTATGCCTTTTGTCCCCCTCATTTTATCATCAACTTATGATTCCATACCATAAGTTCCTAGCTTCCTTTTTCACATGGTCAAATAGCCAAAATTAAAAGAGTACTCATCCACTCTAGAAGGTTCTTGGCCGACACTTATGGGGAAGAAAACAAAAATAAAATCCTCCCTTATGCTAGCTAGGAGATTCGAACCTCTCTCCTCAAGCACACATCCATGCATCTTAACCACTTTGCCAATTACTCAATTCATGCTAGAAACCTCTTGTCATTAATTCTTAAAGCCTAATTTGCTTAGCTCTCTCTCTTAATTATTAGAAATTAAATGTTTTACTAAGCATTCACTTAATTAATGAAGCTCAAATAACTTCCAAAATACACTTAATAATAATTAAGCATGCAACATCATTCAATTAAGTAAGATGCATACCCCCTAATTCTCAGGATGTTACAGTTCTACCCCCTTAAAATAATTTCATCCTCGAAATTACCCGGTGGAATAAGTGAGGTATTATCGTCGCATCGCTTCCTCCGTTCCCACGAGCTTTTTCTCGATCCATGATTACGCCATAATACTTTGACGAGAGGAACCAACTTTCTCCGTAAAACCTTTACATCTCGCTCCAAAATTTGAATTGGCTCTCTTCATATGACAAGTCTGATCTTAATTCCACCTCCTCAATCGGCACTACATGAGATGGATCTGACCGTAACGGCGTAACATTGAAACATGGAACACATCATGCATTTGCTTCAATTCAAGGTAAATCTAAGCGATATGCCACAGATCCCACCCGCTTCAAAACTCCATAAGGTCCAATAAACACAGGACTTAGCTTTCCTTGCGTCAAATCTCATCACCTTTTTCCAAGGTGAAACCTTTAGGAAAACTTGGTCCTCACAAAGAAACTCTATTTCTTTCGTTTAAGATCTGCGTCGATTTTTTCATCGGATGCTTCTTTTAACCGAGCTCGATTATTTTAACCTTTTCTTGAATTCAGCCACTAACTCGACCCAAAATCTAACGTTCCCTAATTACATCCAACACGTAGGAGTGCGACACTTTCGTCCATATAGTGCTTCATATGGTGCCATCCAGATCTTGGATTGGAAAGCGTTGTTGTACGCAAATTCGCATAGCAGTAAGAATTCCTCCCAACTTCCCTTGAAATCCATCACATCCTTAACATATCTTTTAAGATTTGGATTACTCTTTTAGACTGACCGTCCGACTGAGGATGAAATGCCGTACTGAAGTCCAATCTAGTGCCCAAAGCCTGATGCAATGCTTTCCAAAATCGCGACGTAAATCTCGAATCTCTATCCGAAATAATCGACAACGGCACTCCATGCAATCTTACAATCTCAACCACATATAGCTTCGCCAATTTCTGCAAAGAGTAATCAATCTGAACTGGAATAAAATGTGCAGATTTCGTCAATCGGTCCACTATCACCCATACAGAGTCTTTCTTAGTAGGCGTAAGAGGAAGCCCACTAACAAAGTCCATGGTGATTCTCTCCCACTTCCACTGCGGAATCTTTATCGGTTGAAGCAATCCCGATGGTACTTGATGTTTAGCCTTGACTTGCTGACACATCAAGCACTTTCCTACAAACTCCGTAACTTCCCGTTTAAGACCAGTCCACCAAAATTGATCTCGCAAATCTCGGTATAATTCACTTCCTCCAGGATGCATAGCATAGGGGCTACCATGCGATTCCTGAAGTATCTTTTGCCTCAACTCCTGATCCTTTGGCATACAGACTTTACCTTTAAAACACAATACCCTGTCACTGTTAATACCAAAATCTTCCAATTTCCCACTCTGTACCTGCTGATGCTTTTCATTCAGATCTTCATCTACTAACTACCTCTCTTTTACTTGACTTAACCATGTCGGCTTAACCTGAAGTTCTGCCAACAAGCTTCCATCATCGTAAAGACTAAGATGTGCAAACATCGCCCTTAATTCTGACACCACTTTCTGACTTAGAGCATCTGCCACCACATTCGCCTTGCCCGGGTGGTACTCGATGGAACAGTCGTAGTCTTTCAACAACTCTATCCACCTTCGTTGCCTCAAATTCAGTTCTTTCTGAGTCAGTAGATATTTCAGACTTTTGTGGTCCGTGTATATCACTGACTTTTCCCCGTATAAGTAATGTCTCCAAACTTTAAGAGCAAAGACTACAGCTGCCAACTCCAAGTCATGCATCGGGTAATTGACCTCGTACGGTCTCAACTATCGAGACGCATACGCAACTACCTTTCCGCCTTGCATCAGAACACATCCTAATCCCGTGTGAGAAGCATCACAATACACGATTTAAATCCTTCCACGCCTCAGTCGGATCAAACCGAGACTTCAATCAAAACTTTCTTGAGCTTCTCAAAGCTCTCTTGTCGCTTATCGGCCCACGAAAGGTACTTCCTTTCTCAACAATTTCGTTAAAGGTGCAATTATCGATGAAAATCCTTGACGAATCTTGGTAATATCCGCTAATCCCAAGAAATGCGAACCTCGATTCACGGACTTAGGTGGTTTCCAATCTATGACCCTCAATCTTCCGAGGATCCACCCTTATCCCTTCCGCAGATACCACATGGCCTAAAAACGCGACTTCCTTCAGCCAAAATTCACACTTACTGAATTTGGCGTAAAGTTTCTTCTCCCTTAATATTCGCAACACAATCCGGAGATGCTCATCATGTTCTACTTCAGACTTAGAATACACCAGGATATCATCGCAATTTGGGCGTTAATTAATCCGAATGGCATTACCAAAAATTCATAATGCCCATATCTAGTTCGAAAAGCCGTCTTATGGATATCCGCTTTTCACTTTAAGTGATGATACCCGACCTTAGATCAATCTTTGAGAATCTGTGACTCCATGGTGATCGAACAAGTCGTCGATCCTTGGCAAAGGATACTTGTTCTTGATGGTCGACTTATTTAGCTCGCCGATAATCTATACACATCCTCATCGATCCGTCCTTCTTCTTCACGAATAGGACCGGTGCTCCCCATGGAAACACACTAGGTCGGATGAATCCACGATCAAGCAACTCCTGAATTTGAGCCTTAAGCTCAACCAATTCCTTCGGTGCCATTCTATATAGAGCAATAGAAACTGGCGTTGTTCCAGGCAATAAATCTATCCCGAATTCTACCTCACGATCCAGAGGCAAACCTGGAAGTTCTTCCGAAAAAACATCTACAAATTCATTCACAGTCCTGACTTCATTAGCAATTGCTTCCTTAGCCTCCAAAGCACTCACCAACATCAGGAATGCTTCACATCCCTTTCTAACCATCTTTTCTACCTTAAGAGCGGATACTATATTAGATAAGTAGTTCCGTCTCTCGCCCATCACTACAACTTCCTTGTCATCAATAGTTCTTAAGGACATTCTCTTATGAAGACAATCCACATTTGCACGGTACTTCACAAGCCGGTCCATGCCTAAGATTAGGTCGAATTCTCAGAATGGCAACTCCATTAAATCGATCGAAGCGTATCCCTTGAACTTCTAAAGGCACTTCCTTAAAAGTTTGTCTACAACTCACTGCCCCATCCTAGAGGACTAAATGCGATCATCTTCCTAGGTACAGCTTTGAAGTCACATGCAAAGTCCCAGATACTTCACTAGCGATATAGGAATGAGTTGACCTATATCTATCAAAGCAATAAAGGCAACCCGAAATCGTAAACGTGCAGTGATAACATCAAAAGGTCACTATCTTTCTGCTGACGAATCGCATACACCAAACTGGTTGTCTCGCCTCGAGCTACCATCGCTCTCGCTTGAAGTTCTGCGACCTTTACCTAACCATTGCCCTTCCATTTGAACCACGACCCCTTATCGGGCTGTCCCACCTCTGTCGACTGATTAGTACTACGACTTCTTTGAATGGTTCTTCTCTCAATTCATCGGGCAATCCTTGATCATGTGATCCTTGAACCGCACTTGAAACATCCACGGTCTTTTTCGAAATTCTCTCGAGTGCATTTTTCCACATTGAGAACAAGTACGATTTTGTACTCCCATAGCAATCTATTGATTTCGGACCATCACTTCTTGGTTTCTTCTAAAATTCCGGACGACCACAAGACCCAAAACTTCTCTTATTCTTGCTCTGGCCTCTGTCCCGGTTACGTCTCTCGGTCCGTTTAGCCTCTTCGGCAATTCTTGCCCTTTCCACTAAGATTGCAAAATCTCTTTCATGGTGTAGAGCAATCATCACTGGTAATTCGTCTCTAAGTCCATCTTTAAATCTGATACACCGTTCATATTCCGTAGCCACTATCCATCCGGCATAACGGCTAAGTCACAAAATTACGCTTCATATTCACCATCGACTTGTTTCCTTGGACCAAATTCGAAATGTCTTCCTCTGGGAGTCGATGTAGCTAGCTCCAACATATTTTCCTTCAATTTAATCTTAAAATACCCCCAATCCGAGACGATCCACGGGGTACTCTCCTTTATAGTGAGCCACCACTGGTAGGCTTCATCGCGGAGAAGTGAAATAGCACTTTTCAATTTCTATTCATCGGTCGCGCCTATATCGTCCATAATCCTCTCGATTGCCTCCACCCAATATTCAGCTACATTTGGAGCTACTCGGATACTCCTCCGAAAACCTCACTCCATTCGATCTAAGTCTCTCACCATCGACTTTCGAGACCCATTTCTAGAACTAGCTTCCGCTACATCGTTCTAAAACTTCATGACAAACTTGTGATCTCGCGTCACCTCCATCATTTTGTTCTTGAAATTCCACCCTAACAACTGGTGGCGGAGCTTTATTCTCGGAACCTTGACCGGATCGAATCGGTTCAAAGCGATCATCCTTCTTCTTCCACGTCTCGACGACCACGTCCCTAGAACTCATGTCTACTACGTGTCTTATCTTTTACAAAAAGTCTTATGTATTAGAGTCTTTTCACTTCTTATTAAAGGAAAGTTTTATGAAACAGTATTGATGAGTTTTTACGTAGTAGCACATAAACACCTAGGGTCCATGTCTCTAAAGTATAGTTTAAGCTTAAACTATCATACATATCACATATCGATAAAGTACATACACGATGAATCTGGGCGAGAACTCAAGTGCCATGCTCTTATAAAACCATTTAACTTAAGAAAACTTACAAAAGTCATTTGGGCCAACTTTTGAAAGCGTTGTGGGCTTCAAAACCCAAGGCCGAGAGTTTAAAATCGGCTCGATACCAAGCTAAAACACCCCAAACCCGGCCCAAAAAGCCTAACTTTGATTTGGTATGTTCCTCGAGTAAAACTTTAGCGGAATACCATTTTGTTCAAGAAAACTTGATGATTTTAAGTAAAATGGATTAACTTAAAGATCGAGTTGGGCTTAGTTGAAAAATAGATTTGTATTTTCTTAAAACATATATATATATATTACTAACAAAACCCTTTTAAATTATTTATCGAAAACCATTTAGTTATTTAATTGATAATTGTTCATGGCGAATTTAAAATAAATCCAAACACAAAATCTAAAAGTAGTTTATAGTGGCCTTATTACAAAATAGCAAACCCAAAATAAAGTCTAAGTAATAAAATTTAAATTAATAAGTTTAAGTTGGGAAATCTCCACAATACTTGATATTTGCATCGCCACCTCGAAATCCTTCTTTGACTTCGATCCATTGCACTATGAATTATCTGAAAAGTTTATCCCACAAAGGGGTGAGTCATAAACTCAATGTATAACACATACACTAAAAATCCATTTTATCATATGCTTTAAGTCCAAAAAATTTCACATATGGCCATAAGCCCATTTAACTCATATTTAGCCCAAAGGCCCATTTAGCTCATATTTAGCCCAAAGGCCCATTTAGCTCATATTTAGCCTAAAGCCCATATCATAGCAGATCAAATAATAATCATTCAATATTACATGGTTATGTACATGAAATGAAATGCAAGCCCGCCCACCTAAATATCCATCCGCTACACACCACCGTACCAACCAACACACCGTGGGATTACTAAATCGACCCTCCATCCGCTACACACCATCGAAGGCGATTCTGCAGTCAACATGCACATCGCCCTTATAATATTGTGGCAAAGCCACCAAATAGATGTGACCGAAGTCACCGACCAAGTCTAAATTTCAAATACGTGACCAAGTCACCAGATTCACATATGTGACCGAAGTCACCGGAATTCAAATATGTGACCAAGTCACCGGAGTCAAATATGTGACCGAAGTCATCTGAAATGTGGTAAAACCACTAGAATACTTCCTCCTTTATCAAATATACCCATATGCCCATGCACATACATATTAAATCGATTTTCATGCCATTTACCCTCAAAACATAATATAATCATACTTATTTCATATTTATGCATATAGCAAAATAAGCGGAATATTGGAGTAAACATACACAATTTTGTATACCAATGATTGGTAACCACAAACAAACATATTGTCATAAAAATCACTTTTTAAAATATAGATCTATGAAATTTTAATGTAAGGTTACACACCTTGTGATGGTGAGAACAATACCCTCTCGTTCGTCAACACCTAATTAATTAACACACTTGGTTAGTATACACTATTGTTAACAAAACTATACTTATTGACGAGAGATCTAATTCGTACCCTCGTATTCTCGAGCAGCGGTTATTTGTGGTTTTCTCCACTAGATGGATCAAAACCACGATATTCCACCAACGTAAAGTGGTTCGGTTATAATGACTACTTCAAATAAGCGATCCTCGTTAGCGGAGGGTCCACAACCTGTGGAAAGTCTCTAACAGCCGTCTGACCCTTCGTTTGTAGTTCGATGGTAAAGGAACACCTCCTCTCTTCCAAACACTCCGTGCGGCTCTTTTCTTACCTATCTTGTTGATCTTAAATCGCCCCTTAAATGATACGAAAGATCACTTCTTAAAAGTCTTTTTCAACAAAGATCCTTGAAAATCCTTTCCAAGGATTCGACTTGAAGATTCGGCCTAAACAAAAAGAAAAGAATGATTGATGTTTCGGCTTGGACAAAAAGATAAAAGAAAAAGATAGTGATTTTTGGTATATAATAGTTTCAGTTTTCAATAAAAGAAGATGAGAAAGGAGATTGAAAAGAATATGATTAGGTCTTGAAGAAAAATAAGAAAATGATTGATGATTCTTGGTTTAGAAGAAAATAGTTTCTATAGAGAAGAAAGAAAGAAAACAAAAGTGAGAAGGAAAAGAAAAGGAAGAAAAAGAAAGATTAAAGAGAAGGAGATTGGTTTTGGGCCTTAGGTGCATTCGGCCAAGAGGAGAAATGAAGAAGAAAATGGTGCTTGATCTTTGTGGTTTTGGCTATGGGAGGGAAGAGAAAAGAAATAGAATAAAAAGAAAGAAAAAAAGAAAATGAAAGAGAAGGCTTTTGGTGAAAGTTAAATTCGGCACTAAAGAGGAAGAAAAGAAGTGACTCAAAAGTGACAATATTTTGGCATCAAAAGAGAGATAAAATTTTGAGAGGAAAAGATGAAATAAAGGTACCTATTTGGTCAAAATACCAATGTCAAAACAAAGCAAACTTGTACCGATTGCCAATGATAGTTTGGTTTAGGGGAAAGGTTTTGGAGAAGGGAGAAAAGATGGACAATTTGCTAGGATTATTGGCCAACTAGCACCCTAATGGCTACACTAAATTTTCGGTCAACCTAGCCAACATCATCCCCCTTTTTCCTCCTTGTTTCTTCCCCATCATATCCAAAATTTGCTACACAATTAAACCACCCTCTAGCCCCTTATGCCGTCTAGGTTCATGGTCAAATGACCATGAACACACTCCCAAAACATTGCCCAATATTATGCCTTTTGTCCCCCTCATCTTATCATCAACTTATGATTCCATACCATAAGTTCCTAGCTTCCTTTTTCACATGGTCAAATAGCCAAAATTAAAAGAGTACTCATCCACTCTAGAAGGTTCTTGGCCGACACTTATAGGAAAGAAAACAAAATAAAATCCTCCCTTATGCTAGCTAGGAGATTCGAACCTCTCTCCTCAAGCACACATCCATGCATCTTAACCACTTTGCCAATTCTTGAATTCATGCTAGAAACCTCTTGTCATTAATTCTTAAAGCCTAATTTGCTTAGCTCTCTCTCTTAATTATTAGAAATTAAATGTTTTACTAAGCATTCACTTAATTAATGAAGCTCAAATAACTTCCAAAATACACTTAATAATAATTAAGCATGCAACATCATTCAATTAAGTAAGATGCACAACCCCTAATTCTCAGGATGTTACACTTACAGTGAGAGATTGATTGAAATTCTGGCACTTGAAAAGAAAAATTGAGAAATAAAAAGGTAGTTTAGTAAAAGCTTTCTGACAATAACATGATAAAGAAGAAGCTACCTTGTAACATCCTGAATTAATGGGCCTTTGGATTTGATGTGTATTACGTTCAATGTGTTAATTAGCATATTTATGGGGCACAGATTGGGCCAAGGCCTTCGTTAAATTTTCTGTTTGGACACTAGAGGGTTTAAAAGATGTTATCTTTGTTTTAAACACAAGTGGGCTTGTGGCCCAGTGGCAAAATGGCGCCACTTAGAGAGCAAGGAGGTGGAATCAACTGAGGAGGCCCAAACTCAAGGGGCATGAAGCCCAATTCCTTTAATTTTAATTAGCTAAATTTTGGCATATAAGTGGGTAAGGTTGAATGACAGCGAGGCTTAAAAATAGGGAGATTTATCTATTGAATAATAAAGATAATTGTGCTGATATTAGTTATGAGTAGATTAAGGAGAAAAGATAGAAGTTATCTGCTGTAAGCAGAGTTGGCCGAAATTCCAACTTTGAGGGGAGGAATAATCGGTTTTGATGTGGCATAAGGGGTGCCGAAATTCCCCATGTTTGTCAATTAGTCTCGATTTTTAAAAGAGGGCAATCTTGGGATTTGATAGGTAAGTGCCAAAATTCCCTATAAATAGGAGTGTATCTCTTCAAATTTCGGCATCTGAACCCTATTCTTTGTGCCGAAATTCTCAGTCCTTCTCTACACTCTCTATTCTCTTTTCTTTTCCAAAAGCCGAAACCTCTCAACTTTCTTCTCATCTCTATAACCTAATACCTTTGTCTATTCGTTTTTCTCTCTGTCGATTTCTCTACTAAAAGCTGAAACCTCTCAATTCACTTTTTTTCCATTCTTTTCCTCTTGTGTCGATTTCTTCATAAACTGGGATTTTCTTGAAGTACCGATTTCTCTGTAAAGGTAAGAACCAAATTCTTTTCTCTTTCAGTTTTGAGACTATAGCCGAATGGCTAGTAGATTGATAAGCTATCTTTACTTTGACTCTTTCGTTAATCGCATGTTCTTTTGGGCGGCACTCCGGGAAATCGTAGTAGATCGAATCATCCAGATCTCAAAAAGCCAAAAACCATTAATCTCTAGTATCCTATTGATTTCGGGATCTCAAGGTAAGGGATTTCTTTAGATTTCCATTAAGATTCGCTATCATAATTTAGTTATTAACTCATATGATATGGTTTAACCCTATTTCGCTATAGTAGTTCTGACAAGGACTTTTTGGATGGAATCAAATATGGATCAGGCAAAGGAGAGGGTTGGGTTCTGCAATCCCTAAGTTTAAGAAATGAGCAGTGTCCTTTGTTCGAGATTGGTCGCCGGGTTGTGGATCGACTTCTGAACAGCATCTTAGGCAGATAGCAATCGTATCGGCTTCTGACAGTGTCGACATAGAGGGTGTCATCTTAACAGTAATAAGGTGTTTAGAATCTTAACACATAAGGATTTATATATTATATGTATGCTAAGGGCTAAAAGCCGGAAATAAAGGCTGTATGAATAGTCGTATTACCTAGAAAGGGTAGGCATGGGATGCAGTGCGTACCATAGCAACTTTTCTATGTGATTAAGTAGCATGTGAAAGTATGAGATCCATTAGATGGCTTGATGACTTGTTTCTTGTATGTATGCATGCATGGGATGGGAATGATTGATGAATTTATGGTAGGGGGCGGTCGCGAGGCGATCGTGGCTTTTCCACGAGCAACATAGTCATCGAATACTATAATGTATTTCGAGGTTCGAGTAAGCGATCGGTCTATATGATGAACATAGTTGTGAATACTATAATGTATTTCTAAGGTTCGCGTGTTTAACAAATCTATATGAAAAGCAACATAGCTGCCGATGTGGTGTGTAGCGGATGGAGGGTTGATTGTAGAAATCTCCACGGTGTAAAGGTTGGTACGGGGGCGTTTAGAGGATGGACTCTTATGATTTGGGATGGGCCATGGTGCATGACATAATCTGTTTCCATTGTATGCGGGCCAAGGCCCATAATGTGTTTATGGGTTTTAGGCTTTTAAGTGTCATCAAGTTTTGTACACTAAGCCTTGGTGACTCACCCTTTTGTTCTTTTTCCCACTCTACAGATGAGCAGTAGACTGTGGACACGGGAGCCGAGGTAGACTCGAGGGGCCATCAAAACTTTCATTACTATTATGGATTATTATTATTATTATTGGGAATATATTTTTGTAATATGGCCCATAACTTAGGTTTCGATTTATCTTCTTTCTTGTTATGTTTGTTTTTACAACTTATGTTTTGCTTCAAAATCTCAAATATAAAACAAAATGGAAAATGGGCTTTTCAAACCTAATCAACGCATTTAGTGAATTATTCAGCTATAATAAACTAGTTTTTTAAAACCCATCGAAGCAAAGTTTTCAAGATTTAAACCCATAGCATACCAGATCCGGTGATGATGTATGGGCCGGGTTTGTGGTGTTACATTTTTAGTATCAGAGCCCAGTTCAAAACTCGGGCTGTGAAATGGGTCCAGTAGGAATTTATGAAAGTAATGTAAGTTGAGAAAAGTTTTGAAAGATATGGCCTTCTAGTCTACCGGCACCCGATCCACCCAGGTAAGTATTTTAACTTTTGATGTGATATATATGATGGGTTTGATGGGCCTTATGGACGTAGACTAGTATGATGGTGTTAATGGACCTTAGGCCTAGATTAAATAATTCTTCAAATCTCATAAGACTTAATTTTTCTTGATTAAGCAGGTCTGTGAACAAGTCACGGGGTTAGGGTGTGGAAACAGTATCGCATGTCAGGATTGGATCCAGGAAGAGCTTGGTACTTAAGCGTCCCATCGACTCACCTCCTCTTTTCGGAATCCTACACAGTGCGTAGTGATGTCGCCTTAGCCACGAGGACTTATTGACAGGTCAAAATTCATAACTAAAACCGAAAGGGACCATCACCTTATTTTTATAAAATTACTTATATACCCCTGATTTTGTAAATTATCCCAAATGCCCTAGGTTGAGGAAATTTACTGAGACACCCTTGATTTTGCAAAATTACCAAAATACCCCTATTTTGTAAAATCACCAATATACCATATTTTGAAAAATTACCAAAATACCCTTATAGGTTAAAATTACTAAAATACCCCTAGGTAGTGAAATGAGGAAAATTCCCCTAGGTGATGAATGCAAGTTCGTGGATGTTTACTTGTGTGTTTGATGCATGTATGTGGTGCTCTGCTTGATGTTGATTGAATGTGAACTTTAGAATTAGAAAATACAGACTTGAGAACTGAAGTTGTAGATAGAATTCAAATTCGAAAGAACTACTATTAAAACTACTTCCCATAAGACTGTCCGTTATTAATCAGTGGAAGAAAGAATTATTAATTCATAAAATTTTTAATCAGATAAATCATGAACAGTAGAATAAGCACTAGAGGACGTGGTGTGCGTGGTAGAGGTAGGCGGGGATTATCGTGTCGAACCCGTAGGTCTGGTCACAGTCGGGAATGAAGTTCAGTGCCACCAATGTGGAGGCGAGTTTCAAGATCGACGGTCGAGATGATGTCAGTATCTCGTGCTATGTTAAGGGTTTTGGAGAGAGTTGTTTGAGCGAGGCATGGGCATAGGAGCCCGGAAGTCTGTGCCAGAGCGACTAAGAGCCAATGGGGCAGAGGAGTTTAAGGGAATTTTGGGTATAACTCCTTGTACAGCTGAGTACTGGTTGGAAGCAATGGAGTGGATCATGGATGATCTCGACTTCACGGATGAAGAGAAGCTGAAGGAGTGTTGTCTATTCTTCGGACGAAGCTTATCAATGGAGGCTTACGGTTAAGAAAGGTACCGTAGCTGACCATATCACCTGGGATTACTTCAAGGCGGCATTCCAGAGTAAGTATATTGGAACGAGTTATGTGGATGCGCAGCGTAGAGCATTCCTAAATCTTGTTCAGGGAAGTAGGTCAGTGGCGGCGTATGAAGTAGAATTCTTACACCTTAGTCGTTATGCTCGAAGGATAGTGGCCACAGAGCATGAACGATGTGTTCGTTTTGAGGATGGCCTGAAGGATGATCTACGTGTCTTAATAGCTCCACAACGAGAGAGGGAATTTTCTGTGCTTGTGGAAAAGCTAAGATGGCTGAGGAGGTAAAGCAGACAGAAAGACTGAATCGGGATAGATATAGGAGTGGAAGTAAGAGAAATTTTGAATCGTCAGAGGCAGCCGGGCGCATTCAGAAAAAACCTAGGTTAGATAGGCCGAGACGGGATGAGAGACCCGCTGCTACTAGCCAGACACAGAAGTGTGCTTGATGTGGTAAATTTCATGTGGGTGAGTGTTGGGCAAGCAGTGGAAAGTGCTTTAGGTGTGGATCTGTGGACCATCAGATTAGAGACTGTCCACAGCCATGGGGCGAAGCAGGACCCGCAGGGCGGGGAAATGCTCAGCCGGATAGAGGCGATCAGTAACCACCAAGGGGCCGTGGACAAGCCAGGGGTGATGTTGGTAATAAACGTGATCGTGGAGCACCATGTAGAGGTGCAGGTTATGCTGAGGCGAGGCAGCCAGCTTTGGTCTATGCGATTCATCGCCAAGAGGATGAAGACACTCCAGATGCGAATAATGGTGCGTACCCTACTGTAGTATATTGAGTGTTTATTTTTAGAATTGGAGTGCGCAAAGAAAGCATAGTGGTGAGAGTTGGGCAGTACAATTGATAGTTAGTTGAAAATTTCGAGGATGAAATTTCTTTGAGGGGGTAGAACTGTAACATCCTAAATTAATGGGCCTTTGCATTTGATGTGTACTGCGTTCAATATGTTAATTAGAGTATTTAAGGGGCTCAGATTGTGCCGAGGCCTTGGTTAAATTTCCTATTTGGACACTAGAGGGTTTAAAAGATGTTATCTATGTTTTAAACACAAGTGGGCTTGTGGCCTAGTGGCAAAATGGTGCCACTTAGAGAGCAAGGAGGTGGCGTCAACTGAGGAGGCCCAAACTCAGGGGGCATGAAGCCCAATTTCTTTAATTTTAATTAGCTAAATTTTGACATATAGGTGGGTAAGGTTGGAGAGCAACAAGGCTTAAAAATAGGAGATTTATCATTGAATAATATAGATAATTGTCTTGATATTAGTTATGAGTAGATTAAGGAGAAAAGATAGGAGTTATCTCATCGTGCGAGTTGGCCAAAATTCCAACTTTGAGGGAGGAAGAATCGGTTTGATATGGCATAAGGGTGCAAAATTCCCCATGTTTGTCAATTAGTCTCGATTTTCAAGAGGCGCTTTGGCATTTGATAGGTAGGTGCGAAATTCCTATAAATAGGAGTGTATCTCTTCAAATTTCGGCATCTGAACCCTATTCTTTGTGCCAAAATTCTCAGTCCTTCTCTACACTCTTTATTCTCTTTTCTTTTCCCAAAGCCGAAACCTCTCAACTTTCTTCTCACCTCCATAATCGAATACCTTTGTCTATTCCTTTTTCTCTCTGTCGATTTTTCTACTAAAAGCTGAAACCTCTTAATTCACTTTCTTTTTCCATTCTTTTCCTCTTGTGCCGATTTTTACATAAACTGAAATTTTCTTGGAGTGCCGATTTCACTGTAAAGGTAAGAACTGAATTCTTTTCTCTTTCGATTTTGAGACTATAGCCGAATGGCTAGTAGATTGATAGGCTATCTTTAGTTTGACTCTTTCTATAATCGCATGTTCTTTTGGGCGACACTCCGAGAAATTATAGTAGATCGAATCATCCATATCTCAAAAAGCCAAAAACCATTAATCTCTAGTATCCTATCGATTTCAGGATCTCAAGGTAAGGGATTTCTTTAGATTTCCATTAAGATTCGCTATCATAATTGAGTATTTAACTCATATGATATGGATTAACCCTATTTCGCTATAGTAGTTCTGACAAGGACTTTTTGGATGGAATCAAATATGGATCAGGCAAAAGAGAGGGTTGGGTCCGTAATCCTTAAGTTTAAGAAATGAGCAGTGTCCGCTGTTCGAGATTGGCCACTGAGTTATGGATCGGCTTCTGAACAGCATCTTAGGCAGATAGTAGTCGTATCGCTTCGGCGGTGTCGACATAGAGGTGTCGTCTTAACAGTAATAAGGTGTGTAGAATCTTAATACATAAGCATTTATATATTATATGTATGCTAAGGGCTAAAAGCGGAAAGAAAGGTTGTATGAATAGTCGTATTACCTAGAAAGAGTAGGCATGGGATGCAGTGCATTACCATAGAAACTTTTCTATGTGATTAGTAGCATGTGAAAGTATGAGATCATTAGATGGCTTGATGACTTGTTTCTTGTATGTATGCATGCATGGGATGGGAATGATTGATGGATTTATGGTAGGGGAGCGGGTCGCGAGGCGATCGTGGCAGCCACAAAGATAGTTTGTCGAATACTATAATGTATTTCTAAGGTTCACGTGGCGATGGTCTATATAATGAGGCTGATAGTTATCGAATACTATAATGTATTTCTAAGGTTTGCGAAGTGATAGGTCTATATGACAGGCAGCACAGCTGCCGATGTGGTGTGTAGCCAACGGAGGGTTGATTGTAGAAATCCCCACGGTGTAAAGGTTGGTATAGGGCGTTTAGAGGATGGACTCTTAGGTTTTGGGATGGGCCATGATGCATGACATAATCTGTTACCATTGTATGCGGGCCAAGGCCTATAATGTGTTTGTAGGTCCTAGGCTTTTATGTGTTATCAAGTTTTGCACACTGAGTCTTGGTGACTCACCCTTTTGTTTTTTTTCCCACTCTACAGATGAGCAGTAGACCGTGGACACGGGAGCCGAGGCGGACTCGAGGGGCCATCAAGACTTTCATTACTATTATGGATTATTATTGTGTTTTTTTGGGGAATATATTTCTGTAATAAGGCCCCATAACTTAGGTTTTGATTTATCTTCTTTCTTGTTATATTGGTTTTTACAACTTATGTTTTGCTTCGAAATCTCAAATATAAAACAAAATGGAAAATGGGCTTTTCAAACCCAATCAACGCATTTAATGGATTATTCGGCTATAATAAACTAGTTTTTAAAACCTATCGAAGCAAAGTTTTCAAGATTTAAACCCGTAGCATACCAGATCCGGTGATGATGTATGGGCCGGGTTTGGGGTGTTACATACCTAGGAACTGGAGGAAACTATGAGAAAATAATGTCTGAAACTCTTTACTGGTAAAATTTTTGAGGACGAAAATTTCTTAAGGGAGAGAGTTGTAACAGCCCAATTTCAGAAAATTGAAACAGTGGTCTCGGGACCACAAATCCAAGCCAAAAAATATAATTTATTATATTTTATTATATGGTCTGTATTATGATAGACATGTCATGAGAAAATTTTGATAAGAAAATTTTATCGATTAAGTGTTTAATTACGAGAAGGACCAAATAGCATAAAATAAAAAAGTTGGATTCTAGTAGCTAGAAGGATCAAATAGCTATGGAATTCAAAACTTAAGGTCCTTATATGGTAATTAGACCATTAATAAAAAGTATGTAGATATTTTGGTGACTCATCCATAGAGATTTAGAAAAAGGGCAAGGACTAAATTGGAAAGTGAAATAATTTAATTAATTAAAAGATGATAAAAAGGAATATCATCTTATTTTATCATCTTCTTCCCCAAAAATACATGGAAACCCTAGGAGAGAGAGAAGAAACTTTCATGGACAAATTGGGTAAGTTTCCTTGGCCATTTTTTTGTATTTTTTATATTTATGAAACGGGATAGCTTAACCTATCTATTTGGGGGATGAATTTAAGAATTTATCAAATTATCGAAATGGGTCATGGATGTATATGCTCAAAATTAGAAATTTATGGTATAAAATGAAAGGTTGTTGATAGAGAAACAACTTTTACAAGGTGATTTTTATGAAAACATGATTTAGGGACTAAAATGTAAAGTTGTGAAATTTAATGAAAAATTATAAATTTTTATGAATACATGTGCTGTAAATTTTGTAATGGGATTTTGGTTAGGCTTGGAATAGGGAGCAAATTGCACAATTTTAATTTTACGAGCTTAGGGACGAAATCAAAATTTAGGGAAAAGTTAGGGGCAAAATGGTAATTTTTCCTACGACGTAAATTGAGTCCACCTAAATACAAAATATGATAAATTGATGTTAAATTTACTCGTATAAATCTGGATAGACTAAATTCGGAGCTAGAACGCGAAAATGAGAAAAATGTTGGATTAGTGGATTTATGTACACGAACATTTGTCAAGGTAAGTTCGTGTAACTAAATTATATATCTTTTACGCTTGAATTAAATGTTGTGTTTTTGAGTTGTATAAAAGCCATAAATATGTGAAATGATCACGTACTCGTTTAAGCCCAATAAATGAAAGTGTCCGATCAATTATAATCCCCGACAAATTATAAATGATAAAAATATTAATTTTATGCTTGAGTTGAATGTGAACATTTGAATTGCATAAATGCATAAATATTTGAGACTGACCACATGCTTGATAGTTCTTGAAAGATGCTAAATTCCATTTCAATAAATGGAAAATTTGATGGATATGTGATTTCCCGAAATGAATGGGGTCCTGCATTTGTTGCGGAAGGGATTTAGCCCAGACGGGTAATCTTGATATGACTCCTCTCGAGCATATGTTATGGATGGGATTTAGCCTGGACAGTGATCCAAATCAAGCTCTTTAGAGCATATATCATAAAAAGGATTTAGCCTGGACTGGTGATCTTGTCGTATATATTTGTGGCTTGAGAGTGTACTCTCTGATATAGTACCCTATGGGTACTTTCGACATGAATTGATGGATTTTGATTCGTACACCTCGAGTGTACTACCTGCGTATCCATCTGTAACACCCCAAACCCGGCCTATGCATTAAGCCTGGATTTTGGCATGCCACACAAATTTAACGTACATTCAAATCATTTAATGAAGTAGAAATCAAATTTCAAAACAATTAAAAGAATGACTTTATCGAAAAATCGAAGTTCATTGAAAACCATAATTAAAAATACAAGAATTTGTCATTTGGTCTATAGAGTAGTAATTGATAAAAACTTTGCATTTATTTAGTGAAATATTTCATCGAAAAGTTTTAAAAGAATTTCCTAAGTTTCAATGATATTTAAGAAAAACTTTTATTTTATACGAGAGTTAAAGAAAAACATTTATAAAAACTAAACTAATCCAACTTAGGAAAACTAAAACATAATAAAATCCATCCACATAATAAAATTCATAATTAAAGAGGCCTTATTACATCGCCATAAAAATAGTACTTAATAAAAATTATTAAAGAAGTCTTAAAGTTTTATAAACCACCATTTGTAGTATAGCCTCCACAAGAAGTCATCTCCGACCCAAGCCTTCATCAAGTATTATTACCTGAGAGGGGAAAAAAATTTGGGGTGAGTTACTTAGAACTCAGTGTGTAACTCACTTACCATAGTCTACTGGGCCAAAACCATTTAAGCAATTATTTGGGCCTAAGCCCATTACAAATAAAATAATTTAGCATGTATGAAATGCAAGTGATATGCAATTCCCAAAACCAAACCTAGATTTCCATCCGCTACACACCACCTATACCAACCAGCACACCTGTGGAGAGCTTTAGTCACCCACCCCGCCAACACACCGAAGTAGGCATTAAGCCGTATATCAAATTTCGTGGACAAGCCACCATATTCACAGAGTTTTCATGGCATTTTCCATTTTTCAGAATTGTGGCAGAGCCACCAAAATTTTGTAGCAAAGCTACCAGAACTTCTCTTCATCAAATAGCCCAACCCATGCATTCGTGTATATAATATGCATAACAATCCATTCATTTAATTATTCCAACATAAGGCCCATTATAAAAATTATTACAATCTGGCCCATTTCACATTTTAGCCCACACTGTCCAATTTTCAAATATCACATATGGCCCAATTATCAGATATCACATATGGCCCAAATATCAAATATCACATATGGCCCAATTATCAAATATCACATATGGCCCAATTATTTATCAAATATCACATATGGCCCAATTATCAAATATCACATATGGCCCAAATATCAAATATCACATATGGCCCAAATATCAAATATCACATATGGCCCAAATATCAAATATCACATATGGCCCAAATTGTCCAATTATCAAATATCACATATGGCCCAATTATCATTTTTATCGAATTAGTCCGTTAAGGGTAATTTCGTAATTTTCATGATCTTAATACCAATTTCAAAATTTTTATCATTAAGGTGATAAATATGCTATTCCTCTCGATTTCACTAACTTGTGATTTCATCCACCGATTTATACGATATAGTCATCTAACCCATGAGATACGGTGTGAGATTACACACCTGATTACGGTGAGAACTACACTCTCCTACTCATCGATATCTAAACACACATCACGATAGATTAGAACACTAAAATTTAATATTAAACTATTCTAATATTAAGCGATCTGGATCTTACCCTCGGAATCTCGAACAACCATTATTTGCGATTTCTCTCCAATCAAAGGTTCAGAACCACGAGTAAATAAGGTTCGGGGGTACGTACGACTTCGAATAATTAATTTTCGCCGGATGAGGGTCCACAACCCAGTGGAAATGTAACATCCTGATATTTTGGGGGCTATGCATTTTACATAATTGAATGATGTTGCATGCTTAATCATTTTTAAGTGCCATTTTGGAAGTTATTTGAGCTTCATTCATTAAGTGAATGCTTTGTTAAACTTTAATTTCTATTAATTAGAGAGAGAACTAAGCTATTAAGGCCTTAAGAATTGATGATAAGAAGTTCTAGCATAAGTTAAGTAATTGGCAAAGTGGTTAAGATGCATGGATGTGTGCTTAAGGTGTAAGGTTCGAATCTCTAGCTTACATTAGGGAGATTTTTAATTTTTTGTTTTCTTCCTTGTAAGTGTCGGCCAAGAATATTCTAGAGTGGATGAGCTTTCATCCATTTTTGGCTTGTTGACCATGAGAAAAGGAAGTTAAAGAACATAAGGCATGGAATCACAAATTCATGATAAGATGAGGGGACAATGGCATAATAAAGGGCTATGTTTTGGGGATGTGTTCATGGTCATTTGACCATGAACCTAGACAACATGAAGGCTAAAGGAGAGGCCTAGTTGTGTAGTAAATTCTTTGGATATGATGGGGAAGAAACAAGGAGGAAAAAGGGGATATGTTGGCATTGATGTGGTAGAATTTATGCTTTGCCATTAGGGGAAAAGTTAGCCAAAAGTCTTTGTTTTGTCCATCTTTTCTCATTTTCTTCAAAAATTCTCTCTAGCCGAATTTGCCATAGAGTTTAGGTAAAAACTCTCTTTTGTTTTAGCTTTCATCCTTTTGACCAAATTTTCTTCTTTTTGGCCGAATGTACCTTAGCCATTTTGGTACATTTTCGCTTTTGATTTAGCCTCAATTGCTTGAACCAAATACAACCTTCTTTCTCTCATTTAGTTTTTATTTTGAAACCAAAAACCACAAAGTTTAAGCACCATTATTCTTCTTCATTTTCTCTCCTCTTGCCGAATGCATCTAAGTTCCATAGTCAATCTCTCTTCTCTTTGATCCTATTCTCTTTTCTTTTCTTTTCATCTTATTTTTCTCTTATCTTTCTCTCATTGCCGAAATCACCATTATCATTTTCTTCTCATCTTTCTCTTTACTTCCTTCTCTTTTCATTCTCCTTCTTCTTTCCCTTCAAAATCGAAACCATCATATTGAAACCACCATTTTTATTCTTTTATTTTGTGAAGGCCGAATCATCCTTTTCTTTTCTTCTTTTTCAAAGCCGAACCTCCAAGTGATCAAAGTAAGATGCTATCAATTATTTTCATTATTCCTTTTTACTTTAGCAAACTTAAAATCATAATCTTTTATTTCTCTCTTAGGTCAATCTCTTGAAAAGACTTTGAAAGGAACTTTGTTGAAGACAACCTTAAGTGACCATTCAATCATCAAGGTAAGATTACTAATTTAGATTATATCATTTTTTTTTAGGCGGATCACTAATCTAAGTTATTTTTAGGAGCGATCTAAGATCATCAAGATAGGTAAGAAAAGAGCCGTTCAAGTGTTTGGAAGAAGGAGGTATTCCTTTACCATCGAATTACAAGCGAAGAAGCGATGTCGGGGTTAGAGATTTTCCACGGGTTGTGGACCCTCTCGCTAACGAGGATCGATTATTCAAGTAGTCGTACAACCAGAACCACTTTACGTTGGTGGAATATCGACGGGTTTTGATCCATCTAGTGGAGAAAACCGCAAATAACCGTCATTCGTGAATCAGGGTAAGGATTTAGATCCATCGTTTATAAGTATAGTTTTTGCTAACAATAGTTTATACTAACCAAGTGTGTTAATCATTTAGGTGTGGGCGAGCTAGAGAGTATTGTTCTCCTTGTTACTAGGTGTGTAACCATACATTAAAATTTCCATAGATTTATGTTTTAAAAAGTGATTATATGATAATATGTTTGTTTGTGGATACCAATCATTGGTATACAAAATTCAGGTATGTTACCTCAATATTCCGTTTATTTTGTTATATGCATTAATATGAAATAAGCATGACTATATTATAATTTGTAGATAAATAGCATGAAAATATGAATTGATATGTATGTGCATGGGCATATGGGTATGTTTAATAAAGGAGGAAGTATTCTGGTGGTTTTACCACAATTCTGGTGACTTCGGTCACATATGTGAAATTGGTGGCTTCGGTCACATATTTGACTCTGGTGGCTTCGGTCACATATTTGGACTTGGTCGGTGACTTGGTCACATCTGTTTTGGTGGCTTTGCCACAATAAGGCGATGTGCATGTTGATCGCAAGAAGCGCCTTGATGGTGTGTAGCGGATGGAGGGTCGATTTAGTAATCCCACGGTGTCTTTGGTTGAGTGCGGGGTGTGTAGCGGATGGATAATTAGGTTGGGCGGGCTTGCATCTCATTTCATATCCATGTAACATTGTATGATTATTATTTGATCTGCTATGAAATGGGCCTTTGGGCTAAATTTGAGTAAAATGGGCCTTTGGGCTAAATTTGAATAAAATGGGCCTTTGGGCTAAATTTGAATAAAATGGGCCTTTGTGCTAAATTTGAGCTAAAATGGGCCTTTGGGCCAAATATTTGATTAAATGGGCCTATGGCCATATGTGAAATTTTGGGCTTGAAAGCATTTCATAAAATGGGCTTTTTAGTGTATGTGTTATACATTGAGTTTATAACTCACCCATTTTATGGGATAACTTTTGAGATAACTCGTAGTGCGATGGATCGGAATGACAAGGATTTCGGTGGCGATGCTGCTCGTATTAAGTATTGTGGAGATTTTCCAACTTAAACTTTTTAAGTTAATTTTTATTATTTAGACTTTATTTTGGGTTTGCCAAATTTTATGTAATAAGGCCACTATAAATTATCTTTAATTTTGTGTTTGGATTTATTTTAAATTCGCCATGAATAATTATCAAATATCTAAATGGTTTTCGATAAATTATTTAAAATGTGTTTGTTACTATTATATAAATGTTTTCAAAGAAATTTTTCTTAAGTTTGGTTTTCTTTTTATTTTATTAATTCCTTCTAAAAAAATAATGTTTCGCTAAAGTTTTACTTGAGGAACATACCAAATCAGTTGGGCTTTTTGGGTAGGGTTTGGGGTGTTTCAGAAAGTCTCGGATTCAAAATAGTCCTTCTCTTAAACTTAGGGGGAATAATGGAACCACCCCTCTTCCAAACACTATTAACAACTCTTTTCATCCCTATTTTGATTGTCATAAATATCCTCGTTCCACAATATGACAATCGAGCGAGAACGTCCCCTAAAAGGAAATCGATTAATAAAATATTTATATCCATATGTCGAGTAATATGAAAATCCTTAATAATCCCTTACCTTTAACACTTTAAATCCGATTTCAATGATCTACGACGTTTACGAACACTTGAGTTTCAACCCTCCACTATCACACTATTATCCAAGGCTTCAAAGAAGAAAAAGAAAATATTGAAGTGAATACCTATGTATAAGAAAAGATTCGGCTATGAATAAACAACAAAAAGAAAAGAAGAATGATTCGGCAAAAGATTTTACCATCAATATTCGGCCATGAAGAAAGGTTTTGAAAAAATTAGTAATGTTTGAGTGTTCCTTACCAAAAAGAAAGAAAGGAGAAAAAGAATAAAGAGAGAGTGTTTATGTGTCGATTTTCAAGGATGGAAGATGAACAAAGAAAGGGTCTTGGAGTTGGCGTATATTCAGCCAAAAGGAAGAAAAAGAAAATGAATTCTGTTTCTTCAAAGTTGCATGGTTTCGGTACAAAAGAGAAAAAAGAAGATGATACTAATTTGGTCAAAAAGAAATGGCCAAACAACCCAAAATTTGCCTATTGCTACAACTACATTCGGCTAGGGAAAAGGGTTTTGGAGAGAATGGAAAAAAATTCTCATGTTGCTAAAGAAATTGACCAAACTAGCTCCTAATCCCTATCAAGCTAGTAACAAAATTCGGCCAACCTCCCTAGCCCCAAAAACCATCCAAGTTCATAGCCATTAAGGATCAACTTCTGCCAACCTTTCTTTCCATAGCACATTTCACAAATTAAGCCATTTGTTCCCTTACTTGCCTTATCCTATTGATTCCTTTCCTCAACTTCAATGTTTCCTTAATCCATTTAGCCACCTTACCATAAAAATTAAAAGTCTAACATACCAAAAATGAAGCTTGGCCGACACTTGATAGGAGCAAGAAAAAATAAAAGATTTCAAATTGCATGCTAGGAGATTCAAACATCTCCCCTCAAGCAAACATACATGCGCCAACACCACTTTGCCAATTGCTCATCTTATGCTAGTTACTTACTCAAAAATTTCCATATGCTATAAATCCACTGACTCCCTCTCTTAAAGTACCATATGCTAAAAATTTTCACCAGGTCCAAATAGATCCCAAGTCTTCTCAGGACTATATTAATCATTCAAAATTTTAATTATACACAAGTTAAGCAGCAAAACATGTTTTATATAAATACTCAAATTTTAGGATGTTACAACTCTACCCTCCTTAAAGAAAATTTCGTCCTCAAAATTTACCTGGCTAAAAGAGATGAGGATATTGTTGTCGAATTGCATCCTCAGGCTCCCACGTAGCTTCCTCCACTCCGTGATTATGCCAAAGAACCTTAACCAACGGCACAGTCTTCTTTATTAACATCTTAACATCGCGATCTAAAATTTTCACTGGTTCCTCCTCGAAAGACAAATCTGGCCTTAATTCCACTTCTTCTACTAGGTATTATATGCGATGGATCCGATCTATAGCGTCTCAAAGATAGAAACATGGAAAACACTATGAATCGACTCAATTCAAGGTAAATCAAGTTGATAAGCCACTTTGGTCCTACACGCTTCAACACACGGTACGGTCCAATGAACCTAGGGCTCAACTTGCCTTTCCTCCCAAATCTAAAAATCTTTTTCCACGGTGAAACTTTCAAAAAGACCTTATCTCCTACTGCAAACTCAATATCTTTACGCTTCAGATCTGCGTATGACTTTTGTCTATCCGAAGCTTCTTTTAATCGCGCTCGAATCACCTTTACCTTTTCTTCTGTCTCAGATATCAATTCAGGACTCGACAACTGTCGTTCCCCTAATTCAGCCCAACAAGTAGGAGTACAGCATCTACGACCATATAACGCTTCATAGGGCGCCATTTTGATACTGGATTGATAACTGTTGTTATACGCAAATTCTGCCAACGATAGAAAATCCTCCCAACTACCTCTGAAGTCGATCACACAACCTCTTAACATGTCTTCCAAAATCTGGATTACTCTTTCTGATTGACCATCTGACTAAGGGTGAAAAGCCGTACTGAAGTTTAACTTTGTTCCCAAAGCCTCATGTAAAGCTTTACAAAACCGTGATGTAAATCTAGGATCCCTGTCCAATATGATAGACACTGGTACCCCATGCAACCTCATGATTTCAGATACATACAGTTTAGCCAACTTCTGCAACGAGTAATCCGTATGAACTGGTAGAAAATGAGTAGTCTTTGTTAATCAATCTACTACCACCCAGACAGAATCTTTCTTAGTAGGTGTTAAGGGTAACCCACTAATAAAATCCATCGTTATCTGCTCCCATTTCAATAATGAAATCTTTACCGGTTGCAACAATCCAGACGATGATTGATGTTACGCCTTTACTTGTTGACAAGTCAAACACTTTCCCACAAATTCATAACTTCTCGTTTTAACTTTGGCCACCAATACATTCACGGAGATCCCGATACAACTTATTTCCTCCGAAGTGTATAGCATAAGGGCTACTATGCGCCTCAAGAAGAATCATTTGCCTCAAATTCGAATCCTTGGGCATACAAACCCTTCCACAAAAACACAGTACACCATCTTTGTTCAAACCAAGATCTCCTATTACACCACTTTTAGCTTGTTGTATTAAAGGACCCAACTTTTCATCGGATAATTGCTTTTCTTTAATTTTCTCTAACCATAGAGGCTTCACCTAAAGTTCCGCTAACAAACTGCCATCCTCATACAAACTGAGATGAGCAAACATTGCTCTTAACTCTGATACAACATTATGACTCAACGCGTCTGCCACAACGTTAGCCTTTCCAGATGATACTCGATTGAGAAATCATAATCCTTTAACAGCTCCACCCATCTTCATTGTCTTAAATTCAACTCCTTTTGGGTAAGGAGATACTTAAGACTCTTATGATCCGTATAAATGATTGACTTCTCACTGTAGAGATAACACCTCTAAATCTTTAATGCAAACACTACCGCAGCCAACTTCAAATCATGAGTAGGATAATTGACTTCATGCGGCCTCAACTGTCGAGAAGCATAAGCTACCACTTTTCCACTTTGCATCAGTACACATCCTAAACCCGTGTGTGACGCATCACAGTAAACGATAAACTCTTTTCTGGCCTCAGGTTGAATCAGTACTGGCGCTTCCGTTAGAATCTTCTTCAGTTTCTCAAAACTTTCTTGTTGTTTATCGGTCTACACTTCCTTTCGCAATAGCTTAGTTAGGGGTGCAGCAATCAACGAAAACCCCTCAACAAAACATCTATAATAGCCAGCCAAACCCAAGAAACTACGAATCTCGACTCATCGACTTGGGTTTCCAATCCAACACAGCCTCTACCTTTCGAGGATCAACTCTTATACCTTTGGCTGACACTACATGACCCAAGAAAATCACTTCCTTTAACCAAATTCACACTTACTGAATTTATCATAAAGTTGTTTATCTCGCAAAATTTGCAACACAGTGCGCAAATGAGAGTCATGCTCTTCTTCATTCCTCGAATATACTAAGATGTCATCTATGAACACTACTACGAACCAATCTAAATAAGGTTGAAAGACTCGGTTCATCATGTCCATAAATGCAGCTGGTGCATTAGTCAAACCAAACGGCATCACTAAAAACTCATAATATCCATAACGAGTTCGAAATGCAGCCTTATGAATATCTGCCTCTTTCACCTTGAGTTGATGATAACCCGATCTCAAATCAATCTTGGAGAAGACTGAAGCTCCTCTTAATTTATTAAACATGTCGTCGATTCTCGGCAATGGATACCTATTCTTGATCATCAACTTATTCAACTGCCTATAATCAATGCACATACGCATCGACCCATCCTTCTTCTTGGCAAACAAAACCGATGCTCCCCACAGAGACACACTTGGTCGAATAAATCCCCGATCTAGCAGTTCTTGAATTTGAGCTTTAAGTTTCGCTAAATCCTTCGGCGCCATTCTATAAGGAGCAATGGACACTGGAGCAGTTTTGGGCAAAAGCTCAATGCCAAATTCTACTTTCCGATCTGGAGGTAAACCTGGAAGTTCCTCGAGAAAGACATCTGAAATTTCTTTCACTGTTCTCACACCTTCTACCGATAAATCCTTGGCATCCAAAGCACTAATGAATGCTAGGAATGCTCCATTCCCTTTCCGCACCAACTTTTCTGCCTTCAAAGCAGATACCACATTTGCCAAAAAGTTTCTTCTTTCGCCTATCATTATTACCTCCTCATCATCAACAGTCCTTAATGACATCTACTTTTCGGCACAATCCAATTGTGCCCGATGCTTCACCAACCAATCCATGCCCAAAATAAGATCAAACTCACTAAAAGGTAATTCCATCAAGTCTGCTAGAAATACCTCTCTTTGAATCTCTAAGGGCACGTCTCTAAATAATTTATTCACTATTACCGACTATCTTAAAGGACTAATTACCGTCATCTCTCTATCGATAATCTGAGATCTAATATTTAGGTTTCCAGATATAGCACTAGCAACAAACGAGTGGGTAGACCCGATATCTATCAAAGCAGTAACATGTACATCAGAAATGAAGAACGTACCAGTTATCACATCAGGTGCATCACCGTTCTCACGACGCCTGATAGCATAGACCAATCCTGGTTGTCTTGCCTCCGTGTTACCTTTAACACCATTACCTCGACCCGATGCACCTTGTCCATATCCGTTACCATTACCACCACGACCTAGTCCACGACCTCTTGGTGGTCTTTGAGTACATCTAATTGGTGAGCATCGAGGTTCTGAGCTTCTGAGTCGTATCAGTCCGTCGAGGACAATTCTTAAACTGATGATCCTTGGATCCACATTTAAAACAGGCTCCAGTTTTCCTCCAACATTCTTCAGGATGTCGTCTTCTACAATCGGCACATTCTCGACTCTGATTGGTAGTCACAGGTGCCCTAACTTGAACTGGCTCATCATTTCGTGACCTCTTTTGAAACCTTTTAGAAGAACCAGAGTACTTAAAATCCCTCTTGCCTCTGACTTTTTCCCGGTTCTAGCGTTCTAAATTCTTAACCACTTCGACTATCTTAGATTTCTCTACAAGCGAGGTAAAAGTCCGTACTTGTTGTGGGACTATCAGTACCCGCAACTCATCATTCAACCCATCCTCAAAGCGTACACAGTGCTTATGATCAGTCTACACTATAGTACGAGCATAACGACTCAAACGAAGAAATCTTACCTCGTAAGCTGCTACAGTCTTACTTCCTTAACCAAATTCAGGAATTTCTTCCTCCGGGCATCTACATAACTTGTCCCGATGTACTTTCCTTGGAAAGCAGCTTTAAAGAAATCCCAATTAACCAATGCAGCCTCGGTGCCTTCTCGAACAGTAAGCCACCATTGATACGCCTCGTCTCTTAGCAAAGACACGGCTCCTCTCAGTTTCTGCTCAACGGTGCACTCCAAATCATCCATAATTCATTCTACAGCCTCAAGCCAATATTCTGCCACATTCGGAGCTACACCGAAAACATCTCTAAAAACTTCTGCACCACTAGACTTGAGTCGTTCCGATAATGATCCGCGAGTTACTGGCCCAGTTTTGGCCCCAGCTACTCTTTTGAGGACTCGCAACATTGCTTGAGTCAAAGCATTATCCATATTCGTATGATCATGAGATCCAGTTTCGCTCTCGAATGACGCAGGTGCATCCATTTCCGATATATGACCCAGCGCTTTAGATGTAGAACCTCGTCCTCTACCACGGCCACGTCTACCGCGTCCACGACCACGTCCTCTAGAGCTCATATTGACTAATTCACTTTTAATCTGATTACAAGTTTTATGAATCAGAATATTATTTTAGTGTTTATTAACGATATTTTATAAGATATAAGAGATAGGGTTGTTTTCGCAATCACATCCTATAGTCTCGATTTTATCGTTTTCAATTAGGGGCTGGGCTAGGTATGCCTTAAAATTAATGGCAGTTAATGGACATGAAAGTCCGATTAACAAAGTGGCTCCATCTGCTTAAGAAATTGGAAGTAGCACTAATGAGGGCCTGGGTTCGAGTCCAGTCGACATCAAGGGTGTTTTATTTTTGGGTGTTGGAGCTAAAATGAGGAGGGCTGAGTCAAAGAGGGTTTAAAGAATGTTGTGGGCGTTGGTGGTCAAGAAAGATGGGCTGGTAAAGTGGCTGGAGTGTTGTAAGGAGGGCTTGGTGCAGGTCGTGAGTTCAAGGCACAAGGGAAGCAGAATTTTGGATGTCTATTTTGCAAGCTGGCGTTAAAGATAGAGAGGGCTTAAAAGGAAAATATGGCGCGTTATGACATGAAAACGCTGGGCATAATGGTGCAGGCGTTATTTGGGAGCTTGTTCCACGGGTCCCGTGTTCGAACCATGGAGGTTTGCAGTTGGGGTTTTATCTTTTCTTGCTAACGTGAAGAGGTGGAGTGAAGGTGGACGCACATGGGAGCTTCAAATAGATAAGATTAAACGATGTTGTTTAGTCCTTTTGAATTAATTTGGTAGGTAAGTGATAAGCTTACTTTATTTTATTTTAGATAATTGTAGGATTATTTTATTTAGTTTAAATTAGTAAATAGGAGTTGTTATTGGTTTATTTGAATTTGATAAGGAGATAAAATATGAGATAAATTAGGAAGGGATGTTGGGATTTGAGGAAGCCATGGCCAAATGTGGGGGCACTTGAGTGCATGATCGGTTTTGGGGGATTGGTTAGGGGGAGTAGCCGAATTTTATTTAAGGGTGGTGTGCCTTCCTTTTTGTCGAATTTTAGTTTATTCTTCTAAAGCCTTACTCCTCTTTGCCTTCCTTTTTATTTTTTTTTAATTTGGCCGAACCTTCAAGTAAAGTTACTTCTTTTTGTGCTTTGAAACCGAAAGCCTCAAGCAGCATATACCCTTGCCGATTTCTTCTTTGGCCATTTAATCAGTTGTTGCTTTTTATTTTTTTTCTTTTAATCTCTTTGGTAGCCGAAACTTCTCCTCTCCTATTAGTTTGCACCTTGGCCGAATTCTAGGTGTGGTGTGGATCTCTTCGGATTTTCTCTTTCAATCGTTGGTAGTCAGATTCGGAAAGTGGTGGTAGGGATCCATGTTAGTAATTATTCTTTTATTATTCGAAAGTCGAAGGCTATTAAGGCTAATCATTTATGCATTTTAGGGTGTGGCTGATTGCAAAAAAGGGACCATTTTGTAGTTTTGAGATTTGATTGGAAACCAAATCGGTTGTAAGGTAAGGGGTTCAGCGCTAACCTTGTAGTTTATTTGATTTGGCCGAATGGCCTTGTTGCTAATCTCTATGTTTGGCTGAATAAAGGAGCAAGGATATCTAGTGTCATAAATCGATTCTCCGAGATTCGAGATATATTGGTAAGAAATATTTAATTGGTTTCGGTGTTTAGATTTATGATTTGGGTGATTAACCGGTTTATCTGATTAAGCGTTTTGATGGAGGCAACTACCAGTAAAGGTGGGCAAGGGAAAGCCCTCGTCCAAGTTTAAGAAAAGAGCCGCCTCAAGCGATTCGGGATTGGCCACCGGGTGTGGGCCAAGAAGGGAGAAAAGCGTAAGGCGATAGCCATAGTCTCGCTTAGCGATAGCGTCGGGATCGAGGGTTTAGAGCTTCAGGTTATAAGGTGTGTAGCTAGCCTATTGTTTCCAGGATTTATGCGATTTGTATGTGTAATGTGTTTACTAACAAGTGCAGTGATAAATGTGATATAGTTACCCTTAAAGGGTATGACGATGACCAGGTTAGTTCCGAACCTGTTGAGATATGGCTATTGATTTGTATATGTGTGGGAATGCCTTGACTATGAATAAACATGTGCATGCATTATCATGACTATATTTTATGTTGCATGTGCATGGGCGGGCTATGAAAGAAGGTACGGGTGTACTTCGGGTACGTGGTTTGATGAGTAGCTATGTGCCTCATCGTGATTGATATCGGCTATGTGCCATATCGTGGATTGATGAGTGACTATGTGTCCCATCGTGATTTTGGTGTTAGCTATGGCTACATTGTGGATTGGCACTGACTGAGGTCGCGTTGTGGATTTTGTGCTTAATTGCACGTGGATGGCATTGAATGCCTTTGTGGAGTTAAAAGAGAGGGTGATTTAATAATCCCACGTGTGTGTAGGTTTGGATAAGGGGTGTGTAGAGGATGGACCTTAGGCTTGGGTTGGGATTCATTATTGCATAATTATGGTATGTGAATACATGTGATCGTGAACTTGAATAAGAAATGGGCTAAGCCCAGTATGTGGAGGGTATGTGACTAATTACCCGGTTACCTGATAAATGTTATGAGTATGGGCCAAGCCCAGAATATGTTATGATTTGAACATGATATGTGATACCTGATGCATGGGTTATTACGTGGTTAGCATGTGGGTGGAATTCAGTGGTTAATTACACACTGAGTCTATGTGACTCACCCAACTTTTTAACCATCGCAGGTGATTCGTGATTTTGGACCGGGTTGGAGTGGATGCAAAGGTGGCCATGCAGAAGAAGATTTTCATACAGAAGTTGTTTTTCTTTATTTAATAGATGTTTTAGTTATTTTTATATTAAGTACTTGGTTTTAAATAAAGGTTGTAATAAGGGCCTTTTATTTATTTTTGGAATTGTTTTTATAAGTATTTTTATTTTGGGCTTGGTTAAATTGAATGCTATGTCAAGATGAATTAAATTTTATCAACTTTTTATTCAAATGGGTTTTACATATATTCACTAAGGTTCAATTTTGGACATTATAATAACATCAAAGTTTTCATACAATATCAAATAGACATGGAATTTTAAAAGTTAGTATATTTTCATGTTTTATCTCTAAAGTAAAAATTATTTTAATCCGTTTTTCCATAGTGACATACCAGATCCGGTCAGGGCTTGTGGGCCGGGTTTGGGGTGTTACACCTAAAACTAGAAGTTCTAGAGTGTTCTTAAGGTCTCATCACAATAATAAACATTTAATAAACAAATACTTACTTGACTTGGTGTCGGACGCTCGTGGTGCCATACTACCTTTAAAATGTAAAGTCTAGAAAATTAAGTAGTTTTTAAACAAAATTATTGTTGAACCCAAACCACAGTCGAGTTTTGAAATCTGGCTCTGATACCACAAAATGTAACACCCCAAACCTGGCCTATGCATTAAGTCCGGATTTTGGCATGCCACGCAAATTTAACGTACATTCAAATCATTTAACGAAGTAGAAATCAATTTTCAAAACGATTAAGAGAATGACTTTATCGAAAAATCAAAGTTCATTGAAAACCATAATTAAAAATACAAGAATTTATCTTTTGATCTATAGAGTAGTAATTGATAAAAACTTTGGATTTATTTAGTGAAATATTTCATCGAAAAGTTTTAAAAGACTTTCCTAAGTTTCAATGATATTTAAGAAAAACTTTTATTTTATCGAAAGTTATAGAAAAGCATTTATAAAAACTAAACCAATCCAACTTAGGAAAACTAAAACATAATAAAATCCATCCACATAATAAAATCCATAATCAAAGAGGCCTTATTACATCGCCATAAAAATAGTACTTAATAAAAATTATTAAAGAAGTCTTAAAGTTTTATAAACCACCATTTGTAGTATAGCCTCCACACAAAGTCATCTCTGACCCAAGCCTCCATCAAATAGTATTACCTGAGAGGGGGAAAAAATTTGGGGTGAGTTACATAGAACTCAGTGTGTAACTCAATTACCATAGTCAACTGGGCCAAAACCATTTAAGCAATTATTTGGGCCTAAGCCCATTACAAATATAATAATTTAGCATGTATGAAATGCAAGTGATATGCAATTCCCAAAACCAAACCTAGATTTCCATCCGCTACACACCACCTGCACCAACCAGCACACCTGTGGGGAGCTTTAGTCACCCACCCTGCCAATACACCGAAGTAGGCATTAAGCTGTATATCAAATTTCGTGGACAAGCCACCATATTCACAGAGTTTTCATGGCATTTGCCATTTTTAAGAATTGTGGCAGAGCCACCAAAATTTTGTAGCAAAGTTACCAGAACTTCTCTTCATCAAATAGCCCAACCCATGCATTCATGTATATAATATGCATAACAATCCATTCATTTAATTATTCCAACATAAGGCCCATTATAAAAATTATTACAATCAGGCCCATTTCACATTTTAGCCCACATTGTCCAATTTTCAAATATCACATATGGCCCAATTATCAGATATCACATATAGCCCAAATATCAAATATCACATATGGCCCAATTATCAAATATCACATATGGCCCAAATTGTCCAATTATCAAATATCACATATGGCCCAATTATCAAATATCACATATGGCCCAAATATCAAATATCACATATGGCCCAAATATTAAATATCACATATGGCCCAAATTGTCCAATTATCAAATATCACATATGGCCCAATTATCATTTTTATCGAATTAGCCCGTTAAGGGTAATTTCATAATTTTTCATGATCTTAATACCAATTTCAAAATTTTTATCATTCAGGTGATAAATATGCTATTCCTCTCGATTTCACTAACTTGTGATTTCATCCACCGATTTATAGGATATAGTCATCTATCCCATGAGAAACGGTGTGAGATTACACACCTGATTACGGTGAGAACTACACTCCTTCTCTCGTCGATATCTAAACACACATCTCGATGGATTAGAACACTAAAATTTAATATTAAACTATTCTAATATTAAGCGATCTAGATCTTACCCTCGAAATCTCGAACAACCACTATTTGCGATTTCTCTCCAATCAAAGGTTCATAACCACGAGTAAACAATGGTTTGGGGGTACGTACGACTTCGAATAATTGATTTTCACGGATGAGGGTCCACAACCCGGTGGAAAGTCTCGAATTCCCGAAATAGTCCTTCTCTTAAACTTAGGGGGAATAATGGAACCACCCCTCTTCCGAACACTATTAACAACTCTTTTCGTCCCTATTTTGATTATCACAAATATCCTCGTTCCACAATATGACAATCGAGCGAGAACGTCCCCTAAAATGAAATCGATTAATAAACTATTTATATCGATATGTCGAGTAATATGAAAATCCTTAATAATCCCTTACCTTTAACACTTTAAATCCGATTTCAACGATCTACGACGTTTACGAACACTTGAGTTTCGACCCTCCACTATCACACTATTGTCCAAGGCTTCAAAGAAGAAAAAGAAAATTTTGAAGTGAATACCTATGTATAAGAAAAGATTCAGCTATGAATAAACAACAAAAAAAAGAAGAATGATTCGGCAAAAGATTTTACCATCAATATTCGGCCATGAAGAAAGGTTCTGAAAAAAATAGTGATGTTTGAGTGTTCTTTACCAAAAAGAAAGAAAGGAGAAAAAGAATAAAGAGAAAGTGTTTATGTGTCGATTTTCAAGGATGGAAGATGAACAAAGAAAGGGTCTTGGGGTTGGTGTATATTTGACCAAAAGGAAGAAAAAGAAAATGAATTATGTTTCTTCAAAGTTGCATGGTTTCGGCACAAAAGAGAAAAAAGAATATGATACTAATTTGGTCAAAAAGAAATTGCCAAACAACCAAAAATTTGCCTATTGCTACAACTACATTCGGCTAGGGAAAATGGTTTTGGAGAGAATGGAAAAAAAATGCTCATGTTGCTAAAGAAATTGACCAAACTAGCTCCTAATCCCTATCAAGCTACTAACAAAATTCGGCCAACCTCCATAGCCCCAAAAACCGTCCAAGTTCATAGCCATCAAGGATCAACTTTTGCCAACCAGTCTTTCCATAGCACATTCCACAAATTAAGCCATTTGTTCCCTTACTTGCCTTATCCTATTGATTCCTTTCCTCAACTTCAATGTTTCCTTAATCCATTTAGCCACCTTACCATAAAAATTAAAAGTCTAATATACCAAAAATGAAGCTTGGCTGACAATTGATAGGAGAAAGCAAAAATAAAAGCTTTCAAATTGCATACTAGAAGATTTGAACCTCTCCCCTCAAGCAAACATTAATGCGCCAACACCTTTTGCCAATTGCTCATCTTATGCTAGTTACTTACGCAAAAATTTCCATATGCTATAAAGCCACTGACTCCCTCTCTTAAAGTACCATATGCTAAAAATTTTCACTAGGTCCAAGTAGATCCCAAGTCTTCTCAGGACTATACTAATCATTCGAAATTTTAATTATACACAAGTTAAGCACCAAAACATGTACCATATAAATACTCAAATTTTAGGATGTTACACCATCGATATTTTAGATATGTTGTAACACCCCAAACTAGGTCTATGCGTTAAAACGAGATTTGGTTTGTCACACATAACGAACATCCATTTAATTATCTAATGATTTAGGTAAAACAGTTCTACAAAACCTTTTGAAAATGAAGTTTGGTAAAAACCAAGAATTTGATTTAAAATTGATGAATAAAGTAGTACTAGTTTGAAATCTTATTACTATTTAATATTTAATTGTTAAAGACTTTAAAATAATTTTTAAAGAGTTCAAAAGAATCGAAAATAAGAAAATTTAAAGAATCTCATATGTTTTAAAAACAAAATATTTAAGGAAACATTATTAAAATAGTACTAGTCCAAATTAAGTGTTTAAAGCATAATTAAATCCATCCACACATAAAAATCCATAAAATAATAATAACAGAGGCATTATTACATCATACCCAAAATAGTAATTAAATGAATATACTTAATCGAAGTTCATAGTTTATAAAATCCTTGTTCAAGTATGGCCTCCACGAAGTCATCCCATTGAAGCCTTCATCAATTGCCATTACCCGAGAAGGATAATAAAGCGAGTGAGTTACTCGAACTCAAGTGTATAACCCACTTACCATATCCACTGGGCCAAATCATCAAGACATTAATAATAATAATAATAATAATGCATGTAGAATGAAATTCCCAACCAATCCTAAATTTTCCATCTGCTACACACCACCCGTACCAACCAACACACCTGTGGGGATCAAGTCAACCCACCCCTCCAACACACCAATCGCAGGCATAAAGCCATTTAAATAATATTGTGGTGCACCACCGAACTAGATTGTGGCAAAGCCACCTGAACTAGATTTTTGGCAACAGGCCTTTCTTCTCTTCGTCAATTTTCCCAACCCATGCAATCATGTTTATATATAAAACATAACAATACATTCACATGATTAATTTAACAAAAGGCCCATAATACAAGTGGATCCATATTTCAAATTTTAATTTTGGCCCATAAGGCAAAATAGCATTTTAGCCCATTTAACGATCTAGCAAACCTTGGCCCATATATTGATCTAGCAGTTTTTGGCCCATATATCGATCTAGCAGTTTTTGGCCCATGTATCGAACTAGCAGTTTTTGGCCCATATATCGATCTAGCAGTTGTTGGCGCATATATCACATGAGGCATAAAATTTTACCATTTATCAAATAACCCATTGAGGGCGTTTTCATAATTTCCATGACTTTAACCGTTTTCATGCATTTACACAAAAGTGTTAATTATTTTGTATTTCTCTGATTTTGCCATCTTTACGATTTTATCCCAATACTTACAATATAGTATCTAACCCGAGAGATAAGTGTGAAGTTACACACCTGGCTACAGTGAGAACTAGACTTTCCACTCGTCGATACCTAAACACGCATCACGATAATTTAGAACACTAATACTATTTATAAATCTATTCTTATAAATAACGATCTAGACTTTACCCTTGGAATTTTGAACAACTTCTATATGCGGTTTTTCCCCGATTGTTGGTTCGTTTCCCGATAAATATCCACGAACAAGCAAAGGTTCAAGAGTACGAATGGCTTCAAATAATAGATTCTCCTCGGATGAGGGTCTACAACCCGGTGGAAAATCTCAGATTCCCGAAACAGCCCTTCGCTTAAATTTCGGGGGAATAGAAGAACCAACCCTCTTTCAAACACTATTCACAACCTTTTTCGTCCCTATCTTGATTGTCTCCATTGACAAACGATCGTTAGTCCAACTAAAAAGTATATCAGAAAATGTGACTAACGGTTTTAAGGGTGAAATCGGCTTACCACAAAATATCCTTGTTCCACAAGATAAAAATTGAGTGATAACATCCCCTAAAACGAAATCGATTAGTAGTCCGTCTATAACAATATGTCGAGTAGTATATAGCTCCTTGATAAGAACCCTTACCTTGAAAAATATGATCCGAACTTAACAACCTCAAGATGACTTTGACGAGATGGTGATTCGGCCCTCCACTATCACACTATAAAAATGAAAGATTGTCTAAGGGAAAAGAACGTTATTGTCGGTCATAAGACCCTCCCAAAATTATATATATTCAGCTAAGAAAATGAGGGAAAAGAAAAGATTCGAAAAGAGTTCTTACTGATTGCTTAAACAAAAGTTGAAGGAATAACCAATAAAACAATATAGATGAAGAGAAGATTCGGCTTTGAAGGAAAATTGAAGGAAATGGTACTAGTACCATTCGGCCATGGGGAGAGAATAATGGAGAAGGTGTTTGAATGATAAATAAAATGGAGAGTAAAAGAGAATAGGAAGTAGGTGTTTATGATTCGATTTTCAAAGAGAAGAAAAGAGAAAGAGAAAAGTGATGAGTTTAGGAACAAAATGCATTCGGCAATGGGGGAGGAGAAGGAAAAAGAAATGGCTTTTCGTGTTGATAATTTTGGCACTAGGAGAGAATACAAGATGAAGCACTTGAGAGGTTTTGCAAAATAAATGACCCAAATGGTCAAAAAAAAAGTGACCAAAAGAAACAAAACAAAAGTTGCTTCCTCCTAACATAAACACATTCAGCCAAGAGAGGGAAAGATGAAAGGAGAAATGTCTAGCAAAACAAAAGTGACCAAATGATACCCAAAAGTTACCAGTCAAACTAAACCTATCACCAAAATTTGCCACCCAAAATTTGGCTCCCCCTTTAGTCCACAATGCCGTCCAAATTCATGGACAAAATGTCCATTCAAAAGTTTCCAAGACATCATCTTGTATCATGCCTTGTGATCCTCTACTTTCCAAAAGACTAAAAATTCTATCCCTAAAATCAAGTTGATTCTATCCCTAAATTCATTCTTGCCATAACCTTTAGCCTCCTTACCATAAAAGAATTTGTCTATCTTATCCATGAATGAAGCTTGGCTGACACTTGCTAGGAAAGAGCAAAAATAAATGCTCTCAATTTGCATGCTAGGAGATTTGAACCTCTCCCCTCGATACCATACATGTAGCGCATATCCACTTAACTAATAACTCAACTTATGCTATCTTTTACCACTTTAATTAACTTAAACTTCATAGCCACCTGATTCCTCTACAGTAAAGTACTCTTTACTAAAATTTATTCTAACTCCGAATAAACCCGAGCCTTCTCAAGACTATATTAAACACACAAATAAAATCATTCACAAGCTAAACACCAAAAACATGCAACATATCGATACTCACATTTTTAGGATGTTACAATTCTACCCCTTAAAGAAAATTTCGTCCTCAAAATTTTACCTGATTAAAAGAGGTGAGGATATTGTTGCCGAATTGCATCCTTAGGCTCCCACGTAGCTTCCTCCGCTCCGTGATTACGCCATAAAACCTTGACCAATGGCACGGTCTTCTTTCTTAGCACCTTAACATCTCGGTCTAAGATTTCCACTGGTTCCTCCTCAAAAGATAAGTCTAATTTCAACTCCACTTCTCTACCGGTACTATGTGAGACGGATCCGATCTATAGCACCTCGGCATAGAAACATGGAAAACATTATGAATCTGACTCAACTCCGGAGGTAATTCAAGCTGATAGGCCAATGGACCAATACGCTTCATCACACGATATGGTCCAATGAACCTAGGGCTCAACTTGCCCTTCCTTCCAAATTTGAAAATCTTCTCCCAAGGTGAGACTTTCAGAAAGACCTGATCTCCCACCGCAAACTCAATATCCTTACGCTTCAGAATCGCATACAATTTTTGTCCATCCGAAACTTCCTTTAATCGCACTCGAAGCACCTTTATCTTTTCTTCCGTCTCAAATATCAACTCAGGACCCAACAACTGTTGTTCCCCCAATTTAGTCCAACAAGTAGGGGTATGACACCTACGACCATATAAAGCTTCATAAGGCACCGTTTGGATACTGGATTGGTAACTGTTATTAGACGCGAACTCTGCCAATGGTAGGAAATCCTCCCAACTACCTCTGAAGTCGATTATACAACCACGTAACATGTCTTCCAAAATCTGAATTACTCTTTCTGACTGACCATCTAACTGAGGATGAAAAGCCGTACTAAAGTTTAACTTTGTTCCCAAAGCCTCATGTAAAGCTTTCCAAAACCGTGATGTAAACTTGGGATCCTTGTCCGATATGATAGACACTGGTACCCCATGCAACCTCACGATCTCAGATACATATAGCTTAGCCAACTTCTGTAACGAGTAGTCCGTACGAACTGGAAGAAAATGAGCAGTCTTCGTCAAATGATCAACTACTACCCAAACATAAATTTTCTTAGTAGGTGTTAAAGGTAACCCACTAACAAAATCCATTGATATCTGCTCCCATTTTCATAGGGGAATCTTTACCGGTTGTAATAAGCCCGACGGCGCTTGATGCTCCTCCTTCACTTGTTGACAAGTCAAACATTTACCTACAAACTCAAAATCTCAAGCTTCAACCACAGCACCAATACTGCTTCACGGAGATTTCGATACATCTTATTTCCTCCGGGTGCATAGCATAAGGGCTACTATGCGCCTCCCGCAGAATCATTTGTCTCAAATCTAAGTCCTTGGGCATACAAATTCTTCCATGAAAACACAACACTCCATCCTTATTCATACCAAAATCCCCTATTTCACCACTTTCAACTTGCTGAATTAAGGATCCCAACTTTTCATCTAATATCTGCTTTTCCCTGATTTGATCTAACCACAGAAGCTTCACCTAAAGTTTCGCTAACAGACTACCATCCTCATACAAACTCAGATGAGCAAACATTACTCTTAAATCAGATACTACCTAACAACTTAACGCGCCTGCTACCATGTTAGCCTTTCCAGGATGATACTCGATTGAGAAATCATAATCCTTTAACAACTCCACCCACCTTCTTTGTTTCAAGTTTAACTCCTTCTAGGTAAGAAGATCCTTAAGACTCTTATGATTCATATAGATGATAGACTTTTCACCGTAGAGGTAGTGCCTCCAAATCTTTAAAGCAAACACTACCGCAACCAACTCCAAATCATGAGTAGGGTAGTTTACTTCGTGCGGTCTCAACTGACGAGAAGCATAGGCCACCACTTTTCCATTTTGCATCAAGACACATCCTAAACCCGTGTGTGACGTGTCACACGATGAGCGATAAATTCTTTTCCAAATCGGGTTGAATCGATCTTGGTGCTTAGTCAAAATCTTCTTCAATTTCTCGAAACTTTCTTGTTGTTTATCAGTTCATACATACGGTACTCCCTTTTGCAATAGCTTAGTTAGGGGTGCAACAATCAACGAAAACCCCTCAACAAAGCGTCTATAATATCCAACCAAACCTAAGAAACCCTGAATCTCAACTACTGACTTTAGTAGTTTCCAATCCAATACAGCCTCAATCTTCCGAGGATCCACCCTTATTCTTTTAGCTGACACCACATGACCCATAAAAGTCACTTCCCTTAACCAAAATTCACATTTATTGAATTTGGCATAGAGTTGCTTATCACGAAGTAACTGCAATACTATACGCAAATGTGAGTCATGCTCCTCTTCATTTCTTGAATATACCAAAATGCCATACATGAACACAACCACAAACCGGTCTAAATAAGGTTGAAAGATTTGATTCATCATGTCCATAAATACAGATGGTGCATTGGTCAACCCAAACGGCATCACTAAGAACTCATAATGTCCATAATGAGTTCAGAATGCCATCTTATGAATATCTGCCTCTTTCACTTTGAGTTGATGATAACCTGATCTCAAATCAATTTTGGAGAAAACTAATGCTCCTTTCAATTGATCAAATAGGTCATCAATTCTCGGCAAGGGATACCTATTCTTGATCGTTAATTTATTCAACTGCCTGTAATCAATGCACATATGCATCGACCCATCCTTCTTCTTAACGAACAAAATTGTTGCTCCCCACGGAGACACACTAGGTCGAATAAATCCTCGATCCAATAACTCTTGAATTTGAGCTTTAAGCTCCGCCAACTCCTTTGGTGCCATCCTATAAGGTGCAATAGACACTAGAGCCGTTTCGGGTAAAAGCTCAATACCAAATTCTACTTCCCGATTTGGAGGTAAACTAGGAAGTTCTTCGGGAAAGACATCTAAAAATTCCTTCACCGTTCTCACATCTTCCACTGATAACTCCTTGGCATCCAAAGCACAAATAAAAGCTAGGAATGCTCCATACCCTTTCTGCACCAACTTTTCTACCTTTAACGCAGATACCACATTTGCCAAGTAATTCCTTCGTTCGCCTATCATTACTACTTCCTTATCATCCGAAGTCCTTATTGACATCCACTTTACAACACAATCCAAATACGCCCGATGCTTCACCAACCAATCCATGCCTAGAATAAGATCGAATTCACCGAAAGGCAGTTCCATCAAATCCACCAAAAATATTTCTCTTTGGCGTTCTAAAGGAACGTCTCTAAACAGTTTTATTCATAAATATCGACTGTATTAAAGGACTAATTATCGTTATCTCACTATCGATAATCTCAGATTCTATATTCATGTTTCCAGATATGGCATTAGCAACATACGAGTGGGTAGAACCGATATCTATCAAAGCAGTAACAGGCACATCAAAGATGAAGAACGTACCAGTTATCACATTAGTTGCATTGCCATCCTCACGGCGTCTAACCGCATAGACCAACCTTGGCTGTCTTACCTCCACATTACCTCTAGAACCATTGCCTCGACCCGGTGCACCTTGCCCGCGTCCAACCCCATTACCACCACGACCTGGTCCACGACCTCTCGGTGGCTGCTGAGCGCCATTGGCCGACTAAGCATCAGGGTTAAGAGCTTCCTGAGTCGTATCCATCCGTCGAGGGCAATTCTTATATTGATGATCCTTGGAACCACATTTATAACAAGCATCAGTTTTCCTCCAGCACTCTCCGGGGTGTCATTTTCCATATTCGGCACAGTCTCGACTCTGGTTAGTAGCCACAGGTGCTCTACCTTGAGCTGGCTCATCATTTTAAGGCCTCTTCTGAAACCTTTTTGAAGAACCTGAATACTTTATATCTCTCTTGCCTTTGACACTTTCCCGGTTCTGGCGTTCTGAGCTCTTAGGCTCTTTGGTTATCTTGGCTTTCTCCACAAGCGTGGCAAAAATTCTTACTTGTTGTGGGGCTATCAGTACCTGCAACTCATCATTCTACCCATCCTCGAATCGTACATAGTGCTCATGATCCGTTGGTACTATAGTTCGAGCATAACGACTTAAGCATAAAAATTCTGCCTCATAAGCTGCCACCGTCTTATTTCATTGAACTAGATTCAAGAATTCCTTCCTCTGAGCATCCACTTAACTTGTCCCTACATATTTCCCTTGAAAGGCAGCTTTAAAGAATTCCTAAGTAATGAATGGAGCTTCGGTGCCTTCTCGAACAGTAAGCCACCTTTGATATGCCTCGTCCCTTAACAAGAACACCGCTCCTCTTAGTTTCTGCTCTACAGTGCACTCTAGATCATCCATAATTTGCTCTATAGCCTCAAGCCAATGTTCAGCAATATTCGAGCTACACCAGAAACACCTCTAAAAACTTCAGCACCACTTGATTTTAGTCGCTCCGATATCGACCCACGAGCAGTTGGCCCAGCTCTAGTTCTAGCGACCCTTTCAAGAACTCACAACATTGCTCGTGTCAAAGCATTATCTTCTCTTCTATGGTCCTGTGATTCATTTTTTGACGCAGGTGATGTCGATGCATCCATTTTTGGGATATGTCCCGATTCTTCAGACACAGCTCTAACAACTCGACCTCTACCACCTCCACGTCTACCACATCCGCGTCCTCTGACACTCATACTGACTAGCTCGTTTTAATCTGATTACAAATTTTATGAATTAGAAAACTATTTCAGTGTTTATGAATGATATTTTATGAGATTCATGAGATAAAGTTATTTTTTTCGCAAACACATCCTATAGTCTCGATCTCTACTATTTTCAACACTTAAAACTAGAAGTTCTAGAGTGTTCCTATGATCATATCATCATAATAATCATTCAGTAATGAATACTTACTTGACTTGGTGCCGGATGCTTGTGGTGCCATACAACCTTTAAAACATAATTAAAATAATTTCACACGAAAGTTATTTGTTGAACCCTACCACAGTCGAGTTTTGAAATTGGCTCTGACACCATTAAATGTAACACCCCAAACCAAGTCTATGCGTTAAGATGAGATTTGGTTTGTCACACATAACGAACATCCATTTAATTATCTAAGGATTTAGGTAAAGTAGTTCTACAAAACCTTTTGAAAATAAAGTTTAGTAAAACCACGAATTTGATTTAAAATTGATGAATAAAGTAGTATTAGTTTGAAATCTTATTATTATTTAATATTTAATTGTTAAATCTTGTAAAATAATTTTAAAGAGTTCAAAAGAATCAAAAAAGAATATTTAAAGAATCTCATATGTTTAAAAAACAAAATATTTAAGGAAACATTATTAAAATAGTACTAGTCCAAATTAAGTGTCTAAAGCATAATTAAATCCATCCACACATAAAAATCCATAAAATAATAATAAGAGAGCCTTATTACATCATACCCAAATAGTAATTAAATAAATATACTTAATCAAGTTCATAGTTTATAAAATCCTTGTTTGAAGTATGGCCTCCACGAAGTCATCCCAAAGACAAGCCTCCATCAATTGCCATTACACGAGAAGGATAATAAAGCGAGTGAGTTACTTAGAACTCGATGTATAACCCACTTACCATATCCACTGGCCAAACCATCAAGACATTATAATGGGCTTGAGTCCGTTTACTGGTTTAACAATATAATAAAAATAATGCATGTAGAATGAAATTCCCAACCAATCCTAAATTTTCCATCCGCTACACACCACCCGTACCAACCAACACACCTGTGGGGATCAAGTCAACCCACCCCGCCAACACACCAATCGCATGCATAAAGCCATTTAAATAATATTGTGGTGCACCACCGAACTAGATTGTGGCAAAGCCACCCGAACTAGATTTTTGGCAACAGGCCTTTCTTCTCTTCATCAATTTTCCCAACCCATGCAATCATGTTTATATATAAAACATAACAATACATTCACATGATTAATTTAACAAAAGGCCTATAATACAAGTGGATCCATATTTCAAATTTTCATTTTGGCCCATAAGGCAAAATAGCATTTTAGCCCATTTAACGATCTAGCAAACCTTGGCCCATATATCGATCTAGCAGTTTTGGCCCATTGTTGGCCCATATATCACATGAGGCATAAAATTTTACTATTTATCAAATAACCCATTGAGGCATTTTCATAATTTCCATGACTTTAACCGTTTTCATGCATTTACACAAAAGTGTTAATTATTTTGTATTTCTCTGATTTTGTCATCTTTACGATTTTATCCCAATACTTACGGTATAGTATCTAACCCAAAAGATAAGTGTGAAGTTACTTACATGGTTACAGTGAGAGCTAGACTTTCCCGCTCGTCGATACCTAAACATGCATCACGATAATTTAGAACACTAATACTATTTATAAATCTATTCTTATAAATAACGATCTAGACTTTACCCTTGGAATTTTGAACAACTTCTATATGCGGTAGTTACCCGATTGTTGGTTCATTTCCCGATGAATATCCACGAACAAACAATGGTTCAGGAGTACGAACAACTTCAAATAATAGATTCTCCTCGGATGAGGGTCTACAACCTGGTGGAAAATCTTGGATTCCCAAAATAGCCTTTCGCTTAAATTTTGGGGGAATAGTAGAACCACCCCTCTTTCGAACACTATTCGCAACCTTTTTCGTCCCTATCTTGATTGTCTTCATTGATAAAAGATTGTTAGTCCAACATAAAAGTATATCGAAAAATGTGACTAACGGTTTTAAGGGTGAAATCGGCTTACCACAAAATATCCTTGTTCCACAAGATAAAAATCGAGTGATAACGTCCCCTAAAATAAAATCGATTAGTAGTCCGTCTATAACAATATGTCGAGTAGTATATAGCTCCTTGATAAGAACCCTTACCTTGAAAAATATGATCCGAACTTAACTACCTCAATATGACTTTGATGAGATGGTGATTCGGCCCTCCACTATCACACTATAAAAATGAAAGATTGTCTAAGGGAAAAGAATGTTATTATCGGTCATAAGACCCTCCCAAACTTATATATATTCGGCTAAGAAAAGAAGGGAAAAGAAAATATTCGAAAAGAGTTCTTACCGATTGCTTAAATGAAAGTTGAAGGAATAACCAACAAAACAATATAGATGAATAGAAGATTCGACTTTGAAGAAAAATTGAAGGAAATGGTATTAGTACCATTCGGCCATGGGGAGAGAAGAATGGAGAAGGTGTTTGAATGATAAATAAAATGGAGAGGAAAAGAGAATGGGAAGTAGGTGTTTATGATTTGGTTTTCAAAGAGAAGAAAAGAGAAAGAGAAAAGTGATGAGTTTAGGAACAAAATGCATTCGACAATGGGGGAGGAGAAGGAAAAAGAAATGGCTTTTTGTGTTGATAATTTCAGCACTAGGAGAGAATACAAGATGAAGCACTTGAGAAGTTTTGCAAAATAAATAACCCAAATGGTCAAAAAAATGACCAAAAAAACAAAACAAAAGTTGCTTCCTCCTAACACAAACACATTCGGCCAAGAGAGGGAAAGATGAAAGGAGAAATGTCTAGCAAAACAAAAGTGACCAAATGATACCCAAAAGCTACCAATCAAACTAAACCTATCACCAAAATTTGCCACCCAAAATTTGGCTCCCCCTTTAGTCCACAATGCCGTCCAAATTCATGGATAAAATGTCCATTCAAAAGTTTTCAAGACATCATCCTTGTATCATGCCTTGTGATCCTCCACTTTCCAAAAGATTAAAAATTCTATCCCTAAAATCAAGTTGATTCTATCCCTAAATTCATGCTTGCCATAACCTTTAGCCTCTTTACCGTAAAAGAATTTGTCCATCTTATCCATGAATGAAGCTTGGCCGACACTTACTAGGAAAGAGCAAAAATAAATGCTCTCAATTTGCATGCTAGGAGAGTCGAACCTCTCCCCTCAATACCATACATGTAGCGCATATCCACTTAACTAATAACTCAACTTATGCTATCTTTTACCACTTTAATTAACTTAAACTTCATAGTCACCTGATTCCTCTACAGTAAAGTACTCTTTACTAAAATTTATTCTAACTCCGAATAAACCCGAGCCTTCTCAAGACTATATTAAACACACAAATAAAATCATTCACAAGCTAAACACCAAAAACATGCAACATATCGATACTCACATTTTTAGGATGTTACATATGTTCAACAGGTAAAAGTTCTTGACATGAGAAGAGGTTAATAAGAAATAAGTTATTACACATATATGCCTAAAATACAAGTAAATGATGATACATGAAAAATGATGTATGAAAACATGAGATGATGATATTTGTACATGGACTTTATTTGATGAATACATGTTCATTCTAAATTATATACTTGTACAACTTGAGTATGCTAATTGTGACCTTGATATTCCGCGTAATATGAATAAAGTTCTGATATGAAATGATCTAAACTCAAAATGAACTATTATGAAATTATACTTGAAATAATGAGATGAATTATGCATGTTGAATGAATACATGTTGTGAAAGGCATATCTGCTTGGAAACTTGAGGTCAAATTGACTTATTATGCCTTACATAGTTACCTCAAAATAAAATGAATGGTAAGTTAAGTACCATGTTATACGAACGTACTAAGCATTTTATGCTTACTTAGTTTTATTTCCCTGTTTTAGAGTAAATCGGAAGCTCGTTGTATTGGAAGATCGGCAGAGATCACTCACACTATCTATCAACCCATGTTGGTACAATATAGTAAAGCAATTATGGTTACAAAATAGGATATATTGGCCATATTGGCATATAAATGTAAATGATGCTTGTAATCTAGCCATTGGAATGATTAGTAATGGCTTGTTTTGATATACTTGTAATGTCATACTATGATAGGTACATATGTGTTAAGTAGTTGATCAATATTTGTCTAACATATGGACTAAACTAAGGCAAGATTATGAACATGCATGCATGTAATGGTATGCCATGCTAAATGATAGAATTTGTTTAATTTGAATGCTTAGAATGGTTGGTATTGGGTGTGTGTTTCAATTGCAGCTCATGGATTTGATTTTGGGTGAGAAATGAAGCTAGAAATGGCTTTATTTTGTCCACATGGGCAGACACACAGGCATGTGTCTAGACTATGTGTGACACACGGCTGAGTACATGGGCGTGTTGGTAGGCCGTGTGTCCCTTGAACCTTAGTTTTGACAAATAGAATGCTCAGAATTAAGCACATGGGTAGAGATAAAGGCGTGTGTCTCAGCCATGTGTGCTACACGACCTAGAGCACGGACGTGTGTCTTGACCGTGTAAAACCTGCACCTAATTTTGGAATGAAATAATTGACCACACGGCCTAGCACACAAGGGTATGGCATGGTCGTATGCACAAGTCAGAGAGTTACACGGTGTCAAACACGACCTGCAACACGGGCTTGTTCTAGGGTCACACGGGCGTGTCCCTTGGACCACATGGGTGTGTGAACCCTGCACCTTGGAAAATTTTTGTAATGTTACGAAAAATTCTCAGAGTTCATGATTAAGTCTCGAATCGATTCTAATGCTCGTATTGGGCCTCGAGGGTCCAATTAAGGGATATTTGAAATGATCTTGATTAATGAATAGTAATTTACATGAAATATTTGAAAGTGTTTCGAAAGTTCCCGATAACGCTCTGTAACCCTGTTACGGACGACAAACATGGGTTAAGGGTGTTACTGTGTGAGATTCTCGAGTATCCTGTATTATTCCAAATGGTTCAACGAGTATATCAAGGATATGAAATGGTCAGGATAGATACGTATCAATACAGGTATGTAAGAAACTGTATATACATCGAACATATGAAAGATTTGAACTTATGGTTATATAAATGACTGAATACATATTAACATTGTGTTACTTAATTGTGGTATATTGTATACATATTTTGAATGGTAAATTATATGGTGAGATTTGCTTATTAATTTTATACGAGCTTACTAAGCCATATAGCTTACTTTGTTTATTTTCTGTGTTTCATAGTGAAATCAAAGGTAGCTCAGATTCGGGATTGTCGGAGACTTCATCATACTATCCTACTATCACTTTGGTACTTTTGAACTTAAGTATTTTGAGTATATGACATGTATAGGAGTTTGGGTTATTTTGGTACTTATGTGTTAGTTATGAATTTAGCCATTTAAATTGGCTTATAAATGTCTAAAGTTTGGTTTTGTATATAGCCATGGAAGTTGGCTTAATTTGGTTGGATTTGGTTGTGTATATAATTGTGCATATGTCTTGTGTGTGAACTTGATGATGGATACATGTGAGACTTCTTGTTGTTGGTATTGAAATGATATGTTTTATGCTTGGTTGAGATTGGATGAGTGCCTATATATGCTATGTTTTGGTGCCAAATGGGTTGGTTTAGGTGTGTGCAATTTGGGTGGCAAATTAGCTTGGTAAATAGCCTATTTTTGTCCACACGAGTGTGTGTCTCAACCGTGTGTGACACACGGTCAAGTTGCACATCCGTGTGTCCTCTGGTGTTGAAATTAAATCAAGTCAGTATGCTCCACACGGCCCAACAAATGGGCATATGACTTAGCCGTGTGGCATAAGTTATTATACCCTACAGGTTTTGCATGGCCTAACACACGGCCTGGCACATGGATGTGTGTGGCCATTTCTAGGGCACATGGGCTAGCCACACGAGCATTTGTGTTGGCCATGTGACCCAATTCAAAGAGTTACATAGGGTCGGACATAGGTGAGACACGACTATGTGATCCCATTTTGAATGTCTCCATGGCCTGTGACATGGGCGTGTCTTTGGCCGTGTTAGACACACAGTCGGCCGAGCCACACGGACTTGTGTCCCCTGTATTTTGAAAAAATTTCTAAGTGTTCCAAAAGTTTCCTGAGTTATTGGTTTAGTCCCAAACCTTCTCGAATGCATGTTTTAGGCCTCGTAGGCTTATATTAGGGACGATATGTGTGTTATTGAATTATGATTGCCTGAAACTTCAAAATGTATGTGAAGTGTATGTGTAATTGTATAAAATGTTTAGTAATGCCCCGTAACTCTATTTCGACGTTGAATACGGGTGAGGGGTGTTACAGTAGCAACTTAGTCATTGGTGAGGCTATTGCAGAGAAGTTCTTAATAAAGAGACGATATAACCTGCTAAACCCAAAAAACTTCATACCTCTGAAACATTTTTAAAACTTTCTAGTTAATAGTGGCAGAGATCTTACTTGGATCAACATGTATCCCATTAGCAGAAACCACATGCCCAAGAAATCCAACCTCTCGAAGCCAGAACTCACATTTGTTGAGTTTTGCATACAATTATTTTTTATGGAGAATCTATAATACAATTATCAAATGTGTAGCATGATCGGATTCTATTTTAGAATATATCAATATATCATTAATAAAAACAACCACAAATCTATCCAACTAAGGCTAAAAAATCTGGTTAATCAGATCCATGAAAGAAGTAGGAGCATTAGCTAATCCAAAAGACATCACCAAAAATTCATAGTGACCGTATTGGGTTTGGAAAGTTATTTTCTGCACATCACAGTCTTTTTACGCATCTGGTAATATCCCAATTTGAGATCTATTTTAGAAAACACAGTTGCACCTTTAAACCAATCGAACAACTCATCAATAAGAGGTAAAGGATATTTATTATTAATCGTCACCTTATTCAACTGCCTATAGTCTATACATAATCCCAATGAACCATCCTTCTTCTTCACGAACAACATTGGTACACCCCAGTGAGATACATTCGGTCGGATAAAACCTCTGTCCAACAATTCTTCCAATTGTACTTTAAGTTCTTTCAACTCGGTAGGTGTCATTCTATACGATGGAATGGATATCCGTGCAGTTCTAGGCATCAGATCGATAACATATTCAACTACACGTTCTGGTGGAAATTTGGTAACTCTTGAGGAAATACATCAAAAATACCTAATCCAACTTCAACCCTAAATCCCAAGATAGTAGAAACAACTCTGGTAATACTATTCGCTTTGTAAAACTCAACTATAATCAATTCACCGGTCGAACATGTCAAATCAACTTGTTTCAATTTATAGTTTACCACTACATCATGTAACGTAAACCAATCCATTTCCAGAATTATATCAAATTCATGAAAGGGTAGCAATATTAAATCAATAAAAAATTCACAGCCCTGAACCCTCAGTGGACACTTACAACATATTAAATTAATGATTACAGTTTGACCTAGTGGATTTGTAACTTGAACATCAAATTTGGTTGACTTAATAGGTAAATTTTTATCTCGTAGCCAATAAAGTGAAAATATATGAATGAGTCGACCCAGGGTCAATCAATGCATATACAGTAACATCAAAGAGGTAGAATATACCAGCAACAACATTAGGCGCGATAGCCTCTTCTCTAGCTCGGATAGCATAAGTCCTTGTAGGTGCTTAACTTCAGATCTGGCAACTGTATCTTTAGTACCACCATGGTTCACATCCATATTACTACTCTAACCAGGACATTTGCTCTTTTACGGTGTAGGCAAGGGTTTCTCACTCTGGTCGTCATTCTCTCCAACTGTGTTTAGACAATTGCGTACAAGATGATCAATTGACCCACATCTAAAACATGCACTCTTTTTTGCCCTACACTCACCAGTAAACCACAGTGTTCACACATCGGTCTCAGAGCATTACGGGCATTGGCCACACTGTCAGCAGGTTTATTCTAGAACTTGGAATCATGCTATCTCAGTTTACTTCTACTCGGATACCCAGATGATACAGTGATACAGTTATCATCTTCTTTTGCTTTCTTTGGTGGTGTTGCAGAAGAAGACCTATGAAAGTTTCTTTTACTGAATTCCCGAGCATTCCTCTCTCTCTGCCTCTTGTGGTTATAGATTTCTTCCATCTTCTATGCCCAATCAAATAGAACTACAAACCGTCATATCTCAGTCTCGCCAGTTATCATCTTGATTTCATCATTTAACCTGTCTTCAAAATAGATACACATTTCCTCTTCATTTGGCACACTTTCTTGAGCATACTTACTAAGATGCACAAATTCTCTCTCATATTCTGCTACTGATTTGTTTCCCTATTTTAATTTCAAGAATTATTTCTTTATTTCGGTCCAGGTATCTTTTGCTGACATATTTCTTCTTAATTTTGTTCTAAAAAATTATTAGTTTATGTTTTCTCTTGATATTACTACTGTTAACGTTGACCACCAGCTGTAAGCTTTATCTTTCAAAAGCGATACAACACATATGATGTAATCATCAGGAGAACATGCCATTTCATCAAAAACTCGTTGAATACTCTAGCCAATACTCAGTGTTAGTCGGATCATCTTTAGTTCTACCATGAAATTTCTCAACACCATCTTTTCTAACTTTGTCAACCAAACTCATCGACTTGTTTTAGCTATCGAAGGGGGTGGAGTTATCAAGGGGTAAAGTAGAGGGTGGAGGTTGCTGAGCCACTATATTGTTTCTCATAAACTCAGAGAACCATTGTCCCATTAAATCGAAGAACTTATTTTTAACTTTATTTTTAGACATTTGTGGAATCAGTATACTATGACTTGCACCAAAATTAGTAGTCAGAATATTACTATTAACCTCATTTGTTTCATCATGACCAAAATCAGATGACATCTTTAAAATCTACAAGAAAATAAGGGTTAGATCGGATCAATCAATATCACACTATCACATGTTTATATGGCATGTAATTTGAGACTTCATTTACACTACGTTCCATCTGAGAATCAACTAAATCGTATCTTTGATACCACTAAATGTAACACCCATAACCCGTACCCATCATCGATTAGGGTTATAAAAAATTACCGTACAATTCATAACAAATAATAATAAATAGCATCAAGTTGAACAAATTTAATTAATAACTTCATAAATAATCAGATTAGAGTAAACCATATAGTTCTGAGCCTTAAATCAAGCTTACGAGACCTTAAAATTAGTTTAAGAACAATCAGGAACCAATTCGAAGCAAATCAAAACATTCAAGGAAAAACTAAAAATTTTCAAAATAGAGAGTCACACGGCCGTGTGTCTAGGCCATGTGATAGAGCCCAAACTGTGTGGCTCATGACATGGTCGTGTGGCTACCCCACACACCCATCTGCAAACCTATGTAACTCACTAACTTGCCTCACACGATCATGTCACAAGCCATGTTCCAGCCCGTATGAACCCTGCACCTAACATGTTCGAGACACACGCCCGTGTGGGTTGCCCGTGTGTGACACACAACCATGTGACAGCCCATGTACAATGTCGTGTCTACTAAAAAATGACCCAAAACTTGCGCATTCCACATTCAATTTCTTAGGTACCTAATCCAATTCTCAACACATGATTATAAGACATCAAAATGCATTTTAGTGACATCCAAAACATGCCAAACCAAACATCCTAAACTATAACAAATGTGTCACCGATGACACCACATTACAAACACTTAACACTTTCACCAACCTGAATTACATTACATAAATCTTAACTCACTCAAAATAACTTGCATTCAATTGTAGCATACCTTGCTTAATTCCTATCAAACTTACCGTTCCATGCTTGACCACTCATGCTTAAGCTAATAACTTAACGAGCATACCACACTAGTTACTTATTCCACTGCATCAAAGCACAACACATAACACATTACAAAATACATGTGAACCATACAATCTTAAGCAAAATGTCTTGTTACATGCCATATAAGCCAAGTTAAATTCAAAATCTTCCAAAAGAGGTCCTCGAATAGTGTGATTCTTCGATTTGATCCGATCTTTGACTTACACAAAAATGTAATCTACAAAGTAGAGGACAAGAATAAGAGTAAGCTTACATAAAGCTTAGTAAATTTGTCAATTAAATGATAAAGCTTACAAAAAAATAACAATTCAAATAACAAGATTAATGAACATAGTTCCTGTCAACAAGGTTATCAACAGAATTCCTGTCAATCATAGCTCTCAATAGGTGAGTAATGCTCAACAATAAATATAAATTAATTTTTCCACATTTTAATAACATTCAATATTCATTAGACAATGCCAGATGAACGATATATAGATACGAGTATACAATTAACCATCTAAAACACACCAGATGCTCATACGTGCTAATCCAACCAATAACATTCCACGACACTAAGTGCCTAGGCCATAGGCTAACATCAATCCCCGTAACACACTAGAAAACACTATAGTATAACTCGAAAGACCACAACAAATGTAGGACCTTGGTATACTCAGTGAATAGAGGATATACAAAAATCATCGTCACATCTCATATCAATCTCGTACCACGTGTAAAATAACCTATTGGCATGCCAATCATACTCTATCCTACGTTCACCCGACTTAAGATTTATCAACAGAAAATGGTTCTATTATCATTTCATTGAATCAGTTCTCATTTACAAGACATTATTTGTATTAATCAACATTCATCAATTGAAGTTTATCTAATATGCATTTTAAAAATGTATTAGAATTAAACCGATCGAACTTACCTGACTAAACTACAGCATGACAAGGTATAAGGACTATTCTACAATTTTCTCTTTTCCTCGATTTTCCAATCGTTCTTGATCTATAATAATAATTTCACTCAATTACTAATTCTAACAAAAAAATTAACTCATTCTATGCAATTAAGTTCTCTTAGGCATTTTACAAATTTACCCCTGATATTTTACTTTTATGCAATTTAGTCCCTAGGTCTCAAACATGCTTTTTAACAAATATTATTTAAAACCTAGCCTAGCTGAATCTTATTTGACTTCATTACAGTGTATATTTACTATTATTTCATATCTAGTCCTTGTAATCTATCACTTTTAGCAATTTTGTCATTAAACATTAAAATCATCAAAAATAACTTTACAAAATAGTCCTATCTAACAACCACACTAAATAATCTTTCATAAAAATACAAGAATAACTCAAACTCATCAATGACATAATCCATAACATTAAATAGTTTTACAAGTTAATTCTCGGTTAGCTAGGTTAAGCTAATACGAGCTCAAAAACATTAAAACTACTAAAAACAGGTGAAATTACACTTTCCTATCAAAGGTTAAAGCTTGACTGAATAGTTTTCCTTATTTCCTCTAGGGTTTCAGTTTTGAAAGGTTTAATGATGAAGATGAATGAAATTTTAACATGTTTTTATTATAATAAGCTTATTTACTTATTTACAAATTTACCCTTTTTATACATTTAATTACTATTTTCACACCCATTCTTGTCCAACTTAGATAATGATGGCTTAATTACCATTCCAATCCCTTAGTTAACCTTTCTATACTTATTTAACAATCTTATTTAATAGAATTAAACTTTCTCAACTTTTATGATTTAGTTCTTATATTTAATTTACTATCTAAACGATAAAATTTCCTAACCAAATTTTAATACAACACTACTAACCTCATAAACATTAAAAAATTAATATTTACAAGCTACCATGTCAAAGTTGTGGTCCCAAAACCTCTAATTTCGATCGCACTAGAAAATGGGTTGTTACATTTACATAGCCCTTAGTAACTTTGTTTACCCTACTAACAAACTTAAAAATCTTATTTTGTACTTACTGATTTTAGCACCACCTTTGGGCCAGGTTGACTATGCCCATTACTTAACACAAAGTTCGTCCAGATCTTCCTTACTTTAGGGTGCTATCTATATGTAACACCCCAAACCCGATCAACACACCACGACCGAATCTGGTATGTCACAGGGAAAAAGGGTTTTGAGAGTTTTAGGTTTAAGTTTAAAAGTTTGAGGAGAACACTTCGCTAAATTGTGTTTTTGAAGAAAAACTTGAGTAGGTTTGATTGAAATCTGATGACGTATTTGAAAACCCGAAAATTTTTAAAAAAAACTTACTCAGATGGGTAGGTAACACAGGTTTGTGTCGTTAAGAAGTTTAAGTTGTCTTTCATTATTACTATCACATTTTTGACTTAGTAGAAAATCAAGTTTAAGTTAGAAAAACATTTGAGTTCTTTTTATCCCAGATTATGGTGTGATACAGATGGTACGACTTAAAATATCGCTTTTGTAGTTTTGAAATCGTTGTCTTTCCAAATTTTAGCACATTTTAACCCAATTAATTTGTTAAGGCATATTAAAATCTACTTTAAGCATAAACATATCAAAACATAATTTTAAAAGGCCATTTACAAACCCAAATAAAACCAAATAGTAATAAAACTTAAGTACCAAATTTCATAAAAAGTCTGAGCAAATCTTTATTTGAGCATGGCATGAGCACCTCGAGTCCATCCCGGCTCCATGTCCGCGTCTATGTGTCACCTGAAATGTCAAAGGAGAGAGTGAGTTGCGAGACTCAGTGTGTAAACCCCCTCCCGATAATACAACATGCTAACACACATCATAGCAAAGCAATACAATTAATGCACCCGTTCCTAACCATCCATTACACCTTTTCTACCCCGTGTGGTACCAAACCACTAGTGGTGCCAAACCACTGGTGACCCAAAGTCACGATATCCATAATGTGGTGCCAAACCACTTGGTAACCCAAAGTCACAAATAATCCAATGATGGGGCCAACCCATCGTGTGATACCAAATCACTAGCAGCGATCCGTGTATCTCATAAGTGGGGCCAACCCACGGTGGTGTCAAACCACGGGGACGAGTCGCAATGAGGTGCCAAACCTCCGGTGTCCCAAAGACACGCAGTGTGATACCAAATCCTTTGGTGACCGATCCACAAATCCGATGATGGGGCCAACCCATCGTGGTACTAAGCCACTGGGGCGAGGCATATGAGGTGCCAAACCTCACGGTGACCCAAAGTCACAAAATATGTGGTACCAAACCACTTTGGAGGTGCCAAACCTCCGGTGTCCCAAAGACACAGTGTCCCAAAGACACGGATATCATACTCCCCTCCTCTCACATTACCCATACATGTCATACTAACTCATGTACCATATGCAAATCATGTAATTCATGCCAACATGCCCAACATTGCATCTCATAGCATACATATATATCATGGATCATCATATCAAACGTATCAACAATAGAACTCGTAATGCTACGGACTTACCCGAATCCGTGAACATACCCTACCGGGTATCATGACACTCATCATTGTTTCACTTGTTATAACACAGGTTATTAATTTATTACTAAGATTCAGTGTGTTAGCTTACACACCTGAAATAGCAAAGATGTTAATCCTAAGAACGGGTCAAAGTCCCTTGATCACCTCGACAACCCTGAGCCTACATTCGGCCAACAAGGGATTAGCACTTAACTCATTCGGCCAAAACCATTTAATCCAAAGGGGTATATCGATTAACCCTTACCTTAAACTTGCTTTGGTTTCCTACCCAATTCGGAACCAACAATGGTTCATCCAACAATCGGCCTCACCCTAGAAAGAAAATGGTTAATCCCTTAACAGCTTGACTTAACGAAGATTAAATGAATAGACTAAAAGAAACTACTCTTACCACCACTTACCGTTTGCTTATCAGATAACAAGGCTCCTCCCACTTGTTCCCAAAATCCGAATGTCCTAGAAAGAAATTGGCCTACACATTAGATCAATATCCTTCAACCAATAACAACACCGGCCTTCATCTAAACCACAAAATATAAGAACGAGAGAGAGGGAAAATGGCCATTCGGCCAAGCTCTTACCCACTACCAACCGATTGGAAACAAGCACCCAACAACACCCAATATTCGGCCAACAAACACCACTAGGAGAGAAAAAGATTCGGCCTAGATGTTAACACTTCTACCTTCGGCTTTGTGTGAAAAGAAAGGAGAGTATAAAATGATGAATGGAGAGGTGCTTCGGTCAAGATGGTATTAAGAAAAGGAAATGAAAGTTAGGGGAACAAGGGAAGATGGTTTCGGCTTAATGAAATGGTATGAAACAAATGGAGAAATCGGCACAAGGGTTGTAAAAACAAAAAGAAAATGTGAGAAGGAAGGATCACTAGTTTCGGCTTCAACAATTGGAAAAGAAAGGGAGAGATGAATATTCGGCTACCAAGGTTTCAAAAGAGGGAAAAAGATGGAAGTAGGATGCTAGGTTCGGCTTTGTTCAAATGAAAAATAAAAAGAGAAGAAACAAGGTAAAATTTTAGCAGTAAGGGTGCTTGAGGTTTCGGTTTACACAAGATGCAAGTGGAAAGAAAAAGAAGCAATATTCGGCCTCACACACTAAGTGAAGTAAAAAAAATGCAAAGAAATTTCATCAACAAGCTACTTGAGCATTCGGTTTTGACTAGGAAAGAATTTGCTTACCAAAAGAGTTTTGACCGAAAGAGAGAAAACACAATTGCCAAAAGCAAAAATCGGCACACTCCTACAACACCAAATCGGCCACTCACCCAAACCTCTCCAACAACCGGCCAAATTTCCCCCAATCACTCCCAAGCCACTAATTCAAATCACCTTGACCAAGTCTTCCTCCACAATTTGCTCTCCACCCACCATTTGAATAGGAAGACTAAGTCCAAGGCAGAGTTTGAACTGCCTACAACTCCTCCTCTCCATGCCGTCAAAATGGATGCAAAAGTGTGGGATTTTCGCAGCTAGAACACGAGACCTCCTCCCTACACTTGACGCCAAACACATGCTCTAAGTGGCGCATGCTTGCCACTCCACCAACTCCTTTGTTATGCCACAACTCAACAAATAATATATATAACCCCCAACTCCTTCAACTCCTCTCACCCAAAGGCTTAAAACTAAAATTTTCCCACCTACTCAGGCTCACTCCTAGCCTACAACTAAGCCTCGAGACCACACAAACAACAACATAACAAGCCATTAACATGCAAACAATGCCAAAATAAAATAGCCCTTAACCTGGGATATTACACTATACATGCCTATAACACATATCCTAGGTTCGCCACCTATTTTGATGTATTCTAGCTTTACTTTCTTTTCATGTTATTATGTAAGGTTTACCATTTCATTTACATATGGTGTCTTTCTTTCAGAGTTCGTTGGATACTTAGTTTCTTCTACATGTCCATATATTATGTCTTACACTTATCTTACCTTTAGAGTCCTATCTTTACTTTGCCTTCAGAGGACTATTCACACCATTGTTTCCTAATTCCTTGTAATGTCCCAAATTGTTGGGCCTAAATGAATTGGGCTTTGGGCTTTGGGTATTAGAGAATTTTTAAGTGAGCGAGAAAATAACAATTGGCATGTGGGCTTTGAGGGTTAATGAATTTGGAGTGTCTAGGGGTGTTGGAGATGTCTTAGGATCAAGTAAAGGTGTAGGAAAAATTTTGGTTTTAGCCCCAAGGGAACTATGACTTCAGTTAGTTGGCCTTTTAAATAAATGAAGAAGAAAAATGACACAAAGAGCTTGTGGTGTAGGGGCAAAGTGGTGCCACTTAGGGAGCAGGGAGGTGGCGTCATTAGTAGGCAAGCGAGTCCAAGGTTCGAGTAGTGGCATGGTATTTTATTGGGGTATTTATTTTGCTATTAGGATGGCTAGAGTTTGTGTTGCAGTGAAAGTCTGATGGATGATAGGTTTGAAATGGTCATAGAGAGATTGTAGGAGCTTATCTTGGAGGAAATTTAAGATGAGATTGAGGAGTTATCATGGAGAAAAGTTAGGAGCTAAGAAGTGTGAAGAGTTGGTGCCGTTTTGGGAAGTGGGAAGTGTATAAATTCAGCTTAAGAGGGTATATGAGTGTCGTTGTTGGGTCTTTTAGGGGCATTACGAATTTTCATTGTGGCTTTCAACATTTGGAGAATTTTGCAAATAGGTCAGTCTTTCTTTTCTTTACCGAATATCCTATAGTTACCCTCACACATGCACATTTGATCTTTTTCTTTTCTTGTTGTTACCTTTTCCAAACCCTCTAAAGCTGAATAATTCCACCCTCCCTTTGCTGAAATTCTTTTTTTGCTATCACTATTTCTTCAACCTAGCCGATTCTTGTGTAAGTACTTTACTCTTTCAATTAATCTTGCTAGAACTGACTTCTCCTCTCCCTCACTCTTTCTAATTCGATTTTAGTAGGGGATTGATATTGAATGTCTATTCTTCATATGTCGCTGAATTACTCATTATGGGTTTCGGGATTTGGATAAGTATTCTTCACTTTTGGTTTTGAAGGTTGGCCGGGTGACTTAAGATGGATATAAGTCACTTATGGTTTAGTTTTTAATAATTAAGATTGATGCAGATTTAGGAAGTACTAATGATTAGTGATCGGGGAAAAGCTATCAAGGCTTGGTGTTTCAGGATCGTGGCTAAGGAGATCGTAGCGCGTTTGTTATCAGGTGTGTACATACACTACACACATATTAGATCAGTAAAAGTCGAAATGCTGAAAAGCTGAAAGTTTTGGCTATGGTAGTCTTGCGAGTGTGCAAACACTCGTAAGGGAAAATAGATATGTTATTAGAGACCCCATGAGCGATCTCATGGACTTGGGTCGTGTTATGGCCAATCGGGACAAAATGGGTAGGATGGGCCCTATGGGCCGTAGGCTCAAAATAGGCCAATTTGATGAGTTGGTAATAAGTGATGAACTAGTCATGCTGGCTACATGGCTTGGAATTGATTTGGGCTAGATAGGCCATATGAATGTGATTGGGCCAGACGAGCCATATAAATTTGATTTGGGCCTAATGGGCAATACGAATGAGATTGGGCCTGATGGGCCATATGAATGTATGTGAATTTGTTTGGGCTTTGTAAGGGGTCATGGGCTTAGTATTTGGTAAATTGCTTAACCTTGCATAAAACTTTAATAATTAACTAATTGTGACTATGGACAAGTCATAAGGTTAAGGTGTGGCAATGGGTATATGCATGTTTAGGATTGGATCTAAGAAGAGTTGGTACTTAAGTGTCTTAATGACTCACACCCTCTTCTCTGGAATCCTACCTGGTGCATAGTATCTATTCACTTTAGCCAACGAGGACTTAATAACGGGCCAAGGTAAGTAATAGACTCGTAACAAGGAGAAATGATCGAAATGCCCCTAAGGGAAAAAATGACTAAAATGCCCCTATGTGTTGAATGTAAGATTTATGGATGCTACATGTACATTTTCTGCATTCATATGATATTCTGTTAGGTTGCATATGGGTTGGGAATTATGGAACGGAGGAAGCATATGAGTATTGCATGGTTGCTTGACGACCATGGATCCATCGATGGCTTTTTAAGCCCATTATATGATAAGAAGCTTTGCTGCAATGTTAGGTAGTACTGCAACCGGGCTGCCCTTGAAGTGTATCGGATGGGTGGGTCAATTTAGAAATCCCTACAGAAGTGTTTCGGTTGGATGGAGACGAAGTGTACCGGATGGATTATTTGGGGAGGGTTTGCACAGCATTGCATGTATGATATTATTATGTTAATAATATGATATGTATGCTATTTGTTTGACGAGGGTCGTACACATTGAGTTTTCAAAAACTCATTCCCTCTTTTATTTTTCTCAGGTGATCCTCAGTAGGCGATTCGACAAATGGAGGGACTCAGAGGTGGCCAACTAGCAAGACGATTAGACCTATTTTTCTTAATATCTAAATTCTAGATTTTAAGTGATTTATTTTAAGTTATTTTATTTCAGATTGTAATAAGGTTTTCCCTCTAGTTATTATTCCATTACTTCCACTATGCATTGAAATTTTGAATTGGAACCTAGATTTATTTCTTTTAAGCATATTTTAGGTTTTTGAAAATAATTGTATTTTAAGAACGAGCTTCAGCTGTCAAAGGAAATTTCTTTTACATATTAACAAGGAGATGATTTTTTGAATACACCTCGTTTGAAAGCAAACTGGATTGTACTTAACTTTTCTTTAGAAGGGTTTCCAATAAAAATAAGGTTTTCGCAAAAACACTTCAATGTGACATGCCGGACTCGGGCCTAACTTTTAGGCCAGGTTTGGGGTGTTACATTCCTTATACGTCATTCATTCAAAATTTATTGTGAAGGCATTCCTCTGTATTCACCACAAGGTCTTTCCTCTATAGAGTTGTGATCGTCTTATTGTCGAGTTTTAAAATTTATAAAGAGAATGATCGAACCTGGAAACTAACTCTGACAACGACTTAAGGCAAGTGCACTTATCGAGCAGTAGTATAATTTAGGCAAGACTGAATTGTCAAACCCAAAGGAACTAAAAGTACTAATACTCACTTTCTTTCTATTATTTAGGCTAAATATGAAGTGATTGGTTGATTAAAAACTATCTAATTACTAAACTAAGACGCAAAGACAAAAAGAACAAAATGAGGAAATAACTTTTAGTAAAAATCAGTTGATTACGACGATACCCTAGAAGGAATCCACCTAAACTTCACTTGTTATCTAACAATGAACCAGACGATTTATTCACTTAGCTTGATTCGCAGGACCCCTTAATTTATATTAAACCCTCTCTAGAGGCGAATAACATCTAACCCTAGGTTGATTAACTAAAATCTCTTTCTAATTAAAACCCCTAGAATTGCATTAACTTGATCTATGGACTCCCATATTAGGTTTCACCCTAATCCGACAAAATCTCATCACCCTATCTCTAGGCACGCGATCAACTTCGCTTAATTATAATACATCTACTCTTAAGCAGGGACTTTTGCTCCACCACCTAAGCACATCACACTTGAACTAATATCCCGGAAATATCAATACAATAATTAAGCCACACATAATTAAGAACAAACTAAGTATTTTTCATACAACTCAGAAAACAATAACAAGATTCATTTAGGTTTCATCCCCTTCTGGTATTTGAAGGGTTTAGTTCATAATGATAAAACAAAACCTCTCAAGAGAAAAGATAAAACAAAACATAAGAAATCCCTAAAACCTAAAACAATTGAGGGAGAAATCCACCGTCTTAAGTAGAATTCTGACTTCTTGAGATGGATCAACTGACTATATTCGAGTGATTCCCACGAATCTGACCTTCTGGCTCAGCTTCTAGGCCTAGCTGACTGCCTCACTGACTGCCCCCTTTTAGGTTACACTTAGGGCCTTTATATAGGCTCTTGGAATGTGTTTCTTTCTCCCTAAATATCCTTTTTCGAGTGAAATTCCTCTTTTCCACGACAGGGGCACGACCATGGTACACACCCGTGTGAATCGACCTCAGGCCCTGTTCGGGTCTGTTGATGGAGGCATGATCGTGTGAATCGTGGTTAGGCCGTGTTCTAGTTAATTTTTGAGGCACGATCGTGTGGCTTGAAGTCCAGGCCGTGTCGATTTCCACTTTGGCCCAAATGGGCCCGTTTCTTGTTCTTTTCGTCCTCGGGTGCTTTCCTTAGTATAAAACATGAAAAGAAAGGATTAAGAGCACCTTTTTACATAAATCAAGGGCTAAATCATCCGAAAACATGCCAAATGTGGGATTAAAATATGTTACTTTTATGGTTTATCAAATACCCCCACATTGATGCTTTTGCTTGTCCTCAAGCAAAATTCTCAACTTACAATTAAAACAAACTTTCCATAATTCATAACTCCTATCAATAATGTCTCATCATAATTCATCAATAATTTATACATGGATAATTTAACTCAAAGACTCCTAAAGATTTAACCAATTCTAAGTCATATATTTTGAAAACATAGGTGTCTCCCTTTATCTAAATAATTACTTTTAATTCAAAACCGACAAGGATTGACATCTTCGCTAAAGATTCATTCAAAGCACTCAAAGTGTTTAAGGTACAGGGAAAAGCACTCATAAGTCGAACCTAAAAAGTATATTCCATAGGCTTGCCTGAAAATCAAATCTCCACCACTGTAATATGAGATGATACACAAATCAAAAGGTCTTTAATAAGGTTGTAACGGGGCTTGGGTTAAAGGTGTGGATAAAAGCTGAATTTGGAAGGTTAAAATCGATATTGAATTGACAAAATACCTAACTTAGAAAAAGATTTGAACTAATAATTTGAATAATTATATCACATGAAAATTTAAAATACTAATAATACGAGCTTCTTCTTCAAGATGTTGAATTTAAACGTATAAGCTCTTAGAACATATAACTAATAATAAATATACTTTTTCTTTTTTAAGGACAAATCAATAAATACATAATATAAGAAAGAACTTTATCAACTAAAATAAAATAATTAGGCAACTGATCAAATCAATTCTTGATAGAAGGGTAGTCAAAGGAATGATGATAACAAATACGAGCGGGGTTTTGGGTTAATATTAATGGGTGAATCAATAAAAAAGGGTTGTTAGGATTAACGGGGTTCACTAAGGGTTAATTATGAAGGTATACTTTTTAGTGGAGTGAATGGGTTAAAACCTAGGTTCCTTTATGATCTCAGTATATCAAATCAAAAATATGGTCTCAAAATGTATAATCGAGGCAAGTTCTAGAATAACAATTTAGTGTTGACACACTCATAATCAATAAAATGAGCATGAAAAGGAGTATATGCTCTATAAGGCTCAAAATCTCACAAAAATAATGGGTTTTTGATATCAATCCCTGTAAATTTCAAACTTCAAGGTAATATTCAAATTCAATTCAACAACCTAGAGATTTTTTTTTTTTGAAAAATAGACTTATCATGCTTGATTCTCTAGTATCTTATAATTTAAATCATCAATGCACAATTAACTATGACTTAATCTAACATATCAATAAGAATCATAAATCATCAGAAATTTCATCCTAATTAGTAATATGACGAAATTACTTAAGAACTAGATATAATTCAAGGATTTAAGAATAATGCAAAAAGTTAGGCACTTTTACCCCCATACTTAAGATGTATATTGCCCTCAATGTACAAATATAGATAAATAATTATGTGATTCTGAAATCAAAAGAGAAGGGAAAAGTGAAACTTCCTAAATTTTTTTCTGGGATCACTATTCCCGGCCCGATTTGGAGGAGAAGGTGGTGGTGCTGTAGTGGATGCCAACAGTCACTATGCTAGATGAAGAAATTGGGAAACTCGTGACATATTAGCCATGAACTAATAAGAAAAATTCAAAATAAACTAATTGTGTATTTAAGGACAAGAAAAATAAAGAGAAGGAGACTAAGAAGGAAAATAAAAGTAAAAGAAAATATTAATGGACTAAAAAGTCCTTATTGTTGGTTGGTTCGCGACGTGGGTGTGATTTCTAAGGCTGCCTTGAGCCGGTGGTCGTGGTTTGGTGTGATTCCCTAGCAGCTTGAAGAACCTAAAACCAAGAAACTAGAGTAAAATAAACTTAATTAAGCATAAGATAGTCAAAGGGAAGGAAAAAAAAGAGATGAGAAAAGAAAAATAAAACCGAAAGGGTTTCAAAGACCCTTGGCGTGTTGTGGAGATGAAGCTGCCAAGAACTCATGTGAATCAGTCTCCTTTGAGGAGACTATGGTTGGCCTCTTATGTTTCTTTAACATATGTAGCTGAAGGGTCTAGAGAATTGGTAAGGAAATGAGAGAAATTTGGTAGAGGAAAGGGAGAAGGAAAGAAAGAATGAAAGAAGGAGGGTTGGTGAGAAGAAGGGGAGGGGTGATTTTAAATAAAATTTTAGGCCTCTGACGTGTTCCCACGCCCGTGTACTGAGGGTGTGTTGATTCACATGGCCGCTTTGCACGCCGTGTCTCAAGGCGTGTTGGTTACCCCACGCCCGTGTCCAAATTTCCACACCCATTTTTTTGAAGTCAATGTCGACCATGGCCGTGTCGCACAGCCGTGGGGTGGTGGTTGGGTCCGTGACTCTGGGGAATTGATTTTGTCTGATCCATACCTCTCTACCATGTCAGTATGCGATTCGAAGTACCCACACGCCCTGCCATGATCGCTGTGCTGCTAGGTCGTGGTGCAGGGAATCGCACTTTTGATTTATTAAAATTCTGGAGAAGGAAAATAAAAAATAAAAATAAAAATAAAGAGATAGTGTTAGTGGTAGAGTTGCCTCCCGATAAGCACTTGTTTAAAGTCTTAAGCTAGACTTTCCTCGTATTCAAAAAATCAGGGTGGTTTAAATGTTTGAATATCCTCCCTCATGCTATCAGTTTTATTTTCATGATATATATTTAAGTCGGGAAGCATTTACCTTAAAAGTGCCGAATATGGGATTACTTACCTCGATTGTTCCATATGGGAATATGTTTTGTACCTCAAGAGGATTTCTGCGTTTGAATTCAGGTTTGGTGTGGTGACGAAGGATCTGCTTTATCTAATCGTACTCGATCTTCTATTTTGAAGTGATTCGATGTCCCTACGAGCTCTTCTGGAAGTTCTTTCGATTTTTCTTTGTGTGGTTCTGGTTCTTCTTTAAAGTGGGTCTTCCACTCCCTTAGTTTGTCGACCTCAAGGCTTTATTCCTCATATATTTCTTCTTTGCTGGGATGAGGTTTATGATCCGGCTCAGGTTTGTAGCTTTGTTCTTTTTCCTGTGGTGAAATTTGAACAGATTTGTTGTCAACTAAATTTACTTTCTCACCTTCATTATTCGATGTCCTGGCTGAGTCAAGAGCTTGTAGTCTAATCAATTCATCACCTACGCTAAGTATGAGTTCTTCTACACCAACAACAATTTAGTTTTGGCAGTTGCTAAAAACGGTCTTCCTAAAATTAAAGGAATCGAATTGTCCTCATCCATGTCTAAGACAACAAAATCTACTGGGAAAACTAATTTATCAATTTTTACAAGAACATCTTCGATAATACCTCTAGGAATTCTAACAGTTTTATCAGCTAATTGAATACTCATCCTAGTTTGTTTGGGTTTCCCTAGACCTAGTTGTTTAAACATTTTATAAGGCATGACATTTATGCTTGCCCCTAAATCAGCTAACACATTATCTACAGTCAGTCTACCAATTAAACATGGAATTGTAAAACTCCCTGGATCATTTAGCTTTCGTGGTAGTCTATTTTGCAACATTGCTGAGCATACTGCATTCAGTTCCACATGCGGTTCCTCGTCTAACTTAAGCATGTTTGTTAGAATTTGCTTTAAAAATTTCTGTGAATTTGGCATATGTGAAAGAGCTTCAAGAAGTGGTAAGTTAATATGTAATTTATTTAAGAGTTTAAGAAACTTACCAAACTGTTCCTTTGTATCGTCTCTATTTATTGCTTCGGGGTAAGGTATGCGGGTTGGTACTCTTTGATTACCAATTTTGGCTTTTCTTGTGTTACCTCGATTTTACCTTCTTCTACCTCATTTTCTTGTATTGAATTGGGTTCCTCTAACCCTACATTTTCTTGAGCTGTTATGGCTTGGATTTGCTCCTTTGGGTTAATCTCGGTGTTGCTTGGTAGACACCCTTGTGGTCGTTCGAGCATTAATTTTGCAAGTTGTCCAACTGACTTTGTAACTCCCCCGACTGACTTAGTGAGTTCCCCAACTTGATTCTTGATCCCTTCCATCGACGTTTGTTGGTTTTTTAGTATTGCCTCGGTGTCTTGGACATGGTTTTCTGTGGCTGCCATGAATTTTGTCAACATCTCTTCAAGGTTCAACTTCTTTTCCTGTGGATAAGGCTAATTTTGGAAATTTTGAGGAGGTTGTTATCTTTGATTTCCTTGATTTCCTTGACCTCTCCATGAAAAATTTGGGTGGTTCCTCCAACCTGGATTATAAGTATTACTATAAGGGTTATTATTAGATCTAAAATTATTACCTATATAGTTCATATGTTCGCTTTCTGTGACTGGTTGGTAGGGTGGGTACTTAGGATTTGCCACAGTTCCACTTGCATCACAATGCATCACTAGATGTACCTGTGAAGAACACAAACTATCAAGCTTTTTATTCATCATCTCTACCTGTGTTGATAGCATGGTTCTGCGTCAAGATTGAAGACTCCGATTGTTTTAGTCGGCCTTGTCCTTGTAACTTGCCACTGATAGTTATTCAGCAACATCTCTTCTATAAACTCATAGGCCACTTCAAGAGTTTTGTTATTCAGAGTTCCCCCGGCTGCTGAATCAATTAGTTGCCTTGTTGAGGGGTTTACACCATTGTAAAAAGTTTGGACTTGTAGCCATAAAGGTAATCCGTAGTGTGGACATCTTCTCAAGAGATCCTTGTATCTATCCCATGCGTCGTATAATGTCTCTAAATCGATCTGCACAAAAGAAGAAATATCATTCCGTAATTTGGTCATTTTGGCCAGTGGGAAATATTTTAATAAAAATTTCTCGATCATTTGATCCCATGTTGTTATTGACCCTCGTGGTAACGAGTTTAACCATTGTTTAGCTTTATTCCTTAATGAAAAGGGAAATAACCGAAGACGTATGACATCATCAGAAATGCCATTTATTTTGAAGGTATCACAGAACTCTAAAAAATTAGCTATATGAGTATTCGGGTCTTCGTCCTGCAAACCATCAAATTGAACAAATTGTTGAATCATTTGTATAGTGTTAGGCTTTAATTCAAAATTATTAGCAACTACAGCAGGCCTAACAATTCTTGATTTTGCTCCTATTAAATGAGGTTTAGAATAATCATACATAGTATGCAGAGCATTGTTTTCTGCCACATCTTGTGGTGGTGGATTATTCTCGTCCATCCCTTCAGTAGGATTGGATCTGATTTCTCACTCTTCTTCTGTGTAATTTAGGGTTCGCCTAATTTCTCTGCAATTCCTGCGAGAGGTAGCTTCAATATCACTGCCGTATACTAGTGGTCCTTTCGGGTTCCTTCTAGTCATAAACTAGAGGTACCTGCTAGGAAAAGAAAGAAATAAAATTAGCAAAAACAATAAAATAAAATAAAATAAAATACAAAAATAAAAATAAAAAATGGCTAAAGTAATAAAAATAGAGCTTTCATAATATTTTCAATCCCTGGCAACGGCGCAAAAAACATGATCGTCTAATTGTCGAGTTTTAAAATTTATAAAGAGAATGATTGAACTTGGAAACTAACTCTAACAACGACTTAAGGCAAGTGCACCTATCGAACAGTAGTATAGTTTAGGCAAGACCGGATTGTCGAACCCAAAGGAACTAAAAGTACTAATACACACTTTCTTTCTATTATTTAGGCTAAATATGAAGTGATTGGTTGATTAAAAACTAACTAATTACTAAACTAAGATGCAAAGACAAAAAGAACAAATTGAAGAAATAACTTTTAGAAAAACTCAGTTGATTACGACGATACCCTAGAAGGAATCCACCTAAACTTCACTTGTTATCTAACACTGAACCAGACGATTTATTCACTTAGCTTGATCCGTAGGACCCCCGAAATTATATTAAACCCTCTCTCGAGGCGAATAACATCTAACCCTAGGTTGATTAACCAAAATCTCGTTCTAATTAAAACCGCTAGAATCGCATTCACTTGATCGATGGACTCCCATATTAGGTTTCACCCTAATTCGGCAAAACCTCATCACCCTATCTCTAGGCGCGCGATCAACTCCGCTTAATTATGATATATCTACTCTTAAGCAAGGACTTTTGCTCCACCTAAGCACATCACACTTGAATTAATATCCCGAAAATATCAACACAAGAATTAAGCACACATAATTAAGAACAAACTAAGTATTTATCATACAGCTTAGAAAACAATAACAAGATTCATTTAGGTTTCATCCCCTTCAGGTATCTGAAGGGTTTAGTTCATAATGATAAAAAAAACATCTCAAGAGAAAAGATAAAACAAAACATAAGAAATCCCTAAAACCCCTAAAGGAATTGAAGGATAAATCTAACGTCTTGAGTAGAATTTCGGCTTCTTGAGATGGATCAACTGGTTATCTTCGAGTGATTCCCACGAATCTGACCTTCTGGCTCAGCTTCTAGGCCTAACTGAATGCCTCACTGACCGCCCCCTTTCAGGTTACACTTAGAGTCTTTATATAGGCTCTTGGAATGTGTTTCTTTCTCCCTAAGTATCCTTTTTCAAGTAAATTCCTCTTTTCCACGACAGGGGCATGACCATGGCACACGCCTGTGTGAATCGACTTCAGGCCGTGTTAGGGTCTGTTGATGGAGGCACGGTCGTGTGAATCGTGGTTAGGCCATGTTCTAGTTAATTTTCAAGGCAAGGCTGTGTGGCTTGAAGTCCAGGCCGTGTCGATTTCCACTTTGGCCCAAATAGGCCCATTTCAAGCCCGTTTCTGTTCTTTTCGTCCTCAGGTGCTTTCTTGAGTATAAAACATGAAAAGAAAGGATTAAGAGCACCTTTTACATAAATCAAGGGCTAAATCATCCGAAAACATGCCAAATGTGGGATTAAAATATGTTACTTTTAAGGTTTATCAAGTTGTCACCAATGCATCCTATCCTTAGGTTACGCTACGAAGGCGATTTTTTTCAGATGTAACCATGAAAGCTTCCTTTACAGAGATTTCCACAAAGGCTTTCTTTTGATTGAGATTGTAACACCCCTAACCCGTATCCGTCGCCAGAATAGGGTTATGTAGCATTACCGGAGCTTTTAGAACATTTACGAATAATTAACATTAATTGCTATCTATTTACCGAAATTATTCATAACGTCCCCCAAAATAGACCCTCAAGGCCCAGAACGAGTATTAGAATCAAGTCGAGACTTGATCGGAAACTCTAAGAATTTTTTGCGAAATATTAAAATTTTTAAAGATGCAAGGCTCACACGCCCGTGTGGTCCAAGGGACATGCCCGTGTGACCCTAGGGAAGGCCCGTGCTACAAGCCGTGTTTGAAACTAGGTAGCTCTCTAACTTGTACCACGACCAGCCACACGCGCGTGCTAGGCTATGGTTGATTAAATTTTTCAAAATAAGGTGCAGGTTTCACATGGCCAAGACACACACCCGTGCTCCAGGCCGTGTAGCACAAACGGCTAAGACACATCCCCGTGTCTTTGCTCGTGTGCTCAATTATGAGCATTCTATTTCTCAAATTTAAGATGTAGGGACACACGGCCTAACCACACACCCATGTACCAGGCTATGTGTCACACATGGTCTAGACACACGCCCGTGTGTCTACCCTATGGACAAAATAAAGTCATTTCTAGCTTCTTTTTTCACCCAAAATTTTACCAATATCCTGCACCAAAACTTACATCCAAATACCAGCTAATTCAAGCAATGATTTCAAGCAAATTCTAACATCTAATATGATATATCATTGCATATATAGTTATGTTTATAATCTTACCTTAGTTTAACCGAAACATTAAACATCACTTGATCATCCATACTTAATGTAAGACCCAATTTTCACCTGGCCCATACCAAAAACAAAAAAATTAAAAACCATTAGTAAACCAATAATTATAGTCCATGTCCATTACAATTTTAAAACCCAAAAATTACTAGCCCAAATACTAAACTTAGGCCATGATTACAAGGTCCTAAGCCCAAATTCATTTAACCCCAAAGTAGCCCAATTTACAACCAGCCTAGTCCAATCCTTAACTAGACCCTAATGGCCCAATTATAGAAAACCCTAGAAGGTTCTAGGGTCACCTGATGCCGCTCGAAGCCCTCGTGTAGCCTCCACGCGTGCCCCGCGTGCAACCATGCGCACCTCTAGAGCTACTTCACGCGCGCCTCGCAGCACCCACGTCGCTCGAGCTTCCATGCCAGTAGAGCACTCGCCATGTCTGCGTACAACCTCCACCAGCTCGCCTCTGTACCGCCTCTATACCCTTGTCCACTGCGTGTCACACACTTGCAAAAAGACAAATTAAAACCAGCAAAGCAGATAAGAAAAGAGAAGATTGTATTTTATTTTTCTTTTATTTTTCTTTTCGGTTATAAAAATCGAAGTAAAATATCTATAAAAGGGGACACGATTTTTACACAGAATACAGAATACAACAAATCAAAAAGAGGTTGTTCTTTTATTCTCTCGACGATTTCCTTTTCCTAAAAAATCCATTTCTGTTTCTTGTTTTGTTTCATTTTCTTCTTCACGATTTTCAATATGCAAGAAATACCAAAAAAGGAGAAGACAGAAACAGAAGATTCAAAAAAGAGGTTACCTTCTATTTGATTTTTCGTTTTGGTTTCGTTTTCACTTTTCAATCGAATGGAATAAGTGAACAAAAAGGAGGGTTTACCTTCGCAAAAGGGATTGTCCAAACCCTCATCTCTTTTCGTCGAAATTGAAGCCTAAGACGGGGATTTCGGGTTAGAATCGGTGCTCTTTGGGTCTCGGTTCCAAACGAGGATAAGAGAGTGCCGTCTGGCAACATCATCCACCGATTACGATGGTGAAATGGTGGTCAGATAGCATTGATCTCTGAGGCGGTCGAATAATGAAGAGAGGGTTGGATTTTTCCTAAAATAGAGGCTAGGGTTTTGCTTTAGAAAGGGAGGACGATTGCTTTGTTTAAATGTGTTTTTAGGGGTTATATCACATTAAAGAAACGACGTCGTTAGGGCTCTTCTCAATAGCCTCAAAACGGCACCATTTGGTGCTAGCTCTGACCCGAGGTCTCCTAAAGATTCGCGCGTTTCTACTCTAATGGGAAATTTGCGCGCCTGGTCCTTTCTTTTTCATGTTTTTATTTGATTAAATCCACTATACATTTCTTTGTTTTTTTAAATTTAGCCTCAATAATTTAAGCATTTTTTCGTTTTGGTCCCCGCTCATACACTGCGTTTTGAGTTTTTTTAAATATTGCTCTTTTAATCCCCAATCATTTGTGCGTATCGCTTTTTAGTCCTCTTCATTTTCTTTTTCAATTTATTACTTTTAGCTCTCTAATTTTATTATTATTTCAATATGGTCCTTCGATTATTTTATTTAATTGTTTGATTATAGTTTTGTTTTAATGATCCCTTTTTTTTAAATTAATATTATATTATATGTATTTTTGGTTCTAGATGTTATTTCTCCATGTTATTTTATATATTATATATAATTTATACTAAACTATTTTTCATGTATATAGGTTATTAATTTCATATTATTTATGCATGCATTTTCTTTTAAATCTATTTATGCATATATTTTATTTAAAATTTATATAGATATAATTGTTCATTTAAAGATGTTATTTTAAATTATGTATTTATTTATTCCAATTACTTTTATGTATCATCATCATTTTGTATATATATTTTTATATATCAAGTTTTATTTTGTATATATTATTTAACTTGACACATATTATTTTACATATAACATTTGCTTATTTATTTTAAAATGTGCTATATTTTATTTCATTCTTAATTAGTTATATTTTCGATCTTTGATTCTTGATTAATAATGTTGGTATGTTCAAAAAGAGCGGTGAGATTATTGATTTTGTAAATATTGAATTGTAGGTTCATATTATCATTCTTGTCATCCATTTCTATAAATGTTGTATTCGCATATTATCCTTTCATGTTTGATATTGTATTTCTTTTTCTAATGATTCAATAAAAGCATTTTGAGTCGTTTTAAAAGTCACTTATCTTAAAGTTTCAAAACAAGGTAATATTCGTGCGTTTGGAAATCTGAAGAAATCATGCCCAATCGTGCTGGGTGTGATTTCTTGTTTAACCAAATAAACGAATATCCTTTCAAATTTCGTCCATATTTTCAAAATAAGGTAATATTTGTGCATTTGGAAAATCAAAGAAATCGTGCCCAATCGTGCTGGGTGTGGTTTTTGTTTGTCCAAATTACCAAATACCCTTTCAAAATTTCATTACACATGCGCTTTGAGAATTTTGGGGATGAGCTTGAATTCGAGGACTCAGATCGTTCTGTCCAATCATGCTAGATGTGATACTCTATTCCTTCGGAACAAGAGAATCTCAATATTCAATCAAGTTATTTAGAATAAAATAAAAAAAGAATAGAATTTCAAAACCATTTTAAATTTTTCAACATTAGGACATCAATTAATAAATTTGGTACCAATTTTGGGCATTGCGAGGGTGCTAGCGCTTCCTCACACGTAACCGACTCCTGAACCCGTTTTCTTCGGGAAATTCATAGACCAAAATTTATTTTATAGGTGACCTAATCACACCTAAACAAAAAGGATTGGTGGCGACTCCATATTTTTAAAGTCGATCCCTATTTTTCAAAACATCGATTTAAAGATGGTTTCGACGACTTGCGACTCAACAGGGGCGGTTGAGAGTCGGTAGTAAATTGATTAATTTTTGTCCTTTTGTTTGAAAATTTGGAAAATTATTTTGAAAAATCATTTTTCTTTTGAAGCATTTGTTTGTGCTATAAGCGCAAAATGTAAAGTCTCATATCTGGCATTGCATTGCATAAGCTGATGCAGTTACACCTTTAAGTGAGAGTGAGAAACTATGCTTTAGTGAGGTTTTCACCTCACATGGGCTAGTGGATAGCTTCCGGGATACATCTATACCTATGTGTTTCGTGAGATTTTCATCTCCATATGGCCATAGGGAAATGTATTCCCCTGAACCAAACTCGATCTATATGAGCCTATAATGGGTGAGAATTAAGGAATCTGCTGGTTTAGGTACCCATTATTTAGAACCAAGCCGCATATAGCAGTCCTAAAAGCCTACCCTAGATAGCGTCACGCCAAACCTTACTAGTCACCCAGTCAGGTGTTCTATGTTGTTTATTTCTCTTGCACTAACATGTCGTCTTTTGTTTTGAGTGCATTGCATTGCATTCATTCCATGTATTTTTATATTAGAGCGAAATGTCAATTTGGGTTTGGTTGCTAAATTAGGGAGCTCGGCATGGAGAACAAATTTCTTGATGAAACGGAAGACAATACGGATGTTCGCATATTTGTAGTCTGTTTCATATAAATAGCTTTGTCCTCTAGTAAAGTTTCCTAAAAGAAATTGAGTTAAATTGACATCTCTTTACATTCATTTCATGCATTCACATAGCATTACATCAAATGCACTAGATTTCATGAAGACCACGATTAATTAAAAATTATTTGATCAACCTAGAAGATATAGAATAAAGGTTGGAAGAATAGAGCAAAGCGAATCTTGATGCAAGCGGTTGGCCAAAATTCAGGAGACGAGACCAAATGAATATGATCGCGAGATAACCCAATTACTAGTTAGAGGGCTTAAAAAGGGAGTTGCCCGGTGGTCGGCGGTGTGGATGGTGGCGAAGACATCGTTTATTCCCCAATAAGTATCTCGACTCAACCAAACACGTATTACGTATAGAATTTTCGTCATTATTGGACTAACGTCGGTGACACTTGACCTGTTGAACTTCTCGATGGGTTCGAGGTTCTAACGGGAGGATGATCGAGCCAAGCGGTTTATCTTGACAAAATAAAAGAAAAGGAAAGTGGACTTTAGAAGCCGGAGAAAAGGAAAATAAAGTGAATAGTATGAGAAGGCATAACAAGAGGCGGCGGAGGGCTTATCCGATGGGCCCGCCAAGGATTGTAATAACTGGCTATCAAGTCTCCCAGGGCAAGAACAGATCAAGACCAACTCGAAAAAATCGATTCGCACACATCCCAATCACGTCTGAGAGTTATACCAAATGTTGTTTGAAGCGCATGTTGTATCCCTTTTACGAAACCAATGCAACCTCCATACCCAAAATGGTATGACCCAAAGGCCCAATGTGAGTACCACAGGGGTCACGAGGAATTCGATAGAAAATTGCCTTGCTTTCAAGAAATTGGTGGAAAAATTCATTAACATGGGTGTTGTGAAGTTAGATAGCAGCGTCAAATCGAAATATGAACCTAGGGCGTTTTGAACAATTGAATTGATAGTATTTAGAGCTTACTCGGATAATGTCTGAGAACACACTTGTTGCTTTAAGCCTAGGAGCAATAAGATTTATTTTTTGAAATAGGCTTGTTTTCAGAATCCTTATTTCAATGAGCCGTCGAAATTATCATTAAATCAATGTTTTGAAAAATAAGGATCGACTTTAAAAATATGGAGTCGCCACCAATCCTTTTTGTTTAGGTGTGATCGGGTCACCTATAAAATAAATAAGGAATCTATAAACAAAAAGATGCATCTCATTGAAATAAGGATTCTGAACACAAGCCTATTTCACAAAATAAATCTTATTGCTCCTAGGCTTAAAGCAACAAGTGCATTCTGTACGTTACTCCGAGTAAGCTCTAAATACTACAGGAATTTTTTCACAATCCAATTGTTCAAAATGCTCCCAGGTTCATATTTTTACATTTGACGCGTTATCTAACTTCACAACACCCATGTTGATGAATTTTTCCACCAATTTCTTAAAAGCAAGGCAATTTTCTATCGAATGCCCTGTGACCCCCGCGTGGTACTCACATTGGGCCTTTAGGTCATACTATTTTGGGTATGCAGGTTGCATTGGTTTCGGGTAAAAAAGGGATACAACATGCGCTTCAAACAACATTTGGTATAACTCTCTGTACGTGATTAGGATGGGTGCAAACTTAGATTTTTTGAGTTCTGGTCTTGATCGGGTTCTTGCCTCGAAGACTTGACGTCCAAGCTATTACAATCCTCGGCCGCCTCATCGATAAGCTCCCTCGCCCTCGTTATGCCTTCTCATACTATTCGCTTATTTTCCTTTTCTCCGGGCTTCTAAAGTCCACTTTCCTTTTTCTTTTATTTCTGTCAGTACAATTGATTTGGCTTGATCATCCCCCAGGTTAAAACCTGAATCCATCGAGAAGTTTGATAGGGCCGAAGTGTCAGTCTGACGTTGGGGTCCTATAATGATGGGTACCCCATGCGAATGCGTGTTTGGTTGAGTCGAGATACTTATCGGGGAATAAGCGATGTCTTCGTTACCATCCACACTGTTGACCACTGGGCCACTCCCTTTTTTAAGCCCTCAAACTAGTAATTGGGTTATCTGGCACATCGTATTCATTTAGTCTCGCATATCCCGTTGAATTTTGGCCAACTGCTCTTGCATCAGTATTTGTCTTTGCTCTATTATCCCCAACCTTTGTTCCATATCTTCTAAGTTGACTGAAATAATTTTTAATTAATCAGGGTCTTCTCATGAAATCTAGTGCATGTGATGTAATGCTATGTGAATGCATGAAATGAAGGTAAAGAGATGTCGATTCTAACTCAATTTCTTTTAGGAAACTTTACTAGAGGACAAAGCTCTTTACATGAAATAGACTACAAATATGCGAACATTCGTATTGTCTTCCGTTTCATCAAGAAATTCATTCTCCATGCTAAGCTCCCTAATTTAGCAACCGAACCCTGATTGACATCTCTCTCTAATATAAAAATACATGGAATGAATGCAATGCAATGCACTCAAAACAAAAGACGACATGTTAGTGCAAGAGAAATAAACAACATAGAACACATGCCGGGTGACGACTAAGGTTTGGCGTGGCGCTATCTAGGGTAGGCTTTTAGGACTGCTATATGTGGCTTGGTTCTACATAATGGGTACTTGAACCAAAGAGATTCTCAATCCTCACCCATTATAGGCTCATATAGGTCGAAGTTCTGGTTGTGGGAATACATTTCCTATGGCCATGCAGAGATGAAAATCTCATTAAACGCATAGGTACAGATGTACCTCAGAAGTGGTCCACTAGCCCATGCGGAGGTGAAAACCTCACGCAAGCTTATTATCTCACTCCCACTTAAAGGTGTAACCAAAACGGTTATGCAATGCAATGCCAGTATTATGAGACTCGACATTTTTGCAGTTATAGCACAAACAAATGCTTCAAAAGAAAAATGATTTTTCAAAACAATTTTCCAAATTTTCAAACAAAAGGACAAAAAATTAATCAATTTACGACCTGACTCTCAACTAGTCCCCAGTGGAGTCGCCAAGCTGTCGAAACCATCTTTAAATTGATGTTTTGAAAAACGGGGATCGACTTTAAAAATATGGAGTCGCCACCAATCCTTTTTGTTTAGGTGTGATCGGGTCACCTATAAAATAAATTTTGGTCTACGAATTTCCCGAAGAAAATGAGTTCGAGAGTCGGTTACGTGCGAGGAAGGGTTAGCACTCTTGCAACGCCCAAAATTGATACCAAATTGATTAATTGATGTCCTAATGTTGAAAAATTTGAAATGGTTTTGAAATTCTATTTTTTTATTTTATTTTAAATAACTTGATTGAATATTGAGATTCTCTTGATCCGAAGGAATAGATTATCACATCCAGCACGATTGGACACAACGATTTGAGTCCTCAAATTCAAGCTCATCCCCAAAATTCTCCAAGCGCATGTGTATTGAAATTTTGAAAGGGTATTTGGTTATTTGGACAAACAAAAACCACACCCAGCACGATTGGGCACGATTTCTTTGATTTTTCAAACGCACAAATATTACCTTATTTCAAAAATATGGACAAAATTTGAAAGGATATTCGTTTATTTGGTTAAACAAGAAATCACACCCAGCACGATTGGGCATGATTTCTTCGAATTTCCAAACGCATGAATATTACCTTGTTTTGAAACTTTAAGATAAGTGATTTTAAAAACGACTCAAAATGCTTTTATTGAATCATTAGAAAAAGAAATACAATATCAAACATGAAAGGATAATATGCGAATACAACATTTATACAAATGGATGACAAGAATGATAATATGAACCTAAAATTCAATATTTACAAAATCAATAATCTCACCGCTCTTGTTTTGAACATACCAACATTATTAATCAAGAATCAATTAAAGATTGAAAATATAACTAATTAAGAATGAAATAAAATATAGCACATTTTAAAACAAAAAGCAAATGTTATATGTAAAGTAATATGTGTCAAGTTAAATAATATATACAAAATAAAACTAGAAATATAAATATATATATATATATATACAAAATGATAATGATATATAAAAGTAATTGGAAAAATAAATGCATAATTTAAAATAACATCTTTAAAGGAACAATTATATCTATATAAATTTTAAATAAAATATATGCATAGATAGTTTTAAAAGAAAATACATGCATAAATAATATGAAATTAATAACCTATATGTAACACCCCAAACCCGGTCTATGCATTAAGACTAGATTTGGTTTGTTACATGAATCGAGCTATTTATTTTTTTTAAATCTTCAATAAGTTGAAAGCTACAATATTATTTACAGGATTTAATAAAATTAGAAGAGTATTTGAATTTGATAAATATTAGAAAACATTAGTTAAAAATCATTGTATTATCAAAAACCTTTAGGTAATTTATTAAAGAGTTAACAATAATAAAATATTTATAAAAGAATTTCATATACTTGAAAACCCAAATTTATTCTAATAAAAACATCATATAATCATAGCCCATATTTAAAAGTCAAAGTATAGTTCAAAACCAAACACACATAAAATCCATAAATTATTTTTAGAGGCCCTTATTACAATAATCCAAAATAGTGAAAATACTTATTAAAAGTTCAGAGTTTAAATAACCCATGTTTTGGCGATATGGCCTCCACGAAGTCATCCTCGCCCAAGTCCACGTCAATTTCCATTACGAGATGGAAAAATTAAAGGGGTGAGTTACTTAGAACTCAGTGTGTAACTCACTTACCACCATTATTGGGCCAAATCATTAAGATATTATGCTGGGCTTGAGCCCAATTATAGAATTCAACAATATCATAAAATGAAATAACATAAATAAAAAAAATGCATGTAAAATGAATTTTCCCAACCAAACCTAATATCCATCCGCTAACACCCCCGTACCAACCATCACACCTGTGGGGATCAAGTCAACCCACCCCGCCAACACACCAATCGTAGGCATTAAGCCTTTTTATAATTGTGGCAAAGCCACCGAACTAGAGGCAATAAGCCATAATTGTGGCAGAGCCACCGAACTAGAGGCAATAAGCCATATTTGTTTTTGTGGCAAGGCCACCGAACTAGAGGCAATAAGCCATATTTGTTTTTGTGGCAAGGCCACCGAACTAGAGGCAATAAGCCATTTGATTATTTGTGGCGAGCCAATTAACTAGATTTTGGCAACGGCCATTCTTCTCTTCATATACCCCACCCCATGCAATTATGCGTATATAAAAATATAGTCATATAACAATTTTATTTAATCCATAACATTGGTGGGTTTATCATTAAATATTTCATTTGGCCCAAAAATAATTTAGCAATTTGCCCATTTAGCAGTTTAGTGGGCTTTGGCCCATTAATCAAACTAGAGTATTTTGACCCACTTTATCGAACTAGAGTATTTTGGCCCAATTTATCGAACTAGAGTATTTTGGCCCAATTTATCGAACTAGAGTATTTTGGCCCAATTTATCGAACTAGAGTATTTTATGGCCCATTTTCACGAAACATACAATTTACATAATAACAAGTAATTTCTCGAGGGTGTTTTCGTAATTTTCACGATTTAGTCATTTTTACGTATTTTCGTCAAAATATCAGTTTTTACGTTTTACCGATCTAGTCATTTTACGATTTTACTTCCATACCGAAATTGACATCCAACCGAGAAATAGTGTGAAGTTACACACCTCGATACCGAGAGTACTAATCCTTCTCGCTCCTCGGCACCTAAAACATATTTCGATCCGTTAGAATACTATTTTGTATAAATATTCTTAATCGATAATAGATCCAAAATCTTACCCTCTTGATTTTGAATCACTTCGATTTTCGGCTTCTCCTCGTTTATTGATTCGTTAATCACCGAGAATCCACCAACGTATAATGGCTCGAAAGTTACGTACTACTTGAATAATTGACTCCCTTCTAAGATGGTCCGCAACGGTGAAAAATCCCGAATCGTCGAAACCGCTCTTCGTTTAAATGAGGATTCTGGATCCGCCTCTTAACGTGACTAACCACCGCCTTTTCTTCCCTATTTTGAAAGTCTTCACGATCAAAGGAATATTAATTAAATCTCAAATAATATCGAATAATACTAGAGGATTTAAAAGATGTGATTTCCTTACCACAAGAAATCGATTCCAACGTTTCTCGATTCTCCGATCACTTGAGTTTCGATCTTCGTTATTGCACTATATAATAACGAATGAAGCGTTATTAGAGCGAGCGTTTATTTTGATCCAAAAGGCCTTCATAACACCATTAATATTCGCCATAACACTTTAATAAAGCGAAAATGAAAAGAAGAACCCTTACCTATAATCCACGATCGAAAAGAAAGGATTGAGAAAAGGTGTTTGTGATGGATGACAATTTCGGCTATGTATGATCAAAGAAAAAGAAATAAGATTCGGCTAAGGCACTCTAGCATTCGGCCAAGAGAGTGTTTGATGGAGAAACTTTGATTGAAAAGAATTAAAATATGAAAAAGAGATGGTGATGATGTTGTTTGATTTCAAAGAGAAGAGAAGAAAAAGATGGATTTTAGGAGCTAGTACATTCGGCCATGGTAAAAGAAAAGAGAAAGGATGGTTCTTTTGGTATAGTTGATTTCGGCACTCAAAGAAAAAAAAACACAAAGAAATGGCTAATGAAATAAAAATGACCAAATGATCACAAAACTTGAGCTTTACCAATTGCAAAATTCGGCCAAGATGAAAGTTGAAAAGAGAGAAAACAAAAATTCTGCACAAGGTGCAAGGAATGACCAAAGAGAAAAATGAAATTCTTAGCCAAAACTAACACAAAATTTGGCTCCCCCTATACCAAGTTGCCGTCAACACATGGTCAATTGGCCATGATTTTGTTTCAAAATTTTCCCTTGATATGTGCCTTATGTTCCCCTATCTTTCCTTAAGTTTTTGATTCCATGCCATATGTTAACTATTTCCTTAAACCTTTGATACACTAACCAAAATAACATGGTCAACACTTACCATATATGTTCTTGTCCGACACTTGCTATCCATATGCGAAAATTAAAACAAAAATTCATCTAGATGCTAAACAAGGGATTCAACCTCTTCCCTCTTGCTATAACCCATGCGCCAACTCCACCATGCTATGTACTCAACTTATGACACTCATTAACACTTAATTTAACTTAAGTCTTAATGACATTTGCTTCTCTTCAATAAATTCTCAATTATTAAATTTATTCCTTATCCAAATTATGCTATACTCCTCTTTAGGACTTCAATAAGCACTAAAAAAAAGTAAGAAATTTTCCTTTAAAGTCTAAACACCAATTCATGCAATATATAAACCCTCGGATTTTTAGGGTGTTACAACTCTACCCTCCTTAAAGAAAATTTAAGTCCTCGAAATTTACAGTTAAAAGAGGTGAGGTATTGTTACCGAATTGCATCCTCGGGCTCCCACGTAGCTTCCTCTACTCCGTGGTTCACGCCATAGAATTTTGACCAACGGCACGGTTTTCTTTCTTAGCACCTTGACATCTCGGTCTAAGATTTCCAATCGGTTCTTCTTCAAAAGACAAATTTGAGTTCGGCTCAATTCTTCTACCTAGGTATAATGTGCGAAGGATCCAATCTATAACGCCTCAACATGGAAACATGAAAACATTATGGATTTGATCCAATTAGGAGGTAACTCAATCGATAAGCCATTTGGACCAACACGCTTGACTACGATAAGGTCAATGTATCTAGGACTTAGCTTGCCCTTCCTTCCTAATCAAGATCTTTTTCCAAGGAGATACCTTCAAGAAAACCTAATCCCCACATCATACTCGATATCCTTTCGCTTCAGTGCGCATCGACTTACATCTATCCGAGGCTTCTTTCAACCGTGCTCGAATAACTTTTACCTTATCCTCTGCTTGGATATCATCTCGAACCTAACATCATCTTTAGCCCAACTCACCCAACAAATAGGAGAGCGACACTTATGACCATACAATGCCTCGTAAGGTGCCATCTGAATGCTAGACGATAATTTGTTGTTATACACGAATTACGCGGTGGTAGATAATCCTCCAACTACCCTCAAGTCGATTACATCCCTTAACATATCTTCCAATATCTGAATTACCTCTCCGTGACCATCGGTGAGGATGAAAAGCCGTCTTGAAATTCAACTTTGTCCCTAAGGCTTCATGCGAGCTTTCGAATCGTGATGTAAACCTAGGTCCCTATCCGATATAATAGATCTGGTACCCATGCAACCTCACAATTTCGGATCGTCATAGTTTCACTAACTTCAGAATGAATAATCCGATGCAATTTGGCGGGAAATGAGCGGTCTTCGTCAACCGATCAACAATTACCCACGTAATTTTTCTTAGTAGGTGTTAAAGGTAACCCACTAACAAAATCCATGGTTATCCGTTCCCATTTCAAAGAGGAATTTTTATCGGTTGTAACAACCTGCACCCATGTGAGGCGCATCACAATAAGCGGTGAATTCTTTTCGACCTCACGGTGAATCAAACCGGAGCTTAATCGGGATCTTCTTCAATTTCTCGAAACTCTCTTCTTTGCTTTTCGGTCCAAATATACGGAGCTCCTTTCGTAATGCAGTTTAGTTAGGGTGCGACAATCAACTAAAACCCTCTACAAACGTCTATAGTATCTAGCCAAACCCAAGAAACTCGAATTTCAGCCACCGATGTTGGTGGTTTCCAATCGAGAATAGCCTCAATTTTTGAGGATCCACCCTTATTCCTTGGTGATACTACATGACCAAGGAAAGTCACTTCCTTTAGCCAAAATTAGCATTTACTAAATTTGGCATACAATTGTTTATCACGAAGTAGTTGTAATACTATCCGCAAATCTTTGGTCATGTTCCTCCTCATTTCTCGAATAAACCAATATGTCATCTATGAACACTACCACGAATCGGTCTAAATATGGTTGAAAGACTCAGTTCATCATGTCCATAAATGTAGCTAGTGCATTGGTTAGTCCAAACGGCATCACTGCAAACTCATAGTGTCCGTAACGTGTTCAAAATGCCGTCTTATAAATGTTCGCTTCTTTCACCTTGAGCTGGTGATAACCCGACCTTAAATCAATTTTGGAGAAAACTGAAGCTCCTTTTAATTGATCAAACAGATCGTCAATTCTTGGCGAGGATACCAATTCTTGATCGTCAATTTATTCAATTGTCTATAGTCAATGCACATATGCATCGATCCATCCTTCTTCTTGTGAGCGTAGGCGGTGCTCCCCACGAGACACACTTGGTCGAATAAATCCCGATCCGATAATTCTTGAATTTGAGCTTTGAGCTCACCAACTCCTTCGTGCCATTCTATAAGGAGCAATGGACACTGGAGCTGTCCCAGGCAAAAGCTCAATGCCAAATTCTACTTCCCGATCTGGAGGTATACCAGGAAGTTCTTCGGGAAATACATCGGGAAATTCCTTTACCGTCCTCACATCATCCACAGATAACTCTTTAGCATCAAAGCACGATAAAGGCTAGAATGCTCCATATCCTTTCCGCACCAACTTCTCCGCCTTTAATGCAGATACCACATTTGCTAAATAGTTCCTTCGCCGCCAATCATTATGACTTCCTTATCATCCAAGGTTCTTCTCGACATTCGTTTTTCAAAGACAATCCACTTGCGCCGATGTTTAACCACCAATCCATGCCTGAATGAGATCGAACTCACGAAAGGTAGTTCCATCAAGTTTGCTAAGAATACCTCTTCTTGAATTTTTAAGGGCACGTCTTTAAATATTTTATTAACAATTACCGATCGTCCTAAAGGACTAATTCTTGTCATCTCACTATCGGTAATTTTAGATTCTAATTCGGGGTTTCGGATATGGCACTAGATACATATGAATGGGTAGAGCCAATATCTATTAAGGCAATAACAGTACATCAAAATGAAGAGCGTATCAGTTATCACATCGGTGCATTACCGTCCTCGCGGTGTCTAGCGCATAGACCACCCAGTGTCTTGCATCTCATTTCTCTATGACCATTGCCTCGACCGGTGCACCTTGACCATGTCCACCCATTACCACCACGACCGGTCCATGACCTCTCGGTGGTCAGCTGATTATCTCCGGCCGTGTGCATCATTATTACGAACTTTGAGTCGTATCCATACGTCGAGGACAATTTTGTATTGATGATCCATTGAACCGCATTTGTAGCATGCACCGTTTTCTCTAACATTCTCCAAAATGTCTCTTCCCACTCGATGCAATCTCGACTCGATTATTTGTTATCGGGTTCTACCTTGAACCGATTCATCATTCGAGGTTTCTTCCGGAATCTCTTTGAAGAACCAGGCTTTTGTCTCTCTCTTGTTTGAAATTTTTCTCGGTTACTGCTCAATTCTTAGCCTCTTGGCAATTTGGCCTTCTCCACAAGAGTGGAAAAATTTCTAACTTGTTTGTGGAGCAATCAAAACCCTCGACTCATCATTAAGTCCATCCTCGAACGCACACAACGTTCGTGATCTGTTGCTACAATTGTCGGGCATAACGGCTCGGGCGTAAAAACTTCGACTTCATATCTTTGCACGGTCTTACTTCCTTGGACAAGATTTAGAAATTCTTTCCTTCGACGTCTACATAACTTCGTTCCAACGTATTTTCCTTGAAAGGCAGCTTTAAAGAATTCCCAATTAATCAGTGCAGCTTCAGTGCCTTCTCGAACAGTGAGCCACCACTGATACGCCTCATCTCTTAACAAGGATACAACTCCTCTCAGTTTTTGCTCGACAGTACATTCCATATCATCCATAATCCGTTCCACAGCTTCGAGCCAGTATTCAGCCACATTCGGAGCTACACCAAAGACTCCTCCAAAAACTTCTGCATTATTTGACTTAAGTCGCTTTGAAATTGACCCACGAGTTGTTGGCCCAATTCTAGTTCCAGCGACCCTTTCCAAGACTCGCAGCATTGCTTGAGTCAATGCATTATCTTCTTCCATGTGATCGCGTGATCCCGTCTCACTTTCAATTGACGCAGTCGTCTACTACTGCATATGATTTGGTGCTTGATCGTAGCACCTCGGCCTCTACCACGCCACGTCTACTGCGTCCACGACCACGTCCTCTAGTGCTCATGATAGCTTGTTTGTTTTATCGATTACAAGTTTTATGAATCAAAAATTTGTTTGGTGTTTATTAACAATATTTTATGAGATTTGAGATATAAAGTTGGTTTTTCCACAACATATCTTATAGTCTCAATCTCTACGGTTTTTCACATCTAAAACTAGAAGTTCTAGAGTGTTCCTATGATTATATCATAGTAATTATTAAGCAATAAATACTTACTTGACTTGTTGCCGGATGCTTGTGGTGCCATACTGATCTTTTAAAATTTGAACGATTTCATACAGAAATTATTTGCGAACCCAAACCACAGTCGAGTTTTTGAAACTGGCTCTGATACCAATAAATGTAACACCCCAAACCCGGTCTATGCATTAAGACTAGATTTGGTTTGTTACATGAATCGAGCCATTTATTTTTTTTAAATCTTCAATAAGTTGAAAGCTACAATATTATTTACGATTTAATAAAATTAGAAGAGTATTTGAATTTGATAAATATTAGAAAACATTAGTTGAAAATTATTGTATTATCAAAAACCTTTAGGTAATTTATTAAAGAGTTAACAATAATAAAATATTTATAAAAGAATTTCATATACTTGAAAACCCAAATTTATTCTAATAAAAACATCATATAATCATAGCCCATATTTAAAAGTCAAAGTATAGTTCAAAACCAAACACACATAAAATCCATAAATTATTTATAGAGGCCCTTATTACAATAATCCAAAATAGTGAAAATACTTATTAAAAGTTCAGAGTTTAAATAACCCATGTTTTGCAAGATGGCCTCCACGAAGTCATCCTCGGCCCAAGTCCACGTCAATTTCCATTACGAGATGGAAAAATTAAAGGGGTGAGTTACTTAGAACTCGATGTGTAACTCACTTACCACCATTCTTGGGCGGATCATCAAGATATTATCTTTGGGCTTGAGCCCAATTCTGAAATTCAACAATATCATAAAATGAAATAACATATATAAAAAAATGCATGTAAAATGAATTTTCCCAACCAAACCTAATATCCATCCGCTAACACCCTGTACCAACCATCACACCGTGGGGATCAAGTCAACCCACCCCGCTAACACACCAATCGTAGGCATTAAGCCTTTTTATAATTGTGGCAAAGCCAATCAACTAGAGGCAATAAGCCATAATTGTGGCGAACCACCAACTAGAGGCAATAAGCCATATTTGTTTTTGTGGCAAGGCCACCGAACCGGAGGCAATAAGCCATATTTGTTTTTGTGGCAAGGCCATCGAACTAGAGCAATAAGCCATATTTGTTTTTGTGGCAAGGCCACCGAACTAGAGCAATAAGCCATTTGATTATTTGTGGCGAGCCACCGAACTAGATTTTGGCAATCGGCCATTCTTCTCTCATATACCCCACCCCATGCAATTATGCGATATATAAAAATATAGTCATATAACAATTTTTATTTAATCCATAACATTGGTGGGTTTATCATTAAACATTTCATTTGGCCCAAAAATAATTTAGCAATTTGCCCATTTAGCAGTTTAGTGGGCTTTGGCCCATTAATCAAACTAGAGTATTTTGGCCCACTTTATCGAACTAGAGTATTTTGGCCCAATTTATCGAACTAGAGTATTTTGGCCCAATTTATCGAACTAGAGTATTTTGGCCTAATTTATCGAACTAGAGTATTTTATGGCCCATTTTCACGAAACATACAATTTACATAATAACAAGTAATTTCTCGAGGCGTTTTAGTAATTTTCACAATTTAGTCATTTTCGTATTTTCGTCAAAATATCGGTTTTACGTTTTACCGATCTAGTCGTTTTACGATTTTTACTTCCATACCAAATTGACATCCAGCAGAAATAGTGTGAAGTTACACACCTCGATCCGAGAGTACTAATCCTTCGCCTCCTCGGCACCTAAAACATATTTTGATCCGTTAGAATACTATTTTGTATAAATATTCTTAATCGATAATAGATCCAAAATCTTACCCTCTTGATTTTGAATCACTTCAATTTTCGGCTTCTCCTCGTTTATTGATTCGTTAATCGCCGAGAATCCACCAACGTATAATGGCTCGGAAGTTCGTACTACTTCGAATAATTGACTCCCTTCGGAAGATGGTCCGCAACCCAGTGGAAAATCCTGAACTGCCGAAATTGCTCTTCATTTAAATGGGGGATTTACAGATCCGCCCCTCTTAACGTGACTAACCACCGCCCTTTTCTTCCCTATTTTGAAAGCCTTCACGATCAAAGGAATATTAATTAAATCTCAAATAATATCGAATAATACTAGAGGATTTAAAAGATGTGATTTCCTTACCACAAGAAATCGATTCCAACGTTTCTACGATTCTCCCGATCACTTGAGTTTCGATATTCCGTTATTGTACTATATAATAACGAATGAAGCGTTATTTGTAATATCCCGAGTTAAGGGGTTAATTTATTTTTGGCATTGTTACATAATTATTGGTGAGCTATTATGTTGTTTTTATGGTTTCGGGACTTAGATGAAGGCTAGGTGTGTGCCTGAGTAGGTGGAAAATTTTTGTTTTTGGGCCTTAGGGGGATAGGAGCTGAAGGAGATGGGGTTTTTAATTAAATTAAGTGAATTTATAGCACAAATGAGGAGCTAGCATAGTGGCAAGTAAGCGCCACATGGGGAGCATGGGTATGGCGTCATCTACAAGGGGGAGGTCTTGTGTTCAAGTCGCGAGAATCCCACCCCTTTTGGCTCTCATTTTGGACGGCATGGAGGAAGAGGTAGAAGGCAACTTGAACTCTAGCTTGGACTTGGTCTTCACATTCAAAAGTGGGGTGGAGAGTGAAAGTAGGAGGGAGACTTGGTCATGGGATTCGAATTGGTGGTGTGGGAGTAAATGGGGGAGATTTGGCCGGATTTGGTGAGAGTTTGGGGGGAGAGAAAGGTGTGGCCAGTTGGTAATTGGAGTGTGCCGAATGTGCCTTGGGCATGTGTGTTTCGGTCACAAACTCTCCTTGGTTAAGCCGATTTTCCTTTTTGGTCAGAAGCTTCTTCTCATTTTCTCTCTTCCAACCGATTGCTCAAGTCTCTTTTTGGTCGTTTTGTTGGTAAGTCGAATATCAAAGAAAACTCTCCCATTCTATTCTCATTTGAAACCAAAACCAGCATTTTGTTCTTTTCAACTCACCAAACTAGCTCCTTTGACTCTCCTTTCCCTTCTCATATTTTCTTTTCTTGGGCAAAACCCAAAGCATTGGTCTTCTAGAATTTGCTTGTTGCTTCCACCTTGTTTCTTTTGTTTTTGTAGAAGCGAATGCCTCTCCCATTCCCTTTCTTCTCTTGATGCTTCTAAACCAAACTAGCCTCCTCTCTTTTTGACCGTAACACATTTCACCAAAACCTATATCCTCCATCTTCTTCATCTAAACCGAAAGTTACCACAAGCAAGCCTTGCCGATTTTGGTCATTGTAGCATAAGCTCTTTCTCTCCTACTTCCCTTTTCTTTTGTTCATTTGGTATAGGTAGAAACTTCATCCTCCAAATACTTCCCTTTTCTTGTTCCTTTTCATTCAAAACCGAGAAACACTTACTCTTGTTATTCTTTCTCTTTCTCCAAGCGGTGGTAGAATCTTTCTCCTCTCTTAGTAGTTGGTAGGCCGATTATTGGTTGTGTTGGGGTGTTGGTGATCAATCGGTCTACTAAAGGGGTAAGTGTTGGCGAATGGCCATTTCTCTTTCTCTGGTATTTTACCAATTCTTGGTATGTTAAGGGCTGATATCGATATTGGTTAAAAAGGTGTTAACTTCTTGTTTAATCTTTTCGTATAGGGTCTTTGGACTTTGGAGATAATCAAAGAGGAGTCTTCCAACTCTTTTAGCCGATTGTTAAGTGGTGGTAAGAGGAGTATTTTGTTAGTCCGTTCTGTTAGCCTCGTTAAAGCAAGTCTCAATGGATTAATGGATTTTCTTTTTACGTGGAGGCCGTTTGTAAAGGAGAAACCTTTTGTGGTTCGAGTTTGGTAGGAAGCCAAACGTTTGCAAGGTAAGGACTATTTGATAAACCCTTTTTGGTTTAATGCTTGTGGCCGAATGGCATGATGGTTAATCCATTTGTTGGCCGATTGTAGGATTCGAGTTGTAGAAGTGGTCAAGGGGCGTAAATCGATTTTAGGATTAATACCTTCGCTAATTCGGTGTGTAAACTAACACATACATTTAGTAATATAATTGATAACTTTGTGTGATGATTAATGAAGCGTTGATGATTGATGTGATACCCTAATGGGTATGATTACGGACTCGGGTAAGTCGGTATTATTATTATGAGTTTCTTGATGATCTATATGATACCATGGTTGTGGATATATGTGACATGGGGTATGAGATTAGACATATTAGCATGATATGCATGATTATATGATATGCATGATTACATGAGTGTGGTATGTTGATGGGTGATCTGAGTGGAGGGAGCGGTGATATTTTGTCTTGTGAGCACGGTGTTTTAGTAACACACTTTGTGACTTTGGGTCACGGAGGTTTGGCACCTCATTGCGACTTGTCCTCGTGGTTTAACACCACCGTGGGTTGGCCCCACTTTTGAGATACGGGATAAATCGCTAGTGATTTGGTATCACACGATGGGTTGGCCCCATCATTGGATTTGTATTTGCGGTCACCGGTGCTTTAGTAGCACAATTGTGTCTTTGGGACACCGGTGGTTTGGTACCACATTGACCGGATATTGTGTCTTTGGGACACCAAGGTTTTGGTAACACATTGTGACTATATGTCACCGGTGGTTTAGCACCACCGGTGGTTTGGTACCACACGGGTAAAAAAGGCGATATGGATGGTTAGGATCGGGTTGCATTAATTATGTTGCTTGTATGATGTGTGTTAGCATGTTGTTTTTCGGGAGCGGGATTTACACATCGAGTCACTCGACTCACCCTCTCCTTTGACATTTCGGTGACTCGTGAAGCGACACAGAGCCGGATGGACTCGGGGTGCACATGCCATGCTTTAATAAAAGTGTTGCCCAGGACTTTGAATTTGGGTACTTTAGCTTATTTACTTTACTTGGGTTTTATATTGGATTTGTAAAAGGCCTTTAATTTATGTTTTGTGATGTTTATGTTTTAATTAGATTTTTAATATGCCTTAACAAAACAAGTTGGTATGAATTTTTCTAAAACTTGGGAAGATAATGATTTCAAAATTATAGCATAATGTGTTTCTAAACCATACCATCGGGTATCACACTATGTCTTTATGGTAAGCAAACTCAAATGATTTTCAAATCAAACTTGTATTACTCCTAAGTCTAAAAGGTTTTAAGTAACACTAAGAAACTATTAAGGTTTAAATGGTTTAAACTCGTTTAACCACACATTACAGTTAAGATTTCAAAATCTCCTGGTTTCAAATACACCATCGATTTCAAACAAGTCTACTCGAATTGTCTTCAAAATACACCGTGTTTTCACTCGGCTTTTAACGAAAAATTTAACCTCTCACAAACATGTTTCCCGTAACATACCGATTTGGGCGTGGTGTCTTGTCCGGGTTTGGGGTGTTACATTTGTGGTATCGAGCTAAGTTTAAAAGCTTCATTTGTGGGCCCGAGGCCCAAAATGTTTTAAAACTATAGTTTTCAAGTATTACATTTTAAAAGTATGGTTTGAAAGGCATGGCACCGAGTCAACCGCACCAGTTCGCCCAGTAAGTACCCGTGCTATTGGTTGTGATATTAATTGATATGATTGAATGGCTAGTGATAGTAAGATTACTTTAGAGATCTAAACCGATAGGATTACGTGGACTCATGGAAAACAAAGTCTCTTTAATATTCATAAAACTTTGCTTTAAAAATAGTGGAATAATAGTGATACATAAAATTCTTTAATCGGGCGAGATTTAGTCATGAGTGCAGGGGCGTGGTCGTGGGCGTGGTCGGCGGTAGGATGGCCATTTACGAGCCCGTGGGTTACGGCGGGGTTCGAGAGAATGAGGTACTGCCCGCCACCGGTTGGAGGTGGTGAGTTCAAGAGCGGAGCCGGCGATAGCCTTGATGTCCTGAGCGATGCTACGGGTTTTAGAAAGGGTAGGCGGAGCGGTGGAGGCGTGAGAGCTAGGAAATTTGTGCTGGCGACTTGAGGCAAATGGGGTTTGAATTCTTCGGGGTGTCTCGGATGTTGCTCCTAGCATTCTTGATCTTGGCTAGAAGCGACGAACGGATCATGGACGATCTGGACCTAACAGTAGAAGAAAATTAAAGGGATCGTATCACTTCTCGAGATGAGTCATACCGATGGTGGCTCCTTTATTCGGGACAATAGCTGTTGGTGAAGATCGACATGGGATTATTTTTGGTCGCTTATCGGAAAAAAAATGCGTCAGACTAACTACATAAATGAAGCGAGAAAAGCATTTACGAGGTTAGTCTAGGGAGCAAATCGTAATGAGTCTGGCGTAGTTTACGAGGTCGAGTCGGTATGCGGGTATGGTGGCGGCCGAGCATGAGAGGTGCGTTCGTTTCGAGGATGGCTGCGAGGCGAACTAAGGCTGATAATTGCGCCGCCAGGAGCGTGAATTTGCGGTTACGGTTGAAAAGCGAAGGTTGCCGAGGGCATTAAAGAGTCTCGAGGCGGGGTATGGATAAAGCCGCATAAACGGAGTTTTGGATCTTCGGGTCATGGTGTCGCAGAAAAGAGCTAGACCGAGTGGGCGAATCGATCGGGTAGGTTTATTCTTTGCTAAGCGAGGACCGCCGATGTGTAATCGTTGTGGAAAGGCTCACTGGGAGGATGTTGGGTGATGGTAGAGGCTATTTTGAGTGTGGCTCATTTGGACCACCGAGTGAGGGATTTGTCCGCGCAAGTTAGCTAGAATTGATCAGAGAATCGGTAGTAATCAATCTGAAATAATGGACCACCGCAGAGGGGCCGAGGTAATGGCGGAGGAGGTACTTGATTCTGGTGGGGGCCGTGGAGCACCGCAGGCGAGGTGCAGTAGTTCGAGGCGAACGGCTGGATTGGTATATCTTTGCGGCGCCGAGAGGAGGCGGCCATGCCGGACGTCATAACTGACGTTTTTATTTTGGTTCTCCTTATCTTGCTTTAATTGATGTGGGTTCTACGCACTCTTATGTTGCCGATGGTATAGTAGAGACAATGGATTTAGACTACGAGATATCTTCTAGGCGGATGGTAATAAGCCCTCTAGGTCACTCTGTAGTGGTAGATAAAGCGTATAGAGACATACCTCTAGAACTCCAAGGGTAGTATTCGAGGTGATCTGATGGAGCTGCCGTTTGGGGAGTTCGATCGATTTTGGGGATGGATGGTGAGTAAGCACCGGTGAAGTTGGATTCTGTGACTAAGCGCATGGTTCTGAAACACGGTGAGGTGATGAAGTAGTTACGATCGGTAATAGGAGAAACTATCATCCAATTTGGTATCTCTGCTGAAAGGCGAGAAAATGGTCGAGGAAGGGTACGTAAGCGTATGTGGTTCATGTGTATGCCTTAGAGACTAAGGAGTCTGCTTTGTGGAGATGGTTGGACGATTAGGGAATTTGTGGATGTGTTTCTGAGGAGCTTAGGGTTTGCCACGGATCGGGAGGTAGAGTTCTAATAGATCATTCGGATCTCTTGCCGGTATCCATTGCTCCGTCTGAGATGGCATCTAAGGAGTTAGTGGAGCTTAAGGCTCGAATCTGAGGAATTGTTGGATCGAGGCTTTATCGGGCCAAGTATTTACGCCATGGGGCGCCGATACTCTTTGTAAAGAAGAAAGACGGTACTATGCGGATGTGCATAGATTACCGCTAACCGAATAAGTGACGATCAAAAACAAGTATCCACCGCCTCGGATAGATGACTTGTTTGATCGGTGAAAAGGCGTCGATTTTCTCAAGATCGACCTAAGGTCTGGTATCACCATTGAAGGTAAAAGAGGCGGATATCGTAAGACGGCATTTAAATACTCGGTATGGGCATTTGAATTCCTAGTTATGCTGTTCGGGTTGACTAACGCCGGCTTTCATGGATTTGATGAATAGGGTGTTCCAACATTACCTAGATCGGTTAAGTGGTGGTTTTTATCGATTTACATCTTGGTATACTCAAGGGCGAGGAGGAGCATGATGCTCATTTACGGGTGGTATTGCATTTTAAGGGAGAAGCGGCTCTATCACGAAGTTCAATAAATCACGAGTTACGGCTCGTGGAGGTGACATTCTTGGGTCATGTAGTGTCGGTGAGGGATTAGAGTGGACCCGTAAGATAGAAGCGGTTTTGGATTGGAAGCCACCTAAGTCGATGGCGGAGATTCGAGTTTTACGGGTTGGCGGGATACTACCAAGATTTGTAGAGGTTTCTCGTTAATTGCAACATCGATGACCAAATTATTGAGAAAGGAGTTAGTTCATTTGGACCGAGAAGCAACGGAAAGCTTCAAGTTGAAGAAGATTTTGACCAAGCTCGATTTACGATTCAACTTTGGTAGGTAAGGAATTTCTGATGTCTTGCGATGCATCACATACGGGTTTGGGTTGTGTCTTGATGCAAGAAGGGAAGGTTGTGGCTTACGCATCCCGGCGGTGAGGCCACATGAGGTTAATTATCCTCGCACGACACAGGAGTTAGCGGTTGTAGTATTTGCCCTAAAGATATGGAGGCATTACTTATGCGGAGAAAGATCGATAGTCTATCTGAGACCATAAGAGTCGAAGTACCTTCCGACTCGTAAAGACTTGAATCGAGGCGGTAGCATGGATTGAGCTAAAAGACTACGATTGCTCAATTGAGTATCATCCGGCAAGGCTAACGTTGTGGCGGACGCATTGAGCCGTAAGGTTGTTTGGTTGAGGCGTTGTTTGCTCACTTGAGTTTGTATGATGACGGAAGTATTCGCGTAAAGCTGAGTTAAGCCTACTTAGGTTGAGCGGATCGAGAAAAGCGGTTGTTAGATGAGGTTTTGAGTCGCAGAAGACTCAAAAGCGAGAATGTTGGGTTGAAGGGTTATAGCTTGTCTAATGATGGGGTTTTGTGTTTCGGGAAGGCTTGTATGCTTGAGAGATCTTTGAATTGAGGCAAAAGATTCTTGGATGCTCATAGCGACCCTACGCTATGCATCTGGAGGTAGCAAAATGTATAAGGATCTCGAGGAGCGATTACGGTGGTAAGATCTCAAAAAGGAGGTGACCGAGTTTGTGGGTAAGTGTCGACTTGTCGGTAGGTCAAGGTGAGCATCGATTGTCATTCTGGTTGCTTCACCGGTGAAGATTCCACAGTGGAAGTGGGAAAGAATAACTATGGATTTCGCCGGTGGACTACCGCTTACACCGAGCAAGAAGGATTGATCAGGTAATTGTGGATCGGTGACTAAATCACTCACTTTATTCCGGTGAGGTGGATTACTCACTGCAGAGGTTGGCAAAGTCAGTATGTATCGTAGATAGTGAGATCTGCACGGGTGCGATGTCGATCATCTCGGATAGGGATCCAGATTCACGTCAAGGTTCGGAAGGCGTTACATCGAGCTCGGGTACAGGTTAGATTTCACCTGACATTTCATCCGCAGATGACAGGCGATGGAAAAGAGTTATCTGAATATTGGAGGATATGCTTGAGGTTGTGTATTGGACTTGAGGGTAGTTGGGAGGAGTATCTACCGTTGGTGAGTTCGCCTACAACAACGACCTACCAAGCGAGCATCAAGATGGCACCATATGAGGCGTTGTATGGTAGGAAGTGTCGCTCACCTACTTGTTGGATGAGCTAAGTGAGCGTCGCTTATTGGGACGAGTTGGTTCTTTGAGGCCGAAGACAAGGTTAAGTTGATTCGAGCTCGATTGAAGGAAGCTTCGACCGCGAAGTCCTATCTGCGATCTTAAGCGGAGAGATGTTGAGTTTCTTGTGGAGATCGGGTTTTGAAGGTCTCACCGTGGAAGAAAGTATTGAGGTTCGGAAGAAAGGCAAGCTAAGTCCGAGGTCCATTGGGCAGTATAAGGTATTAAGACGCAGTGGGACGATTGCATATCATTTCGAGTTGCCGGTGAGCTAAGTCGATTCACGACGTGTTCCACGTTTCAATGCTTGGCGATATCGTTCGATCCATCACATGTGGTAACGATGAGAGAGATCGAGGTAAATCGAGATATGTCCATGGAGGAAGAGCTGTCTGATTTTAGATCGGGATGTGAAGGTTCTGCAGAAAAGTCTGTGCCTCTGTTAAGGTTCTTTAGGCGGAATCATGGCGTGGAAGAAGCGGCGTGGGAACCCGAGGATATGATGAGACAACAATACCCGCAACTCTTGACCGAGTAATTTGAGGTCGAAATTATTTTAAGGGTAGAACCGTAATATCCGGGTTAAGGGTTAATTTATTTTGGCATTGTTGCATAATTATTGGTGAGCTATTATGTTGTTTGTATGGTTTGGGACTTAGATGAAGGCTAGGTGTGTGCACGAGTAGGTGGAAAATTTTTGTTTTGGGCCTTGGGGATAGGAGTGAAGGAGATGGGGTTTTAATTAAATTAAGTGAATTTATAGCACAAATGAGGAGCTAGCATAGTGGCAAGTAAGCGCCACATGGGGAGCATGGGTATGGCGTCATCTACAAGGGGAGGTCTTGTGTTCAAGTCATGAGAATCCCACCCTTTGGCTCTCATTTTGGACTGACATGGAGGAAGAGGTAGAAGGCAACTTGAACTCTAGCTTGGACTTGGTCTTCACATTCAAAAGTGGGGTGGAGAGTGAAAGTAGGAGGAGACTTGGTCATGGGATTGAATTGGTGGTGTGGGAGTAAATGGGGAGATTTGGCGGATTTGGTGAGAGTTTGGGGAGAGAAAGGTGTGGCAGTTGGTAATTGGAGTGTGCGAATGTGCCTTGGGCATGTGTGTTTGGTCACAAACTCTCCTTGGTTAATGGATTTTCCTTTTGGTCAAAAGCTTCTTCTCATTTCTCTCTTCCAACCGATTGCTCAAGTCTCTTTTTGGTCGTTTTGTTGGTAAGTCGAATATCAAAGAAAACTCTCCCATTCTATTCTCATTTTGAAACCAAAACTAGCATTTTGTTCTTTTCAACTCACCAAACTAGCTCCTTTGACTCTCCTTTCCCTTCTCATATTTTCTTTTCTTGGAACCGAAAACCCAAAGCATTGGTCTTTAATTTGCTTGTTGCTTCCACCTTGTTTCTTTTGTTTTGTAGAAGCCGAATGCCTCTCCCATTCCCTTTCTTCTCTTGATGCTTCTAAACCAAACTAGCCTCCTCTCTTTTGACCAGTAACACATTTCACCAAAACCTATATCCTCCATCTTCTTCATCTAAACCGAAAGTTACCACAAGCAAGCCTTGCCGATTTTGGTCATTGTAGCATAAGCTCTTTCTCTCCTACTTCCCTTTTCTTTTGTTCATTTGGTATAGGTGAAACTTCATCCTCCAAATACTTCCCTTTTCTTGTTCCTTTTCATTCAAAACCGAGAGCACTTACTCTTGTTATTCTTTCTCTTTCTCCAAGTAGTGGCGAATCTTTCTCCTCTCTTAGTAGTTGGTAGGTAGATTATTGGTTGTGTTGGGGTGTTGGTGATCAATCGGTCTACTAAAGGGGTAAGTGTTGGCGAATGGCCATTTCTCTTTCTCAGGTATTTTACCAATTCTTGGTATGTTAAGAGTGATATCGATATTGGTTAAAAAGGTGTTAACTTCTTGTTTAATCTTTTCAGTATAGGGTCTTTGGACTTTGGAGATAATCAAAGAGAGTCTTCCAACTCTTTTAGCCGGATTGTTAAGTGGTGGTAAGAGGAGTATTTTGTTAGTCCGTTCTGTTAGCCTCGTTAAAGCAAGTCTCAATGGATTAATGGATTTTCTTTTTAGGTGGAGGCCGTTTGTAAAGGAGAAACCTTTTGTGGTTCGAGTTTGGTAGGAAGCCAAACGTTTGCAAGGTAAGGACTATTTGATAAACCCTTTTGGTTTAATGCTTGTGGCGAATGGTATGATGGTTAATCCATTTGTTGGCGATTGTAGGATTCGAGTTGTAGAAGTGGTCAAGGGACGTAAATCGATTTTAGGGATTAATACCTTCACTAATTCGGTGTGTAAACTAACACACTTCATTTAGTAATATAATTGATAACTTGTGTGATGATTAATGAAACAAAGATGATTGATGTGATACCCTAATGGGTATGATTCAGACTCGAGTAAGTCAAGATTATTATTATGAGTTTCTTGATGATCTATATGATACCATGGTTGTGGATATATGTGACATGGGCTATGAGATTAGACATATTAGCATGATATGCATGATTATATGATATGCATGATTACATGAGTGTGGTATGTTGATGGGTGATACTAGTGGAGGGAGCGGTGATATTTTGTCTTGTGAGCACCGGTGTTTTAGTAACACACTTTGTGACTTTGGGTCACCGAGGTTTGGCACCTCATTGCGACTTGTCCACGTGGTTTAACACCACCATGGGTTGGCCCCACTTTTGAGATACTGGGATCGCCTACGCTAGTGATTTGGTATCACACGATGGGTTAGCCCCATCATTGGATTTGTATTTGCGGTCACGGTGCTTTAATAGCACAATTGTGTCTTTAGGACACCGGTGGTTTGGTACCACATTGGCGGATATTGTGTCTTTGGGACACAGTGTTTTAGTAACACATTGTGACTATATGTCACCGGTGGTTTAGCACCACCAAGGTTTGGTACCACAGGGGTAGAAAAGCGATATGGATGGTTAGGATCGGGTTGCATTAATTATGTTGCTTGTATGATGTGTGTTAGCATGTTGTTTTCGGGAGCGGGATTTACACCTCGAGTCACTCGACTCACCCTCTCCTTTGACATTTCAGTGACTCGTGAAGCGCGGACACGGGCGGGATGGACTCGGGGTGCACATGCCATGCTTTAATAAAAGTGTTGCCCGGACTTTGAATTTGGGTACTTTAGCTTATTTACTTTACTTGGGTTTTATATTGGATTTGTAAAGGCCTTTAATTTATGTTTTGTGATGTTTATGTTTAATTAGATTTTAATATGCCTTAACAAAACAAGTTGGTATGAATTTTCTAAAACTTGGGAAGATAATGATTTCAAAATTATAGCATAATGTGTTTCTAAACCATACCATCGGGTATCACACTATGTCTTTATGGTAAGCAAACTCAAATGATTTTCAAATCAAACTTGTATTACTCCTAAGTCTAAAAAGGTTTTAAGTAACACTAAGAAACTATTAAGGTTTAAATGGTTTAAACTCGTTTAACCACACATTACAGTTAAGATTTCAAAATCTCCGGTTTCAAATACACCATCGATTTCAAACAAGTCTACTCGAATTGTCTTCAAAATACACTGTGTTTTCACTCGGCTTTTAACGAAAAATTTAACCTCTCACAAACATGTTTCCCCGTAACATACCAGATTTGGACGTGGAGTCTTGTCCGGGTTTGGGGTGTTACATTATTAGAACGAACGTTTATTTCAATCCAAAAAGGCCTTCATAACACCATTAATATTCAGCCATAACACTTTAATAAAACGAAAACGAAAAAGAAGAACCCCTTACCTATAATCCACGATCGAAAAGAAAGGATTGAGAAAAGGTGTTTGTGATGGATGACGATTTCGGCTATGTATGATCAAAGAAAAAGAAATAAGATTCGGCTAAGGCACTCTAGCATTGACCAAGAGAATGTTTGATGGAGAAACTTTGATTGAAAAGAATTAAAATATGAAAAGAGATGGTGATGATGTTGTTTGATTTCAAAGAAAGAGAAGAAAAGATGGATTTTAGGAGCTAGTACATTCGGCCATGGTAAAAGAAAAGAGAAAGGATGGTTCTTTTGGTATAGTTGATTTCGGCACTCAAAGAAAAAAAAACACAAAGAAATGGCTAATGAAATAAAAATGACCAAATGATCACAAAACTTGAGCTTTACCAATTGCAAAATTCGGCTAAGATGAAAGTTGAAAAGAGAGAAAACAAAAATTCTGCACAAGGTGCAAGGAATGACCAAAGAGAAAAATGAAATTCTTAGCCAAAACTAACACAAAAATTTGGCTCCCTCCCTATACCAAGTTGCCGTCCAACACATGGTCAATTGGCCATGATTTTGTTTCCAAAATTTTCCCTTGATATGTGCCTTATGTTCCCCCTATCTTTCCTTAAGTTTTTGATTCCATGCCATATGTTAACTATTTCCTTAAACCTTTGATACACTAACCAAAAATAACATGGTCAACACTTACCATATATGTTCTTGGCCGACACTTGCTATCCATATGCAGAAAATTAAAAACAAAAATTCATCTAGATGCTAAACAAGGGATTCGAACCTCTTCCCTCTTGCTATAACCCATGCGCCAACTCCACCATGCCATGTACTCAACTTATGACACTCATTAACACTTAATTTAACTTAAGTCTTAATGACATTTGCTTCTCTTCAATAAATTCTCAATTATTAAATTTATTCCTTATCCAAATTATGCTATACTCCTCTTTAGGACTTCAATAAGCACTAAAAAAAAAGTAAGAAATTTTCCTTTAAAGTCTAAACACCAATTCATGCAATATATAAACACTCGGATTTTTAGGGTGTTACACTATATACATGAAAAATAGTTTAGTATAAATTATGTATAATATATAAAATAACATGGAGAAATAACATCTAGAACAAAAATAAATGTAATATAATATTAATTTAAAAAAAGGGATCATTAAAACAAAACAGTAATCAAACAATTAAATAAAATAATCGAAGGACCATATTGAAATAATAATAAAATTGGAGAGCTGAAAGTAATAAATTGAAAAAGAAAACGAAAAGGACTAAAAAGCGATACGCATGAATGATTGGGGATTAAAAGAGAAATATTTAAAAAAACTCAAAACGCAATGTATGAGCGGGGACCAAAACGAAAACACGCTTAAATTATTGAGGCTAAATTTAAAAAAAAGAAATGTATAGTGGATTTAATCAAATAAAAACATGAAAAAGAAAGGACCAGACGCGCAAGTTTCCCATTAGAGTAGAAACGCGAATCTTTAGGAGGCCTCGGGTCGGGTCGGTGCTAGCACCAAACGGTGCCGTTTTGAGGCTATTGAGAAGAGCCCAAATGACGTCGTTTCTTTAATGTGATATAACCCCTAAAAACACATTTAAATAAAGCAATAGTCCTCCCTTTTTAAAACAAAACCCTAGCCTCTGTTTTAGGAAAAATCAAACCCTTTCTTCATTATTCACCCGCCTCAGAGATCAATGCTATCCGACCACCATTTCACTATTGTAATCGGTGGATGATGTTGCCAGACTGCACTCTCTTATCCTCGTTTGGAACCGAGACCCAAATAGCACCCGATTCTAACCTGATATCCCCATCTTAGGCTTCGATTTTGACGAATGAGATGAGGGTTCAGACGGTCCCTTTTGCGAAGGTAAACCCTTCTTTTTGTTCACTTATTCCATTCGATTGAAAAGCGAAAATGAAACCAAAAAGAAAAATCAAATAGAAGGTAACCCCTTTTTTGAATCTCCTATTTCTGTCTTCTCCTTTTTAGTATTTCTTGCGTATTGAAAATCGTGAAGAAGAAGAAGAAACAAAACAAGAAATAGAAATGGATTTTTTAGGAAAAGGAAATCGTCGAGGAATAAAAGAACAACCTCTTTTTGATTTGCTGTATTTTGTATTGTGTGTAAAAATCGTGTCCCCTTTTACAGATATTTTGCTTCGGCTTTTATAACCGAAAAGAAAAATAAAAGAAAAACTAAAAATACAATCTTTTCTTTTCTTCTCTGCTTTGCTGGTTTTCATTTGTCTCTTTTGGGTGTGTGTGCGCAAATGGGCAAGGGGTGCGGAGGCCGTCTGAGAGGTGGTAGTGAAGGTTGTATGCGGACGTCGCGAGTGCTTTGCTGGCGTAGAAGCCCGAGCGACGTGGGTGCTGCGAGGCGTGAGTGGAGTAGCTCTAGAGGAGCGCGTGGTTGCACGTGGGGCACGCGTGGAGGCTACACGAGGGCTTCGAGCGGCACCAGGTGACCCTAAAACCTTCTAGGGTTTTCTGTAATTGGGCCATTCGGGTCTAGTTAAGGATTGGACTAGGCTGGTTGTAAATTGGGCTACTTTGGGGTTAAATGAATTTGGGCTTAGGGCCTTGTAATCTTGGCCTAAGTTTAGTATTTGGGCTAGTAATTTTTGGGTTTTAAAGGTAAACCTAGTAAGCATATTATGCTTAGTAAGTTTGTATAACTGGAATTAAACTTACCAATCTCATTTATTAAAATTAAGCATATAATAACATGTTTCCATCAACTTAGCAAAATTGCCTAAACACATGCATTCAATCAAACATGTTAGTCACAAAATTCTCATATACATCAAGTAAACATAGATAAGCTCATCATGCTATATTCTTTCAAGACATTATTCATTTCATCTTATAATTCTCATATCATGTCAAGTATTTTGTCTATTGAATCACTGAAATTCCGATGGATACACAAATAGTACACTCAAGGTGTACAATTCAATAACCTATCAATTCATATTTAGGAGTACCCATTAAGGCACTTAATCGGAAAACACACTCTCAAGCCACATATCAGATAACAGGATTACTTGTCCAAGCTAAATCATGTTTCCAACATATGCTCATAAGAGCTTAATCAGAATTACCCATTCGGGCTAAATCCTATCTATAACATATGCTCAAGAGGGCTTATATCAGGATTACCAGTCCAAGCTAAATCCTTTCTGTAATGAGGTCAATAGGATTACTCATCCGAGCTAAATCCATTAAGCAACAAATGCAGGACCTTATTCAATAGGGGAAATCACATTTGTCCATCGAAACCTAATATTCAAACAGAACTTAACCCTTTTCAAACAATATCAAGAATGTATCCAATTCTTATATTATAACATCCAATTAATTCAAATAAATATAAATCACATTCTATAAAAACACAACATTCAATTCAACATATTTACATGCTCAATTAAGTTACACGAACTTACCTCGACACTTGTTCACGTATATAGATCTATTAATCCAAAAATTTCTCCTTTCCTCAATCTAATTTTGAATTTGAGTTATTTGGATTTATATGAATGAATTTAATCATCAATTTATAACATTTCATATTCAATTGGACTCAATTTACATCCTAGGCAAAATTACCATTTTGCCCCTAAACTTTTCATAAATTTCAATTTCATCCCTAGGATTGAAAAATGAAATTCATGCAATTTACTCCCTATTCCAAGCATAACAAAAATTACAATATACAATTTACAACACATGTATTCCATAAATTTTAGAATTTTTCTTCAATTTTCACAACTTTTGTAACACCCCAAACCCGGTCAAAACGTTACGATCGAATCTGGATTGTTACAGAGGAAGTAGATTTGAAAACTTTGGAAAAACTCCGTAACTTGAGACAACTTGAGAAGTTATCTTTTTTGGTGAATCCATGTTAAGGGTTTTAAAACCGTTTAGTTAATACAACCTTACCATATTTTTTTTAATTAAGCGACTTAGGTGCTAAAAATGGCTTATTTGATCAAAACTAAACTTACGAGAAAGTTAGAAAGGTGACGATAAAGAGGAATATTGAGGAGCGTGATTCCTTTGAAAAATATTTTTGTGATCTTAAGAAAAATCCCAAGTTTTAATTATTCACCGCTTGATATCCTTTAGTTGTAAATTTGTAAAACTTCTTTTTATGTTCTTAAGAAAACCCTATTTTTCTTCAATAATTCATAGCATGTGTAAAATCAGCTTATAAACAAATTCCAAAATAAAATTTAAAGTGGCCTTATTACAAATCAAAATCCCAAAATAGAAATAAATTTAAGGAAAGGTTCGAGTTTACTAAAGAAATCGCAACGCATGGCCACCTCGAGTCCGTCCTCGGCCAAAACCCTCCATCTACTGATTACCTGCAAAATTAGCAAAGGGGTGAGTCATCGAGACTCAGTGTGTAAATCACTAGGTAATGCAAACTGGGCATTACCCACTCAGTACAACTCATGTTACATGCATGCAATGCAGCCCAACCCAATTTAACTTTCCATCCAAACACCCGTGGCATTATGCCACTGTGGTTCATAGCCACTGTGGTTCATAACCACCGTGGTCCTAGAGACACTCGTGACAAAGTCACTATAATATAATCGTGGGGCCAACCCACTGCGGTCTTAGGCCATCGTGACGGTCTCTGATTAGTTCATGTTTAAGTGGGGCCAACCCACTGTGGTCTTAGACCACCGAGACAAGTCACTATTATAAGCAATCGTGGTATTAACCACCGTGGTACTTGACCACTCACGACAATAGTCATTCGTGACATTAGTCAGTTGATTATAACTTCCTCCTCTTCTCAATTCTCGAGCCCATGCTCTTTACACCGTGCACAATATGTATGCAACCAATATCATAGTGTGTAACAGATCATATTCCATGCAAGCATAACATCAAAATATACATACATGCATATTATCAAAAATATCAATATCGAGGAACTTACCAGGCATCTCCAACCTTACCCATAAGGGCATTTTGCCTATCACATCAGTTATTTCAGCTTTAAGCTATTACTGTTAATAACACAATCAAAAAAGAAGGCGTGTGAGTAATACACGCCTAACAACACGTAATACTAGGCTTTCTACGTCGACGTTTTCGCTAGCAGAAATGACAGCTATTTGCCTATCCCAGGCAAATGTCGGCTCTCTACCACAGCCTGGCGAAAAGTCCCGAACCACCGGCATCGCTTGCCTTTTAAACTTAGGAGCTGCAAATATGGGTTCGGTCCCTCCTGGGCTTGACCGATTCTTCTATCCATGAACAGACTTGATCAGAGATCAAAGAGGACCTTTGATTGACCAATCAAGTGATTCGGTTAAAATAGAATATAACAGAAAGAGTCCACATACACAAGACTAAAGAACTCATTACCTTAAGAATTCGAATGAAGAGATGAGATTCGGGAATCGGCTGATCCTCAGAATTTAGACTCAAATCATAAGGCTAAAAGGCGTTTCCCAGAATTATCATCCCAAAAGATAAAAGAAGATAAAGGAAGAAGGATTAACCAAAATATACACACCAAGCCAAGTAGCCATTCGGCTTTGGCAACAAAAACGAGAGAGAAAGGAGAAAGAGATGAGCAACAGAACCTCTCCTTACCATAAAACAACAGAACCGATTCATACTACCTCCTGGCCAAGATCCCTAACCCCTTGCTTTGCGATATTCGGCTAACATGCATAGAGTGAAAGAACCAAATTTAGTTGTTAATAGAGTAGATTCAGCTTCCCTTTGAAAAGAAACGATGGAGAAATAGATAATGAGAAAATACATGAGAACCTTACCTTAAACAATAGAGATGCCGATTGCCACCCAAGATGGTTTGGCTATGGAGAAAGGTATAGAATGAAATGCAAAGGAAAAGAGATGAAAATCAAATTTCGGCTTGAAGGAGTAGAAGTAGAGAACAATGATGATACACAAACTTTCGATTGGGAGGTTTAAAAGAATAAATAAATAAAGGAGAAGAAGGAATTCGGTAGAGGGAATGGCTTCAATGAGTTTCGACTAGAGATAGAAGAGTAGAGAGGCAACAAAGACGAAGAGAAACAAAGAACATACTGAGGTTTGGCTATGGCACTTATAGGTTCAGTTATGAAGAAGAAAAGGTCTAGGGAGTTTCAGCTATAAAGGAAAGCAATTAGCAAGTGGAAAGAAAAAGAAATAAAGCAAGCAACAACACCAATATGATATTCAGCTAGCACGTAAAGAATGAAAGACGAGAAAAGAAGTAAGGGTGTTTCAGTTTTGATTAGAAGAGAAATTAAGCAAAAGTTTAAGAATGCAAATGAGAAAGAGGAGTGTTCTAAAATAGGTTTGGCCAACACAATATTCAAAATGACCCTAGAAGAGAACAACACACCCTCAAGACCAAAATGCTCAACAAATGTGCTTTAGAGCTACAATTGAAGGTTCGACCCCCACCTAGCCAAGCTAAACCGTCCATACTCCTCACACTTTTCCCAAAATTCAGCCAACACTCAAGCACCAACCCTCTCCTTGATTTCCTCCACGAATGTTCCCTATCACCCATTCGAAAAGTTTGACCAATTCAAACTCCCTAAGCTACTCATGACCACCCATTCAAACTCCTTTGACTCATTCCACCAACAACCTTGAAGAGCCCTTGCCAAATCCACCACTCTAGCTTCCTAGGCACAAAAATAAATTTCTAAAGTGAGGCTTGTGGGAACCTCCTCTCTACTGCAACTCCCTTGTGACTCCACTTCCCTGCATGCTAAGTGGCATCTCCTTGCCACTTTACCACTCCTTTTCTTGTGTCAACACGCACGAACATCTATACTTAAGACCTACCTCTGCTAGCTCCCCCTAAAGTGCCTAAAAAAAAATTTTCACCAAGGCTCAATCTTAACCGCGAGCCTTCCCCGGACCCCCAAACACATCAAAATAACAAACAAAACATGCCAACACACAGCAACATAAAATAATGCCAAGCCCTTAATTTAAAGATGATACAGTTCTACCCCCTTAAAGAGATTTTAGCCTCGAAATTTACCTGATCAAAAGAGATGAAGGTATTTCTGTCGCATCATATCCTCTGGCTCCCATGTGGCCTCTTCTGAACCGTGATTCTGCCACAAAACTTTAACCAATAGAACCGTCTTTCTCTGTAAAAATTTCACATCTCGGTCTAGGATCTGAACTGGTTCCTCTTCAAAAGATAAATCAGGTCTTACCTCAATTTCTTCCACTGGCATTATGTGAGATGGGTCTGAACGATAGTGCCTTAACATTGTAACATGGAATACATCATGCATCTGGCCCAACTCAAGAGGTAACTCGAGCTGATAAGCTACTGGTCCCACTCATTTCAACACTCGGTAAGGCGTGATAAACCTAGGGCTCAACTTGCCCTTCCGCCCAAACCTCAAAACTTTCTTCCAAGGTGAAACTTTTAGAAACACTTGATCACCCACTGCAAATTCTATATCCTTACGCTTCAGATCAGCGTAAGATTTCTACTTGTCGAAAGCTTCCTTCACCGAGTCTGAATCAACTTAACCTTTTCCTTAGTCTCGAAAACCAATTCGGACCCAACACCTAACGCTCACCTAACTCTGTCCAACAAGTAGGAGTACGACATTTCCGACCATACAACACTTCATAGGGTGCCATCTGAATACTAGACTGGTAGCTGTTGTTGTATGCGAATTCTGCCAATGGTAGAAGCTCCTCCCAACTACCCCTAAAGTCAATGACACTGCCTCTCAACATATCTTCCAAGATCTAATTACCCTCTCTGACTAACCATCAATTTGTGGATGATACGTTGTGCTGAAATCCAGTCTTGTACCCAACGCTTGATGCAATACCTTCCAGAAACTCGATATAAACCTGGGGTCTCAGTCTAATATGATTGACACAGGTACCCCATGCAACCTCACAATTTCTGCCACATATAGCTTGGCTAACTTCTGTAAAGAACAATCGACCTAAACTAGTATAAAGTGAGCAGACTTCGTCAACCGATTCACAATTACCCATACTGAATCTTTGTTCGTAGGCGTAAAGGGTAGCCCACTCACAAAATCTATCGTTATCCTTTCCCACTTTCAAAGTGGAATCTTTACTGGCTGAAGCAACCCCGAAGGAAATTGGTGTTCCGCCTTCACCTACTGACACGTTAAGCACTTACTCACAAATTTAGTTACCTCTTGTGTCAGACCCGACCACCAAAACTGTTCCCGCAGATCCCGATACATCTTACTCCCACCAGGATGCATAGCATATGGGCTACTATGCGCTTCCTGCAGAATCTTCTGCATTAGCTCGAAATCCCTCGGCATACAAGTCTTTCCTCAAAAGCATAATACCCCATTGTTGTTCACACTAAAGTCTATTATCTGACCATCTACCACTAGCTGAAACTTAGCACTTAGCAATTTATCGGACAACTGCATTTCTTTTATCTGACCGATCCAAGAAGGCCTCACTTGAGTTTAGCTAACAAGCTTCCATCAACATACAAGCTGATATGAGCAAACATTGCCCTCAAGTCCGATATTACCTTATGACCCAACGCGTCTGCCACTACGTTAGCCTTACCGGGGTGGTACTCAATTGAGCAATCATAATCCTTTAACAATTCAATCCACCTCCGCTGCCTTAAATTCAACTCCTTCTGGGTAAGGAGGTACTTTAGGTTCTTATGGTCCGTATAGATAATGGACTTCTCCCCATATAGATAGTGTCTCGAAAAACTTCAAAGCAAACACCATTACAGCTAACTCTAGATCATGTGTGGGATAATTCACTTCATGTGGTCTCAACTACCAAGACGCATATGCCACCACTTTCCCTTCTTACATCAACAAACATCCTAATCTCGTGTGTGACGCATCACAGTAGACAACAAACTCCTTCCCAGCCTCAGGCTGAATCAACACTGGAGCTATAACACCCTGAATTTGGGCCTAGTAGATTTGGGCCTATTGGGTTGTAACGCCCCAAAAATCTTGAAACTTTTAATTTCTATGCATGGGAATTAATATGTATGTGTAGCACTTAGACTAATAATATTAAGGTATTATCGGGATTATTTGAAGCCTTGGACTTAGGGGAGACCATAGGAAAAATTTATTTCTCCTACTTAGTGGACCCTAGTCTCAGGCATGAGGCCTCATAAGCAGATTAAGAGAAGAGAGGACACAAAAATGGGCTCAGGGATTAGGCTGAGGCCTTGATTAAATATTCTGTTTAGACACTCTAGGACTTGAAATAAAGTAAAGGTAGTTTAGTTGGCCTAATGGGCTTGTGGCCTAGTAGCAAGGGGCACAGCAAGGGAAGCTATTTAAGTGGTGCCTTAGACTGATAAGTAGGCCCAAATTTGGCCGCATGGGGCCCAAGAAATTGGGTCAAAAATTTGGTAGCCCAATGAGAGCAAGGAGGGACGACACAATGCTATTAACTAGGGGGAATTTTATGTTTTAATTATGTGGATAATAAGCATATAAAAGGAGCAAAATTAGAAGCTATCTGCTGAGAGCAGAGTTGGCCGAAATTCCATCACCTAGAGGAGTAAAGAAATCGGTTTCTAATAGCCATTGAGGGTGCCAAATTTTCTATAAATAGGTGGAATAGCTCATCAATTTTGGCATTTGAACCTTACTTTTTCTTCATTCTTTGTGCCGAAATTCTCAGTCTCCCTCCACAATTTCTGTCAACTTTCTTTCAAAAAGCCAAAAATCACCACCTCCTTCACCCTTTCTTCTCTCTTTGAAATTTCTTGTTAGTCGAATCTTCTGATCTCCATTATTATTCTTCTCCCATTCACTAAAAGTTGAAACTACACTCTTGTTTGTTCTTGTAGCCGAAATCTTCCGTTTGTTCATCTTTTTCAAAATTTTCTTAAAAGCCAAAATTCTTAGATCTCTAATCTTCTATGCTTCGATCTTCTGCTGTGATTGCTGAATCTTCCTGCAAGGGGTAGCCGAAGCCATTTGTAAAGGTAAGTGTCGATTCGTGAGATTTTAATTTTTTTCTGGCTTTTAGAGATCTTAGCCGAATGGCTATCGTTAACTAATCGGGTGTTTTCTCTCATTTACGGCATTCCGAGATTTGAAGGGCGTCCAATCGCTTAGATTTCTAAGCCAGAGTTTAGTAGCACTTAGATCGAATTACTTTTAGGATTTTAAGGTAAGGAGATTTGTTAATTTAAATGTATGAATCGGGTAAAGCACTAACCTTGGCCGAATGTAGGAGATGCCTTATCCTTGCGTTCTTTCGGCTTTTGAGCAAGGTTATAGACAAAGGGCAGTAGATCAGATTAGCGAGGGTATCGACCTAGAGAGTAGTACTACGCGTTATCAGGTGTGTAACTTTCCACACTATCTAGATTGCTTGTTAATACATGTATATAAATTTGCTATACTCGGTTAAAAGTTGAAATCCCGGCATAATGGTTGAAACCCGAGGAGGGTAAAGGCGAATCACCAGGTTAGTGATCTCTGTCATTCTAAAGTGAATGGTTCTGTTGATTTGATGTGATAAACATGTATGCCAGTTTCTGTGATTACATAGGGTTGGGTGATTAATGAAAGGGGAAGTGTTCTGCTGTAGTGGCTTATGCCATGATCCGTTGTAGTGGCTTATGCCATGATATGTTGTAGTGGCTTTTAGCCATGATCTGATGGTGTGTAGCGGTGTGGGTTGATTGTAGAAATCCACAATAGTGTGAATGGCAGGTAAGGGTGGTGTGTAGCGGATGGAAACCTAGGACTGGGTTGGGTTTTTACATATATTTTATTATATGATATCTATTATTCTGATTTGTGGGGCTAAGGCCCAATCTAATGGTGCACGAGGGTTGCTGCACCGAGTCTCATGACTCAACCTATTATTTAATATTTTTCTGGTAGCACCTAGTGCATCGAATTGAGGTGGAGAGGGCGCAAGGTGGCCATGCAAAAGAACATTTGGATTCACAAAAGACTTTAGTTTATTATTTTATATCTTTATTTGATGGGTTTTAAATTTTAATGTAATAAGGCCACGAGTCATTAGCTTTATATTTCGGTTTAGTTTTAATTTTGGGCTTTTATTATTATTATCGGACATTTTAAGTTTACATTTTTTTCTAAGGCATGTATTTAAGTTTGGTTTTAATTCATAAAAACATCTCATAGAATTTATAGCTTATCTAAATTAACAACCTATTATTTTTTTTCCGAATAAAAGGTTAAACTCAAGGAAAATATTTTCCAAAAATACGACATGCTTTATTAAATTTTCTTAGTGACATGCCAGATCCGGTCATGGTGTTTATGCTAGGTTTGGGGTGTTACAAATTTGTATCAGAGCCTGGTTCAAAACTCAGTTTTGGGGTTTTGGGCTCAAAACATTTTCTAAAGATGGGTTTTGAAACCTACATTTTAATAAATGATATAGGTATGTTATCTCGGCATGGCACCTACGTCTCCGGCCCAAGTCCACCAGGTAAGTATTCTGAACCATTGTGTGATATATATATGGGCTTGATGGGCTTTAATGGACGTAGAGTAGTTTAAATAGAATTTGATGGACTTTAGGCCTAGTTTACATCATACTTTAAACTCCATAAAACTTAACCCAATCAAACAAACCCGGGAATAAGTCGCTGAGCTAACGTGTGGCAACAGGCATACGCATGTCTAGGATTGGATCTAGGAAGAGCTTGGTACTTAAGAAGTCCTAGTGACTTACCTCCTCTTCGTTGGAATCCTACCTGGTGCGTAGTGACTGTTCACCTTAGCCATGAGGACTTGTTGACGGGCCAAAATTTATAATTAAAACCCAAAAGGGACCAGCCACCCTATTATGCAAAATCACAAAAATACCTCTCGTTCTGTAAAATTACTGAAATACCATTGGTTTGTAAAATTACCAAAATACCCTTGGTTTGTAAAATTACCAAAATACCCCTAGTTTGCAAAATTACCAACATACCCTTGGCTTGCAAAATTATCGAAATACCCCTAGTTCATAAAATTATCGAAATACCCCTATATTGTAAAAACACCAAGATGCCTTATTTTGGAAAATTACGATAATATCGCTGTAGGTTAAAATTACGAAAATACCCCTAGGTAGTGAAATGATGAAAATACCCCTAGGAGAGGAATATGAGTTTATGGATGTTGCTTGTGTGGTTGATGCATGTATGTGATACTCTGATTGATGATGAATGAGTGAGAATTCTAGAATTAGGAAATATAAACTTGAGAACTAAACTTGTAGATAGAATTCGAATTCGAAAGAACTTCTGTTAAAACTACTTTTCATAAGATTATCCGCTATTAATCAGGGGAAGAAAGAATTATTAATACATAAAATTTCTAATCAGATAAATCGCAAACGGTAGAATGAGAACTAGAGGACGTGGTGTGCATGGTAGAGGTAGAGGCTGAATTACTGTGTCAGAACCCGTAGGGTCGGGTCATGAGTTCGGGAATGAGGTACCAGTGCCGCTAGCGGTAGAGGCAGAATTTCAAAATCAGATGGCCGGAGATGATGTTGTATCTCAGGCTATGTTAAGGGTTTTGGAGAGAGTTTCAGAGCAGGCATGGGCATAGGAGCCCAAAATTTACACTGAGCAACTCTGAGCCAACGGAGTAGAGATGTTTAGGGGAGTTTCTGGAATAGCTCCTAATGCCGCTGAGTACTCGTTAGAAGCAATGGAGTAGATTATGGATGACCTTGATTTCATTGTAGAGGAAAAGTTGAAGGAGGTTGAGTCTCTTATTCGAGACGAGGCCTATCAGTTGTAGCTCACGGTGAAGGAGGGTACTTCCGCAGACCGCATTGATTGGGACTTCTTTAAAGAGTTGTTTCAGGGAAAGCACATCGGGGCCAGTTATGTGGATGCACAGAAAAAGGCATTCCTAAACTTAGTACAAGAAAGTAAATCTATATCTGAATACGAGGTAGAGTTTCTGCGGTTGAGCCGTTACGCTCGAGAGATTGTGGCGACTGACCATGAGCGTTGTGTGCGATTCGAGGATGGACTAAGGGATGAATTGAAGGTATTAATGGCACCGCAACGAGAAAGGGACTTTACGGTTTTGGTTGAGAAAGCGAAGATATTTAAGGAGGTTAAACGGACTAAGAAACAGAATAAGGATAAGGATAATAATAGGAATAAGAGGAATTTTGGGTCGTCAGGATCATCTGGAAATTTTCAGAAAAGGCCTAGGTCTGATGGGCCAGCTCGTGCTCCGACGGGTCAAAATCGATCATGTCCTTCGTGTGGAAAGGTGCATTATGGGAAGTGTAGATGGAGAACCGGTGGATGCTTTAGGTGTGGATCAACGGAGCATATGATTAAGGACTATCCACTGGTGGAGCAGGCACAGCCCGCGGGACGAGGTTCTGATCAGGTTAGGAGAGGAGGTCAGCAGCTGCAGAGAGGTCGTGGACAAGCCAGGGGAAATAGTGGTAACGAACGCAGTCGTGAAGCACCAGGTAAAGGTGCGAGTTATCTTTGGCGAATCTTTGGTCTATCTGACTCAACGCCAAGGGGACGAAGGCGCTTCATATCACGAATAATGGTGCATACCTTTGGTCTATTGAGTGTTTATTTTTAGAATCAACGCTAAGGGTAGTGAAGACTTGGGTAGTACAATTGATAGTTAGTTGAAAATTTTGAGGATGAAATTTCTTTATGGAGGATAGATCTGTAACATCCCGAATTTGGGCCTAGTAGATTTGGGCCTATTAGGTTGTAACGCCCCAAAAATCCCAAAACTTTTAATTTCTATGCATGGAAATTAATATGTATGTGTAGCACTTAGACTAATAATATTAAGGTATTATCGAGATTATTTGAAGCCTTAGAGTTAGGGGAGACCATAGGAAAAATTTATTTCTCCTACTTAGTGGACCCTAGTCTCAGGCATGAGGCCTCATAAGCAGATTAAGAGAAGAGAGGACACAAAAATGGGCTCAGGGATTGGGCTGAGGCCTTGATTAAATATTCTGTTTAGACACTCTAGGACTTGAAATAAAGTAAGTTTAGTTGGCCTAATGGGCTTGTGGAACAGTAGCAAGGGGCGCCGCAAGGGAAATTATTTAAGTGGCACCCTAGACTGATGAGTAGGCCCAAAATTGGCCGCATGGGGCCTAAGAAATTGGGTCAAAAATTTGGCAGCCTATGGAGAGCTAGGAGGGACGGTACAAAGCTATTAACTAGGGTGATTTTATGTTTTAATTATGTGGATAATAAGCAGATAAAAGGAGAAAAATTATGAGCTATCTGCTGAGAGCAGAGTTGGCCGAAATTCCATCACCTAGAGGAGTAAAGAAATCGGTTTCTAATAGCCATAAGGAGTGCCGAATTTTCTATAAATAGGGAATAGCTCATCAATTTTGGCATTTGAACCCTACTTTTCTTCATTCTTTGTGCCAAATTTCTCGGTCTCTCCTCCACAATTTACATCAACTTTCTTTCAAAAGCGAAAATCACCACCTCATTCACCCTTTCTTCTTTCTTTGAAATTTCACATTAGCGGGATCTTGATCTCCATTGTTATTCTTCTCCCATTCATTAAAAGCTGAAACTACACTCTTGTTTGTTCTTGTAGCCGAAATCTTCCTCTTGTTCATCTTTTTAGGGATTTTCTTAAAAGCCGAAAATCTGAGATCTCTAATCTTCTACGCTTTGATCTTTTGCTGCAACTGCCGATTCTTCCTGCAAGGGGTAGCCGAAACCATTTGCAAAGGTAAGTGTCGATTCGTGAGATTTCAATCTTTTTTCGGCTTTTAGAGATCTTAGCCGAATGGCTATATGGTTAACTAATCGGGTGTTTTCTCTCATTTGTGGCATTTCGGGATTTGAAGGGGGTCTAATCGCTTAGATTTCTAAGCCAAAGTTCAATAGCACTCGGATTGAATTACTTTCGAGGTTTTAAGGTAAGGAGATCTGTTAATTTAAATGTATGAATCGGGTAAAGCACTAACCTTGGCCTAATATAGGAGAGGCCTTATCCTTGGGTTCTTTCGGCTTTTGAGCATGGTTGTAGATAAAGGGAAGTAGATCAAATTAACGAGGGTATCGACCTAGAGAGTAGTACTACGCATTATCAGGTGTGTAACTTTCCACACTATCTAGATTGTTTGTTAATACATGTATATAAATCTGCTATATTCTGTTAAAAGCCAAAATCCTGGCATAATGGTTGAAACCTGAGGAGGGTAAAGGCGAATCACTAGGTTAGTGATCTCGTCATTCTAAAGTGAATGGTTCATTGATTTGATGTGATAATCATGTATGCGGTTTACGTGATTACACGGGTTGGGTGATTAATGAGAGGAAGTGTTACTGCGCAATGGCTTATGCCATGATCTGTTTGTAGTGGCTTATGCCATGATCATTGTAGTGGCTTTTGCCATGATCGATGGTGTGTAGCGGTGTGGGTTGATTGTAGAAATCCCTCGGTGTGAATGGCAAGTAAGGGTGGTGTGTAGCGGATGGAAACCTAGGATTGGGTTGGGTTTTGTATATATTTTATTATATGATATCATTATTGATTTATGGGGCTAAGGCCCAATCGATGGTGCACGAGGGTTGCACACTGAGTCTCGCGACTCAACCTATTATTTAATATTTTTTCCAGGTAGCACCTAGTGCATCGAATCGGGCTGGAGAGGAGCGTAAGGTCGACATGCAAAAGAACATTTGGATTCAGCAAAAGACTTTAGTTTATTATTTTATATCTTTATTTGATGGGTCTTAAATTTCAATGTAATAAGGCCACGTTGTTAGCTTTATATTTCGTTCGCTTTTAATTTTGGCTTTTATTATTATTATCGGACATTTTAAGTTTACATTTTTTTCTAAGGCATGTATTTAAGTTTGATTTTAATTCATAAAAACATCTCATAGAATTTATAGCTTATCTAAACTAACAACCTATTAATTTTTCCCGAATAAAAGGTTAAACTTAAGGAAAATATTTTCCAAAAATGTGACATGTTTTATTAAATCTTCTTAGTGACATGCCAGATCTGGTCATGGTGTTTGGGTCGGGTTTGGGGTGTTACAGGAGCCTCAGTCGAGATCCTCTTTAACTTCTCAAAACTTTCCTGTTGTTTATCTGACCAGACAAATGGTACCCCTCTCTGTAACAACTTGGTTAATGGGTCAACTATGAGCGAGAATCCCTCAACAAACCTTCTGTAATACCCTGCCAGACCAAGAAAACTCTGAATATCTGCCACAAACTTAGGCGGTTTCTAGTCCAACACGGCCTCAATTTTTCGGGGATCAACCCTAATTCCTTCAGCAGACACCACATGTCCCAAAAACGTAACTTCCCTTAACCAAAATTCACACTTACTGAATTTGGTGTACAGCTACTTTTCTCTCAGAATTTTCAGCACTACCCGAAGATGCGAATCATGTTCCTTTTTCGAACTTGAATAGACCAAAATATCGTCTATGAACACCACGACAAACCGATCCAGATAGGGTTGGAATACTCGATTCATCATGCCCATAAACGCAGCTAGTGCATTGGTCAACCCAAATGGCATCACCAAGAACTCGTAGTGACCATAACGAGTTCTGGAAGCTTTCTTATGGATATCTGCCTCCTTGACCTTAAGCTAGTGATAACTTGACCACAAATCTATCTTTGAAAAGACCAAAGCGCCTCACAACTGATCGAACAGATTATCTATCCTAGGCAATGGGTATTTGTTCTTAATCGTCAGCTTGTTTAGTTGCCTATAGTCGATGCACATCCGCATCGACCCGTCCTTCTTCTTAACAAATAATACTGGCGCTCCCTAAGGTGACACACTGGGTCGAATAAAGCCTCGGTCCAACAGTTCCTAAATTTGGGCTTTCAGTTCCACCAACTTTTTCGATGCCATTCTATATGGGGCAATGACACTGGCGCTATTCCCCGAAAGAAGATCAATATCGAATTCCACCTTGCGATCTGGAGGTAACCTTGGAAGCTCTTTTGGAAAAACATCATAGAACTCCTTCACCATTCTGACATCCCCTACAGTCAACTCCTTGGCCTCCAAAGCACAAACAAAAGCTAAGAAAGCCTCACATCCTTTTCTAATCATTCTTTCAGCCTTTAAAGTAGACACTACATTAGACAAGTAGTTCCTCCTTTCACCTATCACCACCACCTCATCATACTCAAGAGTCCTTAACACCATGCACTTAGTAGCACAATCCAAATTCATTCAATATCTCACTAACCAATCCATGCCTAAGATCAAATCAAACTCACCGAACGGTAGTTCCATCAAGTCAGCCAGGAAAACCATCCCTTGCACTTTTAGAGGCACACTCCTAAAGAGTTTGTTCACCACTACAGATTGTCCTAACGGGCTAAGTACAGTCATCTCCTTAGAAGCAACCTCAGAGTCTATGTTCAGAGTTTTAAACACCGTACTAGCAACATAAGAATATGTTGACCCAATATCAATCAGTGCAGAAAAAGGAAATCCAAAAATAAGGAACGTCCACGTTGTCTCTGCCCGGTGGTCCACGTCCACGACCAAAATTATTTCCTCCTCTGGCCGGGCCATGACCCCTCCATGGCTGCTGACCACCTCTACTAGGCTGAGCATAATTCTGACATATTGGCCGCACTCTGATTGGTTCTTGCGAACAATGCTTTACCCGATGATCCACTGATCCACATCTGAAGCATCCATTACTTCTTGCCTAGCACTCTCCTAAGTGAAACTCCCCACACGTAGCACATTACTGTGGCGGACCAGTAACAACAGGCCTCACAGCTCGACCCAGCCCATCCAACCTAGGCCTCTTCTGAAAATTCCCAGTAGGTCTTGATGATCTAAAACTTCTTTTATTCCTACCCTTGTCTCTATCTTGGTTCAGCCTTTCAGATTATTTTTCCTCTTCGGCTATCTTAGCCTTTTCTACCAAAATAACAAACTCTCTTTCCAGTTACGGAGCAATCAGTACTCGTAAATCGTCCCTAAGGCCATCCTCAAATTGGACACAACATTCATGATCTGTTGACACAATGCCTCAGGCATATCGACTAAAATGCAAGAATTTTACCTCATACTCAGCCACCGACCTACTTCCCTGAACCAAGTTAAGGAATGCCTTCCGCTACGCATCCATATAACTCAACCCAATGTATTTCCCCTGGAATGCGTAGACTTAAAGAAGTCCCAGGTAACACGGTCTACTGCTGTACCATCTCTGATCGTGACCCACCATTAGTAAGCGTCATCTTGGAGAAGAGACACAACTCCTTTCAATTTCTCTTCGTGTGCAGTCAAGATCATCCATGATGCGCTCAACCGCCTCGAGCCTATACTCAGCTACATTAGGAGCTACACTAGAGAAGCCCATAAACATTTTAGCTCCGTTCGCTCGTAGTCACTCTGACATAGATTTTTGAGCCACTGATCTCGTGCTAGCTCCTGTAACTCTCTCCAGATTACGTAACATCGCCTGAGACACCGCATCGTCTACACTAGTTTGTCCTAAATTTCGCTTCTGCAACTTGTCATGTTTGCACCTCACCTTCTGGCCCATTCTCAGATTCCGAGGGCTCAACCCCAACATCTCGGCCCCTTCCACGGCCTCGCATACCTTGCCCACATCCTCTAGTACTCATTACTACTAATGCGCTTTAATCTAATTAAAAAATTTTTATGTGTTAGTGTTTTCTTCCACTTGTTTATTACAGAGCAGTTTTATGGCAATATCATTATGAGTAATTCTTGCCACTTCATGCATACCTAGGGTTTCAGTCTCTAAAGTTGCATTTCTCAGTACAAGTAATCATGGCATATCACACTTACTTCATGTAAAACAACCAAAAGTCAGAAGACTTACCATGCAGATTTGGAGCCGAGACTCGGATGCCATACTTCTAGAAAACATATATGTTTCTAAACCATTTTCTAAACCATCTTTTGAAACAATTTTAAACCCTATACCCATAGCCGATTTTTTGAAACCTAGGCTCTGATACCATAATTTTAACATCCCAAACCCGATCAAAACGTTACAATCGAATCTGGATTGTTACAAAGGAAGTATATTTGAAAACTTTGGAAAAACTCCGCGACTTGAGACGACTTGAGAAGTTATCTTGTTTGGTGAATCCATGTTAAGGGTTTGAAAACCATTTAGTTAATACAACCTTACCATATTTTTTTTCATTAAGCAAATTAGGTGCTAAAATGGCTTATTTGATCAAAACTGAACTTAAAAGAAAGTTATAAAGGTGACGATGAAGTGGAATATTTAGGAGCGTGATTCCATTGAAAAATATTATTTGTAATCTTAAGAAAAATCCCAAGTTTTAATTATTCACCGCTTGATATCGTTTTGTTGTAAATTTGTAAAACTTCTTTTTATGTTCTTAAGAAAACCCCGTTTTTCTTCAATAATTCATAGCATGTGTAAAATCAGCTTATAAACAAATTCCAAAATAAAATTTAAAGCGGCCTTATTACAAATCAAAATCCCAAAATAGAAATAAATTTAAGGAAAAGTTTGAGTTTACTAAAGAAATCGCAACGCATGGCCACCTCATGTCCGTCTCGGTCCAAAACCCGCCATCTACTAATTACCTGTAAAATTAGCAAAAGGGTGAGTCATCGAGACTCAGTGTGTAAATCCCTAGGTAATACAAACTGGGCCTTAGCCCACTCAGTATAGCTCATGTTACATGCATGTAATGCAGCCCAACCCAGTTTAACTCTCCATCCAAACACCCGTGGCATTATGCCACTGTGGTTCATAACCACCGTGGTCCTAGACCACTTGTGACAATAGTCACTCGTGACAAAGTCACTATAATATAATCATGGGGCCAACCCACTGTGGTCTTAGACGACCGAGACAAGTCACTGTTATAAGCAATCGTGGTATTAACCATTGTGGTTCTTGACCACTCGTGACAATAGTCACTCGTAATATTAGTCACTTGATTATCACTTCCTCCTCTTCTAAATTCCCGAGCCCATACTCTTTACACTGCACAATATGTATGCAACCAATATCACATTGTGTAACAGATCATATTTCATGCAAGCATAACATCAAAGTATACATACATGCATATTATCAACAATATCAATATCGAGGAACTTACCCAGTGTTTGCAACCTTACCCATAAGGGAATTTTGCCTATCACATCAGTTATTTCAGCTTTCAGCTATTATAGTTAAGAACATAATAAACAAAGAAGGCGTGTGAGTAATACACACCTAATAACACGTAACACTAGGCTTTCTACGTCGACGTTTTTGCTAGCAGAAACTATAGCTATTTTCCTATCCCAGAAAACGTCGGCTCTCTACCACAGCTCGATAGAAAGTCTCAAATCACCGACATTGCTCGACTTTTAAACTTAAGAGCCACAACTATGGGTTCACTCCCCTCCTAGGATTGACCGATTCTTCTATCCATGAACAGGCTTGATCAGATATCAAAGAGGACCTTTAATTGACAAATCAAGTGATTCGGTTAAAATAGAATATAACAGAAAGAGTCCACATACACAAGAATAAAGAACTCATTACCTTAAGAATTCGAATGAAGAGATGAGATTCGGGAATCGGCTGATCCTCAGACTTTAGACTTAAATCGTAAGGCTAAAAGGCATTTCTCAGAATAAGCGTCCCAAACGATAGAAGAAGATAAAGGAAGAAGGGTTAACCAAAATATACACACCAAGCCAAGTAGCCATTCGGCTTTGGATACGAAAACCAAGAGAAAGGAGAAAGAGATGAGCAACAAAACCTCTCATTACCATAAAACAACAGAACCAATTCATATGACCTCTTGGCCAAGATCTCTAACCTCTTGCTTCGTAATATTTGACTAACAGGCACAGAGTGAAAGAACCAAATTTAGTTGTTAATAGAGTAGATTCGGCTTTCCTTTGAAAAGAAAGGATGGGAAATAGATTATGAGAAAATATAGGAGAACCTTACCTTAAACAATAGAGATGCCGATTGCCACCCAAGATGGTTCGGCTATGGAGAAAGGTATAGAATGAAATACAATGGAAAAGAGATGAAAATCTTTGGCCTGAAGGAGTAGAAGTAGAGAACAATGATGATACACAAAGTTTTGATTGGGAGGTTTAAAAGGATGAATAGAGGAGAAGAAGGAATTCGACAGAGGAATGGCTTCAATGAGTTTTGGCTAGAGATAAAAGAGTAGAGAGGGCAACAAAGATAAAGAGAAACAAAGAATATACTGAGGTTTGACTATGGCACTTACAGGTTCGGTTATGAATAAGAAAATGTCTAGGGAGTTTCACTATGAAGGAAAGCAATTAGCAAGTGGAAAGAAAAAGAAATAAAGCAAGCACTAACACTAATATGATATTTGGCTAGCACCTAGAGAATGAAAGAGGAGAAAAGAAGTAACGGTGTTTTGATTTTGGTTAGAAGAGAAATTAAGCAAAAGTTCAAGAATGCAAATGAGAAAGAGAAGTGTTCTAAAATTGGTTTGGCTAACACAATATTCAAAATGACCCTAGACGAGAACGGCACACCCTCAAGACCAAAATTCTCAACAAACGTGCTTCAGAGCTACCATTGAAGGTTCAGCTCCCACCTAGCCAAGCTAAATCATCCACACACCCCACACTTTTCCCAAAATTCGGCCAACACTCAAGTACCAACCCTCCTTGATTTCCTCCACCGAATGCTCCCCATCACCCATTCGAAAAGTTTGACCAGTTCAAACTCCCTAAGCTCCTCATGACCACCCATTCAAACTCCTTTGACTCATTCCACCAACAACCTTGAAGAGCCCTTACTGAATCCACCACTCTAGCTTCCTAGGCGTAAAATGAAGTTCCAAAGTTAGGCTTGTGGGATTCGAACCTCCTCCCTGCTGCAACTCCCTTGTGACGCCACTTCCCTGCATGCTAAGTGGTAGTCTTCTTGCCACTTTACCACTCATTTTCTTGTGTGAACATGCACGGATATCTATACTTAAGACCTGCCTATGCTAGCTCCCCCTTAAAGTGCCTAAAAATAGAATTTTCACCAAGGCTCAAGCTTAACCTCGAGCCTTCCCGGGACCCCCAAACACATCAAAATAACAAACAAAACATGCTAACATATAGCAACATAAAATAATGCCAAGCCCCTAATTCCAGGATGTTACAACTTTACAAATTAGTCTTTAAATTATATTTTCATGAAAAATCACTTTGTAAAAGATATTTATCTATCAAAAACCTTTCATTTTCCACCTTAAATTTTAAATTATCAGCATATTCATCCATGGCATAATTTCTATACTTTGATAACTTGTCAAATTAATTCCCCAAATAGATAGAGTAAACTATCCCAATTTCAAAAATATAAAAATTACTAAAAATGGGTCAAGAAAACTTACCCAATTTAGCTTGATTAGTTTCTTCTCTCTCTCCTAGGGTTTCCATGCAAATTTTGGGGAAGATGATATAAAATAAGATGATATTTCTATTTAATTTAATTATCATATTTAATTTTATCACTTTCCAATTTAGTCCTTAGCCTTTTCTAATTTTCCATGGATGAATCATCAAAAATATCTACTAAAATTTGAATAATGGTCTAATTACCATATAAGGACCTCAAGTTTTGAATTACATTTTCACATGATATTCCTATCTAAATGCAAATCATGCAAAAATATAAAAATAATTTTTCTTTTCGGTTCAAATTTGTGGTCCCGAAACCACTTTTCGATTTCACTAAAAATGGGCTGTTATAGATATTACCACAAAGGCATTTCCTTTTAGATATTTGCCACAAAGGTATACCTATTCAGAGTTTTGCTACAATCTAGTACTTGCCACAAAGGCTTTCTTGTCCAAAGTTTTGCCACAAAACCTATCCTTCACATCTAGTATTCGCCACAAGGGCTTTCCTGTCTAAAGTTTTGCCACAAAGGATGACCTTCAAATTGTGTTTTAATTGTTAGGGATTTTCCTAAACACGTACTTAGTGAGGATTTCCCTAGTCATTCTAGAACAAATAAAGAACCACATTAGGTAATAACCTTTCTTAAACTTCCCCATACGATGTCATAACCCACCAATTATGGTCTTACACAATATGTCTTCTTTCCATATGATGTCATAACCCACTAGTTACGATCTTTCACGATACGATCTTATTTTTATATGATATCATAACCCATCAATTACAGTCATACATGATATGGCCCTTTAGTGCCATGGTCGTGACATGTCCTTTCAGATATTCATGTTTTTAGTCCCGATGAACCCCTTTGATGACTCTAGAGATAGACATAGACTCCGTATACTTAAACCCATCTTTCATGAACTCGTCATATCTTGACTTACTTGTAACAGACACATCTAGACCTTTCAGACATATTAACACATTTTCATTATCCAAATACAAGCATCCATTAACCTTAAGATACATGTTTCATACTTCGACCACAAAACTTCATGTTATTTGTAACAACCTATTTTTCAGTGGTGTTAGAAATATTAGTTTTGGGACCACAAATTCGATGAGTGAGTTCGTAAATATTATTAAATAATATTTATGAGTCAAGAATATATTATTGAAATTTTGATTTAATAAATTTTGTTAATTGATCGTATAGTCAAGTTCAAGTGGTTAATCCCTTAAGTCAAGTGGTTTTGGAAAATGAGGTATCGAGACCTCATTTCTATAAACAAAGCTTGTATTTTTATTAAATATTTACAAAATTATTATATAGTAGTATTGAAATTTGGTTAGGGAATTTTAACGTTCAAATAATTAATTAAGTAAAAAGGACTAAATCGTAAATGTTGCAAAAGTTATTTGTTATTAGTTGTAAGTATTAAATGGATTTAAAAACTTTGATTTGATTGTCTTATATGGTAATTAGACCATTACGTGATATAGTGGACGATTTATGGTTGTTAAATCATGACATTTTAGTTAATTTTAAGGGTAAAAGGTACTTAAATAAAATAAAACATAAACAAAAGAAAAACAAAAGTTATCATCTTCTTCATTGTTTGTTTTGTAAACCAAAATTACCATTAAAAGACCCCAAAATCTTTGTTCAAGTTTATACTTTTCATGTAAGTCAATTTTAATTTTGTTTATAGTAATTTTTATGTTTTTGAGATCGTTGCATCTAGGTCTAGTTAACTCGGGGAACAACTCGTAAAATTGTTAAATATTTAGAATTTTTCCATGGATGTATTTGTGATGTACTTGAATTTTTATGATGGATTATTAAGCTTGGTTGTTAAATCGGACTATTTTTATAGGGATTTTTAGTGATTTTGATGTTTAAGGATTTAATTGTTAAAGTTGTAAAATCTCATATAATATTGTGAAATAGAGAAATATATGGGTTGTTCATGAGTAATAGGAAAATTGACTAGCTTGATTTAAGTTTAAATGTGTTCAATTTAAAAGTTTTGGGTTTAGGGACTAAATTGTATAAAGCGTAAAGTTTAGGGGTAAATTTGTTATTATGACTACAATGACTCAATTGCATAAATTGATTGCTTATTTGGTTTGAATTGATTTAATTAAATTAAATTGTACTTTAGATCAAGAAATTCAACAAGAAGAGGACATATGAAGAAAAGAAAAAAATTGTCGATTAGTCCCTGATAGCTGAATCAGTTGACAGGTAAGTTCATACGGTTATTTTTTTGTTATAATTCATTATTAAATGATGTTAATGGTATTTATATATTTTTGAAATTGGTGAAATGAAATTGGTTTGTGTGAAATATACTGAATTTTTGAAATGATATCAATGGATCGACTAAATGTTTCATACATGAGATTTTTTACTAAACTTCTATCCTGGATCGAGCTCATGCATGTGTTGCAGACTTGGATATACATGTGACTTGAATTTAGCCTGGACTGGCAATCCATTGTTGTTTTAAAGGTTTAGCCTGGACTGGTAACCTTACATGTATACATAGCCCTACCCAAACTATTTTTCTGTGTTGTCATTGGTTTAGCCCGGATGGGTAAGCTGACACACTTCCTTTGTATTTGATTAGCTCATATGAGCATCATCTATTTCTAGAATTCTATGTTGAAATGATCCATAAAAAGAAAAAGGTTGTTTGATACAAAACCCTTTCTTTGAAGTAAACAAATTATGAACTCTAAGTATGCGTATGTTTAAATGGTTACTTACTTGGAATTGTCGAATCATGTTGTTAAGGATAACACTTTGAAATGACTATATGAAATGGTTATATGAAATAGCTACATGAATTGGTTATATGGAAATCATTATATGAAGTGTTATATGAAATGTTTACATGAATAGATATGTAAAAAGCGACATTTGAAATGAACACTTAAAATGGAAATGTGAATTGTTAAATGAATAAATGTTGAATGAATGGTATATCAAATGTGTTTACTTGTATATGTTTCATTGTTGAGCTTCCTAACTTGTGGGACTTGTGATGTGTATAGGATTTGAATGCATTTATGAGCCTTTAATGAAATTAAGCATCACTTGTAAGAATTGTGCCTATTTGGTAAGCTCATATTTTTGATTTATGCAAACTTACTAAGAACTAGTTGCTTATGATATTTGTTTTCTTTTTCTGTAGATCATTGGAAAGTTTGATCGATTGGAATCAATTTGGAGCATATACAAACTATCCATTCTTTATTTTGGTATAAGTTTTGGTCATTTTTATGTTTGTTATAACTAACATGTACTAGGAGCTTTTATGTTAAATTACCAAAATGATGTTGTCTAAGTTTAGTTTTAACTTATTTGTGTATATGTCTTTGGTTTTGGCTTGTATATGCCTATTTATAAATGTTTTGGTCATTTGGTATATGCTTCTTGAAAGTGCATAAGTTATGGTAGAATTGAATGTGTATGGAATAGGTGTATTGATATATTGGCATGTGTATAAGGTAAGGATTTGAGATATTTGATGTGAATAAGATTGGTGTATAAAATGTGTTGCTGGTGAAGGCAAATTGGTTAGGCACCTAGGTTGAATGTTTTGGTATGTTTTAGGTATATTTGAATGTGTTTTAACCAAATGAATATGATTGGAAAAGATTTGAATTTGTATCCAAGTAAGGGTTATTGAATTGGCTTGCATTAGGGGTCAATTTGGAAGCACATGGCCTGGGACACGGGTAGTCATACGATCATGTGTCATTTTAATTTTAAGTGTAGGTTGAACCACACGATCTTAGAGACTTACATGGCCTAGTGACACAGTTGTGTGACCTTAGTCCGAATGCACACACAGCCTGCGACACGGTCGTGTAACTTTTTTGAATACTCACATGGGTAGGCACATGGGTTGAGACATGGCTGTGTGTCCCATATTCCAAATTGTACACACGGTTTGGGCTTTGTCACACGGTTTGGCCACACGATCGTGTGACCCCTATTTCCAAAATTTTTAACTTTTTCTAAAATTTTTTGTTTTGTTTCAAATTAGTTCCTAAATGTTACCAAGCTATTTTTAAGGCCCCATAGGCTCGGTTTAAGGTATGTAAATATGTTTATGCTATAAATGAATATTAAGATTGAATATTATTATTTTAAATTGATTAATTGTTTCTATGTGATGTTAATTGTTTTGATTTGTATGGTAATACTCTGTAACCCTAATCCAATGATGGAGATGAGTTAGGGGTGTTACATTATCCATACATGTAAGTTCATAAATCTTATGTTCCTCATCAGATTCATCACATCATACTTTACTAGCTTCTATTTCACGATTTTGTTACTTAACATAAAAGTTTATAGTAGGCATATTATACATGCATAAGTCAATTTAGGGACTCACCTGATAACCTCAAAGGGTAGCTTAACCTTCAGATCCATCATTCGGTAGGATGGTAGTACCTCCTCTGCCTTGTAGAACATATTCATTTTGTTAGAACACATTCAAGGGATCATTATCATTATTTTAAATCCAGACATCTCTCAAAGCCATATTTTATCAATCATACTTATAGATCTACGTTCCCTTCACAAATAGAGTAACGAAACATACCTTGTAGTGAAGAAAATTACTAGAAATATCATGGATTCCAGACTCAGCTCAGAGAAATGTTTTTACCTCTCTTTATCCCTAAATCCTTTTTTTTTCTAGAGAAAAAATAGAAAGAAAACTTTTTTGTTCACCCAACTGAAGTGTCCTTTTAACCTAACCCAAGTCTCTATGGGAACTTGGTAAATGTCACATCAAGACTGAGTGGACTTATCATAATTTGCCACCTCTAAGAAGTTACTCGATTACTTCTTTAGCCTTTATCCCTTTTAGTTCATATTCAACTAATTCCTAACCAGCTCTCCTTACAATTTAGCTAGCATGGAACCACAATGGTCACTGGATGTGTACTATATCACTGGCATGGACTCATAATGCAACACCCCTTACCCGTATTCAATGCTGAAATAGGGTAGAGGCATTACCGAACTTATTTGCAAGCAACATTCAAAACCGAGACATCAAATTCCATTCAAATTTAAAACTTTTCAAACACATTGATATTGTCCTTAAAATAAGCCTACGATGCCCAAACATGCTTCGGGTGTGCTTCGAGACTAAACTGTGAGCTCAAGAAAATTTAAAAAACTTAGAAAAATTTCATCATCAAATAGGACCACACGCTCGTGTAGGTTAAGGGAGACACCAGTGTGGCATACCACACGCCCGTGCTTCAGGCTGTGTCCACCTTAGGGAGCATTCTGTTTACGACGTCATCATCAAATTAAGGGTACACGGCCAAGTCACATGCCTGTGTGCTAGGCTGTGTAGCACACACGACTGAGACACACGCCCGTGTCTCTTCTCGTGTGCTCAATTCTGTACATTCTGTTTTGCTAAAATTGAGGTGCAGGGGACACACGGTTGGATCACATGCCCATGGGGCTGACCGTGTGTCACACACAGCCTAGACACACACCCGTGTGTCTACTTGTGTGGACAATATCAATTCATAGGCACAAAACATATCATACTTAGACAACCAAAGACTCACAACTAATACAATAACATGTCATTCTCATGCCATCATTTACCATGCTTAAAACATCATACTTAGCCCATTAGAAACATACTAATTTCACATCCACAAGAAGACATTAAAATATGAATAAACTTGTGATCAACATAAGCCATCATTCATGGCTATGTATAAGATGAAGCATTAATAACTACAAGCCACCACATATGGCCAAATTAATAATGACACATACAATAAATTAACCTAGTCCCTATACATGCCATAGACTCAACATACTTGAATTCATCAATACCCGTAGTGATAGCTTGATAGTGTGATAGAATCCCTAGCGATCTCCAGCCCAAGCTAGCTTGACTACACTCTAAAACATGGGAAAGGAAGGGGGTAAGCTATATAGCTTAGTAAGTTCATATGTAAATAATAAGCAACCTCAACCATACATATTTCATACAATTAACATAATGTAAAACCATACGAATTTCATTTAAAACTTATAAATGTAACTTACTCAATCACATCTTGTCAAGTATTTGTCAGGTTCAACAATATGGACACAAATTATTGTAATCCACCATAATCCCATGGTTATAATTTTATTCAATCACAAAGTTTTCTCTATAATCTTATAAGCATAATTTAACATTTCTTGGCATTAGTCTAACAATCATCATCTCTCTTTAGTAACATATTACAACAAATAACAAATCATTTCAAACCTCATAGTAAACATGAACATTAATTATGAGTATTTACACTTCGAGCATATACTTTGACATCTTTCAATTGTTCAAAGCTCATATCATCCCATAATCATTTTAATAGGCAATTATGCCAATCTTTCTTCTTTATCAAATCCGATGAATCACAATTCGCAAGAATATAACATGTTATATCTTAACTCAATTTGGCCTGAAATCCAATCACATAATCAACAATAACATTTATCATGTAATTCATACATCACAAGGTTTTCACAAAATCAATCTCGTGGAAATCATGAACTCATAATTTCATGAAGTCAATGCTTATAAACTTTACGTACATACATGTATTATCTTGCTGCTTATCATAATCTTTCACAACATACCATAGTCTTTTCCAACTTTCACATTGTCGTTATGTTTCCCATTGAACCACTTGGAATACTATAGGATACTCGGGCAATCTCACACATATAGTACTATACCAATGCCATATCCTAGATATGGTCTTACATGGAATCTCATATCGGTGCCAATAGCCCAACTATGGTCTTACACGAAATCTCATACCGATTTCATATCCCAGATATGGTTTTACACGTAGTCTCATAACGCTTAATGTCATGACATTTGTATCCTATTTATTCCTAAGGTTTAACTGGGATTTCTTTATTATTGAAACTTCTTTGAACTCTTTCGTAAAATTATATGCATTCATATGATTGAACATATAATTCATGCAATATCAAAACATTAAAATACAATTATACCATTGCAATATTTACATACGAAATTACCTCGTATGTGACAACGACAAAAAAGACTTATTTGTCCAATATTTGTTTTTCCCTCGATCTAGACTCAAACTTTGTTTTCTTGATCTATAATATCAAATTTAGCTCACTTATTAGTCACATTATTCAATGTGACACAAAAATCACATTCTGGCAAAATTATGTTTTTGCCCCTAAAGTTTGACATATTTAGATTTTTGCCCATATTCTCGTAAAATGAAATCTATTCAATTTATTTAAAAAACAAGCTTAGCTGAACCATTTTCATAACTATAACAGCCAACAATTTCCATTAAAACACAATTTTACTACATATTTTATAACTTTTACAAATTAGTCATTTTAGGCATTTTCACCGAAAATCACTTAGCAAAAGTCGTTTAACAAACAAATAACATGCATTTTCTACCATCAAACATCAAAATACACAAATATTCCACATGGGTAAAATTTTAAACTTTGATATCTCTTCAAATTAGTGGTAGAAATAGATAGATCGAGTGATAACAACTTCAACAATGTAAAGAGCATTAAAAACGGGGCTAAAATAGACTTACTATGGAGCTTGCAAGTTGGATAAACCCTAGACATGGCTTCCCCTTGCAAGTTTCGGCCAAGAAATGAAAAAGATGAACAAATTTTGGCTATTTTGGCTTTTTAATTCTTTCAATTACTAGATGACCAAAATTCTCCCAATTTACAAATATTCCATTTCACCTATTTCATGCCCATTTTTGTCTAATAAATTATACAATGGTATAATTACCATATAAAGACCTCTAATTTAAAATCTCATAGCAATTAGACACCTCTAGCTTCCAAAATCAAGTTTTGCACTTTTTACGATTTAGTCCTTCTGACTAAATTGAGTGCCCAAACGTCAAAATTTTTGAACGAAATATTCACAAAATCATTCCGTGAAATTGTTGACTATAAAAATATAATAGAAAATAAATTTTCTTACATTGGATTTGTGGCCCCAAAACCACTGTTCCGACTAGACCCAAAATCGGGTTGTTACAACTTTCCTTCCTTTAGGGATTTTCATCCCTAAAAATCTTACCAGAAGAAGTTGTTTTCAACTCTCATGAAACACTTTCACTAACTTCTTAGAATCACAAATTGATTTAACCTTGTATATCTCTTTGCAATAACCTTTGAACTTTAGCACACAGTGCCGGAGTATATCGTTAAAGACATAAATTACTCTCTTAGGAATCCATATACTCAGTTGATCTATCAAATAAGAACCCGGTACATACTAAAGAAATCATGCAGATTTTGTCAAATGATCAACATTCAAACAACACCATCCATTTTGGGGATAGAGGTAGTCCCGATACGAAACCTATTGTGACTCTATCTCATAGCACACTAGTATTATCACTGACTATAGTGGTCCTGAATGCTCTTGATGTTCAGCTTACTTGCTAACAAATAGACATCTAAACATAAATTCAAACATATTATGGTACATGCTCAATCACCGAAACATCTACTTCATATAACTGCACATTTTATTACCCTTGGATGAATAGACGTGCTACTATTGAGCCTCCTACAAAAAATTTTGCATAAGCTCTTTATTCATTTGCACGCGATTTCTATCTTAGAACAATAACATCAGTCATCAGGTCAGACATGAAATTCAGAATAAAAAATTCGACTCATACTGTACTCATTTAGCTTATCATTCACTAACACATTTCTGAGCTTCTCACACTTGCAAGGAAAGCATTGATTTAGCTTTTAATCATCAATAAGATTAGTCATGTAACCAGTACTCACAAAATAAATAAAGAATTTTTAATTCAGGCATCTATAATTATACTTGCTTTACCATAGGTTAATTGATAACTATTCACGGTCCTTTAACATCTCAAAACCATCACGCTGTCTTAAATTCAGATCTTTCTACAACATTAGATACTTAACCCTTTGGGCCAGGAAGTACGTGACATTTCCCATCGAACACATGGATTCATCAAATTCACAATAAAAACATAGAAGTGGATGTCTCTAAATTACCAGTCGAATAGTTCTCTTTTAATGTGACTTTAACTGTCTAAAAATACAAACCATTATTTTACATTTTTGTATAAAACATATTCCAATCTGTTCAATAGTACATCACTGAAAAATTGCAAATCTTTTCTCAATTCAGACTGAACTCAGAACCAGTGCTTCAATGAATAATACCTTCAACTATTTTCAACTTTGCTAACATGCAACAGACTATTCAAACTTTCACAACTATGATAACGTTATCAATCGAAACAACTTTAACTCGTAATAACATCATTCGGTTAAACTAATCCAATAAGTATATCTTTATATCATACTTTCTAAAATATAGATTTTTTTCATTTCGACCATCCGCCTTCATACTTGTGAATACATAGAATTTATTCTCTTAGATGAGGACATGCTTAAATACATATAACTCAAATCACATCTCAACAAATCAGTTCACTCTAATGAAAACAAATGTGTTGATTTCAACTATCGAATAATAACATACCAAAATACTTATTTCTTCATGCTGAGAAAATAGCTCAAACACACAATCTTTCAAAATTCTCTTAACATGCTAATCAAAGATCTTTTCAACCGTATTAGCTCGTGAAACACCCCTAACCTGTAATCCATCGCCGAAATAGGGTAAGAGGCATTAGCGAACATATCGAAACTTTTACAACCATATCAAAACATAAGACACATCATCATTATATTATAGCAATTCATATACATAAAGTCCCTTAAATAGGTCTACGAGACCTTAAACATGCATTAGAAAGGGGTCGGGACTAAATCGAGCATATACAAAATTTTTTGAGAATCATACATTTTTCAAAGTTACAGAGGCCACACACCGGTGTAGGTAGGCCGTGTGCCTCACACGGCCTCAGACACACCCGCATGTCGAAGCCGGGGTAAAACAGGGCATACATACTGACTTGTCCACACAGCCAAAAACATGCCCGTGTGCTTAACCCATGGTTAACACTGACTTATTTCACATGGCCAGTGACACGCCCGTTCGTCCAACCCGTGTGCGAGTTTAACTTGTTTCGATTTGCAAACTTAAGAGACACGGTCAAGCCACACCCCCGTCTTCTGAGTCATGAGGGAAAATATAGGCCATTTGCAAGGCTAATTTGTCACCCACACTTTGGGTCACACCTACAAGCATCAAACCATTCCAAAATCATACCCTCAATGCATTCAAGACACACCAAAACATACATATTTTACCTCTTAATAACCTTATTCACTTCATATATAAAACCTAACTCAATCATACTAATTCAAAAACACCAACTTCACCATAAAGACATATTAATCAATCATCATTTTAATCCAATTCAATTCATAGCAATTACTTATCATTTGTATATCCAAAATCAACCATGAACTCACATATATATGTACCATTGATTTTGCTACTTTTGAACACACTAAGACTTACCAACTTATGCATCAATAAGCATAAACAAAACTCATTCATATACAGATCCACTAACTAGCCATATCACATAGCTATTTTTACACATCACAAACCATATCATAAGTTCTCTAGACTATACATACCATACTTTAATATATACATTCTCAAAAGGTACCAAAATGTAGTTTGATAGTGTGGTGATGTTTCTCGACGATCCCCGAGCTTCTCTTAGCTTTAAAAATATATAAAGCAATCAAACAAACACACACAAAGTAAGCTTTCATAGCTTAGTAAGTCATAAGCAAATAAAGAACAATTAAACATTTGCATTTAAATCAACTAACCAAAATCACATATACATTAACCAATTACACAATTAATATGTTTACAACTCAAATATTATCACATTTACAATATCCATATAACATCAACTTTCAAACTCACATATACTCATAAACACATATAAATTTATCTTTTACCATTTACAATTCATGTATCCATCATAATCATATACTTACCTTATTCTCATATACATATTACATAGCACATATCTGAATCTTTTAGTTCGTTTTCACATCTGATCTTATCTCGATAATGCCCATTGAGCCATTTGAAATTAATAAGGATACCGGATAGTCGAAAGGCTCGTACAATGCCAATGTCCCAGACGTAGTCTTACATGTAATCATATATCGATGCCACTGTCCCAGACAGGGTCTTACATGAATCAAATACGATGCCAATGTCTCAGACATGGTCTTACACGTAAACACAAGTCGATGCCAACGTCCTAGATGTAGTCTTACATGAAAGCAAATATCAAAATCTTATGTCATGACATATGTATCGTAACTATTCCTAAGGTTCGTACGGGGGCTTTCGGACGTCATATCTGTAACAGCCCAGTTTAGACCTTAGTCAAAACAGTGGTTTCAAGACCATAAATTTGAGTTTAGAATAATATTTTAATATTATTCTCTGTGTTTATAGTAGCCTATGTGAAATTTCTGTGTGCAGATTTTATCGATTGTGTGTTTAACTTACGAAAAGGACTTAATCGAGTAAAGTGCAAAAGCTGTGTGCTTATTGTTTAAGTGATTAATTTTTGATATATTTATAATGTGAAGCCCTTAAAAGGCAATTAGCTTATTTTATTGATAATGGATGGTGGATGGACATTTTAACCAACTATCATGTGATATATTATGTTATTATTAAAAGGCTAATATGGTAAATGGATTAATAATATATGTTATAATAAAACAAACATAAAGATGGCTATTATCATCCTTTGAGTGCCAAAATTGAAGAAAGGAAAAGAAAAGAAAATACAAGTTAGGGTTCGGCCATTGAATTGCATAATTAAGGTATGTTTTGACTTTGGTTTTTGATGATTTTTATGTTTTTGAGATTGTTGCTTAGTCTACTATCAAGCCCATGTTGTAATTTGAGGAATTGATGATGTTTATGAGATGTGCCATTGATGAAATGGTGAGTTTTTTTATGATTATTGGTGTTAAATGAAAGATATGTGTTTAATGAACATGTTTTGTTCTTGAATCCTTGGTGAATTTAGCTAATTAGGGTTAAATTGTGATAATAATATTTTGAAGGACTAAATTACGAAATAAATGAAATGTGTGGGCTTGTATTAGCATGGAAAGAATTCGGCTAAGCATTTGTGATATGAAATTGTGTGTATTTGATAATTTTATGAAATAGGGACTAAAGAGTCGAAATGTGAAAATGAGAGGGCTATTTTGTAAAATACCCTAAATAAGTGTGTGTAGGCTAAATTGAATGAATTGGTGATTGAATGGGTTGAATTTGAATGTGTATAGACCAAGAAAGAAGAGGTTCGGATCGAGATCGAGGCAAAGATAAAATGCTCGATTAATCGATCATTTTGGTATTTCGACGTCCGAGGCAAGTTCGGATATAATACTTGTTGGTAAATTATGTCTATGTAATGTGTATTGAATGAAATTTATATATAACTAAGAGATTAGAAATGCTATGTGTGGAATTGAATTAGATGGTACTAAGTTTGCGAAATTAGAAACTAGACAGATATGATTAGCACTGTGTGTGTGGAAAGATAGAAGCTTCGGCTTATCAAATTGGCATTGTGTGTGCAATACCAATATAAGTTTAGTTTAAAATATTGGCACTAAGTTTGCATTGACGATTATGTTTCGATTATGAAATTGGCACTAAGTGTGAGAATAAGTCAAAGGAATAAGCAAAGGTTGAACGAGAGGTAATATCAAGCAATTAAGTAGCATGAGTTGTGAGTAACTATGTGTTGATCAAGGTACGTTTGAACCTATGTGGTTGATGATAGATTAAAGAGATGAATGAATAGATAATTAAGTATGTGGTTGAGATTGATAATGTGCCTAGTTGTTCCTTTATCTATGTGATGGTATAAATATATATTGATGTGGTATTATTGAGTAGTATGTATTGTATTTCAAAATTACTAAGCTTTTGAAAGCTTACTGTGAGATTTGTTTCTCTATTTTACAGTGTCAGTAAAGCTAGCTTGGATCTGGGGATCATCAACATCTTTATCACACTATCGATAATCTATTTTGGGTACTTTTAAAAGATGTGAATATTTGAACATGGCATGTATAGGCTAGTCAATGTGGTATGTTTTCAGTTGTATAAACCTTGCCATGTGATATGGCTTAGTAGTTGAGTGTTGTTGGTATATATATGTGATGCTATGAAAATGATGAATGTGGTACGAAATCATGAATATGAAAATGGTATGTTTTATATTGATTTGGTTAAGAATGATGGATTAAATGTGAATTGTGGTAAGAATTACATGATGCTCAACTTGTATACTTTAGGTTGTGAAATTAGTATTTGGATGTACTTATTTGTATTGATTTTGAGTAAGCAAATAGATGATGTTGTTGATGATTATTTGGTGTATATGATGGTATGTTTTGGTTGCCAATTGATGTTTAAATACATAAGATTTGTACTTGTAGAGATTACCCTTATTTGGGTGGCAAATTGGCCTTGTAAATGGCCTATTTCGCATACATGGCCAAGGGACACGGGCGTGTGTCTCTGCCGTGTGGGTTAAGGGCCACTTCAAAGTGTGCATGGGCAGGTTACACAGTCGTGGAACACGGGCATGCCTGGTGGTCGTGTGACCAAGTCAGTAACCAGCCTAATTTCACATGGCCATGGTACACGGGCGTGCCTAGTAGCCATGGGAACAAGTCAGTATATATGCTCTATTTTGGCATGACCTGGACACATGGGCGTGTCTAGTAGCCGTGTGAGGCACATGGCCTGACCGCACAGGCATGTGACCTCTGCAGTGTTGAAATATGTTTAAATTTTTGAAAACTTTCATAAGTGTTCGGTTTAGCCCCAACCTCTTTCTAACATATGTTTAAGGTTTCATAGACTATATGCTCGTATTTGAATATGTTTGATTGATGATTGACTTTGTGTCGTGAAATGGATATGAAATGTTTCGATTGTTTGGTAATGCCTCTTAACCTTATTTCACCGATGATTTTGGGTTAGGGGTGTTATATTTTATTGGTATCGGAGCTATAGTTTAGTCGATTCTTGGACTAATGTAGCGCATGTGAGTCTAGCTATACATGCCATATATATAAATTATGATAGTGTGATGAATCTTGATAGTTGAAAATGTGTTTTCATATAGTAATGGATCCCGATTGAGCAGTTGTTGACGATGTTAAGAGTAACCTGCATGCTCCCGCTCAAAGGACCTGTTGACCACATCTAGGCCGAATGATAGTAGTTGTTGACCACATCTAGGCCGAATGATAGTAGTGAGGGAGGAGAGGCTAAGCAAGCCTTCTTTCGAATGATGAATGAGTGGTTTTTAGAGTTTGTTCGAATAAATTCGACTGCTCCACAACCTCCACCCTATAAGTACCTATTGTGCCACAAGTGATAGATCCGATCCGATTAAATAAACCTCTTGTGGATAAGATTTGTAAGTATGAGGCCAAAGAGTTTAAAGCCACAACTAATGGTGATGCTGAGCGAGTCAAGTTTTGGCTCGAGATTACAATTTGGGTATTCGATGAGATGTCATTGACCCCGATGAATGTATCAAGTATGCAATTTCTTTATTGAGAGATACGGCTTATAACTGGTGAAAAATGTTGATTTTTCCAATAGAGAGAATCACCTGGGATTTCTTTCAAGTTAAATTCAGAAAGAAGTACATCAGTCAATGATTCATTGATCAGAAACATAAAAAATTCCTTGAGTTGAAATAAGGTCGCATGTCTGTTACTGAGTACGAGCGAGAATTTGTGAGATTGAGCCAGTATGCAAGGGAATGCATTTCGACCGAAGCTACTATGTGTAAACGCTTCATTAAAGGTTGAATGAAGACATTAAATTGTTGGTTGGGATACTTGATATAAATGAATTTGTCGTGTTGGTTGGAAGAGCTTGCAAAGTCGAGGAGATTAGCAAGGAAAAGAAGAAAGTCAAATCTGAGGCTCAAGATGAAAGAAAAAGATTGGTGAGTAAGATGTCTCAACCTTCAAAAAAGAGATTTAGAGATGCAAGCATTCAATCAAATGCTTCATTTGGACATCTGAGTAGAGATCGTGTAAGATAAAGCATCGGTTCATGAGAACAAATTCCAACTGAATCAAGTGTTGGAAGTGCCAAAAGCATCAAACCTGAGTGTAGACAGTATAGAAGATGACATGTGGGAGAATGTTGGGGTAAATATAATAATCGAACTTGTTGTAAGTATGGATCACAAGATCACTTCATTAGAGATTGCCCAAAGTTAGCTAAAGAAGAAAATGTTTAGAGTGTGAGACTGAGTAACATGACGGCTAGGGGTAGACCACCTAGAAACACTGGAAATGTGAGTGGAAGTTAAAGAGGGACTACTAATATAGCTGTGAGATCAGAGGCGAGAGAACCTGCCCGAGCCTATGCTATACGCGTACGAGAGGAAGCGCCATCGCCAGATGTCATTACTGGTACTTTTACTCTACTTGTTATTGATATGATTACATTGATAGATCCAGGATTTACTCATTCATATGTGTGTGTGAATTTAGTATCAAGTAAGACTCTACCTGTTGAGTCTACTAAATTTGTGATTAGAGTATCGAACCCTTTAGGCAAGTCTGTCTTGGTGAATAAAATGTGCAAGAACTGTCCGTTCATGTTTCGGGATGTTTGTTTTTCGATTAATTTGATGTTACTAGCATTCGATAAATTTGATATAATTCTGGGTATGGATTGGCTCACTTTGCATAATTCCATTGTGAATTGTAAAAGAAAGATTATTGAATTGTGAAGTCAGAACGGTGAGATAGTTCGAATTGAATCTAGTGATATGAAAAGGTTACCAGCTGTAATATCTATGATGAAAGCTTTAAGCTATGTGAGAAAGGGTTGCAAAGCTTATCTGGCATATCTAATTGATACAAAAGTGATAGAAAAGAAAGTTGAATCTGTGCCTGTGGTTTGTGAATTCCCAGATGTGTTTCCTGAAGAGTTACCGGGATTACCTCCAATTCTAAAAGTTGAATTTGGAATTGAATTAGTACCGGGGACTACTCCTACATCAATAGCCCCGTATAGAATGGCACCAATGGAATTGAAAGAGTTAAAGTCTCAGTTGCAAGAGTTGACTGATCGAGGATTTGCACGATCGAGTTTCTCGCCCTGAAGTGCTCCTATGTTATTTGTGAAAAAGAAAGATGGCACTATGAGAATGTGTATTGACTATCGGCAGTTGAACAATGTGACGATAAATAATAAATATTCATTGCCTCGTATTGATGATTTGTTTGATCAGCTAAAAGGAGCTACATTATTTTCTAAGATAGATTTGAGATCGGGTTATTATCAATTGAGAGTTAAAGAATCCGATGTGCCAAAATTACTTTCAGAACAAGGTACAGACATTATGAATTCTTAGTGATGCCTTTCGGACTAACGAATGCTCCTACAGTGTTTATGGATTTGATGAACCGGGTATTCAGACCATATTTGGACCATTTTGTTATGGTGTTCATTGATGATATTCTGATTAATTCTTGTGATGAGACGCAACATGCCGAGCATTTGAGAATTGTGTTACAGACTCTGCTTGAGAAATAGTTGTATGATAAGTTTAGAAAACGTGAGTTTTGGTTGCGGAGGTTGGATTTCTGGGGCATATTGTATCAACTGTGGGAATACGAGTTGATCAGAGTAAGATCTCAACTATTTTAGAATGGAAGCCTCCGAGAAATGTGTTTGAAGTCCATAGTTTTCTGGGATTAGTGGGATACTATGGATGGTTTATGAAAGGCTTCTCGGTGATTGCGACTCCGTTGACAAAGTTGTTACAGAAAGATGTTAAATTCAAATGGTCAAAAAAGTGATAGCAGAGTTTTGAATAGTTGAAAGTGTTATTGACAGAGGCACCAGTGTTAGTTCAGCCTAAATCGGGCAAAAAATTCATAGTTTATAGTGATGCATCGTTGAATGGTTTGGGTTGTGTGCTAATGCAAGAAGGCAAAGTCATTGCTTATGCTTCGAGGCAGTTAAAGCCGCATGAAAAGAACTATCCAAAGCATGATTTGGAATTAGATGCGATTATATTTGCATTAAAGATTTGGCGTCACTACCTATTTGGTGAGAAATGTCATATTTATATCGATCACAAGAGCTTGAAATACCTAATAACCCAGAAAGAATTGAATTTGCAGCAGAGGAGATGGTTAGAATTGTTAAAGATTATGAACTTGTGATTGATTATCATCCAGGAAAAGCTAACGTTGTTGCTGATGCTTTGAGTCAGAAGTCTTTATGTGCTTTGCGAGCTATGAATTCTCAAATAGATCTGTATGGTGATGGTTCAGTTTTGGCTGAGTTGAAAGTAAGACCGATGTTCATACATCAGATTCGTGATACCCAGAAAATTGATGATGTGATGATAGCATAACAAGCTCAATGTGATTTGAAATCAGATTTAGAATTTTGAGTTGATAGTGATGATTGTTTGAGATTTAGAGATCGGATTTTGTTTCGAAGAATTTAGAGTTAATTCAGTTAATTTTGAACGAAGCTCATAATAGTCGTTTGATAATGCATCCGGGGATTACGAAAATGTATAATGATTTGAAATAGTTTTATTGGTGGCATAGTATGAAACAAGACATCTCTGACTTTCTATCGAAATGTTTAAACTGTCAGCAAGTTAAAGCTGAACATTAGGTTCTGTCCAGTTTGTTACAACCGATTATGATTCTTGAGTGGAAATGGGAGAGAATCACAATGGACTTTGTATTGGGATTGCCTTTGTCTCCGGGAAAAAAAGATGCAATCTGGGTGATAGTTAATAGATTGATGAAATCAGCTCATTTCGTTCTAGTGAGAACAGATTATTCACTCTATAGATTGGCTGAATTATATATTGCTGAGATTGTGAGATTACACGGGGTGCCACTACCTATTGTATCTGACAGAGATCTGAGATTTACCTCGTGGTTTTGGAAAAAAGTTGCAAGAGGCTTTAGGCACAAAATTGCATTTTAGTACTGCATTTCATTCGAAAAGGTATGGTCAATCCGAGCGGATTATTCAAATTCTCGAAGATATGTTGAGATGCTGTATACTTGAATTTGAAAGTACGTGGGAAATACATTTGCCGTTGAGTTTGCGTACAATAACAGTTTTCAATCTAGCATTAAAATGGCACCGTATGAGGATATTTACGATTGATAATGCCGAACTCCATTGTATTGGACTAAGTTGAGTGAGAATAAGATTCACGGGGTTGATTTAATTAAAGAGACTAAACAGAAGGTAAAAGTGATTCGTGATAGCTTGAAAGTGGCCTTAGATCATCAGAAGTCTTATACAGACTTGAAACTGAAGGATATTGTAACAGCTCGATTTAGGGGCTAGTCGAATAGTGATCTCAAGATCACTATTTCGAGATCGGAGAAATTATTTTCATGATATATTGTGAGTTAGAGCATGATAGCACATGAGCATTAAAATTTTGGTATTTTAATTTTAACATTTTCGTGTTTAATTTACGAAAAAGGACTAAATCGCATGAAGTACGAAAGTTCCATTCTATATGCTAGGAGTACCAAATGGTTATGGATTGTTAAATAGGGGTATTTAAAAGGCAATTTAGCCTTTGAAAGAGGCTTGGCCAGCCATAAGAGAGCATGGGAGACAAACTTTTCAATTAGTGTCAAAGTTACTAGTAGTAGGTGGACTAATTTGACTTTTAATAATAGAATAAGGAGAGAAAAGTTATCATCTTTTTCTCCTATCACCCTCCACCGAAAATTTCAGCAAATAAGGGGTAGAAACCTTCAAAAATGATAGCAAACTATCATCCATTCAAGTAAGTGTTCTAGTGAACTTTTCTTGAAAATAATTATACTTTTGATATCCATAAAGCTTAAGCTTTCGAATGAGGGGACTATTGTGCAATGTTGTGAAAGGTTTAGAGTTTTACCATGAGAGCTACTTTAATTGTTTGCTGCATTTTAAGGAAGAACTTGGGTCTTAGATGTTAGATGAACAACTTTTAAAAAGGGTGTTAGCGTGAGGACACTAAATAGGACCTTAATGAAAATGTTATGAACTTGGTAGTAAGTATGTGAAATATTGATTGTTGATGATAGCTTTATGAGCATTAAATGTTTGCCTAGGCTTGTTGAAGATAAAAATGTGATTAGAATTAATTTTTGAGCCTAGGGGCAAAACGTTCATTTTGCCAAAATATAGGGGTAAAATGGTAATTTTGCCTAAGTAGGACTATTGAGATGTTTATATTAATAAAATGATTAAAATGAGTTAATTTGCTATTATAGAGCAAGAGGAGACGAGAATTCACCTCAATCATGGAAAGGATAAAGTCGTGGACTAAACCGAAGAACTTACTCATTTTCAAAATGATGTAAGTTTGTATGATTTCTAAGCTTTATGATCACTATCATTGAATTTCTTAGTATAATATACATTGATATTTTGTAATGCCTATCCTTTTTGTGAACAAAGAGATTAAACATGAGCAAGCCCCGATTGAATATGAATTCCCCAAGATACCCGATATACCACACAAGATATCATGTAAGTCCAAGGCAAGCTTGGCATTGATCAAGATATCATGTAAGTCCAAGGCAAGCTTGGCATTGATCAAGATATCATGTAAGTCCAAGGCAAGCTTGGTATTGATCAAGATATCATGTAAGTCCAAGGCAAGCTTGGCATTGATCAAGATATCATGTAAGTCCAAGGCAAGCTTGGCATTGATAAGATATCACATATGTCCAAGGCAAGCTTGGCATTAAGTAAGTTATCAAGGGCAAGACTTCATGTAAGTCCATGTCAAGACATGGCCTTGAAACCAAGATGAGAAATTCCATGTAAGACTATGCCTAAGATATGGCTTTAGTGGCATGTTAACTGGGAAGAGATCTAGTATCCTCGGGTATTCGTAGAAGTTCATCAGGCAAACAAGTAAGGTTAATAATGAGGTAACAATAGGGCTAAAAAAGCAAAGCTAGCATCAAAACGAATTAAATATTACTCATGTTATGGATGAAGAATTTAGAGATCATAATGATTATTGTTTAAATACGCTAATCAATATGATCAAGTGACACAGGTATCATGTTTACTTTACAAAAATGAGTATAGTGAGCATCATGAGACATGTAAGAACCAAGTATGAGTAAGTAAGCTTTAGAGTTGAAATTATGATACTATTGTTATGCTAAATGGTTTTTATTAAGCAAGCTTATTGACATGTGCTTTATATGCAAACTTACTAAGCTAAATGCTTATGTATTTGATTGTTTCTTTCTATGTAGTCCCGCCAAGCTAATTTGTGGATCATCGAGTTGAAGCTCATGAAGACACTATCAACTCTTATTTTGGTATAGCCAAGTTACTTTACTAAGTATGGCATGTATAGGAAACATTCATTTTGTGGACATGTTTTTAGAAGGGCCTTTGTAAAAGCTACCAAGTTTATTATTCTTTTGTATATGGCTAAGTGATTGGCCAAATTTGACTAAGTATTTATGTTTATTGATATCAATAAAGCATGTAATATTATTCATAAAATTGGGTTGTTATTGCATCGTTGAATTGTGTATGGATATGATCTTCATTTCAGGGTGGCTAACGGCTTGGTAATTAGCCTATAAATGCCCACACGGTTGGACACACGGGCGTGTGTCAAGGCCGTGTTAACCCTGCACCTTAGTATTATGAATCAGGATAGGCCACGGGGAAATTCCACGGTCGTGTGTATAGGCCATCTTATACACACGGGTTAGACATGGTGTGTGCCTAAACCGTGCTGATTTAGTCAGTATATCAAGGATTAGCACACGGTCTAATCCCACGGGCGTGTTATGGCCATGTGAAATTAGTCAGTAGCCTCCCACGGCTGGAAGACATGGGTGTGTCTAAGCTATGCGAAAATAGTCAGTAGCTTCCCACGGTTTGAGGGTATGGGCGTGTTCCAAGTCACACGGGCGTGTGAACCCTACTTCAAAAAATGAATTATTTGATTTAGTTCTGAAAGTTTACAGACACGAGTTTAAGGCCTCGTAGGCCCTTCTAATGTGTGTGTTGACTAAGAAAGTGAAATTTTAAATTGGAACGAAATTTTATAGCTCATAAGTACATGTTCAAGCATAGTAATGTCTCGTATCCAGATCCAATATCGTTCTTGGGTGCGGGGTGTTACATTTAGTGGCATCAGAGCCAGGTTTAGTCGGTTCTAGGACTAACGTAGCATGAGCATGAGTCTAGCTATACATGCCATACGTAAGAATGTTTCTATATTGATAGTGTGACAACTCCTGATGATTTTAAATTATGTTTATACATATAGAAATGGATTCCGAATGGAATGTGGTGGATGACGTAGAAAGTAATGCACCGACTCCCGCTGAAGGGACAGTGTCGAGCGAAAATGAGAATAGACCCACTACGGGTCAAAGGGGAGGAGAAGAGGGTAAAGAAGCCTTCCTCCACATGATGAACACATGGTATACAGAGTTTATTCGGGTGAACCCGAACGCACAACCCCCTCCACCTCCACCTGTTCCACAAGCTACTCCAGTGGCCCCTCAGGTAGTAGAGGTGGTAAGAGGAGGTAAACCCCTAATTGATAGGATTAGGAAGCATAGGGCAGAAGAATTCTGGGCCAGAAAAGATGATGATCCAGAAAGAACTGAATTCTGGTTAGAAAATACCATCAGGGTATTTAATAAGTTGTCATGTACCTCTGAAGAATGCATGAAGTGTGTAATCTCTCTCTTAAGAGATTCTACTTACCAATGGTGGAACAACCTTGTGTTGGTTGTACTGAGAGAAAGAGTAATATGGGAATTCTTCCAAGAAGATTTTAAGAAAAAGTATATCAGCCAGAGGTTTGTAGACCAGAAGAGAAAGGAATTCCTAGAGCTTTAGCAAGGCAAGATGTCGGTGATAGATTATGAGCGTGAGTTTGTACAACTCAGCAAGTATGCTCGCGAATGTATATCCATAGAGGCTATTATGAGTAAAAGGTTTGAAGATGGGTTGAATGAGGACATCAAACTTGTTGTTGCTGTCCTAGAATTAAAAGAATTTGTCGTGTTAGTAGAAAGAGCCTGTAAAGCCGAAGAGAAAATAAAAGAGAAGAAGAAGTCTGAAACGGAGTCTCATGACTCTAGAAAGAGACCGTGGAATAAGTAATTCCAATCTTCACACAATAAGTCAAAATATTTCCTTACCCGATCGGCTACTTCCACGGGTTTTCCAAGAAGGACAAAAGTAAATAGTATTCAGGGAACAAATCACAGATGACTTCAGTTGCAAGTGTCAGAAATTTTAGATCCGACAAATTTGAATGCCCACGGTGTGGAAGACGCCATCTGGGAGAATGCCTGGTACATGAAAATGCATATTTTAGATGTGGCTTGCAAGACCACAGTATAAAAGATTTTCCCGAGATGACGAAAGAAGGAAGAGCTCAGGACCCAAAATTTGGGAGTATGGTCAGAGTGAGACCGAAGAGAAACCCGGGAAGTGGGGCAAGTGGAAGAGGTAACCCGAGAGACCAGGCCGTGAGACTGGAGGGTAGAGCACCTGCAAGGACTTATGCCATTTGTGCTCGCAAAGAGGCGTCTTCTCCTGATGTTATTACGGGTACCTTTTTCTCTTTACAGTACTAAAGTTATTACTTTAATAGATCCCAGATCCACGCACTCTTACATTTGCATGAAATTAGCATCCAGTTTGAGCGTGCCTAAGGTGTCTAATCCATTAGGCAAGAGTGTGTTAGTTAATAAAGTTTATAAAGATTGACCATTGATGATTAGAGGTCATTGCTTTAAAGCAAATCTTATGTTATTACCATTTGATGAATTCGACCTCATTCTTGGAATGGACTAGTTGACTACTCATAATGTAATTGTTAATTGTAGGAAGAAATGCATTGAGATGAGATGTGAGAATGGGGATACTCTTCATGTTGAATCAGATGAACAAGATAAATCGCTAGTGATAATTTCCCATATGATGGCACGGAGATGTTTAAGAAAAGGGCATGAATCATATTTGGCCTTCGTGTTGAATGATAAGGAGACAGAGCTAGAAATTGAGTCAGTACCGGTAGTATGTGAATCCGTGGATGTATTTCCTGAAGAATTACCCGGACTACCGCCAGTTAGAGAGATTGAGTTCAGCATTGAAGTAGCTCCCGATATTGTACCAATATCCACTACTCCTTACAGAATGGCTCCAACAGAGTTGAAAGAGTTGAAGTTATAGTTGCAAGAGTTGACAGATAAGGGCTTTACAAGATCAAGTTGTTCACCATGGGGTGCCTCGGTTTTATTTGTGAAAAAGAAAGATGGTACCATGAGATTGTGAATAGATTATCGTCAGCTTAATAAAATAACAGTAAAGAACAAGTACCCATTGCCTAGGATCGATGATCTATTCGATCAATTGAAAGGAGCGACTGTGTTCTCCAAAATAAACTTGAGATCAGGGTACTACCAGTTGAGAGTGAAAGACTCAGATGTATCCAAGATGGCCTTTTGAACGAGGTATGGGCATTATAAATTTTTAGTCATGCCCTTTGGGTTGACCAATGCTCCTGCGATGTTCATGGATTTAATGAACCGCATCTTTAGACCATACCTTGACAAGTTTGTAGTCGTATTTATTGACGACATACTAATTTATTCCCAAGATGAGAAAAAGCATGCTGAACACCTACAGACAGTTTTACAGATCCTGCGAGAGAATCAGTTATATGCCAAATTCAGTAAAAGTGAATTTTAGCTCAAGAAAGTAGGATTCCTAGGACATATTGTCTCGAGGGATGGAGTCCGAGTTGATCCCAGTAAAATCTTGGTCATAATGGACTGGAAGCCGCCTAAGAACATTACTGAGATTAGAAGTTTTCTGGGCCTAGCCGGCTACTACAGATGATTTTTCAAGGGGTTTTCCATGATCGCAACCCCGATGACTAAACTATTGCAGAAAAATGTGAAGTTTGAGTGGACAGAACGATGCCAACAAAGTTTCGAGAAGTTGAAAGTAGTGTTGTGAAGCTCCATCTTAGTACAACCCGAATCGGGGAAAGAATTTATAGTCTACAATGATGCATCCTTAAATGGATTAGGTCATGCACTCATACAAGAAGGCAAGGTGATTGCTTATGCCTCCGCACAATTGAAGCCTCATGAGAAGAATTATCCGACGATGATCTAGAATTGGCGCCATAGTCTTCACCTTGAAGATTTGGAGACACCATTTATATGGTGAAAAATGTCAGATTTTTACCAATCACAAAAGTTTGAAGTACTTGATGACGCAGAAAGAGTTGAAATTAAGACAAAGAAGATGGTTAGAGTTGATAAAAGACTATGAGTTGGTCATTGACTACCATCCAGGAAAGGCGAATGTAGTCACCGATGCTTTGAGTAGGAAGTCTCTATCTACCTTAAGAGCATTGAATTCAAGGATATCCTTATCCGACAATGGCTCCCTTTTAGTTGAGTCGAGAGCTAGACCAATGTTTCTTCAAGAGATCTTTGAGGCTCAGAAAGAAGATAGTGAGTTGCAAATCAAGAGAGTTCAATACGAGTCAGATGATGAATCTGACTTTTAGATTAATTCTGATGGATACTTGATGTTTAGAGATAGAATTTGTGTACCGAGGAAAGAGGGGCTTATTCAAAGAATTTTGTACGAAGCATATAACGGATGGTTATCTGTACATCCGGGAAGCACAAAGATGTATAGTGTCTTGAAGAAACAATATTGGTGGTCAAAAATGAAGAAAGATATTTTAGAGTTTGTTTCAAGATGTCTTATTTGTCAACAAGTAAAGGCTGAACACCAAGTGCCTTCGGGTTTACTTCAGCCTATCTTAGTCCCCGAATGGAAATGGGACCGTATCACCATGGATTTTGTAACGGGTTTACCATTGTCTCCAAGCAAGAAAGATGATATTTGGGTACTGGTTGATAGACTCACAAAGTTAGCCCACTTTATACCTGTACGAATGAATTACTCCCTAGACAAGTTGGCAAACTTGTATGTTTCAGAAATAGTAAGACTTCACGGAGTTCCCTTATCAATCATATCAGATAGAGATCCAAGATTCACATCCAGATTTTGGAAGAAGCTACAAGAAGCTTTGGGTACAAAATTGAGTTTTAGTACAGCTTTTCACCCTCAGACTAACGGTCAGTCAGAAAGGTTAATTCAAGTACTCGAGGACATGCTCAGATGTTGTGTTTTGGAATTCCAAGGTAGCTGGGAAAAGTTTCTTCCATTGGTAAAATTTGCCTACAATAATAGCTTTCAGTCGAGCTTAAAGATGGCTCCTTATGAGGCTCTATATGGGCATAAGTACAAAACCCCTTTATTTTGGAATGAACTCAAGGAAAACCAAATTCATGGGGTTGATTTGGTTAAAGAAGTCAAGAAAAAGTAAAAGTGATACGAGAATGTTTAAAACCGCATCGAGATAGATGTAAATCCTATGGATTTAAAGAGGAAAGAGATCGAGTACCAAGTTGGGGATAAATTCTTTTGAAGGTATCACCATGGAGAAAAGTTCTCGATTTGGTCAGAAGGTAAATTAAGTCCACGCTTTTATTGGACCTTACGAGATTACTAAGAGAGTTAGGTGGTAGCTTCCGCTTGGCATTGCCATCAAAATTAGAGAGGATACATGATGTTTTTCACGTGTCAATGTTATGACACTACTGCATCGCACCCTTCACATATAATTACTCCATCAGAAATAGAGATCCGCCCTGACATGACTTATGGTGAAGAACCAATCAAAATATTGGCCCGTGAAATCAAGCAGTTAAGAAATAAAAGCATAGCCCTAGTGAAAGTCCTATGGCATAGGCACGAAATAGAAGAGGCTACATGGGAGTCCAAGGAAACAATGAGAAATCAATACCCCAATCTTTTCACTGGTAAGATTTTCGAGGACGAAAATCCCTAAGGGGGAGAATTGTAATAGCCCGATTTAGGATCTAGTTAGAATAGTGATCTTGATATCACTATTTCGAGATCGGAGAAATTATTTTCATATATATTATGAGTTAGAGCATGATAGCACATGAGGATTCAAATTTTGATATTTTAATTTTAACATTTTCGTGTTTAATTTGTGAAAAAGGACTAAATCGCATAAAGTGTGAAAGTTCCATTCTATATGCTAGGAGTACCAAATGGTTATGGATTGTTAAATGTGGTATTTAAAAGGCAATTTAGCCTTTGAAAGAAGTTGGCTGGCCATAAGAGAGCATGGGAGACAAAATTTTCAATTAGTGTCAAAGTTAGTAGTAGTAGGTGGACTAATTTGACTTTTAATAATAGAATAAGGAGAGAAAAGTTATCATATTTTTCTCCTATCACCCTCCACCAAAAATTGCAGCAAATAAGGGGTAGAAACCTTCAAAAATTTCAGCAAACTCTCATCCATTCAAGTAAGTGTTCTAGTGAACTTTTCTTGAAAATAATTGTACTTTTGATATTCCTAAAGCTTAAGCTTTCAAATGAGGGGACTATTGTGTAATGTTGTGGAAGGTTTATAGTTTTACCATGAGAGCTACTTTACTTGTTTGCTATATTTTAAGGAAGAACTTGAGTCTTAGTTGTTAGATGAACAACTTTTAAAAAGGGCGTTATCGTGAGGACACTAAATAGGACCTTAATAAAAAGGTTATGAACTTCATAGTAAGTATGTGAAATATTGATTGTTGATGATAGCTTTAAGAGCATTAAATGTTTGCCTAGGTTTGTTGAAGATAAAAATGTGATTAGAATTAATTTTTGAGCCTAGGGGCAAAACGGTCATTTTGCCAAAATTTAGGGGTAAAATAGTAATTTTACCTAAGTAGGACTATTGAGATGCCTATATTAATAAAATGATTAAAATGAGATAATTTGCTATTATAGAGCAAGAGGAGACGAGAATTCACCTCAATCGTGGAAAGGATAAAGTCGTTGACTAAACAAAAGAACTAACTCATTTTGAGAACAAGGTAAGTTTGTATGATTTCTAAGCTTTATCATCACTATCATTGAATTGCTTCGTATAATATACATTGCTATTTTTTAATGCCTATCATTTTTGTGAACAAAGAGATTAAACATGAGCAAGCCCCGATTGAATATGAATTCCCCAGGATACCCGATATACCACACAAGATATCATGTAAGTCCAAGGCAAGCTTGGCATTGATCAAGATATCATGTAAGTCCAAGGCAAGCTTGGCATTGATCAAGATATCATGTAAGTCAAAGGCAAGCTTGGCATTGATCAAGATATCATGTAAGTCCAAGGCAAGCTTGTCATTGATCAAGATATCATGTAAGTCCAAGGTAAGCTTGGCATTGATCAAGATATCACATAAGTCCAAGGCAAGCTTGGAATTGAGTAAGTTATCAAGGGCAAGACTTCATGTAAGTCCATGTCAAGACATGGCCTTGAAACCAAGATGAGAAATTCCATGTAAGACTATGCCTAAGATATGGCTTAGGTGGCATGTTAAGCGGGAAGAGATCTAGTATCCTCGGGTATTCGTAGAAGTTCATCGGGCAAACAAGTAAGATTAGTAATGAGGTAAAAAGAGGGCTAAGAAAGCAAAGCTAGCATCAAAATGAATTAAATATTACTCATGTTATGAATGAAGAATTTAGAGATCATAATGATTATTGTTTAAGTACGCTGATCAATGTGATCAAGTGATAGAGGTATCATGTTTACTTTACAAAAATGAGTATAGTGAGCATCATGAGACATGTAAGAACCAAGTATGAGTAAGTAAGCTTTAGACTGAAATTACGATACTATTGTTATGCTATATGGTTTTTATTAAGCAAGCTTATTGACATGTGCTTTACATGTAAACTTACTAAGCTAAATGCTTACGTATTTGATTGTTTCTTTCTATGTAGTCTCGCCAAGCTAATTTGTGGATCATCAGAGTTGAAGCTCGTAGCACACTATCAACTCTTATTTTGGTATAGCCAAGTTACTTTACTAAGTATGGCATGTATAGGAAACATTCATTTTGTGGACATGTTTTCAGAAGGGCCTCTGTAAAAGCTATCAAGTTTATTATTCTTTTGCATATGGCTAAGTGATTGGCCAGATTTGACTAAGTATTTATGTTTATTGAGATCAATGAAGCATGTAGTATTATTCATAAAATTGGGTTGTTATTGTATCGTTGAATTTTGTATGGATATAATCTTCATTTCAGGGTGGCTAACGGCTTGGTAAATAGCCTATAAATGCCCACACGGTTGGACACACGGGCGTATGTCAAGGCCGTGTTAACCCTACACCTTAGTATTATGAATTAGAATAGGCCACGGGTAAATTCCACGACCGTGTGTATAGGCCATGTTATACACACCGGTTGGACATGGGCATGTGCCTAGACCGTGCTGATTTAGTCAGTATATCAAGGATTAGCACACGGTCTAAGCCCACGGGCATGTTATGGCCGTGTGAAATTAGTCAGTAGCCTCCCACGGTTAGAAGACACGGGTGTGTCTAAGCGGTGTGTAAATAGTCAGTAGCTTCCCACGGTTTGAGAGTATGGGCATGCTTTAGGGTACACGGCGTGTTCCAAGTCACACGGGTTTAAGGCCTCGTAGGCCCTTCTAATGTATGTGTTGACTAAAAAAGTGAAATTGTTAAGTTGGAACGAAATTTTATAGCTCGTAAGTACATGTTCAAGCATAGTAATGTCTCGTATCCAAATCTAGTATCGATCTTAGGTGCGGGTGTTATAGATATCAAATTTGAAGTTGATGACAAAGTGTTTTTGAAAGTGTCTCCGTGGAAAAAGATACTTTGATTTGGCCGAAAAGGCAAGTTGAGTCTGAGGTTCATTGGACCGTTTGAGATCATTGAACGAGTTGAACCGGTTGCTTATAGATCGCTATTGCCACCTGAATTAGAAAATATTCATAATGTGTTTCATGTGTCGATGCTTCGACAATAAAGATCTGATTTGTAACACCCCAAACTCGGTCCATACGTCATCACCGGATCTGGTATGCTACGGTTTAAATCTTGAAAACTTTACTTCGATGGGTTTTAAAAAAAACTAGTTTATTATAGCCGAATAATCCATTAAATGCGTTGATTGGGTTTGAAAAGCCCATTTTCCATTTTGTTTTATATTTAAGCTTTTAAAGCAAAACAAAAGTTGTAAGAACCAACATAACAAGAAAGAAGATAAATCGAAACCTAAGTTATGGGGCCTTATTACAAAAACATATTCTCCAAAAAAAACAATAATAATAATCCATAATAGTAATGAAAGTCTTGATGGCCCCTCGAGTCTGCCTCGACTCTCGTGTCCACGGTCTACTGCTCATCTATAGAGTGGGGAAAAATAAAAGGTGAGTCACCAAGACTCAGCAGCAAAACTTGAAAACACATAAAAGCCTAGGACCCATAAACACATTATGGGCCTTGGCCCGCATACAATGGTAACAGATTATGTCATGCATCATGGCCCATCCCAAAACCTAAGAGTCCATCCTCTAAACACCCCACCAACCTTTACACTGTGGGGATTTGTACAATCAATCCTCCATCCGCTACACACCACATCGGCAGCTGTGCTACCTGTCATATAGACCGATTGCTTACGCGAACCTCAGAAATACATTATAGTATTCGACAGCTTATATCGCTTATCGTATAGACCGATCGCTACGCAAACCTCGTAAATACATTATAGTATTCACAATTATGTCGCTCAGGGCAAAGCCACGATCGCCTCGCGACCCTACTCCCCTACCATAAATCCATTAATCATTCCCATCCCATGCATGCATACATACAAGAATCAAGTCATCAAGCCATCTAATGATCTCATACTTTCACATGCTACTAATCACATAGAAAAGTTTATATGGGTACGCACTGCATCCCATGCCTACCCTTTCTAGGTAATACGATCGCTCATACACCTTTCTTTTCGGCTTTTAGCCCTTAGCATACATATCTTATTATCGTTAAGATGACACCTCTATGTCGACATTAATCGTAAGTCGATACTACCGCTATCCGCCTAAGATGCTATTCTAAAGTCGGTCCACAACCTAACGGCCAATCTTGAATAAAGGACACCGCTGCTTTCTTAAACTTAGGATTACGGACCCAACCTCTCCTTTGCCTCGATCCATATTTGATTCCATCCAAAAGTCCTTGTCGAACTACTATAGCGAAATAGGGTTAAACCATATAATATGAGTTAATAACTCAATTATGATAGCGAATCTTAATGGAAATCTAAATAAATCCCTTACCTTGAGATCCCAAATCGATAGGATACTAGAGATTATTGGTTTTCAACTTTTGAGATCCGGATGATTTGATCTACTACTATTTCTGAGTGTTGCCTGTAAGAACATGCGATTAACGAAAGAGTTAAACTAAAGATAGCCTATCAAACTACTAGCAAACTATAGCCATTCGCTATAGTCTTAAAATTGAAAGAGAAAAGAATTCGATTCTTACATTTACAGAGAAATCGACACTTCAAGAAAATCCCGCTTATGGAGAAATCGGTACAAGAGGAAAAGAATGGAAAAGAAAGTGAATTAAAAGCTTTCACTTTTAGTAGGTAATCAACAGAGAAAAAGAAAGAATAATCAAAGGTATGCGGTTATGGAGATGAGAAGAGAGTTGAGAGATTTTTGGAAAATAAAAGAGAATAGAAAGTGTAGAGAGGATTGAAAATTTGGCACAAAGACTAGGGTTCAAATGCCGAATTTGAAGAGATACACTCCTTTTGTAGGGATTTCAGACTTACCTATCAAATGCCTAATTGCCCTCTTTGAAAATTGAGACTAATTGACAAACATGGGGAATTTCGCACCCTTATGCCACTTCAAAACCAATTCTTCCTCCCCTTAGAGTTGGAATTTCGGCCATCTCCTTCCCTCAGAGTTGGTATTTCGGACAACTCTGCCTATAGAAGATAACTCCCATCTTTTCTCCTTAATCTACTCATAACTAATATCAGCACAATTATCTATATTATTCATCAGATAAATCTCCCTATTTTTAAGCATTGTTGCCGTCCAACCTCATCCACCTATATGCCAAAATTTAGCTAATTACAATTAAAGGAATTGGGCTTCATGCCTCTTGCATTTGGGCCTCCTTAGTTGACGCCACCTCCTTGCTTTCTAAGTGGCGCCATTTGCCACTGGGCCACAAGCCCACTTGTGATTGAAACACATATAACATCTTTTAAACCCTCTAATGTCCAAGCAAAAAATTTACCCAAGGCCTCGGCCCAATCTGAGCCCCTTAAATACTCTAATTAACACATTGAACGTAATACACATCAAATGCAAAGGCCCATTAATTCAGGATGTTACAGTTCTACCTCTTAGAGAAATTTCGTCCTTGAAATTACTTGATCCGAATAGATGCGGGTATTGCTATCGCATCGCTTCTTCCGATTCCCACGTAGCCTCCTCAGAGCCGTGATTCCGCCATAGAACCTTCACCAACGGAACCTTCTTCCTTCGTAACACTTTGACATCACGATCCAAGATTTCTACTGGCTCCTCTTCAATGGATAGGTCAGGCCTTACCTTGATTTCCTCCACAGGTACCACATGAGATGGATCCGAACGATATCATTTGAACATGGAGACGTGAAATACATCGTGAATCTGGCTTAGCTCAGGAGGTAGCTCTAGCTGATACGTTACTGATCCAACTCGTTTCAGCACCTGATAAGGTCTGATGAATCTGGGACTTAACTTACCCTTCCATCCAAATCTTAATACCTTCTTCCATGGTGACACTTTCAAGAACACCTTGTCACCCACGGCAAACTCTATGTCCCTACGCTTCAGATCAGCATAGGACTTCTGTCTGTCTGATGCTCCCTTTAGTCGAGCTCAAATTAACTCAACCTTCTCCTCTGTCTCAGTAACCAACTCCGGACCCAAAATCCAATGTTCCCCTAATTTCGTCCAACAAGTAGGAGTACGTCATTTTCGCCCGTACAATGCTTCATAGGGCACCATCTGAATGCTAGACTGGTAGCTGTTGTTGTAAGCAAACTCCACCAATGGCAAAAACTCCTCCCAACTACCTCTGAAATCAATGACACAACCTCTTAACATGTCCTCCAAGATCTGAATCACCCGCCAGATCGTCCATCGGTCCGAGGATGAAATGTCAGATCAAGTCCAACTGCACCCAACGATTGATGCAATGCCTTCCAAAACCTTGATGGAAACCTAGGATCTCGGTCTGAGATAATCGACACAGGTACTCCATACAACCTTACAATATCCGTTATATACAGCTTAGCCAACTTTTGTAAAGAATAATCGACCCGAACTGGTAAGAAAATGAGCGGACTTCGTCAACCAATCAACGATCACCCAACTAAATCTTTCCTAGTAGGTGTGAGAGGTAGTCGACTAACAAAGTCTATTGTGATCCTTTCCCACTTCCATTGGGGAATCTTTACCGGCTGTAGTAATCCTAATGGTAATTGATGCTCCGCCTTTACCTGCTAACAGGTTAAACACTTTCCTACCAATTCAGTCACCTCTCGCTTTAAGCTTGGCCACCAAAACTGTTCCCGTAAATCTCGATACATCTTACTCCCTCCAAGATGCATAGCGTATGGACTACCATGCACTTCTTGCAAAATCCTTCACCTCAACTCAAGGTCTTTTAGCATGCACACTCTCCCTTGAAAACATAATAATCCTTCCTTATTCACACTGAATTCTGTTGGCTCATCACTTGAAATCAACTGCAACTTTCCCCTAAGCAATCCATCGATCTGCTATTTCTCCTTAACTTGACTAAACCATGAGGGTTTCACTTGAAGTTCAGCTAGTAAACTTCCATCATCATATAAGCTAAGGTGAGCAAACATCGCCTCAAATCGTAGATCACCTTACGCTTAGAGCATCCGCCACCACATTGGCCTTACGGATGATACTCAATCGAAAGGTCATAATCCTTTAACAACTCGATCCACCTTCTCTCGCCTTATATTCAACTCTTTGAGTCAAAAGGTACTTCAAGCTTTTATGATCCGTAAATGATAGATTTCTCCCGCATAAATAATGCCTCCAAATTTTCAAGGCAAACACCAGCGCCACCAACTCCAAATCATGGGTGGGATAGTTTGCTTCGTGCGGTCTCAACTGCCGTGATGTATACGCAACCACTTTTCCATCTTGCATCATCACGCATCCTAATCCCACGTGTAAAGCATCACAGTAAATCACGAATTCCTTTCCGGCCTCTGATTGAATCAACACTGAAGCCTCCGTCAATATCCTTTTTAACTTCTTGAAACCATCTTGATGCATATCAGTCCACACAAACGGAACTCCTTTTCATAACAAATTAGTCAACGGTGCTGCAGTCAGAGAAAATCCTTCCACAAATCTTCTGTAGTACCCGACTAAACCAAGAAAACTCTAAATCTCTACCATCGACTTAGGCGGCTTCCAATCCAACACTACTTCAATTTTTGAGGGTCAACCTTAATCCCCTCTGCTGACACCACATGACCTAGAAAAGTAACTTCCTTCAGCCAAAATTTGCACTTGCTGAATTTGGCATAAAGCTGCTTCTCCCTCAGAATCTGTGAACCACACGTAGATGTGAATCATGCTCGTATTTCGATCTTGAGTAGACCGAGATGTCATCAATAAAAACCACAACAAACCAATCCAAGTAGGGTTGGAACACTCGGTTCATCATATCCATAAATGATACTGGTGTGTTAGTCAACCCAAATGGCATCACCATGAACTCGTAGTGACCATAGCGAGTCCTAAAAGCCATCTTATGAATGTCCACCTCCTTGACTTTAAGCTGATGATACCTAGACCTCAGATCTATCTTTGAAAAGACTGAGGCCCCCTTCAACTGATCGAACAAGTCATCGATCCTTGGCAACGGGTATTTGTTCTTGATGGTTAACTTATTTAGTTGACGATAGTCAATGCACATACGCATTGAACCATCCTTCTTCTTAACAAATAACACCGACGCTCCCCAAGGCGACATACTTGGTTGAATAAACCCTCTATCTAACAACTCCTGGATTTGCGCTTTCAATTCCACCAACTCCTTCGACGCCATTCTATATGGAGCTATAGATATCGGCATTGTTCCTAAAAGTAGATCAATTCCAAACTCCACTTCTCGATCCGGAGGTAATCCTGAAGCTCTTCGGGAAGACATCAGGAAATTCCTTCACCGTCTTAATGTCCTTAACAGTTAGGTCATTGGCTTCCAACGCCCGTACAAACATTAGAACTGCCTTGCACCCTTTTCTCACCATTATTTCTGCTCTTAGGGCAGTTACCACGTTTGATAGACAATTCTCCTGTTCTCCTATCACCAACACTTCACCTCCCTCGGGGGTTGTTAACACTATCCACCCCATTGGCTCTCAGTCACTCTGGCACAGACTTCTGGGCTCCTGTGCCCATACCTGCTCTAGCAACTCTCTCCAAGACCCTTAACATAGCTTGAGATATAGCATCATCTCCAGCCATCTGATCTTGAAACTCTGCCTCCATAGCTGGTGGCACTAGAACTTCATTCCCCGACTCGTGACTAGACCCCACGAGTTCTGACACAGTAATCTTGCCTCTACCTCGGCCACGCACACCACGTCCTCTAGTGCTCATTCTACCGTTCGCAATTTATCTTATTAAAAATTTTATGAATTAAATTCTTTCTTCCATTGATTAATAACAGACGCTTTTATGGAAAGTAGTTTTAATAAGAGTTCTTTCAATTCACATTCTATCTATAAGTTCGGCCTCAAGTCCAGATTCCCTAATTCTAGAGTCACATTTAATCAACATCAAGCAGAGCACCACATACATGCATCAAACACACAAGTAAACATCCACGAACTTGCATTCATCACCTAGGGGAATTTTTATCATTTCACTACCCAGAGGTATTTTCGTAATTTTATCCTACAGGGGTATTTTTGTAATTTTCCAAAATAAGGTTTCTTGGTGATTTTTCAAAATAAGGGTACTTTGGTAATTTTACAATCTGGGGGTATTTTGCTAATTTTTGTAGATTAGGGGTAATTCAGTAATTTCTCGTATAAGGGTACTTTGGTAATTTTCCAAATAAGGATATTTTGGTCATTTTACAAAATCAAGGGTATCTCGGTAAAGTTTCTCAACCTAGGGTATTACGGATAATTTTACAAAATCAAGGACATACAAGTCATTTTACAAAAATAGGGTACTGATCCCTTTCGGGTTTTAGCTATGAATTTTGACCTATCAACAAGTCCTTGTGGCTAAGGCGAACGGTCCACTACGCACCAGGTAGGATTCCAGAAAAGAGGAGTTGAGTCACTAGGACTGCTTAAGTACCAAGCTCTTCCTGGATCTAATCCTAGACATGCGTATGCCTGTTTCCACACCCTAACCCTGTGACTTGCTTCATGCACCGCTTAATCAAGAAAAATTAAGTCTTATGAGATTTGAAGAATTGTTTAATCTAGGCCTAAGGTCCATTAACACTATCATACTAGTCTACGTCCATAAGGCCCATCAAACCCATCATATATATCACATCAAAGGTTAGAATACTTACTTGGGTAGATTGGGTGCCGGTAGACTCGAAGGCCATATCTTTCAAAACTTTTCTCAACTTACATTACTTTCATAAATTCCTACTAGACCCATTTCACAGCCCGAGTTTTGAACTGGGCTCTGATACCAAAAATGTAACATCCCAAACCCGGCCCATATGTCATCACCGGATCTGGTATGCTACGGGCTTAAATCTTGAAAACTTTGCTTCGATGGGTTTTAAAAAAACTAGTTTATTATACCCGAATAATCCATTAAATGCATTGATTGGGTTTGAAAAGCCCATTTTCCATTTTGTTTTATATTTGAGCTTTTGAAGCAAAACATAAGTTGTAAAAACCAACATAACAAGAAAGAAGATAAATCGAAACCTAAGTTATGGGGCCTTATTACAAAAATATATTCCCCAAAAAACAATAATAATAATCCATAATAGTAATGAAAGTCTTGATGGCCCCTCGAGTCGGCCTCGACTCCCGTGTCCATGGTCTACTGCTCATCTGTAGAGTGAGAAATGAATCACCCCAAACCCGGCCCACAAGCCCTAACCGAATCTGGTATGCTTCTAAAGAAAAACCTTTCAAATTCTATTTGGGCTTTGCCAAAAACTTATGTGATTTTGAAAATAGTTGATTTGGGTTGGTCTTAAATTTAAAAAAAAAACCGTGTTGTTTAGATGTTAATACATTCAACTCTAGTATTTAAAAGAAATTTACTTTTAACTTTAATTGGATAATAATCGTATCATACTAAGTAATTTGAAAGCATGCATAAACAATTTAACACTTTGGCCTTATTACATCAAATAAAAGCCCGTAGTAATTTAAAACTTAAATATAAATAAAAATAAGACAATCTTTGAGCTTTGCATGGCCTCCATCGAGCTCTTGCCGACCCGGTCCATTATCAAGTGTCACCCGAAAAATAGTCCCACAAGGGTGAGTCAAACAGACTCAATGTGTACAATCAACACTAAGTCTCAAACAGATTCGTGCATGTCACATCATACATATTCACATAGCATTTATATAGAATGATGCAATTCTAACCCAAGCCTATATAACCATCCGCCACACATCACCCTACCAACCATCACACCGTGGGGACTACTAAGTCAACCCTCCATCCGCTACACACCATCAAAGGCGTCATTGCAATGACGTGCTCATCGCCTTTATAATTTTGTGGCATAGCCATATATATATATTCACGACATAAGTCACCACATTCATATATTATGACATAAGTCACGCATTCGGATATTGTGACATAAGTCACCACATTCACATATTGGGGTATAAAACCACCAATTCACTTCCCTTTACATATCACCCATAAGCCCCATGTCATGCAAAACATGCAAAAATTATGCCTTATGCTTTATTCACGTTCTTATAGTTGCACTTATGTGCCATAATATATCGTATTATATTCCTAGTAGGAGTAGGAAAACGTGCACAGTACTTTGTACCATCGCATGGTAACTTAGCCACATTCACATTATTATAACATATATATTAAATATTGCCTTGCATATTCGGAGTGTGGAGTACACACCGATTTACTTAGCAAATTCACTCCAAATCCAAAAATCCAATCTCTCGCTTTGGATCTTTACGCCTATATTCGCCAACCCCAATCTTATTAGTAAAAAGCCATTCACTATAAAACCAAATCCTAATAGGATTATTGTAATCAAATTCTTACCTTGGTGCCGATTTCACTACTAATCAAATCCGAAAACTTAGTGTTATTCCTTCCTTCAATCGGCCAATGCTAGATCATTCGACTTGGTTAGTTTTCGCTTTTAAGTAAATAAGAACTAGATCTTAAATCACTAATAGACCTTGGCCGAATGTACCTATTGCTTACCTTGTGATTTGAAATTCAAAACTTGTCACTTGTCATGAAGAGATGTCAAATACCTATAGGCATTAGTTAGATTTAATTCTAACTTTAAGTCACATAAAAGTGGCCTATGGTAGAATACATGCCTTACCTTAAATCTTAGAAATCCCAAAACTTTGTTGTGCTTCTCTTTGTAGTCGACAACTACTAAATCTCGAAGACCTTTCAAAGTTTTGGCCAAAGACATTGATGGCATTAGAATCTTAATTTCACTTAAAGAAAAGAAATAAGATGATTACTATAAATCCTTACCCTTTATATTAAAATCGAAAGACCTTTACTTCAATCCCAGTGAGCTATTCTGGCTATGGCCTAAATGTTGACCACTCGATTTGACTTTTGATGAACACTATAGGATTTCAGCTTTAACAAGGAAAGCAAAGAGAGAGTATGGGCTTAGGAAGAATCGACTATGGTGGGGTTTTGAGAGGAGGGTATTCGCCTTTGATGAAAAGAAGAAGAAAAAGGTGAAGAATTCGCTAGGCTTTGCTTGAGTTTTTAGCTTTGACAAACTAAAAGAGAATAGGAAATTTTGCTAGAGGATTTCTACAGATGAACAAAAGAAAAGAAAGAATAAAGGTTGGCCTCTCCTCCTTGCCAAAAACACTATACCAAGAATCCCTATTCACCAACACTATCAATTCCCATGTTTTCTCTCTTTATCTCTTTAATAAAAATAATCCACATTTATCTCTTATTCATCATAACAAAAATAATTTAAAATAAATCCTTATTTATCTTATGCTTAGCCAAAATTTCCAAGGAATTTAAGCACATCTTAAACTCCTCTTAGAGACTCCTTTGTCAGTCCATCTCTTCCTCATATTGCCGCAAAAATAAAAGCTTCATTTAGCTTCCTATGCGATTCAACCTTGGCCCATTTGCACTGTTAGTGGCGTCATTCACAGAGGCCTTAAGTGGCACCTTGCAACCACTTTACCAAGCCCGCTTGTGTGTCACAATTCCTCTACTATTTCTTTTAAGCCCTTCCCTTAGCTTGCTCTTTTAGATTTAGAATCTAATACTTTCTAAGGCATTTGTTCACGCTAAAATTCACGAAATTCACAATGCACATTCACAACACTCATGATCATGCTATTTCATATTATTAAGCAAAAATGCATAGGCCATAATTCGGGATATTACAGTTCTGCCCCCTTAAAATAATTTTGTCCTCGAAATTACCTGACTGAAATTAGTGAGGGTGCTGTTGTCACATCATCTCTTCTGGCTCCCACGAAGCTTCTTCCGATCCATGATTACGCCATAACACTTTGACTAGAGGAATTGATTTCCTCCGTAACACTTTCACATCTCGTTCTAAAATCTGAATCGGCTCCTCCTCGTAGGACAAATCTGGCCTTATCTCCACCTCTTCAACCGGCACTACATGAGATGGATCCGATCGATAATGACGTAGCATGGAAACATGGAATACGTCGTGCATCTGCTTCAACTCCGGTGGCAACTCCAACTGATATGCCACTGGTCCAATTCGCTTCAAAACCTTATAAGGTCCTATAAACCTTGGACTTAACTTCCCTTTCCGACCAAATCTCATTACCTTTTTCCAAGGCGAATTCTTAAGAAACATTTGATCTCCCACATCAAATTCTATTTCCTTCCATTTGAGATCATCGACTACGCCTTCGCGCCTCCTTAATCGTGTCTAATTATCTTAACCTTCTCCTCCGATTCAGCCACAATCTCTGGACCCAAAACTCGATGTTCCCCTAATTCCATCCAACATGTAGGAGTCCGACACTTCCGACCATACAATGCTTCATTTGGTGCCATTCAATACTTGCTCGATAGTCATTATTGTAGGCAAACTCGCTAAAGGCAAATATTCCTCCCAACTTCCTCTCAAATCCATCACACGACCCGTAACATATCCTCTAAGACTTGATTACTTGTTCGACCGGCCGTCCGACTGTGGATGAAAAGCCGTAGTGAAATCCAATTTGGTGCCTAAAGCCTGATGTAGTGCTTTCCAAAATTGAGACGTAAACCTCGGATCCCTATCCGAGATGATTGATATCGCATACTCGTGCAACCTCACAATCTCCGCTACATACAACCTTGCTAACTTCAGGGGAGTAATCAACCAAGACTGAATAAAATACCGACTTTGTCACCAATCCACTATCACCCATACCGAGTCCTTCTTAGTAGGCGTAAGGGGAAGCCCACTAACGAAGTCCATGGTGATTCTCTCCCACTTCCATTGGGGAATTTGTATTAGCTGAAGCAATCCTGGCGGAACTTGGTATTCAGCCTTAACTTGCTGACACGTCAAGCATTTGCCAACAAATTCAGTCACTTCCCGTTTAAGACCATCCACGTAATCTGCTTCCCTTAGGTCTCTGTACATTTTACTACCTCCGGGATGCATAGCATAAGGGCTACTATGCAATTCCCTAAGAATTATTTGCCTAAGCTCCTCGTCCTTCGGCATACAAATCTTACCCTTGAAGCACAATACTCCCTCGTCATTAACACCATAACCCTTTAACTCTTCATTCTGCACTTGTTGCAACTTAACACTTAGATCCTCATCAACCAACTGTCCCTCTTTCACTTCATTCAACCACGTTGGCTTAACTTGCAGCTCTGCCAACAGACTTCCATCATCATACAAGCTCAGATGTTCCAACATCGCCCTCAGATCCGATACAACCTTCTGACTTAGGGCATCCGCCACTACATTCGCCTTGCCCGGGTGATATTCTATGGAACAATCGTAGTCCTTCAATAGTTTCACCCACCTTCGCTGTCTTAAGTTCAACTCCTTCTGAGTCAACAAGTACTTAAGACTCTTGTGGTCTATGTAGATCACCGACTTCTCTCCATATAGATAGTGCCTCCACACCTTAGGGCAAAGACCACTGCCGCCAATTCCAAGTCTTGTGTCGGGCAGTTAACCTCATATGGCCTAAGTTGTCGAGATGCATAAGCGACTACTTTCCCATCTTGCATAAGGACACCTCCCAATCCTGTATGGGAAGCATCACAGTATACTACAAAATCCTTCCCTGCCTCTGGCTGAATCAAAATTGGAGCTTCGGTCAAAACCTTCTTAAGCTTCTCGAAGCTCTCCTGTTGCTTATTGGTCCATATAAAAGGCACTCCCTTCCTTAATAACTTTGTTAAAGGCGCGGCTATCGACGAGAACCCTTCTACAAACCTTCTATAATAGCCTGCAATCCTAAGAAACTCTGAACTTTCACCACAGACCTAGGGGGTTTTCAATCCAAAACTGCCTCAATCTTCCGAGGATCCACCCTTATTCCTTCAGCAGATACCACATGTCCTAAAAATGTCACCTCCTTAAGCCAAAATTCACACTTGCTGAATTTGGCATAGAACTTCTTCTCCCTCAACACTTGCAACATAATTCAGAGGTGCTCATCATGCTCTTCCTCTGACTTTGAATACACCAATATGTCATCTATGAACACAACAACGAACCGGTCCAGATAGGGTTGGAAAACCCAGTTCATCATGTCTATAAACGCAGTGGGGCATTAGTCAAACCGAACGGCATTACCAAGAACTCATAATGCCCGTACCTTGTTCGAAAAGTCGTCTTATGGATATCAGCCTCCTTCACCTTAAGCTGATGATATCCAGACCTTAGATCTATCTTTGAGAATACTGCGGCCCCCTTAAGCTGATCAAACAAGTCATCAATTCTTGGCAACGGGAACTTGTTCTTGATGGTCAACTTATTCAACCGACGATAATCTATGCACATACGCATAGTTTCGTCCTTCTTCTTCACAAACAAGACCGGTGCTCCCCATGGAGACACACTGGGTCGGATGAAACCATGGTCAAGTAATTCCTGAATCTGAGCCTTAAGCTCAACCAACTCCTTTGGTGCCATTCTGTATGGGGCAATGGACACAGGAGCTATACCCGGTAGTAAGTCAATTCCAAACTCCACCTCCCTGTCCGGGGGTATTCTAGGTAATTCCTCCGGAAAGACATCCACAAACTCCCTTACAGTTCTAACTCCATTAACTCCCCCATCGTTTGTATCCAAAGCACAAATGAAGGCCAAAAATGCCTTACACCCCTTCCGAACCATCTTATCCGCCTTCAATGCCGAAACTACATTTGACAAATAGTTCTTACTTTCGCCTATCATAACTATCACCTCATCCTCTGGGGTCCTTAACTCCATTCGTTTGGCTGCATAATCCAATACAGCCCGATGCTCCACTAGCCAATCCATGCCAAGTATAAGATCAAATTCCCCGAAGGGTAATTCCATTAAGTCAGTAGGGAATACTACTCTCTAAAGCTCCAAAGGCACACTCCGAAATATCTTATTTACCACTATAGTTTGACCTAGTGGGCTTACTATAATCATCTCCCTATTAGAGAGTTTAGAGGCTATGCCTAGTGTTTCAACTACACTACATGCAACATAAGAATGGGTCGAGCCCACATCGATCAAAGCAAAATAAGGCTTGCCATAAATAAAGAACGTACCAGTTATGACGTCTGGTGTGTCTCCGTCCTCCCTACGGTGAATCGCATACACCAAGCTCGACTGTCTTGCCTCTGTATTACCACCACCTTAGCTCGATGTTTCACGTCCTCTTCCGGTACCATTTTCTCTACCATTCAGACCACGCCCTCGCTAAGGCTGCTGTCTACCTCTTCCAGCCTGAGTAACACCCTGAGCTGCTGGTCGATTCCCATCCTATCTCATAGGACAGTCCTTAATCATATGGTCCTTAGACCCACATTTGAAACATCCTCCTGCCTTCTTCCAACACTCTCCTAGATGCTTCTTTCCATACTGATCACAAGTACGATATTGGCCTCCTCATCACAAATTCGTGACCTTGCGGCCCATCAACTCTAGGCCTCTTTTGCACATTCCCGATGATCCGACGACCTAAAACCCTTCTTTGTCTATTCCGATCGTTGTTCTACCTTCTGTAATCCTTGATACCCTCACTACTTTAGCCTTTTCCACCAATACAAAAACTCCCGCTCTGTTTGGGGCTATCAATAACCTCAGGTCATCTCTTAGTCCGTCTTCAAACCGGACACACCGCTTATGCTTTGTAGACACTATGCCCCGAGCATAGTGGCTCAGCCTTAAGAATTCAAATCATACTCACCTCGGACTTGTTCCTTAAACCAAATTTCTAGAAATGCCTTCCTTTGTGCATCGATATAATGGGTACCAACATACTTCTTCTAGTATGCCGCCTTAGCATACTCCCAAGTAAGTTCCTCCGCTGTAGCACCATCCCGCACCGTGAGCCACCATTGATATGACTCATCGCGAAGAAGCGACACCAACCCTTTCAGCTTCTCCTCATCAGTTAAGTCGAGCTCATCCATAATCCACTCAGTCGCCTCCAACCAATACTCAGCGGTACTGGGTGCCACACTAGATATACCACGGAACACTTTAGCTCTGTTGGCTCAGAGTCACTCAAGTACCGACTTTCGAGCTCCCATGCCTCAACCTGCTCCAGCCATCCTTTCCAAAACCCGCAGCATCGCCTGTGACACTGCGTCATCCCCCGTTTGATCTTGATATTCCACATCAGCGGCTGGTGGTAGTGGTGGCATTTCATTTTTAGATCCTTGACCCGATCTAATGTGTTCGATACACGATAATTCGGCCTCTTCCATGGCCACGTACGTTACGACCATGTCCCCTTGAATTCATACTTTCGCTTTGCATTTATCTGGTTAAAGAATTTTATGTATTAGCTTTGTTCCACTAATTTAACACGAACAGTTTTATGTTTAATAGTTCTAGGAAGTAGTTCTTTCAAGTCATACACATACAGTCTCACATCATTCATTTAGTCACACACATGAACTTATGCTCATTACGTAGAAATGTTGTAGTTGTCGTTGTTTGTTGTTTTCCACTACCTAGGGGTATTTTCATAATTTTGTCCTCTGTGGTATTTTGGTAATTTTCAAATAAGGGTATTTGAAAATGTTACAAAATAGAGATTGTTAATGTTTTAAAATACTTGCCAGAAAAAAAAATTAGAGGTGAAATGATAATTTTATACACTAGGGGTATTTTTGTAATTTTTCAAGCCAGGGTCTTTTCAAAAATTTTTCGCAAAATATGGTTCCTAGTGACTTTTCAAAACAAGGGTGTTTTTAAAGGTTTTTAATTTGAGGGTACTTTGTTGATTTTCCTTAATGAGGGTATTTTGGTCATTTGCATAGGTTAGGGGTAATTTGGTCATTTTGCAAATTAGGGGTAATTTCGTAAATTTTTCAAACCAGGGTATCTTGAATTTTCACAAGTTAGGGTTTCATGGATACTTTTGCAAAGTAGAGAAATTTTATTGAAATCAAGGGTAATATGGAAATTTTAGAACCAATGGCATTTTAGTAATTTTTACCACTAGGGGTATTTAGGTAATTTGTAAATTAAAATATTTTAGAAAGTTTTTTTCCAAAATAATAATTTTCACAATTCAAAAGGGTAGTTTGTTGACTTTTAAAACTAGGGTTTCCATAAAAATGTGGCTAGTCCCTTTCGGGTTTTAATTATTGAGTTTAGCCTGTGACTAAGTCCTCCTGGTTAGGGTGAACCGAAGCTACGCACCAGGTAGGATTCGAGTGGAGAGGAGGTGAGTCACACGGACTGCTTAAATACCAAGCTCCCATCGAAACCAATCCTAGACATGCGCACAATGGTTGCCACACCCTAACTCGGTGACTTAACCACAGGTTTGTTTAATTAGGCACTTAAAATTTTATGTAATTGTTGGGGTAACCTAGTCCTAGGGTTCAAGTACTTATCATGCTAATCTACGTTCCATTTCTACCCTTCTACAATTCATATCATAAATCACACAAGAGATAGGGTACTTACCGTGGACTTTGGTAGGAGACTCAAAGCCATGCCAGAAAACCTACTTATTTCTCAAAATTTTTCACAAAATTCTTTTGGGCTTAATTTTGAAAACGTCTTGGGCCTTAAACCCAAGGCCGAGAGTTTAAAACTGAGCTCTGATACCAAGCTGAAACACCCCAAACCCGGCCCACAAGCCCTGACCGAATATGGTATGCTACTAAAGAAAAACCTTTCAAATTCTATTTGGGCTTTGCCAAAACTTATGTGATTTTGAAAACAGTTGATTTGGGTTGGGCTTAAATTTTAAAAAAAAATCGTGTTGTTTAGATGTTAATACATTCAACTCTAGTATTTAAGAGAAATTTACTTTTAACTTTAATTGGATAATAATCGTATCATACTAAGTAATTTGAAAGCATGCATAAACAATTTAACACTTTGGCCTTATTACATCAAATAAAAACCCATAGTAATTTAAAACTTAAATTTGAGCTTTGCATGGCCTCCACTGAGCTCTTGCCGACCCAATCCATTACTACGTGTCACCTAAAAAATAGTCCCACAAGGGGTGAGTCAAACAGACTCAATGTGTACAATCAACACTAAGTCTCAAACAGATTCAGGCATGTCACATCATACATATTCACATAGCATTTATATAGAATGATGCAATTCCCAAACCCAAGCCTATATAACCATCCACTACACATCACCCGTACCAACCATCACACCGTGGGGACTCCTAAGTCAACCCTCCATCCGCTACACACCATCGAAGGCAGTCGCTGTAGTCGACGTGCTCATCGCCCTTATATTTTCGTGGCATAGCCACCATATATATATTCGTGACATAAGTCACCACATTCATATATTGTGACATAAGTCACCACATTCGGATATTGTGACATAAGTTACCACATTCACATTACCAATTCACTTCCCCTTTACATATCACCCATATGCCCCATGTCATGCAAAACATACAAAAATTATGCCTTATGCTTTATTCACATTCTTATAGTTGCACTTATGTGCCATAATAGATCGTATTATATTCCTAGTAGGAGTAGGAAAAACATACCTGAGTACTTTGTACCATCGCATGGTAACTTAGCCACATTCACATTATTATAACATATATATTAAATATTGCCTTACATCTATTAAGAGATAGTGTGGAGTACACACCTGATTTACTTAGCAAATTCACTCCAAATCCCGAAAATCCAATCTACTGCTTTAGATCTTTACTGCCTATATTCGGCCAACCCCAATCTTATTAGTAAAAAGCCATTCGGCTATAAAACCAAATCCTAATAGGATTATTGTAATCAAATTCTTACCTTGGTGCCGATTTCACTACTAATCAAATCCGAAAAACTTTGTGTTATTCCTTCCTTCAATCGGCCAATGCTAGATCATTCAACTTGGTTAGTTTTCAGCTTTTAAGTAAATAAGAACTAGATCTTAAATCACTAATAGACCTTGGCCGAATGTACCTATGCGCTTACCTTGTGATTTGAAATCCTAAAACTTGTCACTTGTCTTGAGGAGATGTCGAAATACCTATAGGCATTGGTTAGATTTAATTATAACTTTAAGTCACATAAGAGTGGCCTATGGTCGAATACATGCCTTACCTTAAATCTTAGAAATCCGAAACTTTGTTGTGCTTCTCTTTATAGTCGATAACTACTAAATCCGGAAGACCCTTCAAAGTTTTACCAAAGACATTGATGGCATTAAAATATTAATTTCAAAGTTAAAGAAAAGAAATAAGATGATGACTATAGATACTTACCCTTTATATTAAAATCAACAAAGACCTTTACTTCAATCCCCGAGCTATTCTGGCTATGGCCTAAATGTTGACCACTCGATTTGACTTTTGATGAACACTATAGGATTTCGGCTTTAACAAGGGAAAGCAAAAAGAGAGTATAGGCTTAGGAAGAATCGGCTATGAAGGGTTTTTGAGAGGAGGGTATTCGGCCTTTAATGAAAAAGAAGAAGAAAAAGGTGAAGAATTCGGTTAGGCTTTGCTTGAGTTTTCGGCTTTGGCAAACTAAAAGAGAAGAGGGAAATTTTGCTAGAGGATTTCGGCAGATGAACAAAAGAAAAAGAAAGAATAAAGGTTGGCCTCTCCTCCTTGCCGAAAATACTATACCAAGAATCCCCTATTCGGCCAACACTATCAATTCCCCTGTTTTTCTCTCTTTATCTCTTTAATAAAAATAATCCACATTTATCTCTTCTTCATCATAACAAAAATAATTTAAAATAAATCCTTATTTATCTTATGCTTAGCCAAAATTTCCAAGGGAATTTAAGCACATCTTAAACTCCTCTTAGAGACTCCCCTTGCAGTCCATCTCTTCCTCATATTGCCGCAAAAATAAAAGCTTCATTTAGCTTCCTACGCGACTCGAACTTTGGCCCATTTGCACCTGTTAGTGGCGTCATTCACAGAGGCCCTAAGTGGCACCTTGCAACCACTTTACCAAGTCGGTTTGAGTGTCACAATTTCTCTACTATTTCTTTTAAGGCCTTCCTGCTTAGCTTCCTCTTCTACATTTAGAATCTAATACTTTCTAAGGCATTTGTCTACGTTCTAAAATTCACAGAATTCACAATGCACATTCACAACACTCATAATCATGCTATTTCATATTATTAAGCAAAAATGCATAGGCCATAATTCAAGATATTACAGAAAAAAAAATAAAAGGGTGAGTCACCAAGACTTAGTATGCAAAACTTGAAAACACATAAAAGCCTAGGACTTACAAACACATTATGGGCCTTGGCCCGCATACAATGGTAACAGATTATGTCATGCATCATGGCCCATCCCAAAACATAAGAGTCCATCCTCTAAATGCCCCCATACCAACCATTACACCGTGGGGATTTCTACAATCAACCCTTCATCCGCTACACACCACATCGGCAGCTGTGCTGCTTGTTATATAGACCGATCGCTTATTTGAACCTCAGAAATACATTATAGTATTCGACAGCTATGTCTGCTCATATATAGACCGATCGCCACGTGAACCTCGTAAATACATTATAGTATTCTACAATTTATGTCGCTCTGTGGCAAAGCCACGATCGCCTCGCGACCCTACTCCCCTACCATAAATCCATCAATCATTCCCATCCCATGCATGCATACATACAAGAAACAAGTCATCAAGCCATCTAACAGATCTCATACTTTCACATGCTATGAATCACATAGAAAAGTTTCTATAGGTACGTACCTGGCATCCTATGCCTACCCTTTCTGGGTAATACGACTATTCATACAGCCTTTCTTTTCGGCTTTTAGACCTTAGCATACATATAATATATAAATGCTTATGTGTTAAGATTTTACACACCTTATTACTGTTAAGATGACACCCTCTATAACGACACTGTCAGAAGTCGATACGACTACTATCTACCTAAGATGCTACTCAGAAGCTGGTCTACAACCCGACAGCCAATCTCGAACAGTGAACACTGTTCGTTTCTTAAACTTAGGGATTATGGACCCAACCCTCTCCTTTGCCTGATCCATATTTGATTCCATCCAAAAAGTCCTTGTCAGAACTACTATAGCAAAATAGGGTTAAACCATATCATATGAGTTAATAACTCAATTATGATAGCGAATCTTAATGGAAATCTAAAGAAATCCCTTACCTTGAGATCCCAAAATTGATAGGATACTAGAGATTATTGGTTTCTGGCTTTTTGAGATCTGGATGATTCGATCTACTACGATTTCCCAGAGTGCCGCCCAAAAGAACATACGATTAATGAAAGAGTTAAACTAAAGATAGCCTATCAAACTACTAGCCATTCGGCTAGTCTTAAAAATGAAAGAGAAAAGAACTTGGTTCTCACCATTATTGAGAAATCGACACTTCAAGAAAATCCCGATTTATGGAGAAATCAGCACAAGAGGAAAAGAATGGAAAAAGAAAGTGAATTAAAAAGGTTTCAGCTTTTAGTAGGGTAATCGACAGAGAGAAAAAGAAAGAATAATCAAAGGTATTCAGTTATGGAGATGAGAAGAAAGTTGAAAGGTTTCGATTTTTGAAAAAGAAAAGAGAATAGAAAGTGTAGAGAGGGACTAAAAATTTCGGCACAAAAACTAGGGTTCAAATGTTAGAATTTGAAGAGATACACTCCTATCTATAGGGGATTTCGGCACTTACCTATCAAATGCCTGGAATTGCCCTCTTCTGAAAATCGAGACTAATTGACAAACATGGGGAATTTTGGCACCCTTTATGCCACTTCAAAACTGATTCTTCCTCCCCTTAGAGTTGGAATTTCAGCCATCTCCTTCCCTCAGAGTTGGTATTTTGGCCAACTCTTCCTACAGGAGATAACTCCCATCTTTTCTCCTTAATCTACTCATAACTAATATCAGCACAATTATCTATATTATTCATCAGATAAATCTCCCTATTTTTAAGCCTTGTTGCTGTCCAACCTTACCCACCTATATGCCAAAATTTAGCTAATTGCAATTAAAGGAATTGGTTTTCATACCCCTTGCGTTTGGGCCTCCTTAGTTGATGCCACCTCCTTGCTTTCTAAGTGGTGCCATTTTCCACTGGGCCACAAGCCCACTTGTGATTGAAACACAGATAACATCTTTTATACCCTCTAATGTCTAAGCAAAAATTTTACCCAAGGCCTCGACCCAAATACTCTAATTTACAGATTGAACGTAATACACATCAAATGAAAAGGCCCATTAATTCAGGATGTTACATGATCCATCTCATGTGATTGCTCCTACTGAGGTTGAAATTCAATCAGATTTGTCGTATAATGAAGAACCGATTCAAATCTTGGCACGAGAGACCAAAGAGTTGAAAAATAAAAGAATTTCCTTAGTGAAAGTGCTATGGCACAAACACGGAGTTTAAGAGGCTACGTGGGAGCTTGAGGATGTAATGGAAGAGCAATATTCGAATCTATTCACTGGTAAGATTTTCGGGGACAAAAATCCCTAAGAGGGGAGAGTTGTAACAACCTAGTTTAGACCTTAGTCGGAGAAAGTGGTTTTGAGACCACAAATCTGAGTTTGAAATAATATTTTAATATTATTATTTGTGTTTACAATATGTGATTTAGCCTATGTGAAATTTCTGTTTGAAGATTTTATCGATTGTGTTTAATTTACGAAAAGGACTTAATCGCGTAAAGTGCAAAAGCTGTGTGCGGATTGTTTAAGTGATTAATTGTTGATGTCTTTATAATGTGAAGCCCTTAAAAGGCAATTAGCCTATTTTATTAATAGTGGACGGTGGATGGACATTTTGACCAACTATTATGTGATATATTATGTTATTATTAAAAGGCTAATAGGGTAAATGGATTAATAATATATGTTATAATAAAACAAACATTATAAATGGCTATTATCATCCTTTGAGTGTCGAAATTGAAGAAAGGAAATGAAAAGAAAATACAAGTTAGGGTTCCCCCATTGAATTGCTTAATTAAGGTATGTTTTGACTTTGGTTTTTGATGATTTTTATGTTTTTGAGATTGTTGCTTGTCTACTATCAAGCCCATGTTGTATTTTGAGGAATTGATGATGTTTATGAGATGTACCATTTATGAAATGATGAGTTTTGTGATGAGTATTGGTGTTAAATGAAATATATGTGTTTAATGAACATGTTTTATTCTTGAATCCTTGGTAAATTTAGCTAATTAGGGCTAAATTGTGATAATAATATTTTGAAGGACTAAATTTGTAACACCCCAAACCCGGCCCAAACATTACGACCAAATTTGGTATGTTACAAAGAAAATATTTTGAAAAAAAATCCCTTTATCCGATTTAAGTTAAAGTAAAAGATACCGTCATGTTTTAAAACCATTGAGGTGTATGAAGAAAACCACACTTAGTTTTGTTTAAGATCTATTAAGTCATGTTGTTACCAATTCTGTCAATGTACCCGATGGTACGAAAGAAAATCATTTACGCTTGAATTTAAGAAACTTGTGTAACCATTTTAAAGTCACAGTTTAAATAATTCATCCAAAACATGTAAAATAGTCAAAATAAAATCTTAGGAGGCCTTATTACAACTTGAACAAATAAAACCAAAAATAAAATAAAATAATTCAATGTAAACTCATATTTTCACTGCTTGGCCACCTCGAGTCCATCCGGCTCCTCATCCACGATCTAGAATCACCTGAAAAAGATTAAAGGAGAAGGTGAGTCACCAAGACTCAATGTGTAACCCTTCCCCCGGTTTAGTGCAACATCATACACAATTTATAACTAAATTTAACATGCACTAAGTTTAACATGCACCCAACCAGCCATCCAAAACACCTTTCTCTACCCCGTGTGGTACCAAACCACTGGTGACCTTAAGTCACGATATCCATCAATATTGTGGTGCTAAACCACTGGTGGTGCCAAACCACTGGTGACTCGAAGTCACATATAATAAGTTGTGGGGCCAACCCACGTGTGATACCAAATCACTGGTGTCGCTCACATAATATCATTCGTGGGGCCAACCCACTGTGGTGCTAAGCCACTGGGACAAAACGCTATGAGGTGCCAAACCTCTGGTGACCAAAGTCACGAAATGTGGTACCAAACCACTGGTGTCCAAAGACACTGATATCACTTCCCCCTCCACTCGTTTAACCCACATATTTATGATATGCACTTAACATAAATCATGCCAAACATGTTTATTTAATAACATATCTTGAATTTATCAAAACCAATCTTCTTATATGCCACATATACCAAATATTCAAGCATCATAATCAAACTCATATTGACAAGGACTTACCGGATCCTTACTTATACCTTTATGGTATTAAATCCAAATTTACACAATCCAGTTTAGCATACACAATATATTCAGCACATTAATTAGTTATAAAGTGTGTATGTACACACCTGTTACTATCGGTAGCCCTAAATCCCAAAGAGCCAATTGGCCACACTAGATTTCTTGCTCCTATATTTGGCCAAACCTGAAATTTAGTGACATAGCTATTCGGCCAAACCACATAAATCCAAAGGGTTAACACATGAACCTGAAACCTCACCTAAACGCCTTTGAGTACAAACTACAGTACACAATATGCGAATCTGCTTCACCCCCTACAATCGAAAACCGTTAGCATCCACAACAAATAGCCTTCACTTTCAAATACCAAATAAATGGTTAACAAAATTCTTACCACCACTACCAAGACCGATTGCTAACGAATGGAGGCTTGATGAATACTTCAAAACCCCGAGTACCTAGATAAAATCGGTTTCAAAACACCGATTAACCAAACCATCAAGATATTTCAAATTTTTCCATTCATCCTAGTCGACGTAAAACAAGAGAGGAAAAGAAATAAGCATTCTATATAAGTACTTACCTTCTCAAACCGATTGAAAGAAAAGTCCCAAGAAATCTATGCTACTCTTAATATTCGCCAGAGCGATTCAAAATAGGAGAAGGAATTTGGCACATCAAAGGTGTGTATTTGGCTAGAGAGAAAGAAAGAAATAATGGAAAAGGAGATAAGGGTTTCGATTTTGAGAGAATGAGAAAGGAGAGAAAGAAAGAAAATCAAAGATGAAAGAGTAGGGAAATTTGACTACTTGCAAATGGAGAAAAGAAAAAAAACAAAATGAAGAGTATGCCTTAAAAGAATTCGGCACTCCCCCCCTTCATCTAGTCCTTGCCGTCCACTCCTCCTCAACAAGGAGTTCAAAATTCGCCACTTCCTTGAATCACTCTTGGCCGATAATTCAAACAAATTTGAATTAGTCAAAAGCCTATATTTTCTCTCCGCCAACTATTAAAGATTATTCACATAAAATCTAATTAAATCCTAATAATATCCTTATTATCCTCAAGTGTTTAAATTGAGCACTTCTCTCTCCTTGCCATCAAAATAAAGAGTAGAAAAGGGGATTCATGACTTGAACATAGGCTCCCTTACTCCCTTGATGGCGCTAACTCCAACCCTTAAGTGGCCTTCCTTTGCCACTTTTCCAAGACCTTGTTAGTGTCAAATATTCCCTCATTTAACTTGTAACCCCTACCTACTAAGGCTTCCTATCTTTAAAGCTTGCAAATACAATTTTTCCTACTATCCGAGCCTACTTAAGATCCATAATTAAGTCTTATTACACCACGAATAACACCACAGTAATCCAAACACAAGAAAAATAATTTAATCACGAATAACCCCAATTTTAGGATGTTACAAAATTGTAGAATAAATGAAATGTGTGGGCTTGTATTAGCATGGGAAGAATTCAGCTAAGCATATGTGATATGAAATTGTGTGTATTTGATAATTTTATGAAATAGGGACTAAAGTGTCAAAATGTAAAAATGTGAGGGCTATTTTGTAAAATACCCTAAATAAGTGTGTGAGGGCTAAATTGAATGAATTGGTGATTGAATGATTTGAATTTGAATGTGTATAGACCAAGAAAGAAGAGGTTCAGATCAAGATCGAGGCAAAGACAAAGTGCTCAATTAATCAACCGTTTTGGTATTTCGACATCTAAGGTAAGTTCGGATATAATACTAGTTGCTAAATTATGTCTATGTGATGTGTATTGAATAAAATTTATATATAACTAAGAGATTAGAAATTCTATGTGCGAAATTGAATTAGATGGCACTAAGTGTGCAAAATTAGAAACGAGACAGAGATGATTAACACTGTGTGTGCAGAAAGATAGAAGCTTCGGCTTATCGAATTGGCACTGTGTGTGCGATATCGATATAAGTTTGGTTTAACATACTGGCAGTAAGTGTGCGGTGACGATTATGTTTCAGTTATGAAATTGGCACTAAGTGTGTGAATAAGTCAAAGGAATAAGCAAAGGTTAAACGAGAGGTAATATCAAGCAATTGAGTAGCATGAGTGGTGAGTAGCTATGTGTTGATCAAGGTACGTTTGAACCTATGTGGTTGATGATAGATTAAAGAGCTGAATGAATAGATAATTGAGTATGTGGTTGAGATTGATAATGTACCTAGTTGTTCTTTTATCTATGTGATGGTATAAATATATATTGATGAGGTATTCTTGAGTAGTAAGTATTGTATTTCGAACTTACTATGCTTTTGAGAGCTTACTGTGTGATTTGTTTCTCTATTTTACAATGTCAGTAAGGCTAGCTAAGATTTGGGGATCGTCAGCATCATTATCACACTCTCGGCAATCTATTTTGGGTACTTTTGAAAGATGTGAATATTTGTATATGGCATGTATAGGCTAGTCAATGTGGTATGATTTGAGTTGTATAAACCTTGCCATGTGTTATGGCTTAGTAACTGAGTGTTGTTGGTATATATATGTGATGCTATGAAAATGATGAATGTGGTATGAAATCATGAGCATGAAAATGGTATGTTTTATATTGATTTGGTTGATGAGAATGATGGATTAAATGTGAATTTTGGTAAGAATTATATGTATTTGGATGGTCTTATTTGTGTTGATTTTGAGTAAGGAAATAGATGATGTTGTTGATGATTATTTGGTGTATATAATGGTATGTTTTGGTTGCCAATTGATGTTTAAATACATGAGATTTGTGCTTGTAGAGATGACCCTTATGTGGGTGGCAAATTGGCCTTACAAATGGCCTATTTCGCATACACGGCCAAGGGACACGGGCTTGTGTCTCTGCCGTCTGGCTCAAGGGCCACTTCAAAGTGTGCATGGGCAGGTTACACGGTCGTGGCACACGGACGTGCCTAGTAGCCGTGTGACCAAGTCAGTAGCTAGCTTAATTTCACACAGCCATGGCACACGGGTGTGCCTAGTGGCCGTGGGAACAATTCAGTAAATATGCTCTGTTTGGAATGGCCTAGACACATGGGCGTGTCTGGTAGCCATGTGAGGCACACAGCCTGGCCGCACGGATGTGTGACCTCTTCAGTGTTGTAATATGTTTAAATTTTTGAAAACTTTCGTAAGTGTTTAGTTTAGTCCCAACCTCTTTCTAACATGTGTTTATGGTCTCGTAGACCTCGATAAGGCACTATATACTCATAATTGAATATGTTTGATTGATGATTGACTTTGTGTCGTGAAATGGATGTGAAATGTTTCGATTGTTTAGTAATGCCTCTTTACCCTATTCCGGCGATAGTTTCGGGTTAGGGGTGTTACAGTATCTTAAGCATTTCAGGCTCATAAATATTGCTCTCGTGCTCAATTCATTTTAGCATATTAATTTACACAAATAACAATTCAATTTGGCACAAATGATTTAGATACAATAGAATTTAACAACATTATTTACTTATGAACTTCCCTCGGATATTGAAGGATGAAATCGACTACTCGATCACTTTCGACTTCCCCCGATCTAATTATGATTTCTTTCATTTTTGATATAAATAAATTCAAATTTAACTAATTTAATCACACATTCATTCAATTTAATCCACAAACACATATTTAGGCATTTTTACACTTAAGCCCCTAAAATTTCTAGTTTTCATAATTTAGTCCTTATTTCACAAAACACAAAATACACATAATTTCACTATTTCATGCTTAGTCTGAATATTCCTCATGCTCATACAAGTCCATACATTTCATTTATTTCACATTTTAGTCCCTCAAAATATTATTTTCATAATTTAGCCCAAATTACTCAAATTCGTCAAAAATCCAAAGACAAAATATGTTAATCTATCACATATCTTTTATTTTCTATCATCAAAAAACAAAAATCACAAGCTATCATCAATGGAAAAACACATTTCATCATCAAAATTAAAAATTAAAACATGGGCTTTGTAGTTCTCGAAGCAACGATCAAAAAACGTAGAAATTATCAAAGACCGAAACAAAAACATACCTTAATTTTGCTTATAAATGACCGAACCCTAGCTATCCTTTTTCTTTTTCTTTCAATTTCGGCAATACAAGGATGACAATGGCCACATTTTATGATTTATTTTATTTTAATATACATTATTAACCTTTTACCAAATTAATCTTTTAAATTAACATTAAAATTCCACTAACATATGTCTATCTTTGTCCATGCATTAATCCAATGGTCCAATTGCAACATAAGGACTCCATATAATCAAAACCATAACAAATAGGCACTTAATCAATTAGAATGCAACTTTTGCATTTTTTACAATTAGCTCTTTTTTGCAAATTAAGCACACAAACGATCAAATTAAAACACAAAAATTTCACACATATCAATTCACTTACTAAAAACACAGAAAATAATAATAAAATATTTTTTGACTCGGATCTGTGGTCCCAAAACCACTATTCGACTAGGGTCTAAACCGACTATTACAATTCTCCCCCCTTAAGGATTTTCGTCCCCCAAAATCTTACCCGACAAATAGGTTAGGATAACGTTTTCTCATTGCATCTTCGGTTTCCTAAGTAGCTTCTTCAACCCCGTGTCGATGCCATAAGACTTTTTCTAAAGAAATTTTCTTATTTCTCAATTCTTTTACTTCACGATCTAAAATTTGAATCAGTTTTTCTTCATATGTCATATCGGATCAAATCTCAATTTCAGATGGAGAAATTATATGCGATGGGTCAAATCGATATCGTCGAAGCATCGAAACATGAAATACATTATGAATCCTTTCTAACTCAGGTGTCGACAACAATCTGTAAGCTACTGGTACAATACACTTGATAATCTCATAAGGCCCAATAAATCTCAGGCTCAATTTGCCTTTACGACCAAATCGAAGTATTTTCTTCCATGGTGAGACTTTCAAAAACACTCTGTCCCCAATCTGTAACTCAATATCTTTTCGTTTCAAGTCTGCATATGATTTCTGACGATCTGATGCGGCTTTCAGACTATCACGAATCACTTTCACTTTTGTTCAGTCTCTTTAATCAAATCGACCCCATATATCTTATTTTCACTAAGTTCAGTCCAATACAAAGGTGTTCGACATTTGTGACGGTACAAATCCTCATAAGGTGCCATTTTGATACTTGATTGAAAGCTATTATTATACAAAAATTCAATCAGTGGCAAGTATCGTTCCCACATACCTTCAAACTTAAGAATGCAATATCTCAACATATCCTCGAGTATCTGAATGATTCGTTCGAACTGACCATCTTTCTGCGGATGGAAAGCAGTGTTAAAGTGTAATTTCGTACCTAGTGCATCTTATAATTTCTTCCAAAACCACGATGTGAACCTCGGATCTTTATCGGAAACAATAGAAATATGCACTTCATGTAATCTCACAATCTGAGAAATATACAACTCAAAAGATTATCAAGTGAATAATCTATGCGAACCGAAACAAAATGAGCCGATTTAGTCAATCTATCTACAATAACCAAAATTGCATCTTTCTTACTCGATGACAAAGGCAAACCTAATACAAATTCCATCGTGACTCTATCCCATTTCCACTCAGGTATCATAATCGGCTGAAGTAACCCAGACGGTACCTGATGCTTAGCTTTAACTTACTGACAGATTAAACATTTCAAAACAAAGTCAGAGATATCTTATTTCATACCATGCCACCAGTAAAGTTGTTTCAAATCATTATACTTTTTTGTGCTACCAGGATGAATAGATAACAGACTGCTATGAGCTTTTTTAAATATCATCTAAATCAACTCTAAATTTCTCAGAACACATATTTGATCTTTGAACCTCAAACAACCTTCAGTATCAACCAGGAACTCTGAATCAATATTCACATCACATTGTACTCATTTTACTATCAATTCACTAACAAATTTCTAAGCCTCAAAATTTGATGAATAAATAACACTTTCGCTTTCAACTCAGCTACTAGCGAACCATCATCTGATAAGGTCAACTGAGTATTCATCACTCGTAAAGCAAATAATGATTTTCGACTCAAAGCATCAGCAATGACATTGGCCTTTCTTGGATGGTAGTCAATCACAAGCTCATAATCTTTTAACAACTCTAACCATCTTCGCTGTAGTAGATTCAGATCTTTTAGAGTTATCAAATATTTTAAACTTTTATGATCGGAATAAACATGACATTTTTCACCAAATAGATAGTGGCACCATATTTTCAATGCAAACACAATAGCTTCCAATTCTAGATTATGTGTTATATAGTTCTTTTCATACGGCATTAACTGTCTTGAGGCATGAGCTATGACTTTTCCTTCTTACATCAAAACACAACCCAGACCATTCAAAGACGCATCACTATAGATAACAAATTCTTTACCTGATTCTGGTTAAATTAACACTAGGGCTTCAGTCAACAAAGCTTTCAACTGATTGAAACTTTCTGACACTTTTCTAACCACTCAAATTTGACATCTTTCTGAAGGAGTCGCATCATCGGAGTTGCAATCATAGAGAATCCTTTTACAAATCGTCTATAATATCCCGGTAGTCCCAAAAACTACGAACTTCTGACACATTTCTCAGAGGTTTCCAATCTAAAATTGTTAAAATTTTATTCGAATCAACTCGTATCCCTATAACTAACACAATATGTCCCAAAAAACTAACTTCTCGTAATTAGAACTCACATTTACTGAACTTCGCATATAACTACTTATCACGTAAAGTTTGTAGCACTAATCTCAAATGTTTAGCATGCTCGGATTCATCACGAGAATAGATCAATATGTCATCTATGAACACAACCACAAATCAATCCAAATACTATCTGAAGATCCGATTCATTAAATCCATAAAAGCAGCAGGTGCATTGTAAGTCCAAAAGGCATAAGAAAAGCAGTTTTTGGCACATCAGAGTCTTTAACTCACAACTGATAGTAACTTGATCTCATATTTATCTTAGAAAACACAGTGGCCCCTTTCAACTGATCAAATAAGTCATCAATTCATGGCAAAGGATATTTATTCTTTATAATCACCTTATTGAGCTATCGATCATGAATGCACATTCTCATAGTTTGACCTTTCTTTTTCACAAACAAAATTGGTGCACCCTAGGGAGAAAAACTCGACCGTACAAAACCTCTATCAGTCAATTCTTGCAATTGAGCTTTCAATTCTTTTAATTCAGTTGGTGCTATTCTGTACGGAGCTATCAAAATTAGAGTCGTCCCTGGCACTAACTCAATACCTAACTCTACCTCTCGGATTGGTGGTAAACCTGATAATTCTTCGGGAAACACATCTTGATACTCTCACACCACTGGTACTAATTCAATCTTCTTTTCTATCACTTTAGAGTCAAGCACATAAGAAAAGTAAGCTTCACAACCCTTTCTCATATATTTTTGTGCTAACATCGAAGACATCACTACCAGTAAACTATTTAGATTATTAGTCTTAATTTGAATAATCTCATCATTCTGACATCGCAAATCAATAGTTTTTCGTTTGCAATTCACAATAGCATTATGTAAAGTTAACCAATCCATACCTAAAATTATATCAAACTCATCAAATGGTAACAACATCAAGTCAACCAGAAAACATGAATCTCGAATCATTAACGGACAATTCTTGCACACTTTATCAACTAAAACACACCAGCCTAAGGGGTTTGATATTTTAATCACAAACTCAGTAGACTCCATAGGCAAAGTCTTACTGGTTACTAAAGTCTCACATACATAAGAATGAGTATAACCAGGATCAATTAATGCAACAACACTAGTATCATATAGAGTGAAAGTACTGGTAATAACATCTGGAGATGAAGCTTCTTCGTGGGCGCGAATAGCATAAGCTCTGGCAGGTGCACGAGCCTTAGATTTAACAGCTGTGTCTTTAGTTCCTCTCTAACTGCTACTCACATTACCCGTGTTCCTAGGTGGTCTACCTAGAGCTATCGTATTACTCAATCTAACATTTTGTATTGTGTTTTGCTCAACTAACTCATAGCATTCACGAATGAAATGATCTAATGATCGACATTTGAAACAGGCCCGATCATTCAATCTACAACTGTCGGGATGTCATTTACTACAATATTTTTACTTTGGTTGATTTGATCTAACATTACCAACACTAGCTACTGAGGTAGCTCTCGAACTCACAACTGGTCTATCTCGATCCCGTCTAGGATAACCCGTAGTAGCCTTTGAACGGCTAGAGTTATCTCAAAATTTTGTGATACCGATTGGAAAGACTTACTCGAGAATCTCTTGCGTGCATCTCTAGCTTCAAAATTAGCTTTTTTTTTCTCTTTCCTGAGCTCGTCAGCTTTTCAAGCTCGTTTAACTAATACAACAAATTCTTTTATTTCAAGAATCCTGACTAATAGCTTGATATCCTTATTCAGCCTGTCTTCAAATCTTTTACACTTATTACTTCAGTCGAAACACACTCTCGGGCATATCTGCTTAGTCTCACAAATTCCCGCTCATATTCTGTTACAGTCATACGACCCTATTTTAGCTCAAGGAATTATTTGCATTTCTGATCAATGAATCTCTGACTAATGTATTTCTTACGAAATTTAGTCTGAAAGAACTCCCAAGTAACTCATTCTCTCGAAACAACAGATACCAGTGTATTCCACCAATTGTAATGCCCCAAAAATGAAGGGTTGGTAGTTTTGACTAATTTCCATGTTGTGCTTGAACGATTAGCTATTTGAGTGTACTTGGGGGTTCTAAGGAGGCTTGGGTTCGAGTCTAAGCTGTGGAAAAATTTTAGTTTTTGCTCAAAAGGGGAAACTGGCAGTTAGCAGTAGGGCTTATGTATAATTATATGTGTTTTGTGACACAAAAGAGCCTATGGTGTAGTGGCTAAAGTGGCACCACTTAGGGAGCAAGGATGTGGCGTCATTAGCAGGTAAGGGAGTCCAAGGTTCGAGTAGTGGTATCATATTTTATTGGGGTATTTATTTTGCAGATTGGATGGCCAGAGTTTGTGTTGGATTTGAACTCTAGCTTTGGAGAGTTTGAATTGGTCTTGTGAGATGGTTGTGGAGGAAATCAAGGAGGGATAAGGGGAGAGGATCTTAGAGAAAATTTAGGATGAGATTGAGGAGTTATTAGGGAGAAAAGTTAGGAGTTGAGAAGTGTGAAGAGTTGGTGCCATTTTTGGAAGTGGGAAGGGTATAAATTCGGCTTAGGAGGGTAGATGAGTGCCATTTTTGGGTCTTTTAGGGGGTATTACGAATTTTCATTGTGGCTTTCGCCATTTGGACAGTTTTGCAAATAGGTCAGTCTTTCTTTTCTTTCCGAATATCCTATAGTTACCCTCAGGCAAGCACATTTGATCTTTTTCTTTTCTTGTTACATTTTCCAAACCCTCTAAAGCCGAATAATTCCACCCTCCCTTTGCCAAAATTCTTTTCGTGCCATCACTATTACTTCAACCTAATCGATTCTTCTGTATGTACTTTACTCTTTCAATTAATCTTGCAAGAACCGACTTCTCCTCTCCTCACTCTTTCTAAATCAATTTTAGTAGGGGATTGATATCGAATCTCTGTTCTTCAAATCTCTACCGAACTACTCTTTATGCGTTTCGAGATTTGGGTAAGTACTCTTCACTTTTGGTTTTGAAGGTTAGCCGAATAGTCGTAAGTAATGTAAGGGTGACTTAACATGGATATAAGTTACTAATGGTTCAGTTTTTAATAATTAAGATTGATGCAGATTTAGGAAGTACTCGTGATTAGTGATCGAGGAAAAACTACTAAGGCTTGGTGTTTCAGGATTGTGGTTAAGGAGATCACAGCAACGCATTTGTTATCAGGTGTGTACTCACACTACACACATTAGATCGACAAAAGCTAAAATGTCGAAAAGCCTAAAGTTTTGGCTACGGTAGTCTTGCAAGTGTGCGAACACTCATAAGGGAACACCGATATGTTATCAAAGACCCCATGAGCAATCTCATGGACTTGGGTCTTGTTTTGGCCAATCGGGCCAAAACAGGCAGGATGGGCCCGATGGGCCATAGGCTCAAAATAGGCGAATTTGATGAGTTGGTAATAAGTGATGAACTAGTCATGCTGGTTACATGGCTTGGAATTGATTTGGGCTAGACGAGCCATATGAATGTGATTTGGGCCTAATGGTCCATACGAATGAGATTGGGCCTAGTGGGCCATATGAACATATGTGAATTTGTTTGGGCTTTGTAAGGGGTCGTGTGCTTAGTATTTGGTAAATTGGTTAACCTTGCATAAAACTTTAATAATTAACTAATTGTGACTGTGGACAAGTTATAAGGTTAACGTGTGGCAATGGGTATATGCATGCCTAGGATTGGATCTAGGGAGAGCTTCGTACTTAAGCGGTCTTAATGACTCACCTCCTCTTCTTTGGAATCCTACCTGGTGCATAGTATCTGTTCACTTTAGCCAACGAGTACTTGATACGGGCCAAGGTAAGTAATAGACCCGTAACAAGAAGAAATGATTGAAATGCCCTAAGGAAAAAAATGACTAAAATGCCCCTATGTGTTGAATGTAAGATTTATGGATGTTACATGTACATTTGCTACATTCATATGATATTCTGTTAGGTTGCATATGGGTTGGGAATTATGGAACGGAGGAAGTATATGAGGATCGCATGGTTGCTTGACGATCGTGGATCCACCAATGGCTTTTTAAGCCTATTATATGATTAGAAGCTTTGCTGCAACGTTAGGTAGTACCACAACCAGGCTACCATTTAAGTGTATCGGATGGGTGGGTCGATTTAGAAATCCCCACAAAAGTGTTTCGGTTGGACAGAGACGAAGTATACCGGATGGATTATTTAGGGAGGGTTTGCACAGCATTGCATGTGCGATATTATTATGTTAACAATATGATATGTATGCTATTTTTTTGATGAGGGTCGTACACACTTTTGAAAACTCACTCCCTCTTTTGTTTTTCTCAGGTGACCCGCAGTAGGCGATTCGACGGATGAGGGGACTTAGGGGTGGCCAACTAGTATGACGATTAGACATACTTTTCTTAATATCTAAATTCTAGATTTTGAGTTATTTATTTTAAGTTATTTTATTTCGGATTGTAAAAAGGCTTTCCCTCTAGTTAGTATTCCATTACTTCCACTATGCATTGAAATTTTGAAACGGAACCTGGATTTATTTCTTTTAAGCATATTTCAAGTTTTTCAAAATAATTGTGTTTTAAGAACGAGCTTCCGTTGTCGAACAAATTTTTTTACATAGTAACAAGGAAATGGTTTTTTGGATACACCTCATTTTGAAAGTAAACTGGATTTTACTTAACATTTCTTTAGAAGGTTTTTCAATGAAAATAAGATTTTCTCAAAAACACTTCAATATGACATGTCGGACTCGGGCCTAACTTCTAGGTCAGGTTTGGGGTGTTATATTTAGGGGTATTAGAGCCCGATTGCAAAGCTCGGGCTGTGAAATGGGCCTTATTACTTGGGTTTTAAAAAAAACTATTTTTGGATTGGATCAAAATATTTTGGAAATTCTTGTGATATGGCACATCGAGTCTCCGACGTCAAACCAAATAAGTTCTCCTATAGTTAAGCTTGTTTAACTTAATATACTGTAGATAGTTAGTGGGATACTTTAGATGATTATACTAAAGCTTTTTAGTTAGAGTGAAACTAAAGCCCGTAGAAACTTGAAACTATAAAGGATTTACGAAAACAACCTATTTACTTAAGACTATCATAAAAATTAGCTTCATTACTGAAACTAACTAAAATTTCATAAAATTCCTAATTCAGATAATACAAAAATCAACGATGAGCACTAGAAGAGGTGCAATGGGTCGCAGTAGAGGCCGTGAAAGTGTTAGGGCTGGATTGTCGGCATCGGGCCATATACCCAACATTGAAGTAGAAGAGGTTCTGGCCTCACCTGAGGCTGAGACTGGACCATATGATCGGGCTGTGGGGGATGATGCATTGTCGTAGGCAAAGCTGAGGATTTTGTAAAGGGTCACTGGGCCCAATAATGGTACGGGTAGTCGTAGGTCAATTTCGGAGCGACTACGATCTAATGGGGCTAAGGTCTTTAAAGGTATTACTGGTGTGGCTCCTAACATGGCTGAATACTAAATAGAGGCCATTGAGAGGATAATGGAGGATTTGGATGCTCACCTGAGCAAAAGTTGAAAGAGGCAGTGTCGCTGCTTAGGGAGGAAGCATATCAGTGGTGGTTGATAGTAAAGGGTACCCTGTAACATCCCGATTTAGGGCCTAGTCGAAATAGTGGTGCAAGACCACAAATTTATGGTACAAGTATGAGTTTTGAGGTTTATGCTATGTTTGCATACTAGTGTGAAAGTTTCATGAAGCAATTTTGTTAAATTGCGATTGAATTATCCAATGACTAAATTGTAAAACTTGTAAAATGTGAGATTCTAGATGCTATTTGTATGAAATAGCTTTGGATTATCAATTAGATGTCCTTAAATAGCAATTTTCCCAAATTCTAATTTTTGGACAAAATTGGGCATGAATGGGTTAAATTTTGAAAGTTTGACAAAAGGGCATTTTAGTCATTTGTCAATTAAGTGATTAAAAGGAGGGAAAAGATGATAAAAAATTTCATTCATCTTCTTCTCCAAGCTGCCAAAAATTTCAAGAAGCCATTGTTAGGTCTCTTCAATTTTTCAAACTTGCTAGTAAGTGCATCCTAGCCCCGTTTTTTGTATTTTTCATATTTTTGAAGTCGTAGTAACATGAGTAAGCTATTTTTAGCTATATGTTGAGGTAGGATTGTTGTTCAAAAATGTACACATGTATGATATGCATGTATTTTGATGTTTTATGGAAGATTAAGAATGCTTGATGTAGTAGAGACATCTTTTGCTAAATGAATTCCATGAAAAATGCATGTAGGGACTAGTTTGTGAAAGTGTTGAGTTTGGTCATACATGTGTGATTTAGTGAGATTGATGATTGCTTTAGTTGAGTAGATGAATTAGCTAAGCATGAAATGCTAGAAAGTTGAATGAAAATCACTTTACGAGCCTTAGGGCAAAAGTGAAAATATGAGAAAGATTAGGAGCAAAATGGGATTTTACAAAAGTTTGAGATAATGGTCAACTTTTGTCAATGTGTATATTGAATGAGTTGATTTGTCATTATAGATCAAGAAATACGAGTCCCGGATCAAAACTGAGGTAGGAGCAAAGTAGTGGACTAAATTGCTCATCTCTATACTTTTTGATTATCGAGGTAAGTTTACGTATAAACGATGCATATATGCGTTTACATTCTTAATGCTAGCTAGTGTGTAGCATGATTGAGAACCTATGCACTTCTAGTGGAATGAATGAGATAGTAGTTGATTAGGGATGTGTTATATGAGTACTTGTTGTATGAGCTAGATGGGTGTAAAGAACTTAGCAAATAGCTTTGCTCTTGTCTATGTGGGCAGACATACAGGCGTGTGTCTAGGCCATGTGTGACACACAGTCAGCCCATGGGCATGTGACTTGGCCATGTGTCCCCTAAATGTTAGTATTTTAACTCAGCATAGACCACGGGCTAGCCACACGGGCGTGTGTCTAGGCCGCGTAAAGTGGTCAGTGTTGGCCACGGATGGAGAACATGGGCTTGTCCAGGCTGTGTGAATTTAGTCAGTGTCGACCACGAGTGGAAGACACGGGCATGTCTTGAGGGTACACGGGCATGTCCCATTCCACATGGGCGTGTGAGCCTTGTCTAAGTGAAAGAAATTTTAAGACTGATAAAGCTTCGGTAGAGCCCTGGAAGCTATCGTATGTATGTTTAAGACCTCATAGATCCTTAATGAGGTGGTTGTGGTAACTATTGAGAGTTGTCAAGTTGGGAATAAAGTGGAATAAGTCCGATAATGCCTTGGGCCCGATTCCAGAGTAGAACACGTGTAAGGGGTGTTACATTTAGTGGTATCTGAGCTATGGTTTAGTCAATTCTAGGACTACAGTAGCGTGTGTAGGAGTATAGCTATACATACCATAAGCGTATAATTATAGTGTAATGGCTTTTGATGATTTTAAACTTATTTTTATATAGTGTATGTATCCCGATCAATTGGCTGCTGATGACGCAGCTAGTAATGCACCTGCTCCCGCACAAGGGACCGCGCCTGTGTAGAGTGGAACTGAGACTAGGGGTCAAGGAGAAAAGGCTCGAAAGCCTTTCTCCAGATTATGAGTAATTGGTACTCGAAGTGCGTTCAAGCAAACCCTAATGCTTAACCTCCTCCACCTCCTCCTATACCTCAGCCAGTTCCAGTGGCTCCTCATGATATAGAAGTAGTGAGAGTAACGAAGCCCCCGGTGGATAAGATTAAGAAACACGGAGCTGAGGAGTTTAGAGCTAAGGTAGTTGATGACCTTGAGAGGGTGGAGTTTTGGCTAGAGAACTCAATGAGAGTGTTTGATGAACTCTCTTGTACACTAGAGGAGAGCTTAAAATGTGTTGTATCCTTGTTGAGGGACTCAGTATATCATTGGTGGAAAATGACATTAGTAGTTCCGAAGGAGAGGGTGATATGGGACTTCTTTCTGGAAGAGTTCCAAAAGAAGTACATAAGTCAGCAATTTATTGATCAGAAACGGAAGGAATTCCTTGAGTTAAAACAAGGAAAATTGACTGTGGCAGAGTATGAGCACGAATTTGTTAGGCTTAGCAAGTATGTGCAAGAATGTGTGTCGACGGAAGTTATTTTGTGTAAAAGGTTTGAAGATGGGCTGAATGAGAATATTAAACTCCCGGTTGGTATTTTGGAATTGAAAGAGTTTGTAATGTTGGTTGATAGGGCAAGTAAGACCGAAGAACTAAGTAAGGAAAAGAGGAGGGCGGTGAGTGAGGCCTGAGATGCGAGAAAATAGCCGATGGGAAAATCACACCAAGCTTAATCAAAAAGATCCATGGAGGCGAATCCTCGGACCACTGCATTAGTTGGATATTCACCTCGAGATTAAGGCAACACTCGTTCGGGTTCAAGAGTCCAAGCCACCTCGATGGAAAGTGTAGGTAATCCAAAGAACAAAACGAAGTGTCCAAGTTGTGGTAGATATCACACTGGAGAGTGTTGGGGAAACAATCAAAATTGTTATAAGTGTGGTTACCTCGACCATTTTATCTGAGATTTCACCAAGAGGGATGACAAGGAAAAGAAACAAGAGATAAGATCTAGTAATGTACCTACAAGGGGTAGGCCACCAAAGAACTCGTGAGGGGGAACTAGTGGTAGAGGTGCGTCACGAGATTTTGTTGTGAGACCGAAGGGCCGAGCGCCTACAAGGACGTATGCATTCGCGCTCGCGAGGAGACATCATCTCTGGATGTAATAATGGGTACTTTTTCTCTTCTTGAAACCTCTGTTATTGTTTAATTGACCCAGGATCTACCCATTCCTATATTTGCATGAGACTGGCATCTAGTTTAAGTATGACTATTGAGTCTATGGAATTGTGGTTAAGGTGTCAAACCCGTTAGGTAACCATGTGTTAGTTGACAAGGTGTGAAAGAATTGTCCTTTGACAATTAGGGGTCATTGTTTTCATGCAAACCTCATGTTATTGCCCTTTGATGAATTTGGCTTAATTCTTGACATAGATTGGTTGACTACCTATAGTGTTTTAGTAAATTGTGGTAGTAAGTTTATTGAACTGAAATGTGAGAAAAGAGATATTATTCGAATTGAATCAGGAGAAGCAGATAGTTTGTCGGTGATGATTTCTACCTTAGTGGCCGAGAAATGCTTGAGCAATGGATGTGAGTCCTATCTCGCGTTTGTATTGAATACTCAAGAGTCTGAGGTAAAGGTTGAATCAGTGCAGGTCTTATGCAAGTATCTGGATGTATTCCCAGAAGAATTACCCGGATTACCTCCAGTTAGAGAGCTCGAGTTTGGGATTGAGTTAGTTCCAAGAACAGCACCTATTTTTGGTCATATTGGATGGCACCATCAGAGTTGAAAGAACTAAAGGTTCAGCTGCAAGAATTGACTGATAAAGGTTTTGTGAGACCGAGATATTCACCATGGGGTGTTTCGGTATTGTTTGTTAAGAAGAAAGATGGGTCGATGAGATTGTGCATAGACTACAGACAACTCAACAAGGTGACGATGAAAAATAGGTATCCTTTACCAAGGATAGATGACCTATTTGACTAACTGAAAGGAGCTATAGTATTCTCCAAGATAGATTTGAGGTCTAGTTGTTACCAATTAAGAGTGAAGGAGCAGGATGTGTTGAAAAATATGTTTCGGATGAGGTATGGCCATTATGAGTTTCTGGTCATGCCATTCGGTATAACAAATGCTCCTGCGATTTTCATGGATTTCATGAATCGTGTATTCTGACCGTATTTGGATAAGTTTGTGGTTATATTTATTAACGACATATTGATCTATTCTCGGAATGAGAGTGATCATGCGAAACATTTGAGAATCGTCTTACAGACCTTAAGAGATAAGCAGTTGTATGCTAAATTTAGTGAAAGTGAGTTTTGGCTCCGAGAGGTCAGATTCTTAGGACACATTGTGTTGGGAGATGGTATTAGAGTTGACCCGAGTAAGATTTTGGTATTGTGGATTCAAATCACTGCTGAGGAACGTGTCAGAAGTCAGAAGCTTTTTGGGACTAGCGGGGTACTATAGAAGTTTCGTAAAGGGGTTTTCCATGATTGCTACCCCGATGATGAAACTGTTGCATAAGGATATTAAGTTTGATTGGAATATGTCATGTCAACGGAGTTTTACGAGATTGAGAACATTATTGACTGAGGCTCCAGTTTTAGTTCAACCAGAGTCGAAGAAAGAGTTCATGGTTTATAGTGACGTGTCATTAAATGGTCTCGGTTTTGTGTTGATGCAAGAGGGTAAGGTAGTCTCTTACGCCTCGAGGCAGCTAAAGCCACACGAAAAGAATTATCCAACTCATGATTTGGAGTTGGTTGCGATTGTTTTCATATTAAAGATTTGGCGACATTACTTATATGGTGAGAAGTGTCGAATCTTTATGGATCACATTTGATGGATCAAAAGGATTTGAATTTGCGACAACGGCGATAGCTTGAGTTATTGAATGACTATGAGTTGGTCATTGATTACCATTTGGGAAGAGCAAATGTGGTTGCGAATGCCCTCAGTAGGAAATTCTTGTATGCTTTCAGAGCCATGAGCACAAGTTTGGCATTGTCTGATGATGGGACTATATTGGCCGAGTTGAAAGCTAGGCCACTATTTGTTCAACAAATAAGTGAGGTTCAGAGAAATGACAGTGAGATGCAAGCTAAGATAGCTAAGTGTGGATCGGGAAGTAATTCTGATTTTTGAGTGGGTTCGGATGATTGTTTGATGTATCATGATAGAATCTGTGTACCCAGAGATGATGAGTTGATCCGAAAATTTTTGCATGAGGTGCATAGTGGTTATTTGTCAGTACACCCAAGTAGTACGAATATGTACAACAACCTAAGGAAATTTTATTGGTGGCCGGGAATGAAATGAGACATCTTTGACTTTGTTACAAAATGTTTGGTTTGTCAGCAAGTGAAAGCTGAGCATAAAATGCCTTCGGGATCGCTTTACCAGTGATGGTACCCGAATGGAAGTGGGATCGAATTACCATGGATTTTGTGATGGGGTTACCTATGACGCCGAAAAAGAAAGATGTTGTGTGGGTTATCGTTAATAAACTAACGAAGTTGGCTCACTTTATTCCGATACGTGTTGATTATTCACTGGATAAATTAGCCGAGTTGTATATTGCGAGGTAGTGAGATTACATGGAGTACCTATATCTATAATATCGGATAGAGATCTGAGGTTCACTTCGAGATTTTGGAAGAAGTTGCAAGAAGCTATGGGTACAAGGTTAAATTTTAGTGCCGCATTCCATCCTCAAATTGATGGCCAATCTGAAAGAGTGATTCAAGTTCTCAAAGATATGCTTCGATGCTGTGTGTTAGAATTCGAAGGTAGTTGGGAGAGATATCTACCTTTGGTTGATTTTGTTTACAACGACAAGCATCATCCGAGTATATGGATGGCACCGTATAAAGCTTTGTATAGTCGTAAGTGTCAGACTCTTTTGTATTAGACCAAGCTTAGTGAGAAGCAAATTCATGGGATTGATCTAATAAAAATGACTGAGGAGAAAGTGAAAGTAATCCGTAATAGTCTAAAAGCTCCTTCGGACTGACAAAAGTCATATGCAGACTTGAAAATAAAGGAAATTGAGTTTAAAGTGGGCGACAAGGTGTTTTTGAAAGTCTCCCTATGGAAAAAATTCTTGAGATTTGGACGAAAAGGAAAATGAGTCCGCGATTCATAGGGTTGTATGAGATTACCGACATAATTGGACCAGTGGCTTACAGTTTGGCCTTGCTGATGGAATTAGAAAAGATTCATAATGTGTTCCATGTGTCGATGTTGTGGTAGTATCGCTCCGATCCTTCGCATGTGATTCCTTCAACAGAAATTGAGATACGACCGGATATGTCTTATGAGGAAGAGCCGATTAAAGTATTGGCTCAATTAGTGAAACAATTGTGGAATAAGAGCATAGCCCTAGTGAAAGTGTTATGGTAAAAACACGGTGTGGAAGAAGCTACGTGGGAACCGGAAGAAACCATGAGAGAGCAACATCCTAACCTTTTTACTGGTAAGATTTTCGGGGGCGAAAACCTCTAAAGGGGGGAGGGTTGTAACATCTCAATTTAGGGCTTAGTCGAAATAGTGGTGCGAGACCACAAATCTGAGGTACAAGTATGAGTTTTGAGGTTTATACTATGTTTGCATGCTAGTGTGAAAGTTTCATAAAGTAATTTTGTTAAATTGCGGTTGAATTGTCCAAGGACTAAATTGCAAAACATGCAAAATGTGAGATTCTAGAAGCTATTTGTATGAAATAGCTTTGGATTATCAATTAGAGGTTCTTAAATAGAAATTTTCCCAAATTCTAATTTTTGGACAAAATTGGGCATGAATGGGTTAAATTTTGAAAGTTTGACAAAAGGGCATTTTGGTTATTTGTCAATTAAGTGATTAAAAGGAGGGAAAAGATGATAAAAAATTTCACTCATCTTCTTCTCCAAGCTTCCGAAAATTTCAAGAAGCCATTGTTAGGGTTCTTCAATTTTTCAAGCTTGCTAGTAAGTGCATCCTAGCCCCGTTTTCGATATTTTTTCATATTTTTGAAGTCCTAGTAACATGAGTAAGCTATTTTTAGCTATATGTTGAGCTAGGATTGTTGTTCAAAAATGTAGCCATGTATGATATGCATGTATTTTGATGTTTTATGGAAGATTATGAAAGCTTGATGTAGTAGAGACATCTTTTGCTAAGTGAATTCCATGAAAAATGCATGTAGGGACTAGTTTGTGAAAGTCTTGAGTTTGGTCATACATGTGTGATTTAGTGAGATTTGATGATTGCTTTAGTTGAGTAAATGAATCGGCTAAGCATGAAATGCTAGAAAGTTGAATGAAATCACTTTACGAGCCTTGGGCAAAAGTGTAAATATGAGAAAGATTAGGGGCAAAATGGAGATTTTGTAAAAGTATGAGCTAAGGGTCAATTTAGTCAATGTGTGTATTGAATGAGCTGATTTATCATTATAGATCAAGAAAGACGAAGCCCAGATCAAAATCGAGGCAAGAGCAAAGTAGTGGACTAAATTACACATCTCCATACCTTTTAATTATCGAGGCAAGTTTACGTATAAACGATGCATATATGCGTTTACATTCTTAATGCTAACTAGTGTGTTGCATGACTAAGAACCTCTTGGTTCTAATGGAATGAATGAGATAGTAGTTGATTATGGATGTGTTATATGAGTACTTGTTGTATGAGCTAGATGAGTGTAAAGAACTTAGCAAATAGCTTTGTTCTTATCCATGTGGGTAGACACACAAGAGTGTGTCAGGCCATGTGTGACACACGGTCAGCCCATGGGCGTGTGACTTGGCCGTGTGTCCCCTGTATGTTAGCACATTTTAAGTCACCATAGACCACGGGCTAGCCACACGGGCGTGTGTCTAAGTCGTGTAAAGTGGTCAGTGTTCACCACGGATGGAGAACACAGGCGTGTCCAGGCCATGTGAATTTAGTTAGTGTCGACCACGTGTGAAAGACACGGGCATGTCTTGAGGGTACATGGGCTTTTCCCATTCCACATGGGCATGTGACCCTTGTTTAAGTGAAAGAAATTTTAAGACCGATAAAGCTTTGGTAGAGCCTCGGAAGCTCTCATGTGTATGTTTAAGACCTCATAGATCCTTAATGAGGTGGTTGTGGTAGCTATTGAGAGTTTTCAAGTTGGGAATAAAGTGGTATAAGTCCGGTAATGCATTAGGCCCAATTCAAGTAGAACACGGGTAAGGGGTGTTACATACCCAACCTGAAGCAGATCACTTGGGAGTTTTTCAAAACTGCATTTCAAGGGAAGTACGTGGGTACAAGCTATGTTGATGCTAGAAGGAAGGAGTTTCTGAACTTGATCCAGGGGACCAAATCTATGGTGGAGTATGAGGTGGAATTTCTAATGCAAGAGTTATGGTGGCAACGGACTATGAGCGTTACGTAAGGTTTGAGGATGGGCTTAGATGATAGCCTCAGGGTGTTGATAGCTCCTCAGAGAAAGAGAGTTTTCTTAGAGTTGGTTGAAAAAGCAAAGGTAGCGGAGAAGGTAAAGCGCACCGAGTGCCTGAATCGAGAGAAAGAGAAAGGCAAGAATAAAAGAGAGGCTGAGTCTTCTGGTGCAGGGCAAAAGCCTAGAGCTAAGGCCAGAGTTGATTGGCGGTTGGAGCCGGGCCCCCTGCTGCTAATCCAGGGGTGCCACCTTGTGCTGATTATGGGAAAGGTCATACAAGCGAGTGTTGGAAGAGGATAGGAGATTGTCTAGCTTGTAGATCTATGGAGCATAGGATCAGGAATTGCCCTAGAATGTTGGCTTAGGTGCCAGCCCTGGGCTGGGGTAATGTTTAGCCACGAAGGGGTGATCAGCTGCCACCATGGGGCCGTGGGCTGGGCAGGGGCGATAATGGCAATGGATGTGGACGGGGAGCACCATGCGGAGATGCAGGTCATACTGAAGCAAGGTAGCCAGCTTTGGTTTATGCTGCTCGTTGCCAGGAAGACAGGGATGCCCAAATGTGATACCAGTTATGTTTTGTGTGGATGCGATATTTTGGATATAGAAACTGTATGCTTGTAATGTTTATCTGCTCCAGTGGGTAGGTTTTCTTTTTAGGTAAGTGTAAGAGGGTTCAATTAGATTTAAAGTGTGTTAGTGTTATTAAAATCAGAGTGCGCAGCGAAAGTATAGTGGTGTGACTTGAGCGATGCGAGTAATAGTTAGTTGGAAATTTTTTAGGATGAAATTTCTTTAAGGGGTAGAGTTGTAATGCCCCAAAAGGGAGGGGTTGGTAGTTTTGCTTTTTCTATGTTGTGCTTGAACGGAAAGCTATTTGAGTGTATTTGGGGTACTAAGGAGGCTTGGGTTCAAGTCTGAGCTGTGGAAAAATTTTGGTTTTTTCTCATAAGGGGAAACTGGCAGTTAGTAGTAGGACTTATGTATAATTATGTGTGTTTTGTGACACAAAAGAGCTTGTGGTGTAGTGGCTAAAGTGGCATTGATCGTGTCAAACAATCGAGTTTTAATATTTATAAAGAATGATCGAACCTGTAGACTAACTATGACAACGATTGAGGCAGGTGCACCTATTGAACAATAGTATAGTTTAGGCGAGATTATTTTATCGAACCCAAAGGAACCTAAAAGTACTACTACTCACTTTCTTTCTATTATTTAGCCTAAAATATGGAGTGATTGGTTTATTAATGAAAAACTAAACTAGATGAAAAGACAAAAGAATGAAACTTTGGGAAAAGGCTGTGGAAAAACTCAGTTGATTACGACGATACCCTCAAGAATAATCCACCTATGACTTCTCTTGTTAGCTAACTTTTAATTCATATGACTTCTTTACTTAGCTTGATCCATGAGACTCCCTAACCTATATTAAACCCTCTCTCGAGGTGAATAACGTCTAACCTTAGGTTAATTAGTGGAGCTCTCGTTCTCTTATAATAACCCCCTAAGGAAGCAGCAAATCGATCAATGGACTCCCAGATTAGGTTTCACCCTAATCCGGCAAAATCTCGTCACCCTATCTCTAGGAGTGCGATCAACTCCGCTTAATTATGCTAGATCTACTCTTAGGCAGGGTCTATTCCTCCTCCACCTAAGAATATCAGATTAAATTAAGCAACATAACTAAGAACAAACTAAGTACTTATCATATAATTTAGAAATCAAATAACAAAATCTATCATAGGTTTCATCCCTTTCAGGTATCTAAAGGGTTTAGTTCATAACAAAATAAGAAAACATCTTAAGAGAAAAGATAAAACAAAACATAAGAAATCCCTAAAACCCCCTGAAGGAATTGAAGAGGAGATCCTCTGTCTTGAGTAGAGCTCCGGCTTCTTGAGACAGATCAATTGGTTATCTTCAAGTAATTCCATGAATAAAAGCTCTGGCAGAAAAATCTTCCTAAAACTTCGACCCCTGTTTCGGCTTCTGCTGAACTCCTCTTTTTAGTTGCTACCTTGGTGTTTATATAGGCTTTGAGATGCTTTACTTGGCTCCTAAGTATCCTAATTCAAGTAGAATTCCTCCTAGGATGTTTAAGTAGACTTAGGAATGTGTTTCTTTGCCTCTAAGCATCCAAATCCGAGTGAAATTGCTCTTTCCCGTGGTAGGGGCACGGCCATGGTACACGCCCATATAAATCGTCTTTAGGCCGTGTCTCTATTCTATCGATTGGGGCACGGTCGTGTAAATCGTGGCATGGCGATGTAAGTAATTTGACGAGGCACGGTCGTGTGGCTTGAAGTCCAGGCCGTGTCGATTTCCTCTTTGGCCCAAATTGGCCCGTTTTAAGCCTATTTCTCGTTCTTTCCGTTCTCGGGTGCTTTCCTGAGTATAAACATGAAAAGAAAGGATTAAATGCACCTTTTACATAAATCAGGGGCTAAATCATCCAAAAGCATACTAAATATGGGGTTAAAATATGTTACTTTTACGGTTTATCAAATACCCCCACACTTAAGCTTTTGCTTGTCCTCAAGCAAAATTCTCAACTTACAATTAAAACGAACTTTCCATAATTCATAATTCCTATCGACAATGTCTGATCATAGTTCATAGATAATTTATACATGGATAATTCAACTCAAAGAGTCCTAAATATTAAATCACGATAAGTCATACCTTTGTAGTACGAAAACATAGGTGTCTCCCCTTATCTGAATAATTACCTTTAATTCAAAACCGACAAGGATTGACATCCTCACAAAAGATTCACTCAAATCACTCGAAGTGTTTAAGGTTCAAGAATAAGCACTCATAAGTCGAACCTGAAAAGTTAATCCCAAAGGCTTTCCTGAAAATCAAATCTCCACCACTGTATATAAGATGATACACAAATCAAAAGGTCTTTAATCAGGGTTGTAATGGGGCTAGGGTTAAAAGGTGTGGATAAAGGCTGAATTAGAAGGTTAAAATAGAGACTGACTTGACAAATTACCTAACTAAAAACAATGAACTAGAAAATAAATGATTACATCAATTGAAACTTTAAACTAATAATAATATGAGCTTTTTTTCTTTGATAGTTGAAATTTAAATGCACAAGCTCACTTTCTATACTACTAATACTGAATATACTTGATTTTTCGATGTTTTTTTTTTAAGAATAAGCTAAAGTAAATACATAATAATGAAAGACTTTATCAACTGAAATAAGCTAATTAGGTAACCGATCAAATCAATTCTCGATGGAAGGGTAGTCAAAAGAATGATAACAAATTCAAAGGGTTTTGGGTTAATATTAGGGGTAAATCAATAAAAGGGTTGTTAGGATTAAAAGGGTTCACTAGAGGTTAATTATGTAGGTAGGCTTTTAGTGGTGTGAATGGGTTAAAACCTAGGTGCCTTTATCATCTCAGTATATCAAATCATAGATGTGGTCTTAACATGTATAAACGAGGCAAGTTCTAGAATAACAGTTTAAAGTTGACACACTCATAATCAATAAAGTGAGCACGAAAATGAATATATGCTCTATAAGGCTCAAAATCTCACAAAAATTATGGGTGTTTTTGACATCAATCCTTATAAATTCCAAATTTCAAAGTAATACTCAAATTCAGTTCAACGACCTATTAATTTTTAATTTTTAGAAAGTAGACTTATCATGCTCGATTCTCTAGTATCCTTCAAATTTAATCATCAATGCACAATTAACTATGACTTACTCTAAAACATATCAATACAAATCATAAATCAATAGAAATTTCATCCTAATTAGTAATATGAGAAAAATACTTGAAAACACGACTAAATTCAGGATTTGAGAATAATGCAAAAAGTCAGGTATTTTTACCCCCACACTTAAGATGTACATTGCCCTCAATGAAAAAAGATAGATAAACAATTATGTAATAATAAAATCAAAAGAGAAGGGGAGAAGTAACACTTCCTGAATTTTTGGATGAAGTCTATGAAAAGAAACCAAATAAGATTGGTGGTGAACGTGGGGAAGCATCTCGAACCATTTGAAATTGAATCCTCGAAGTAGCCAGCTTGGTTTTATTGTATCCTAAGCTAAATCTAAATGCCATTGAGAAAAAGGATAAAATAATAAAGGAAGTAAAAATATAAATATAAATATAAATATAAATAAAAGTAAATAATTAAATAGAGATAAGGTCCACGCTCATGTGCCTAGTCGTGGTGTCTACACGGCTACGGCCACGGCCATGTGCAAGGCCGTGTGGGTATGGAAACCTATGCCTAAATACGAAAAGAAATAAAACCAAATTAATTAGTATTAGTAGTACTCGGGTTGCCTCCCGAGAAGCGCTCATTTAAAGTTTTGATCTAGACTTACATTGTGCGCACAATCATGGTGGTTTGAGGAGGTGAAAATCCTTTCTCATGCGATCAACTCGGTTTTGGATATAAAGTTTAAGTTGAGTAATGTTTACCTCAAAAGTGTTGAATTTAGGATTGCTTACCTCGACTATGTCGTATAGGAAGACATTAAGTACCTCAAAAGTGATTTCTTCATTTGTCTTGATGTCTGAATTGGTGATTCGAGGGTCTTCCTTATTCAACAATACCTGATCTCCTAATTTGAAGTGATTCATTGTTCCTATCATTTCGTCTAAGGGCTCCTTCAGTTTCACTTCGTGCAGTTCCTATTCCACTTTGATTTGTGTTTCCTACTCTTTTAGTTTGTCAACCTTAGGTCTTTGTTCCTTATGTATTTCTTCTTTGTTAGCACGAGGTCTAAGATCTAGCTCAGCTAAGTGATTTCATGATGCTTCTTGTAAAGAAGGTTGAACCAAATGATTGCCAATAGAATTAACGTTCATACCTTTATTACTTGATGTCCTAGTTGAGTTAAGAGCTTGAAGAGTGATTGTTTTGTCGTCTACACGAAGTGTGAGTTCACCGAATTCTTCCTCTGTGTGGTCTTTCGTTATTGCATCGGGATATGGCACACGAGGTTGGTACTCTGTAATTGTCGATTTTGGTAATGGCACACCTCAACCTTACCTTTTCTTACCACAGGTTCTTCCCTTGGGTTTGGTTCCACTAATAATTCACTGTTATGAGCTTGTACGGCTTGGGGCCCATGATTCGGCTCAAGTTTGTAGCCTTGTGGTGTTTCCTGTGGTGAAAGTTGAACAATTTGATTATCAACTGAATTTACTTTCTCACCTTCATCACTTAATGTCCTGGCCGAGTCAAAAGCTTGTAGACTAATTGATTTGTCACCTCCACGAAGAATGAGTTCTCCTGTACCAACATCAATTTTAGTCCTAGTAGTTGCTAGAAAGGGTTTTCCTAAAATTAAAGGAATCGAATTGTCCTCATTCATACTGGGAATATGAATTTATCAATTTTGATTAGAATATTTTCTATTATAGCCCTAGGAATTCTGATAGTTTTATCAGTTAACTGAATGCTCATCCTAGTTTGTCTGGGTTTCCTTAGACGTAGTTGTTTAAACATTTTATAAGGCATAACATTGATGCTTGACCCTAAATCAGCTAAAGCATTATCAATAGATAAACTACCAATTAAACATGGAATTGTAAAGCTCTCTGTGTCTTTTTTCTTCTGTGGTAGTCTATTCTGTAACATTGCTGAGCATGCTGCGTTTAATTCCACGTGGTGCTCCTCGTCTAATTTGCATTTGTTTGTCAAGAGCTGTCTTAAAAATTTCCTCGAGTCTGGTGTCTAAAAAAGAGCTTCAAGAAGAGGTAAGTTAATATGTAATTTCTTTAAAAGTTTAAGAAACTTACTGAACTGCTCCTCTGAACCATCTCTTTTCATTGCTTCGGGATAAGGTATGCGAGGTTGGTACTCCTTGATTATCGGTTTCAACTTTTCTTGTGTTACCTCTACCTTACCTTCGTCTACCTTGGCTTTTTGTATTGGATTGGGTTCACCTAACCCCTTACTGGCATGGGCTGAGATGGCTTGAATTTGCTCCTTCGGTTTAATCTCGGTGTTACTTGGTAGACGTCCTTGCGGTCGTTCTGACATTAGCTTTACGAGTTGTTCGACTGCATTAGTGGCTGCCTTGAGTGACTTAGTAAATTCCCCAAATCGGTTCTCGTTGCTTTTAAGTGTTTTCTCAGTTTCTTGAAAATGATTTTCGTGTTTGCCATGAATTTTGTCAAGATCTCTTCAAGATTCGCTCTCTTCTTGTTGGTGAGGTGGTTGTTGAAACTCGGAGGAAGTTTTGATCTTTGGCTATTTTGATCATCCCGAGAAATTGGGATGGTACTTCCAACTCAGTATTATAAGTGTCACTATAAAATTATTTTGATATCTAGAATAGTTACTTATATAGTGAGCTTGCTCGTTTTCCATGCCATATCCATAGGGTGGGTACTCGTGGATTCGCCACGCCTCCTAGATTCAAATCATATTGTATTTACGGATGTACTGCGAGGACTATACCAATCATCAATCTTTTATTCATCATCTCTAATCGATTAGATAACCCGGTGACCACGCCGAGGTTGATGACACTAGTCATTTTAGTAGGAATTGTCCTCATGACTTGCCATCGATAATTATTCAATGCCATCTTTTCCATAGACTAAAATTTTCTGCCAAAAGAAAAATAGAGGAAAAAATTAGCAAAGTAAATAATAATAATAATAATAATAAATTGTAATAAAAAATTGGCTAAAGTAATAGAAATAGAGCTTTCTTAATATTTTAGTGGTCCCCGACAATGGCGCCAAAAACTTGATCGTGTCAAACAGTCGAGTTTTAATATTTATAAAGAATGATCGAACCTGTAGACTAACTATGAAAACGATTGAGGCAAGTGCACCTATCGAACAATAGTATAGTTTAGGCAAGATTATTTTATCATACCCAAAGGAACCTAAAAGTAATACTACTCACTTTCTTTCTATTATTTAGCCTAAAATATGGAGTGATTGGTTTATTAATGAAAAACTAAACTAGATGCAAAGACAAAAGAATGAAACTTTGAGAAAAGACTGTGGAAAAACTCAGTTGATTATGACGATACCCTCAGGAAGAATCCACCTATGACTTCTCTTGTTATCTAACTTTTAATTCATATGACTTCTTTACTTAGCTTGATCCGTGAGACTCCCTAACCTATATTAAACCCTCTCTCGAGGTGAATAACGTCTAACCTTAGTTTAATTAGTGGAACTCTCATTCTCTTATAATAACCCCCTAAGGATGCAGTAAATCGATTAATGGACTCCCATATAGGTTTCACCCTAATCCGGCAAAATCTCGTCACCCTATCTCTAGGCGTGTGGTCAACTCTACTTAATTATGCTAGATCTACTCTTAGGCAGGGTCTATTCCTCCTCTACCTAAGCACATCAAATTAAATTAAGCAACATAGCTAAGAATAAACTAAGTACTTATCATAAAATTTAGAAATCAAATAACAAAATCAATCATAGGTTTTCATCCCCTTCAGGTATCTGAAGGCTTTAGTTCATAACAAAATAAGAAAACATCTCAAGAGAAAAGATAAAACAAAACATAAGAAATCCCTAAAACACCCTAAAGGAATTGAAGAAGAGATCCTTTATCTTGAGTAGAACTCCGGCTTCTTGAGATGGATCAACTGGCTATCTTCGAGTAATTTCCTGAGTAAAAGCTCTGGTAGAAAACTCTACCTAAAACTTCGACCCCTGTTTCGGCTTTTTCCGAACTCCTCTTTTTAGTTGCTACCTTAGGTGTTTTTATAGGCTTTGAGATGCTTTACTTGGCTCCTAAGTATCCTAATTCAAGTAGAATTCCTCCTACAATGTTTAAGTAGACTTAGGAATGTGTTTCTTTGCCTCCAAGCATCCAAATCCGAGTGAAATTGCTCTTTCCCGCGGTAGGGGCACGGCCATGGTACACGCCCGTGTAAATCGTCTTCAGGCCGTGTCTCGATTCTGTCGATTGAGGCACGGTCGTGTAAATCATGGCATGGCCGTGTGAAGTAATTTGATGAGGCACGATCGTGTGGCTTGAAGTCCAGGCCGTGTCGATTTCCTCTTTGGCCCAAATTGGCCCGTTTTAAGCCTATTTCTCGTTCTTTTCGTTCTCGAGTGCTTTCCTGAGTATAAACATGAAAAGAAAGGATTAAAAGCACCTTTTTACATAAATCAATGGCTAAATCATCCAAAAGCATACTAAATATGGCGCTAAAATATGTTACTTTTACGGTTTATTAGGCGCCACTTACGGAGCAAGGACGTGGCGTTATTAGCAGGAAAGGGAGTCCAAGGTTCAAGTAGTGGCATAGTATTTTATTGGGGTATTTATTTTGTAGATTGGACGGCCAGAGTTTGTGTTGGATTTGAACTCTAGCTTTGGAGAGTTTGAATTGGTCTTGTGAGATGGTTGTGGAGGAAATCAAGGAGGGATAAGGGGAGAGTATCTTAGAGAAAATTTAGGATAAGATTGAGGAGTTATTAGGGAGAAATGTTAGGAGCTAAGAAGTGTGAAGAGTTAGTGTCATTTTTGGAAGTGGAAAGGGTATAAATTTGGCTTAGGATGGTAGATGAATGCCGTTTTTGGGTCTTTTACGGGGTATTACGAATTTTCATTGTGGCTTTTGGCATTTGGAGGGTTCTGCAAATAGGTCAGTCTTTCTTTTTTTTTTACCGAATATCCTATAGTTACCTTCACGCAAGCACATTTGATCCTTTTCTTTTCTTGTTACCTTTTCCTAACCCTCTAAAGTCGAATAATTTGACCTTCCCTTTGCCAAAATTCTTTTTGTGCTATCACTATTTCTTCAACCTAACCGATTCTTGTGTAAGTACTTTACTCTTTAATTTGATCTTGCTAGAACCGACTTCTCCTCTCCCTCACTCTTTATAAATCGATTTTTGTAGGGGATTGATATCGAATCTCTATTCTTCAGATCTCTGCTGAATTACTCTTTATGCGTTTTAGGATTTGGGTAAGTATTCTTCACTTTTGGTTTTGAAAGTTGGTCGAATGGTCGTAAGTAATGTAAGGGTGACTTAAGATGGATATAAGTCACTTATGGTTCAGTTTTTAATAATTGAGATTGATGCAGATTTAGGAAGTACTCGTGATTAGTGATCGAGGAAAAGCTATTAAGGCTTGGTGTTTCAGGATCGTGGCTAAAGAGATCGCAGCGCGTTTGTTATCAGGTGTGTACATACACTACACACACATTAGATTGGCAGAAGTCAAAATGCCAAAAGCCAAAAGTTTTGGCTATGGTAGTCTTGCAAGTGCGCGAAAACTCGTAAGGGAAAATCGATACATTATTAGAGACCCCATGAGTTGTCTCATAGACTTGGGCCGTGTTTTGGCCAATTAGGCCAGAACGGGTAGGATAGGCCCAATGGGCTGTAGGCTTAATATAGGTGAATTTGATAAGTTGGTAATAAGTGATGAACTAGTCATTCTGGTTACATGGCTTGGAATTGATTTGGGCCAGACGGGCCATATGAATGTAATTTGGGCCTAATGGGCCATACGAATGAGATTGGGCCTGGTGGGCCATATGAACGTATGTTAATTTGTTGGGCTTTGTAAGGGGTTGTGGGCTTAGTATTTGGTAAATTGCTGAACCTTGCATAAAACTTTAATAATTAACTAATTGTGACCGTGGACAAGTCATAAGGTTAAGGTGTGGCAATGGGTATATGCATGTCTAGGATTGGATCTAGGGAGAGCTTGGTACTTAAGCGGTTTTAATGACTCACCTCCTCTTCTCTGGAATCCTACCTAGTGCATAGCATTTGTTCACTTTAGCCAATGAGGACTTGATAACGGGCCAAGGTAAGTAATAGACCCGAAACAAGGAGAAATGACCGAAATGCCCCTAAAGACGAAAATGACTAAGATGCCCCTATGTGTTGAATGTAAGATTTATGGATGTTACATGTACATTTGCTACATTCATATGATATTCTGTTAGGTTGCACATGGGTTGGGAATTATGGAACGGAGGAAGTATATGAGGATCGCATGGTTGCTTGACGACCGTGGATCTACCGATGGCTTTTTAAGCCTATTATATGATTAGTAGCTTTGCTGCAATGTTAGGTAGTATCGCAACCGAGCTACCCTTGAAGTGTATCGGATGGGTGGGTCGATTTAGAAATCCCCATAGAAGTGTTTCGGTTGAACGAAGACGAAGTGTACCAGATAGATTATTTGGGGAGGGTTTGCACAGCATTGCATGTACGATATTATTATGTTAACAATATGATATGTATGTTATTTGTTTGACAAGGGTCGTACACACTGAGTTTTCAAAACTCACTCCCTCTTTTGTTTTTATCAAGTGATCCGCAGTAGGCAGTTCGATGGATGGGGGGACTCAGAGGTGGCCAACTAGCAAGACGATTAGACCTGCTATTCTTAATATCTAAATTCTAGATTTTGAGTTATTTATTTTAAGTTATTTTATTTCAGATTGTAAAAATGCTTTCCCTGTAGTTAGTATTCCATTACTTCCACTATGCATTGAAATTTTGAAACAAAACCTAGATTTATTTCTTTTAAGCATATTTCAAGTTTTTGAAAATAATTGTGTTTTAAGAACGAGCTTCCGCTGTCAAAGGAAATTTTTTTACATAGTAACAAGGAAATGGTTTTTTGGATACACCTCATTTTGAAAGCAAACTGGATTTTACTTAACTTTTCTTTAGAAGGGTTTTCAATAAAAACAAGGTTTTCGCAAAAACACTTCAATGTGACATGTCAAACTCGAGCCAAACTTATAGGCCGGGTTTGGGTGTTACACCAATGATATGTGGAATCAGCAATGATACAACACATTTGATGAACTCATCAAGTGTATAAGATAGCTCATCAAACATACGGATCGTATTATCAAGCCAAAATTCAGCTTGCTCGGCATCATCATCAACAGTGGCTCTAAATTCTTCAGCTCTGTGTTTCCTGATTCTATCAACCGGTGGCTTATTCATTCGTACTGGATCAAAAACATGTGGTATAATAGGTATTTGAGGAGGAATCGGTGGGGGAGATGGTTGTGGGATAGCCGGATTTGTACGAATGTACTGTGTAAACCATTTGTTCATCATCTGATAAAAGCCTTGTCTAGCCCCACTCTCATGGCTACTCGAAATTGGCCTAGAATCAACTGGCAATGCCCCCTGAGTAGGAGTGGGCACATTACTTTTACATCATCTGCTATGGCTCGATCGGGATCCATTTACTATATAAAAACACATTTCAATTGTCAGGAATCATCACACTATCGTAGTCTATAAATATGGAATGTATAGCTAGACTCACACACGCTACGTTAGTCTGAGAATCGACTAAACCATAGCTCTGATACCAATAAAATGTAACACCCCTAACCCGTAATCCATCTCCAAAATAGGGTAAGAGGCATTACCAAACATGTCAAAACTTTTACAATCATATTAAAACAAAAGACACATCATTATCATATTATAGCAACTCATATACATAAAGTTCTTTAAATTGGTCTACGAGACCTTAAACATGCATTAGAAAGGGGTCGGGACTAAACCGAGCACATACAAATTTTTTTGAAAATCATACATTTTTCAAAGTTAGAGAGGTCACACGCCCATATGGGTAGGCCGTGTGCCTCATACGGCCTCAGACAAACCCGTGTGTCCAAGCCATGGAAAAACAGGGCATACATACTAACTTGTCCACACGATCGAAGACACGCCCGTGTGCTTAACCCGTGGTCAACACTGACTTATTTCACAGGACCAGTCACACGCCCGTACGTCTAGCCCGTGTACGAGTCTAGCTTGTTTTAATTTGCAAACTTAAGAGACACGATCGAGCCACACGCCCATGTGCTCAACCGTAAGGGCAAATATAGGCCATTTGCAAGGCTAATTTGTCACCCACACTTTAGGTCACACCTACAAGCATCAAACCATTCCAAAATCATACCCTCAATGTATTCAAAACACACCAAAACATGCATGTTTTACCTCTTAACAACATCATTCACTTCATATACAAAACCTAACACAATCATACTAATTCAAAAACACCAACTTCACCATAAAGACATATTAATCAATCATCATTTTAATCCAATTCAATTCATAGCAATTACCCATCATTGCATATCCAAAATCAACCATGAACTCACATATATATGTACCATTCATTTAGCTACTTTTGAGCATACTAAAACTTACCAACTTATTCATCAACAAGCATGAACAAAACTCATTCATATACACATCCATTAACTAGCCATATCACATGGCTATTTTTACACATCACAAACCATATCATAAGTTCTCTAGACTATACATGCCATACTTTAATATATACATTCTCAAAAGGTACCAAAATGTAGTTAGATAATATGGTGATGATTCTCGAAAATCCCCGAGCTTCTCGTAGCTTTAAAAATCTATAAAGCAATCAAACAAACAAATACAAAGTAAGCTTTCATAGCTTAGTAAGTCATAAGCAAATAAAGAACAATTAAACATTTGCATTTAAATCAACTAACCAAAATCACATATACATTAAACAACTACATAATTAAAATGTTTACAACTCAAATATTATCACATTTACAATATCCATATAACATCAACTTTCAAACTCACATATACTAATAAAAACATATAAATTTATCTTTTACTATTTCCAATTCATGTATCCATCATAATCATATACTTACCTTGTTCCCATATACATATTACAAAGCACATACCTGAATCTTTGAGTTCGTTTTCACATCTGATCTCATCTCGATAATGCCCATTGAACCATTCGGAATTGATAAGGATACTCGGATAGTCGAAAGACTTGTACAATGCCAACATCCCAGATGTGGTCTTACATGTAATCACATATCGATGCCACTGTCCTAGATAGGGTTTTACACGAATCAAATACGATGCCAATGTCCTAGACATGGTCTTACACGTAAACACAAGTCGATACCAACATCCCAGACATAGTTTTACATGAAAACACATATCGAAAATCCTATGTCATGACATATGTATCCTAACTATTCCTAAGGTTCGTACGGGGCTTTCGGACGTCGTATCTCAAACATTTCAGGCTCATAAATATTTCTCCCATGTTCAATTCATTTTAGCATATGAATTTACACAAATAATAATTCAATTCGGCACTAATAATTTAGATACAATAGAATTGAACAACATTATTTACTTATGAACTTACCCTGGATATTGACGGATGAAATCGACTACTCAACTACTCGATTACTTTCGACTTCCCCTGATCTAATTTTGATTTCTTTCACTCTTGATCTAAATAAATTCAAATTTAACTAATTTAATCACACATTCATTCAATTTAATCCACAAACACATATTTAGGCCTTTTTACACTTAATCCCCTAAAATTTACATTTTTCACAATTTAGTCCTTATTTCATAAAACACAAAATACACATAATTTCACTATTTCTTGCTTAGGCTAAATCTTCCTCATTCTCATACAAATCCATACATTTCATTTATTTCACATTTTAGTCCCTCAAAATATTATTTTCATAATTTAGACCAAATTACTCAAATTTATCAAAAATCCAAAGACAAAATATGTTAATCTATCACATATCTTTTATTTTCTACCATCAAACAACAAAAATCACAAGCTATCATCAATGGAAAAACACAAATTCATCATCAAAATAAAAATTAAAACATTGGCTTTGTAGTACTCGAAGCAATGATCACAAAAACGTAGAAATTATCAAAAACCGAAACAAAAACATACCTTAATTTTGCTTATAAATGACCGAACCCTAGCTATCCTTTTTATTTTTCTTTTTATTTCAATTTCGGCAATACAAGGATGACAATGGCCACATTTTATGATTTATTTTATTTTAATATACATTATTAACCTTTTACCAAATTAACCTTTTAAATTAACATTAAAATTCCACTAATATATGTCCATCTTTTTCCATGGATTAATCCAAGGGTCTAATTGCAACATAAGGACTCCATATAATCAAAACCATAACAAATAGGCACTTAATCAATTAGAATGCAACTTTTGCATTTTTTACGATTTGGTCCTTTTTGCAAATTAAGCACACAAACGATCAAATTAAAACACAGAAATTTCACACATATCAATTCACATACTAAAAACACAGAAAATAATAATAAAATATTTTTTGACTAGGATTTGTGGTCTCAAAACCACTATTCTGACTTGGGTCTAAACCGGACTGTTACAGCTCGAGGAAACAAATATCCTAATTGAACTCATCGACTTTAATCAAACTTACCTGAGGAAAGAAAACTACTATATAATTTAAGCTTGTGCTCTCACCATTTATACCCTTGCCGATGTTAATTTCTTCCACCAAAATTAGAGAAATCTTGATACCAGAATCACCACATTCCTATTATCGAATCCAGAAATACAATCATACTAAACATAGCCATCACAGACCAAAGAACATATTTTAAAGATGAGCCATGTTTGATAATTTACACAATAAGGATGATAAGAAAACCCAATCACAACACCATACCGAAAGTTCGAGAACATAACTCATAAGAAAATAATACTGAAGATTTGGATAATTTCTCAGAGAAAACCAGAAGAAAAACAATACTTACCAACTCTAGAATTCCTTTGAAACAGAGTTAATACACCTTCCAAATATTTATATACAAGACATAATAACATCCAGTAGAAATAGAAGAATAACCTCACATAATTTTTTTTACCATTGTCTTTACTCTAACATATTAGAATAGAATCTCGAAGAGATAAGGTAACGCCAATCATAAAATAAGCAGACCATCAGTGCTTTCATCTAACACTAGAGTTAGCTAATATTCTCACTCGATAAGAATTTCATCAGAAAACAGACAATCACATAAACCCCTGAGGATGAATGAATATATATACAGACTACTTAGAAGAGATCATTGCAATCTATTCAACCATAATTGTTATACTTAGACATCTTCACAATTCAAACATCATTTCTCTATCTAATTCTGTTATCTTGAACCCCGTATTATTCCACTCACTAACGAAAACCAATTAGGGAGAAATTTCAACAAACATATCTTTAGACTTCATACCTAATTGCTGAGACTAACTTTTTCTTTATCCGTGACATTGCATAATCTTTATAATCTTTAAAACATTCTTATATTTCTTCCAAAATAGTTTTCACTTTCCAAACTATTCTCAACTCTGTATGCATTACTAATTATTTCACCACTGCACTCTTTAGTTTCACACTTATAGACTTATTCAACATGATTCTCATAAATTTTCATTATAAAGCAACACTGGTAAGGGGGTGAGGTCGTAAAGCCTTTAACTTGACTCTCATAAATAGACGTATATGACTATGCATTCATCATCAACGTAATATCATCATAATCACATAATTCACTCTAAGCAAATTAATATACTTATTTATTTTACAAATATTTTCTGTCATCCATAATTTCAAACGATGAATTTACTTAATTAAATTCCAACACTTAACTTCAGTATCACTTACCAACACTTGTCAAATCAAAGAACGTCTTACCTGTTCGAGTACGTCATGTACTTGACGGCATAGTCCAACTATGGTCTTACACAAATTTTACCATGGCCCTGCCAGGGTCTTACACGCATCATAATGCCATAGCCCAGCTATGGTCTTACATGTCATTACGATTCCATAGCCCAGCTATGGTCTTACACATTATTACAATGCCATAGTCCAACTATGGTTTTACACGTACACACATGTACTACCATGGTCCAACCATGGTCTTTTGTCCACAATGCCATAACTCAGTTATGGTCTTTTCATTAAAATGCCATAGCCTAGCTATGGTCTTACATTCCATACTTTGCCACAGTCAAACCATGGTCTTATCCATCAATTCCTCATTGAATGATCGTACTCATTTCCTACATTTTACTCAATTTGATCCTCCAATTCAATTTTCATACTATTATAATATTCATGGTTCAATAACAAAGACATAAACAAAACATTATATTATCTCAAATTTAACAATAAAACATAAGATTCAACCATATGAACATACTGACTACACTTATTCAAGCAAGTGTACATAAACACACATTTCATCAATTTGTGTAAGTGCATTCACTTAATCAAATATGTTATGTAACACCTCTAACCCGTAACCGTTGACAAAATAAGGTTACGAGGCATTACCTATCAAATCACAGTATACAACATAAATTTATGCATTCATTCTCAAACACCATTCAATTATAATCACATTGTCCCTTATAAGGGCCTACGAGGCCTTAAACATGCTTTAGAAGTGGTTCGGGACTAAACCGATAACTTAGAAAAATTTTGGAAACTTAGAAAAATTTCAAACATATAAGGGTCACATGCCCGTGTGAATAGGCCGTGTGCCTCACACGACTCTAGACACACCTGTGTCTCAGGCCATGTAAAAACAGGGCATACATACTGACTTGGATCACACGACTAACCACACGTTGATGTGCCTAGCCCATGTTGTAACATCTCGGTTTAGACCCTAGTCAGAATAGTGGTTTCGAGACCATAAATTTGAGTCAGTATAATACTCTAATATTATTTTCTATGCCTTCAGTAAGTGATTAAGCATGTGTGGAAGTCTCATATGAAAATTTGATTATTTGTGTGTTTAATTTGAGTAAAAGGATTAAATCGCATAAGTCATAAAAGTAGCATTCTACTTGATTAGTGATCTATTTGGTGTGGTTTATTAAATATGGAGGATTTATATGGAAATTGGCCATAAGATGAGTGAGTGGACGAGAATGGTCTTTAATGACCTTATGTATATATGTTTTGTCTTATTTTATAAAAGGTTAATTATGTCATTTTTGTATTAAAATGTTTTATGATAAAAACAAAGTATGAAAATAGGCATTAATTCATTCATCTTTTGATTGAATATTAGAGAAAGAAGAAATGGTTTAATTCTTTTAATTTTTGGCACTTACGAGCTCTGATTAAGGTATGATTTGACTTTGGTTTTTGATGATTTTTATGTTTTTGAGATTGTTGCTTAATCTACTATCAAGCCCATGTTGTAATTTAAAGAATTGATGATGTCTATGAGATGTGCCATTGATGAAATGGTGAGCTTTGTGATGAATATTGGTGTTAAATGAAAGATATGTGTTGAATGAACATGTTTTGTTCTTCAATTTTTGATGAATTTAACTAACTAGGGCTAAATTGAGAAAATAAAATTTTGACTGACTAATTTGTAAAATAAATGAAATGTGTGGGCGTGTATTAGCATGGGAAGAATTCGGCTAAACATATGTGATATGAAATTATGTAATTCAAACCCTACCAAACGTTAGGACCGAATATGGGTCGAATTCTGGAGAAAACTTTTGAAACCCATTTTAAAATCCAATTTAAAATTTGTTGAAAAATTCTCGCTTTCGGTTATCTTGCTAAAGTCATACTTGGATTAAATTCAAAATTTATTTGAAGTCAAGTCATTATACCAATTTTTAATGTGTCCATTGACACGATAAAACATTGTCGTGTTGATTTAGGAAACATGTGATTTTGATTCGATTTTTAATAGTGTAGTTAAAACCAAGTACCGACATATGCATAGTAACAAAAATAAAGTTTATGGAGGCCTTATTACAACCCAAATAAAAACAAACCAATAATAAAATAAAATAACTAAGTTTAAGTTCATTTAATTTAAGTCCACCGCATGGCCACCTCGAGTCCTCCTATCTATATCCGCGATCTATGCATCACCGAAAAAATAATGGAGAAGGTGAGTCACCAAGACTCGATATGTAACCCTTCCCGCTTTAAAACATTTTCATACACAACACATAACCATTAATATGCGAATATTAAGTACCCATCCTAGCCATCCAAACGCCATCGCTCACCCCGTTGTGGTACCAAACCACCGGTGGTGCCAAACCACCGGTGATATATAGTCACAATGTGTTACCAAAACACCGGTGTCCATAGACACAGATTATTTGATGGGGCCAACCCATCGTGTGATACCAAATCACCGCGGGCGATCCCATATCTCAAGTGGGGCCAACCCACGGTGGTGTTAACCACGGGACAAGTCGCTATGAGGTGCCAAACCTCTGGAGGTACCAAACCTCACGGTGACCGTAGTCACGGTGTGTTACCAAAACACTTGGTGCCCGTCGGCACAATAATATCGCCCCTCCACTCACTAATCCCACATCACCAATATACATATATGTTTCATGCCATCACATGCTTAAATCTCATGCATCAATACATTATGCTTACCAAAAGCATCAAATAGCATATTCAAGCAGTACTTACAGAATTGCCAACTATACCGATATGGTATGATATTCAATGCTACAATAACCGATTAGCATTCACAATATTTAACACATTTAATAAGTAATATGTGTGTACACACCGTCACCACCGGATAGTCTAAATCCGAAAAGAAGAGTCGACCACCCTAGATCTATCGCCTCTATATTCGCCAAGACATGAGTTAGTACATTCACCAAATCAAACAATTTAAAGGGTTCTCCTTTTGAACCCGAATCCTTACCCGAAAGTCTTGAGTATCGCCTTTTGTTTCACCACCCTAAAATCGGCACTCAATAAGTTAGTAGCCTTCACTAAATCGATTAACAACTAACTAACTAAAGTAGATCTTACCATTACTTACCAACTAAATAACAGAGAAAGGAGGGTCGGATCTCATCGCTGAATCCGGAGTTCCTAGATGGAATCGGTTTCAAAGAGTGGTTAGTTTTCGCTTGCAAATGCTGAAATTTCGCTTTTCTCCAACCTACAAGTCGTCAAAGAAAGAGAATATGGAAAGAGGGGATCGCCATCACTTACCTTCTCAATCAATTGAATAAAGGAGAAATCCAAAGTGTCTATGCCACTATACTATTCGACCAAAGTGAGTAAATAGAGGGAAGAAAATCGGCACTTCCAAAGGGGTGTATTCGCCAAGGGAGAAAGAAATCAATGGAAGAAAAGGTGTTTAAAAGTTTTGGCTTAAAAGCTTTGAGAAGTGAAAAGAAATAGATCAATGGTGTGGGTGTAGGAGATTCGGCCAAGATCTAAAAAGAATGGTGTTGCCCTTTTTTTTCGGTTTTAAGAGATTGAGAAGAGAAGGAATTTTGTGAATGGGAATTGACTATTTGCACTTTGGAAGAGAAGAAAACAATAAACAAAAAATGGAAAATGTGCCTAAAGGAAATTCGGCACTCCCCTCCTCTAACAAGTCCTTGCAGTCCACTCCTACCAAAGGAGTTCAAAATTCACTCAACCACCTTGAATCACTCCAAGCCACTCACTCAAATTAATTCAAACTAATTGGAATTTAATTCCTAATAATCTCTTAATAATCCATACAATATCTCCTTTACCTTCTATTATCCATAGAATAAATAAAATCCCTTTAAAAGCTCATATTATCTTTTAATAATATATAATAAAAAAAGAGTTTAAATGGAGGAAGACTCTCCCACATGTGTCATCCAACATAATGCCAAAAGAGGGATTTTGTGACTCGAACCAAGGCTCTCCTTGCTCCCTTGGTGGCGTCACACTAGCTCCTAAGTGACCTCATTTTGCCACTTTGCCAAGGCCTTTTAGTGCCCAATTTCCTTCATTTATTCTTATAACACCCTCCTGCTAAGGCTCCCTACCTTTAAAGTTACAAACTGAAATTTTCTACCAAACCGCACACTCAAAGCCTTAAATTAAGCTCTATTATTCATAAATAATATCACAAAGTAGCTCATACATAAGAAAAATAATTAAATTCCAAATAGCCCCATTTTTGGGATGTTACGCCTCTACCCCTTAAAATAAATTTCGTCCAAATTACTCAACTAAAACAGATGAGGGTATTGTCCGTATCACATCCTCGAGGTTCCCACGTAGCTTCTTCCACACCATGGTTACGCCACAAGACTTTCACTAAGGGCACGCGACTTTCTCGCAGAACCTTCACATCACGATCTAAGATCCGAATCGGTTATTCTTCAAAAGATAAATCCGCATTCACCTCGATCTCCGCTACTGGTACCACGTGCGATGGGTCTGACCGATACCGTCTCAACATTGATACGTGAAAGACGTCATGTATCGACTCGATTCTTTGGCAACTCTAGGCGATAAGCTACCGTCCCACTCGCTTAAATCAGATATGGTCCGATGAACCTTGGGCTTAGCTTCCCTTTTCGCTAAACCTTAGTACCTTCTTCCAAGGCGACACCTTTAGGAAAACCTTATCCCCTATTGCATACTCCATTTCCTTGCGCTTAAGATCAGCATAGGACTTCTGTCTATCTGATGCTTCCTTAAGACGGGCTCGAATCACCTTCACTTTATCCTCAGTTTCCGTTACCAATTCTGGACCCAACACCTGTCGTTCACCCAACTCCGTCCAACACGTCGGAGTTCGGCATCTCCGTCCATACAGTGCTTCGTATGGTGCCATCTGAATACTCGCTTGGTAGCTATTGTTGTAGGCGACCTCGGCTAAAGGTAAAAATTCCTCCCAACTACCTCGGAATTCCAAAACGCAACCCCTCAGCATATCTTCTAAGATCTGTATGACCCTTTCGGATTGCCCGTCTGACTGAGGATGGAAAGCTGTGCTGAAATCCAATCGCGTACCCAACGCTTGATGTAACGCTTTCCAAAACCTCGAAGTGAACCTTGGGTCCCTATCCGAGATAATTGATACGGGCACACCATGCAATCTGACTATCTCGGCCACATACAACTTTGCTAGCTTCTGGAGTGAGTAATCCATTCTCACCCAGATGAAGTGAGTGATTTAATCGACGGTCTCGATTACCCAAATCGCATCTTTCTTCTCGGGCGTAAGGGTAGCCACGACGAAATCCATAGTTATCCACTCCCACTTCCATTGAGGGATCTTTATTGGTTGAAGTAACCACGATGGCAACCGATGTTCACTTAACTCGCGACATGTCGGACACCTTCCTACTGAACTCGGTCCACTTCACGCTTCAACCCGGCCACCGTAATCTGTTTAGTAGATCTCCATACATCTTGTCGCCTCCGGGATGCATAGCGTGTAAGCTGCTATGAGCATCCCGGAGAATTTTCCGCCTCAACTCCATATCCTTTGGCATACGAGGCCGTCCTCGAAAACATAACACACCATCACCAATCACACTATACCCTTCTAAACCACCATCCCGAACTTGCATCCTCTTAGCATTTAACCCATCATCCACTAACTATTTATCCTTAATTTCCTCGATCCATGTTGGCTTAACTTGAAGCTCGCCAAAAGGCTTCCATCGTCATATAAACTTAATCGAGCAAACATTGCTCTTAAGTCCGCCACAACCTTCCGGCTCAGCGCGTCGACCACCACGTTAGCCTTACGGATGATATTCGATGGAACGATCGTAGTCCTTTAACAGCTCAATCCATCGTACTGCCTCGATTCGATCCTTCGAGTCAAGATACCTCAAACTCTTGTGATCCGTGTAAATTACCGACTTCTCCCCATAAAGATAATGTCTCCATATCTTGAGCGAAGACGATCGCTGCTAACTCCGTGTCGTGAGTTGGGTAGTTAACCTCATGCGGTCTTAGCCGATGGGACGATAGGCTACTACCTTCCCATCTCGCATCAACACACACCCCAAACCAATGTGAGATGCATCACAATAGATCGTGAATAATTTCCACCTTTCAAGTTGTACTAGAACCGAGCTTCCGTCGAATCTTCCTCAACTTATCAAAACTTTCTTGTCGCTTCTCTAACCATACAAATGGAACACCTTTTCTTAGCAACTTAGTCAACGGCGCTGCGATCTGAGAGAACCCTTCCACAAACCTTCGATAATACCCCGCTAAACCCAAAAAACTTCGTATCTCTGCCACCGACTTAGGCGGTTTCCACTCCAACACCGCTTCAATCTTGCGGGGATCCACTCTAATCCCTTCCGCTGACACCACGTTGGATAGGTAATTCCTTCTATCACCTATCATAACCACTTCATCGTTCTCAGCCGTCTTAAGAACCATGCGCTTAGCCGCGCAATCCAAATTCGCCTGATACTTAACCAGCCAATCCATTCCAAGGATCAAATCGAACTCCCCAAACGGTAGTTCCATTAGATCAGCCACAAATACTACCCCTTGGAGTTCTAGGGGTACGTCTCTATAAAGTTTGTCTACCACTACAGAGTGACCTAACGGACTAACTACGACCATCTCCTAGAAGCAGCTTTGAGTTTAGGTCCAAAGTCTCTACCACACTACTACTACATATGAATGTGTAGACCCCACATCGATTAATGCATAATAAGGAAGACCAAAATTAGAAGCGTCGGTTATGACATCCGGGCCACCCTCCTCATGACGCCTCACCGCATAGACTAAGCCAGTGCTAGCCTCGTGTTGCTGAACCTCTTACAATTCCACGACCTCGCTTAGGACCGTTGCTTCCTCTGCCATTATCACGACCCCTCTACAAATCCCCACATTTCTATCCTGAGTACGGTTCTGCCCCTCTGACTGATTCCGAGCTCGCTTCCGGGGATAATCTCTGACCCGGTGCTCCAAAGACCCACACTCAAAACATCCTCTATCGCCGGTCGAACAACTTCCCCAATGGGTCTTCCCACAGCGGTTACACTGAGTCGGCCTCTGATTAGCAGTCATGGGCCTTGCCGCCTGATTTGGCCCACTTGGCCTAGCCTTTTTCTGGACACTACCACTAGATCCAGCTGACCCAAATCCTCTCTTTTGATTATTCCTACTATAATTTTGTCTCACAGCCTCCTTGATCCCCTCGGCTACCTTAGCCTTTTCCACAAGAGATGAAAACTCACAAACTTGCTGCGGGGCAATCAGTAACCTCAAATCATCTTGGAGTCCGTCCTCAAAGCAGACACAGCGCTCATGTTCAATAGCCACGATGCCCCTAGCATACCTACTCAGTCTTAAAAACTCCGCCTCATATTCCGCTACTGACTTAGTTCCTTGCACTAACCCTAGAAAGGCTTTCCTCTGAGCATCTGTATAACTGGTGCCCACATACTTCTTCTGATAGGTGGTTTTGAAATAATCCCAAGTCAGATCATCTGCCGTAGCGCCATCTCGAACTGTCAGCCACCACTGATACGCTTCATCCTTTAGAAGCGATACGGCCCCTTTCAATTTTTCTTCTTCAGTCAGGTCAAGATCATCCATGATCCTTTCAGTTGACTCTAGCCAGTATTCTGCTGCACTGGGTGCCACTCCTGACACACCCCGGAACACTTCCGCCCCGTTGGACCGAATTCGCTCGGGAACAGATTTTCGAGCTCCCAGATTTCCACTAGCTCCAGCCACCAACTCGAGAACTCGCAACACAGCTTGCGATACAGCCTCACCCCCAGTCTGATCCTGCTCCTCAACTCCAAAAGCTGGAGGTGGTGGTGGCGGTGGTACATCGTTTTCAGAACCTTGTCCCGACCTGACGGGTTCGGACAAATCATCCTACCCTACCACGCCCACGACGTCCTCGTCCCCTGGAACTCATTCTATCTACCGCACTTTTAATCTGATTAAGAAAAAATTTTATGCATTAGCATTTGTTCCACTTTCTTATTCGCTAAGAAATTTTATGGATAGAGTTTTAATCAGAGGTTCTTTCGAGCAAACAAGGTTTCAGTTTCCTAACCTAGTGCACACAAAGAAGTTCTTGCATCCATTCCTTAATACTTTCCATACCTATTCGCTCTTCGGACATTTACGCCCATTTCTAACCCAGAGGTATTTTCGTCTTTTTCCTCTGAGGTATTTTTGTGATAAAATTCGAGAGATTTCAAATTTTAATAAAACTGGTCACTTGAAATTTCCAAAACTGAAGAGCATTTCTAAAAATTTGTAAAATTTGAAGATATGGCATCATTTCGAGAACTAGGGGTATTTTGGTAATTTTGTCAATCAGGGGTAATGTTGTAATTTTTTTTTTTTTGTATTTCAAGGGTGTTTTAATAATTGTAAAACTCTGAGGGTCCCTTTTTGAGAATTTTCCTTTCTTAAAACGTTCTTTGTTTGCAAAAGTTCAAAAGTCAAGGTCATTTTGGTAATTTTGCGGTTTGAGGCGTTTCGTAATTTTTCAAACCAAAGTATTTTATTGATGATCTTCAAAGCGAGGTTGAATATTTGAAAAGTAGTTGGAATTTTGGACAAAATCATTGAGTTGATATTTTATGAACCAAGGGCATTTCCGTAATTTCCACAAATCGAACTTTTCGGGGAAAAACATTGTAAAAAGAGTTGTTCTTACGTTTGAAGGAGTGATTTTAAAAGTTTCAAAACCAAGTTTTGTTGTTTCATTCTTTTTTTCGAAAATCAAGGCTAATTCCCTTTCGGGTTTTAGTCATTATGTTTAGCCTATGACCGAGCCCTCTTGATCAGGGTGAACCCAAGCTACGCACCAGGCAGGTTGCGTGTGGAGAGGAGGTGAGTCACACGGACTGCTTAAATACCAAGCTCCCACCGAACCTTTCTAGACATGCGTACAGAGGTTACCACACCACTGAGCCCTCTGGGTTAGGGTGAACCCAAGCTACGCACCAGGTAGGATACCTGCGAAGAGGTGGTGAGTCACTCGGACTACTTAAATACTAGGCTCTTCCGGTTCCAATCCTAGACATGCGTACGGGGGTTACCACACCCTAGCTCAGTGACTTAGCCATAGGTTGGTTTAGTTCATTAAGTCTTATGTACTGTTTGTGTGTTTGAGTAATCTAACCCTAGGGTTCAAAAGTTCTATAAGTCTATTCTACGTTCCATGCTTCCTACCCTTCTACAGAATATAATTCACAAAGAGGTTTAGATGTACTTACCTGGGCGGATTGGTGCCGGAGACTCGGGCCATGCCGTTCAAAAACCCAAAAATACTTTAAAAAGGCCTACCAAAACATTTTTGGGCCTTGGGCCCCCACAGCCGAGTATTGAACCGGGCTCTGATACCAATTTGTAACAGCCCAAACCCAGCCCAAACGTTAGGACCGAATATGGGTCGTTACGGAGAAAACTTTTTGAAACCTATTTTAAAATCCAATTTAAAATTTGTTGAAAAATTCTCGTTTTCGGTTATCTTGCTAAAGTCATACTTGGATTAAATTCAAAAATTTATTTGAAGTCAAGTCATTATACCAATTTTTAATGTGTCCGCTGACACGATAAAACATTGTCGTGTTGATTTAGGGAAACATGTGATTTTGATTCGATTTTTAATAGTGTAGTTAAAAGCAAGTACCCGACATATGCATAGTAACAAAAATAAAGTTTATGGAGGCCTTATTACAACCCAAATAAAAACAAACCAATAATAAAATAAAATAACTAAGTTTAAGTTCATTTAATTTAAGTCCACCGCATGGCCACCTCGAGTCCCTCCTACCCATATCCATGATCTATGCATCACCGAAAAAATAATGGAGAAGGTGAGTCACCAAGACTCGAGATGTAACCCTTCCCCGTTTTAAAACATTTTCATACACAACACATAACCATTAATATGCAGAATATTAAGTACCCATCCTAGCCATCCAAACGCCACTGTCTACCCCATTGTGGTACCAAACCACTGGTGGTGCCAAACCACTGTGACATATAGTCACAATGTGTTACCAAAACACTTGGTGTCCATAGACACAGATCATTTGATGGGGCCAACCCATCGTGTGATACCAAATCACTGGCAGACGATCCCATATCTCAAGTGGGGCCAACCCACGGTGGTGTTAACCACAGGGACAAGTCGCTATGAGGTGCCAAACCTCTGGAGGTACCAAACCTCTGGTGACCGTAGTCACGGTGTGTTACCAAAACACTGGTGCCCGTCGGCACAATAATACTGCCCCCTCCACTCACTAATCCCACATCACTCAATATACATATATGTTTCATGCCATCACATGCTTAAATCTCATGCATCAATACATTATGCTTACCAAAAGCATCAAATAGCATATTCAAACAGGTACTTACCTGAATTGCCAACTATACCGATATGGTATGATATTCAATGTTACAATAACCAGATTAGCATTCACAATATTTAACACATTTAATAAGTTATATGTGTGTATGTACACACCTGTCACCACTGGATAGTCTAAATCCCGAAAAGAAGAGTCGACCACCCTAGATCTACTGCCCCTATATTCGGCCAATACATGAGTAAGTACATTCGGCCAAATCAAACAATTTAAAGGGTTCTCCTTTTGAACCCGAATCCTTACCCGAAAGTCTTGAGTATCAGCCTTTTGTTTCACCACCCTAAAATCGGCACTCAATAAGTTAGTAGCCTTCGGCTAAATCGATTAACAACTAACTAACTAAAGTAGATCTTACCATTACTTACCAACTAAATAACAGAGAAAGGAGGGTCAGATCTACTGCTTGTGAATCCCGGAGTTCCTAGATGGAATCAGTTTCAAAGAGTGGTTAGTTTTCTGCTTGCAAATGCCGAAATTTTGGCTTTTCTCCAACCTACAAGTCGTCAAAGAAAGAGAATATGGAAAGAGGGGGGATCGGCCATCACTTACCTTCTCAATCAATTGAATAAAGGATAAATCCCGAAGTGTCTATGCCACTATACTATTCGGCCAAAGTGAGTAAATAGAGGGGAAGAAAATCGGCACTTCCAAAGGGGTGTATTCGGCCAAGGGGAGAAAGAAATCAATGGAAGAGAAAGGTGTTTAAAAGTTTCGGCTTAAAAGCTTTGAGAAGTGAAAAGAAATAGATCAATGGTGTGGGTGTAGGAGATTCGGCCAAGATCTAAAAAGAATGGTGTTGCCCTTTTTTTTCGATTTTAAGAGATTGAGAAGAGAAAGGAATTTTGTGAATGGGAATTCGGCTATTTGCACTTTGGAAGAAAAAACAACAAACAAAAAATAGAAAATGTGCCTAAAGGAAATTCGGCACTCCCCCTCCTCCTAACAAGTCCTTGCCGTCCACTCCTACCAAAGGAGTTCAAAATTCACTCAACCACCTTGAATCACTCCAAGCCACTCACTCAAATTAATTCAAACTAATTGGAATTTAATTCCTAATAATCTCTTAATAATCCATACAATATCTCCTTTACCTTCTATTATCCTTAGAATAAATAAAATCCCTTTTAAAAGCTCATATTATCTTTTAATAATATATAATAAAAAATAAAAGAGTTTAAATGGAGGAAGACTCTCCCACATGTGCCGTCCAACATAATACCAAAAGAGGATTTTGTGACTCAACCAAGGCTCTCCTTGCTCCCTTGGTGGCGTCACACTAGCTCCTAAGTGACCTCATTTTGCCACTTTGCCAAGGCCTTTTAGTGCCCAATTTCCTTCATTTATTCTTATAACACCCTCCCTAAGGCTCCCTACCTTTAAAGTTACAAACTAAAATTTTCTACCAAACCGTACACTCAAAGCCTTAAATTAAGCTCTATTATTCCATAAATAATATCACAGCAGTTCATACATAAGAAAAATAATTAAATTCCAAATAGCCCCATTTTTGGGATGTTACAAATTATGTGTAATTGATACTTTTACGAAATAGGGACTAAAGTGTCAAAATGTGAAAATGTAAGGGCTATTTTGTAAAATGCCCTAAATATGTGTGTGTGGGCTAAATTGAATGAATTGGTAATTGAATGAGTGAATTTGAATGTGTATAGACCAAGAAAGGAGAGTTTCAGATCGAGATCAAGGCAAAGACAAAGTGCTCGATTAATCGACCGTTTCGATATATCGACGTCCGAGGTAAGTTCGGATATAATACTTGCTATTAAACTAGTATCTATGTGATGAAAATGAATGAATATATATTAATGGAATAGAATATGTTATGTACGGGTTCGAGTATGAGGCACTAAGTATGCGAAATTGAGTTGATACAGAGTTGATTAGCACTCTATGTGTGAAGCGATAGAAGCTACGGCTTTAATGATTAGCACTGTGTGTGCGAAATGATAGAATCTTTGACTTATTGAACTGGCACTGTGTCTACGATACTGATATAAGTTCGGTTTAACATACTTGCACTAAGTGTGCGGTGACGATTATGTTTTAGTTATGAAATTGGCACTAAGTGTGCAAATAAATCAAAGAAATAGCAAAGGTTGAGCGAGAGGTAATATCAAGCAATTGAGTAATGTGAATGGTGAGTAACTATGTGCTGATCAAGGTACATTTGAACCTATGTGGTTGATGATAGCCTTCAAAGTTGAAGGATGAGATACTTGAGCATATGGTTGAGATTGATGATGAGCCAAATTGTGCATTGATCTATGTGATGGTTTAATTATGTATTAATGTGGTATTATTTAGTAATATGTATTATATTACGAACTTACTAAGCTTTTGAAAACTTACTGTGTGAATTGTTTCTTTGTTTTACAGTGTCAGTAAAGCTAGCTCGGATTCGGGAATCGTCAGCATCTCTTTCACACTATTGGCAATCTATTTTAGTACCTTTGAATATGTGTATATTTGAATATGGCATCTATAGGCTAGTTGTTTTGAAACATGTTTGAGATGTGTAAATAGCCATATGATGTGGCTAGATAAATGCTGGTAATATACATGAATGATTATGGTATATGAAGTATGATTTGGTATGACTTGATGGAAATGAAATAACCATATGAATGGTAAGCTTAGTGATGGATTGATACTATAGGGATATAGTGAAATTTTGGATGGTTCAATCTTGGTTTTTACATGTGAATTGGTTGAGCTATTTAGCATGTAAGATGGTATGATAGAAATGAGATTGAATTGGGTTGTCATGATGAATATTCTAATGTGTTTTTGGTTGCTATCAATACATGGAAAAATACTTAATTGTGATTGTAGGGAATGACCCTTGTGTGGGTGGCAACTTGGCCTTGCAAATGGCCTACTTTGCATACACGTTCAAGGGACATGGGCATATGTCTCTACCACGTGGCTTAAGGGCCACTTCGAAGTGTACCTGGACAGGTTACATGGCCGTAGCACACGGGCATGCCTAGTGGCCGTGTGACCAAGTCAGTAGCTAGCCTAATTTTACACGGCCATGGCACACAGGCGTGCCTAGTGGCCATGGGAACAAGTCAGTATATAGGCTCTATTTTAGCACGGCCTAGACATATGGGCATGTCTGGCAGTCGTGTGAGGCACACTGCCTGACTGCACGGGTGTGTGACTTTGCAATATTGAAGATTGTTTAAAATTCTAAAAATTTTTGTAAGTGTTCAGTTTAGCCCTAACCTCTTTCTATCATGTGTTTAAGGTCTCGTAGACCTTGGTAAGGGACTATATGCTCGTATTTGAATATGTTTGATTGATGATTGACTTAGTGTCATGAAATGGATGTGAAATAATCTAATTGTTTGGTAATGCCTCTTAACCCTATTCTGGCAACAGTTTTTGGGTTAGGGGTGTTACATTTTATTGGTTTTAGAGTTATGATTTAGTCGATTCTCGGACTAACATAACGCGTGTGAGTCTAGCTATACATGCCATATATGAAATTGCAATAGTGTGATGAATCCTGATAGTTATAAATGTGTTTTCGTATAGCAAATAGATCCGATCGAGCAGTTGCTGATAATGTTGAGAGTAACGCACCTGCTCCCACTCAAGGGATAGTGTCGGCCACATCTAGGTCGAATGATAGTAGTGAGGGAGGAGAGGCTAAGCAAGCATTCTTTCGAGTGATGAGTGAGTGGTTTTCGGAGTTCGTTCGAATGAATTCGGCTGCTCCACAACCTCTACCCCCACAAGTACCTATTGTGCCACAAGTGATAGATCTGATCCGATTGAATAAACCTCTTGTGGATAAGATTTGTAAGTACGAGGCCAAAGAGTTTACGACCATAGCTGATGACGATGCTGAGCAAACTGAGTTTTGGCTCGAGAATACAATTCGGGTATTCAATAAGATGTCGTTTACCTCTAATGAATGTATCAAGTTTGCAGTTTCTTTGTTGAGAGATACGGCTTATAACTGGTGGAAAACGTTGATTTCTGTGGTTTCGAGAGAATGAATCACCTGGGATTTCTTTCAAGTTGAATTCAGAAAGAAGTATATCAATCAACGATTTATTGATCAGAAATGTAAAGAATTTCTCGAGTTGGAACAAGGTCGCATGTCTTTCTGAGTACGAGTAGGACTTTGTGAGATTGAGCCAATATGCACGGAATGTGTTTCGACCGAACTACTATGTGTAAACGCTTCATTGAAAGGCTAAATGAAGACATTAAATTGTTGGTTGGGATACTTGACAAAAGTTAATTTGTTGTGTTAGTTGAAAGAGCTTCGAAAGCCGAGGAGCTCAGTAAAGAAAAGAAGGAAGCCGATTTTGAAGCTCGTGATGAAAGAAAAAGATTGATGAGTAAGTCATCTCAACCTTCGATAAAGAAATTTAGATATGCAAACAATCGATCAAATGCTTTATTTGGACATACGAGTAGAGATCGTGCGAGACTAAGTGTTGGTCTGAGAACTCAAGCTCTAATTGAATCAAGTATTGGAACCGCTAAAAGCAATAAACCTGAGTGTAGACAGTGTGGAAGACATGTAGGAGAATGCTGGGGCAAGTATAACAATAGAGTTTGTTATAAGTAAGGATCACGAGATCACTTCGTTAGAGATTGTCCAAAGTTAGCTAAAGAAGAAGATGTTTAGAATGTGAGATCGAGTAACACAACGGCTAAGGTAGATCACCCAGAAATGTTGGGAATGTGAGTGGAAGTCAAAGTGGGACTACTGATACAGCTGTGAGATCGGAGGCAAGAGCACCTGTACGAGCCTATGCTAAATGTGCGCGAGAAAGGAATGACAAGTGTTCAAAAGATATAAGTTATGGATCTATGAAAAGGATTAAAAAGGAAATGTTCAATGAAAGTATACTTATGTTCACGAAATTGATGATTTCAAAATGAATTTTTTTCATGTACAATAACTTACCTTATGATATTTTAGGTGAATTATGTGTATATGGAATAACATGTGTAGTTGGTATGCCAAGCTTATGGTTGGATTATATCATGCTTAATGATAATATTATACATTAAAACGGTAAATGTACAAATGGAAATATGCTTATGTTCATGAAAAGGTTGTATGAATCAAAAGATGTATTTTCTAATGAAATGGTTTATCATATGGTTGATTCCTAAAGAGTTATGTATAAATACACTAACTTGTGTAGTGATGATGATGTTTAGGCTTGTGTCAAGCTTGTGGTTATGGTGGATATTTGTTTATGTCTTGTATTATGCAAATCAAAAGAGTAAGAAAAGGTAATGAAACAGTAAGTTCATAATTGAGATGTAATATGATGATATAAAAGGATTGATGAGTTAAAGGACTTACTTATATGTGAGAAATTTACTTAAGCTATGGATGAATTTATCTAGGTCATGGATAAACACGCTAATTCGTGAATTGATAATGTAATTAAGCTTATGCTAAGTAAGTAAATGTAATGGTTCATTGTCTTAAGAAAAGGTTGATGATTATGTAATAAAACTTTTAAGATCTTATTATGTTATGAATGGAAAGTATATGTGATGTTGATGGACCTACCCATTTATGAGTTGACGGTTATATTGTTGATAAACCTTGTAGTTGTAACAGCTCGTTTTTTAGTCAAATCAGAACAGTGGTTTTGAAACCACAAATTCAAAGTAGAAATATTTATTTTATTATTTATTTAAGGTTTATAGCATGATAGAATAATTGTGTAAAGATTTCATTAAGAAATTTTATTGATTGAGTGCTCAATTTGACTAGAAGGACTAAATTGCAATAGGTACAAAATTTGTGTTCTATAAGTTAAAGGTAGTAAATTGCTATGAATTTTTAATTAGAGGTCCTTAAATGGAAATTAGACCATTATGATTTAGGGTGGACAAAAATGGGCAGAGAGTAAGTGAATTTATAAAGTTTAGTGAAGGGTAAATTGGTAAATTGGTAAATAAAGACAAATTAACTAAATAAAATATGTCCATCTTTTTCGATTTAGTCCCTCTAGCCAACTTTTTTGAGGAGAAGACATAGCTAGGGTTTGACCAACTTTCAACCTCGATTGTAAGTCCGTTCTTGTCATGTTTTTAATGATTTCTACATTTTGAGATCGTGATAACTCGATCTAACTATTTCAATGACTAATTTGAAAGAAAGTTAAAGTCTAAAATTTTACCCATGTTGGATGTTCTTGTATTTCGATGTTTGATGATAGAAAATGCATGTTTGTTGTTGGATAAACAAAAATGCATGTTTGTTGTTGGATAAACAACATTTGTAAAGTGATTTTTGATAAAAAAAAGTAAAATAGGGACTTATTTGTTAAAGGTTATAAAATGTGTAGAAAAGTGTCAATAAATGAAAAATGTGGGTTGTTATGTGTACAAGTAATATTCGGCTAGGCTTGGGTTGCAATGAAATTGAATGAAATTCATTTTACGAGCCTAGGGACTAAATCATAAAATGTTCAAATGATAGGGGCAAAAATATAATTTTTCCATAATGTGATTTTGGACTAAATTGAATAGCTTGATGATTAAATGAGTTAAATGTGGTATTATAGATCAAGAAAAAAGAAGTTCGGGTCTAGATCGGGGGAAAAACAAAGTAATTGACGAATAGATTCCTTTTGCCATTTTTGTATTCAAGGTAAGTTCGTTTGTAAATAAGCTTTATTATAATTGTATTTTAAATGCTTTAATTTTACATGAATTGTGTAAATGAATTTATGGACACGTTCGACGATGTTTTGGCAAGGAAGAAATCCCAATCGAACCTTAGGAATAGATTAGGATACAAGTGACATGTCACTAGGGTATTATGTTATGTGATCCGGGTGCTGGTCCTGTAACACCCCAAACCCGAGTCCGTCGCCGGATTAGGGTCACAGGGTATTACCAGACGCAAGTACAAAAACCAAGCATACACACGAGTCATATTTGTGTATAAATACAAAGCATATAGCAAATTACATATTAAACACACATTCTTGCACATATTATGCATAAAGATCACACCTATAAATTTATTCGAATCTATATTATGTATATACCATCATATTTCCCAACAAATAAACATGTCACAAAGTTATACAATATATATACATGCTTTATAAAAAACATAACCCGAAACATAAGCATATTATCTTAAAATGATGTCCGAATACTAACGTAGATTAAACACTTTGCTTCACCATTCTATGTATGCATGTACTCAACTTAATGTCCACAAGTAAGTTCGGCATTAACCACTCCCTATTATAATCACACATATATCATTAAATTTGACTACATCGGAATGAACCATTCAAGCATGATTACGAATTCACTTAGTCATTCATCTCATACTCTATTCGACTAACAAATGCCATATAAGTTTTTACCCATTTCATGCACTACTCGAATACTTATTATATCCATATATAAACATGCTTATAATGTACTCATATGGTCAAACCAAATTACTCCATTTTATAACCTAATGCATACCAAAACATAGCAATTTATCACTAAAAGAATAACCGAATTATAACCAACAAGAACACCTATATGTCTTGTCCGAATATGCCATTCAAACAAATTCAACATGCACTCATTCCAACTTCCAAAACACAATTTGATACCTTTGAGATTACCTCATAACAATCATATTTATATATATGTATTTATGCTTATAAAGACCTCACAAGACAATCACACTTAAAATCCAAATATAAAGCATTGAAACCATTGACATTAAGAGTAAGCCATTTTCGCATGGCTAATATATAGAAGAACAAATTCATAGCTCAAAACATAGTCTAGCCTATACATGCCTTTAGTTCAAAATACAAACTCAAAAGTACCAAAATAGGTTGATAGTGTGGATGACTTTGTTGACGATCCCCTGAGCTTGTAGCTTGATCTAAATCTATAAAACAGAACGATGAACACACGGAGTAAGCTAATTTAGCTTAGTAAGTCTTAAACAATCATGATATACCAATTGAACATTCAAGCATTTTAAAACAATCAAGTAATAACATTGAATAAAATAGCTTAACTCGAGAGTCCTTCAAAACCGAATGCCTTTACCTCACTTAACATACCATTTATCATTTCCTTACCATTAGCACACAACTTACCAACTCAGCACCAAATTCAAAATATAAAACATCCTCTCTTTATGATCTATTCATAATACACATACATGAAACTCAATAAGTTCACATAAATATTTGAACAAGTAAAAGCCGTGTACATCCGAATTTCACCTCCATAATTACATAAACACATGTCCATTTAACCTCTCATATATCCAAGCATCTAATATCAATATTTCAAAGCTTAGTACTTAAATGATCAAATAATGCGGAATGCTAATGCTCATTTAGCTCAACCATCATCACTATTTTACCTTTAAACTTCAATTTATAATCTCATCATATAGTTCACATACAAATTAATAACTCTTTTCCAACTACTCATATTTTCGATACACATAATTCAATAGGATCATATATATATATATATATATATATACATTAAGTATATACTTTACACTTAGTAATTTCACATAAAAGAAAATATATTCACATATATATCAATTTGACATTTCATACATTCGTATACATGGCATCAAAGTAATCCCAATATGTCACATAAACTTAAGCATAAGGCTGAATATACAGGATCAATTAGTATCATTCGCGTCCGACAACTTAACACAAATATATATATTTACCTTAATGATCAAATATAGAAGATCAATTTAATAACTCGTAAACACTTACCTGTATGGTCGATCATACATATATAACTTGTAATATCAACTTACTTCCTCGATGATTACATAGCTAGAAAAGTTTATGTCTTGAAACTTGAAATTTCATCACCGGTTTAAAAACCTGCTAGGCGTAAGGCTGAATTACTCACCGGCATTAAGCCTGCTAGACCAAGGTCTGAAATTGAATCACCGGCATTTAGCTTGCTAGGCAATAAGCCTGATAAACTTTCACCGACACAAGGCCTGCTAGGCAATAAGCCTGATAAACTTTCACCGGTATAAGGCCTGCTAGGCTCGAAGCCCGAACATTCATATTATTGAGTCATCTCATTCACATCACATACTACAATTCAATATCACTTTCACACCTTACCAATATCACATATATCACATATAATTCAATATCACTTTCACATATTACCAATATCACATATATCACATATGATTCAATATCACTTTCACATATTACCAATATCACATATATCACATATGATTCAATATCACTTTCACATGTTACCGATATCACATATATCACATATAATTGATATCACTTTCACATAATGAACACAATTAAGTTTAACCACATTTCACTGCTTAAACACTAATCACATTCGATTTTGGCCAAATTTCTAATTTATAAATTCAATTTTAACATGTACTCAAGGCTATAACCGATATTAACGGTAATAAATTGCTTAAAGACTTACCTCGGATATCGTCGGACAATAAGAGCCGGCTATTCGCTAACTTTCGCCTTTCCCCGATCCAAGTCCGTTTTTCTTTGTTCTTGATCTAAACATATTCTATTTAAGCTCATTCAAACACATTTCATTTCAATTTAATCCAAAAACACCTAAATGGGCAAATTATCATTTTGCCCCTAATGTTTCACATTTTTGCAATTTAGTCCTATTTGCACAAAACACAAAATATGCAAAATCTCCCAACAATATAGCTAGGCTGAATCTTCCACATAGCCATATAAGTCCATACATTTCATTTGTTTTTCAATTTAACCCCTAAAAAATTTATTTTCTCAATTTAGCCCTATAGCCAAATTCATCAAAAATTCAAGAACAAAGTATGTTCATCAATTACATATCTATCATTTAACACATAAAACATCACAAAATTCATCATAACATCAATGGCATTTTACACAAACATCATCAATCCATGAAATTAAGACATGGGTTTTAAAGCTCTCGAAGCAACGATTACCAAAACATAGAAATTATCGAAAATTGAAATAAAAAATTACCTTAATTAAGCCCAAAACCTAGCCGAAACCTTACTAACTTCTTTTATTCTATTTCTTTTTGATATTCGGCCAAATATAAGCATTATGGCTTTCTTTTTCATGCTTTTGTTTTATATAATATAAATATATTATAATATTATTTAATAAACCATTACCAAATAAAATAGCCATTTATCACACCAATGTGTCATCCACTACCTTTCAAAAAGGCCAATTTACAATATAAGGCGTCCACCTTAAAAAGCCACATCAATTTAGCCATTAACCAAATGATGGGTCACTTTTACGCTTTATACGATTTAGTCCTTTTATTTAATTAAGCATGCAAATAGTCAAATTTCTCTACGAAACTTTCACACACTTTAATTCACATATAATAAACACAAAAACTAATATTTAAAATTTTTCAGACTTGGATTCATGGTCTCAAAACCACTGTTCCGATTAGGGTCAAATTCAGACTGTTACAGGTCCTGTACGTCCTACCGGTGGCTAAGTATACCGGCATGCGATTACTTGACAGCTTGTGTAAGCAGCATCGTGTAGCTATGTCTTGACTGGGAGCTTGTGTGAGCAAGCCCGTTGATGGCTCGAGTGAGCATATATGTGTTATGAGATAGAGGTAGCAATGGCTACATATGTGACCCTTATGTGAAAGGTTTCCCGAGTATCCGATATTATTATTCCGAGTGGTTTATTGGGTATGCCAACGATGAGAATAATTATGAAATTATTACGATATGGTATAGGTATGTCCTTAAAGCTTGTGATTATTAAATTCGTGAAATGATGATTTCAAGGTGAGTTTGTAATGGATTTATGGTCATGAGATTATGGTAAATTACATTATCTTATATTAGATTACTTGAATGTTAATTGTATTGTAAGAATTGTTTACTTCTTTCATATGAGCTTACTAAGCTATATAGCTTACTCCGTTTATTTTTCCATGTTTTATAGTGTTACCAAGCTAGCTCGAATTGGAGATTGTTGGAGATCTCATCACACTATCAAACTATCATTTTGGGTATCAATGATTTTAAACATTTTGAGTATATGGCATTTATAGGGACCTGGTCATTTTGGGTATATGTGTCATTATAAATTTGGCCAAATGTGTTGGCTTATATTTGTTTAAGGTGATTTGGTATTTAGCCATGTAATTGGCTTATTTTGGCTAAAATGGTTGTAAGCCTATTTATATAAGTATATGTGCCAATGCCTTTTATTTATGTGTTTCGTAATGGTTTGATATATGCTTATTTATGGCTATATAGCTTTGTTGTTAAATGATTGAGTTTGGTTCATTGGTATGCTAGAAGGTATATATGATACAATGCATATTAATGGTAATCATATTGAAGCTTGAAGAATGTGAGTTTGGTATGATTTGGTTTTGTAACAGCTCGATTCGGGCCTAGTCAGAATAGTAGTTTCGGGACCATAAATCTGACACAGCAAAGTTTATTTTTTGGTACACAAACTCCACCTCGGAACATCAAACAATCATCAGATCCGACATGAAAATCTGAATCACTAACCGATTCACAATGAGCTCTCTTGGCTTACAAATCACGATTACATTTCTGAGCTTCACAAATTTATTGAAGAAATAATGGTTTAGCTCTCAACTCAGCTATAATCAAATTATTATCAGACCATGTTAACCTTGTGTTCATTACTCTCAAGGCAAACAAAGATTTCCTACTCAGGGCATCTGCAACTACATTCGCCTTACTTAGGTGATAATCAATCACCAACTCATAGTCTTTCAATAACTCAAGCCATCTTCGTTGCCTCAAATTTAAATCTTTTTGAGTCATCAAATACTTCAAACTCTTGTGATCAGGAATTTCTCACTGTACAAATGATGTCTCCAAATTTTTAGAGCAAACACAATAGTGGCTAATTCCAAATCATGCATCGGGTAATTCTTCTCATCTAGCTTCAATTGTCTCGAGGCATAGGCTATCACTTTGCCCTCTTGCATCAACACACATCCCAATCCATTCGGTGGTGCGTCACTATAAATCACAAACTCCTTTCTCGATTTAGGTTGCATTTAACCTGGTGCCATAGTCAATGAAGCTTTCAACTTCTCAAAACTTTGTTGACATTTTTCGGACCATACAAATTTGACATCTTTTTGCAACAACTTGGTCATAGGGGTAGCAATCATCGAAAAACCTTTGACAAACCGACAGTAGTAACTGGCCAAGCCCAAAAAGTTACTAACTTCAGATACATTATTTGCCAGTTTCCAATCAACAATTACCGAAATCTTACATGGATCAACCCGAATACCATCGCTCGAGACAATATGTCTTAAAAATCTGACTTCTCAGAGCCAAAACTCACTTTTACTAAACTTAGCATACAACTTCTTATCTCTCAAATTCTGCAAAATAGTTCTCAAGTGTTCGGCATGCTCGGACTCATTACGAGAATAAATCAATATGTCATCAATGAACACCACTACAAACTTATCTAGGTATGGTCTGAAAATCCGGTTCATCAAGTCCATAAAAATTGCAGGAGCATTCGTCAGTCTGAAGGGCATAACAAGGAATTCATAGTGCCCATACCTTGTTCTGAAAGTGATTTTCGGCACATATGACTCTTTAACTCTCAACTGGTAGTAGCCAGATCTCAAATCTATCGGTGAGAACACTATCGCTCCTTTCAATTAATCAAATAAATCATCAATCCTCGGCAAAGGATACTTGTTCTTAATGGTTACCTTATTGAGCTGTCGGTAATCTATACAAAGTCTCATAGCCCGTCTTTCTTCTTTACGAACAACACTAGGGCACCCGAGGGAGCATAACTTGGTCTCATAAAACCCTTATTTGTCAACTCTTGCAACTGAGTCTTTAACTCTTTCAATTTGGTCGGATCCATCCTGTACGGAGCAATTGATATCAGTGAAACACCGGGGACTAACTCAATACCAAACTCAACTTTCCTAATTGGAGGCAATCCTGGCAACTCCTCTGGACAAACATCTGAATATTCACACACCACCGGCACCGATTCAATTTTCAATCCAGACTCTTTCATGTTTAACACATAGGCTAGGTAAGCTTCACACCCTTTTCTTATACATTTTTTAGCTAAAACTGAAGAAATCACCACAGGCAATCTATTTAACTCATCTTATTCAACCCGAAGAATTTTCACCATTTTCATATTTCAATTCAATAACTTTTTGTCTACAATTTACTATAACATCATGCAACGTCAGCCAACCCATACCCAAAATGACATCAAACTCATCAAATGGAAACAACAAGAAGTTAGTCGAAAAACAGTGACCTTTAATTATCAAAGGACATTTCTTACATACTTTGTCAACTAAAACATGCTTGCCTAAAGGGTTTGACACATTAATCACAAATTCGGTAAACTCAATAGGAAATTTCATATTATTTACCAAATTCATACAAACATACGAATGAATACATCCAGGGTCAATTAATGCAATAACGTCAGTATCATAAAGAGAAAAAGTACAAGTAATAACATTGGGAGATGTCGCTTCTTCACGAGCTCGGATGGCATAGGCTCTAGCAGGTGCTCCAACTTGGATCTCACCGCGATTTCTTTCGTCACACCTTTACTACTGGCTCCATTTCCAGCATTCTTTGGGGGTCTTCTTCTAGAAGTAGTATTACTAGGCCTTGCACTCTAAAATTTCTCTTTATATGCCATCTCCGAGCAATCTCTGATAAAATAATCTTGAGAACCACACTTAAAACAAGCCCAATCATTCGTTCTACATTCGTCGGGATGTCTTCTTCCACAATGTTGACATTCAAGCCTATTAGTCTTTACATTACCCACACTTGTCATCGATGTAGCGAGATTTAAAATTTGAATGTTGTTTCTCACAATTTTTGCATGAATGCCCCACAGAAACATTCGAACGGGAATACATCTCTTTCAATTTCTTAGACTGAGATGGAAATGACTTAGTCTTTACATTACCTATACTTATCATCGAAGTAGCTTGAGATTTAAAACTCGAATGCTTTTCTCACGATTTCTGCGTGAATGCCCCACTAAAACATTCGAAAGGGAATACATCTCTTTCGATTTCTTAGACTGAGATGGAAATGACTTACTTATCACTCTTTTCCTCGAGTCTCTAGCTTCAAGATCAGCTTTCCTCTTCTCTTTGTTCAATTTTTCAGCCTTACAAGCCCGTTCAACCAATACCACAAACTCTTTCAACTCTAAAATCCCGACTAACACACGAATATCTTCATTCAATCCATCCTCAAATCTTTTGCACATAATAGCCTCCGTAGGAACACATTCTCGAGCGCATTTGCTCAATCTAACAAATTCTTGCTCATATTTGGTCACTATCATAGGACCCTATTTCAGCTCAAGAAATTCTTTACGTTTCTGGTTGATGAATCGTTGGCTAATATACTTCATTCGAAACTCCTCTTGAAAGAAATCCCAGGTGACCCTTTCTCTGGAACTACAGATACAAGTGTATTCCACCAATGGTATGCAAAATTTCTCAGAAGCGAGATAGCACACTTTAAACACTCATCTGGTGTGCAGGACAACTCATCAAATACCCTGATGGAGTTTTCGAGCCAAAACTCAGCTCTCTTAGGATCATCATCCACATTAGCTCTAAAATCTTTAGCCCCATGCTTTCGGATCTTATCAATCGGGGGCTTATTCATTCTTACAAAGTCCATACCTTATGGGGCTACAAGAATCAATTGAGGAATTGGTGGGGGTGGAAGAGGTTGGGCATTTGAATTTGTTCGAACAAATTTCGTATACCACTCATTTATCATATGGAGAAAAGTTTCCTTGCCTCCTTCTCGTTGACTAACCGTACGAGGTCTACTATCAGACGGCACTGTCCCTTGAGTAGGAGCCGGTACATTACTTTTGACGTCATCAGCCTCAGCTCGATTGGGATCCATTACGATATGAAAACACATTTTAAAATTGTCAAGAGCCATCACACTATCACTGTTCATTTATGGCATGTATAGCTGGACTCTTACACACGCTACGTTAGTCTGAGAATTGACAAAACCATAGCTCTGAGACCATTAAATGTAACACCCCTACCTGTATCGATGCCAGGATAGGGTACGAGGCATTACCAGACTTATTCACAAGCAAACATTCAAAACCGAGACAGAAATTTCTACTCAAATTTAAAACTTTTAAAAAAAATTCATATCATCCATAAAACGAGCCTATGAGGCCCAAAACATGCATCAAAAGTAGTTCAAGACTAAATTGAGAACTTTGGAAACCTTTAGAGAACTTAGAAAATTTTTCATGAAAAATGGGTCTCATGCCCGGTGGGTTCAGGACACGCCCATGTGATCCTATGACACGCCCATGCTTCAGGCCTTGTTCAAATTAGGGAGCATTCTGTTTATGATGTCATCATCAAATTGAGGTCACACGGCCAAGTCACACACCTGTGTGCTTAGGTCGTGTGATCGATTAAATTTTTATAATCTTTCATAAAATAGGTGCAGACTTCGCTTGTCCAGGGCACACGCCCGTGTTCAAGGCCGTGCCGTCCACACGGCTGAGACACACGTCCGTGTCTCTACCCATGTGCTCATTACTGAGCATTCTATTTTGCAACAATTAAAGTGCAGGGGACACACAGCTGAATCACAAGCCTATGGGGTAGACCGTGTGTCAAACACGGCCTAGACACACGCCTATGTGTATACCCGTGTGGACAAATATATGGCTAATTACCAAGCCTTTTTGCCACCCTTCCATGCACCAACCTACACAACAAAACATAACACCTATACAAGCATATACTTTCCACCCAATCAACCATACACAAGGCATCCACTTATCATTTACATGTTATCATTTATCACATACAAACATCACATACTTAGCATCTCAAAACATGTAATTTCCCACATTCATGAAAACATCATCATATGTATATATAGACTTAACCAATATTAGCCAATATCAAATGGCCATTTACAAAATGAATTATCAACTATTGAAGCCACCACTTATGTCCAAATCAATTATGACACATAACAAAAAGACAAAATCCCTGTATATGCCATAACTCAAAATATTGAAATCATAAGTACCCAAAATGAAAATTTGATTGGGTGAATTAATCTCCGACCGTCTTCGATCCCCGAGCTGGCTTGGTGACACAATAAGACAAGAGAAAGAGAAAAGGAGTAAGCTTTAAAGCTTAGTAAGTTTTATGCAAATAATAAGCATCATACACACATTAACATATATTTAACATAAAGTAAATTAACATAAATGTCATTGTGAACTCATAATCAAGCTAAGCATAGATGTTATTAAAATTTTAACATCATAACTTACTCAATCGAACCAATTCGAGGTTTCATCACATATCGAGCTCATTAAGCATGAGTTTTATGTACACACCTATACCAACTTGCAACTTACCATAATCTTTCACATCATACCATAGTCTTTAACAACTTTAACATTTCCTTTGAACTACTCATTGAACCACTTGGAATTCTAAAGGATACTCGGGACATCTCATTCTCACAGTACTATACCAATGCCATATCCCAGATATGGTCCTACATGGGATCTCATATCGATTCCAATAGCCCAGATATGGTATTACATGAAATCTCAATAACCCTAATGTCATGACATTTGTATCCTAACTATTCCTAAGGTTCAACTGGATTTTCTCGCTTGTCAAACTTTGTCAATTACATTCAAAGAGTAAATCACAATTCATACAATATTAAAGAAATTAAAGCATAAATAATAATGCATTATTCACATAAGAACTTACATCAGTACAAAAATAGTAGGACTAGGACCTAATCGTCAAATACTTTGTTTTTCTTCCGATTTAGGTTCGAACATCGTTTCTCTTGATAATAAAGCTTGGAATTTAAAGAAAACCCTAGCTATGGTGTCTTGTAAAATCCAGTCAAGGTTGAAGAAGATGGATAAAATTTTGGCTTTATTTTCCCTTTTTATTCTTTTATTAACCAAATAACCAAAATGCCCTTTTCTCAAAACACTAAAATTATCTTACATCATGTCTATTTTTGTCCAACTTAAGGTAAAATGGTTTAATTACCATCTAAGGACCTTCAATCTAAAATCTCATAGCAATTGGACACTTCTAACATGTAGAACTCAACTTTTGCACTTTTTATAATTTAGTCCTTTTAACTAAACCGATTGCCCAAATGTGAAAATTTTTGAACAAAATTTTCACGAAATCATTCCTTGAAACTGTAGTTCATAAAAATATAATAAAAATGAACTTTTCTATGTCAGATTTTTGGTCTCGAAACACTGTTTCGACTAGGCCCAAAATTGGGCTGTTATAACTCTCCCCCCTTAGGGATTTTCATCCACAAAAATATTACTAGAGAATAGGCTTGGGTACTTTTTTTGCATAGCTTCCTCGGGTAGCCTCTTCGAATCTATTTCGTTGCCATAAAACTTTTACTAGGGCTATACTCTTATTTCTTAACTGTTTAACTTCTCGAGCCAAAATCTTGATCGGTTCTTCACCATAAGTCATATCAGGTCGAATCTCAACCTCTGTTAGAAAAATCACATGTGAAAGGTCTGATCAATAACGTCGTAGCATAGACATATGAAACACATTATAGATTCTTTCCAACTCTGTTGGTAAAGCTAACAGATATGCCACTGGCCCTATTCTTTCAATAACTTCATGCGGCCCAATGAAACGTGGACTCAACTTACTTTTACGACCAAATCTTAGAATCTTCTTCCATGAAGATACTTTCAGAAAGACTTTGTCAATGACCTGAGATTTTATCTCTTTTCTTTTCAACTCTGCATACGACTTTTGTTGATCTAAAGTGGCTTTCAAGCAATCTCGGATTACCTTTACTTTTTCTTGGTTTTCTTAACCAAGTCAACCCCATGAATCTATTTCTCATTAAGCTCGGTCCAATACAAAGGTGTTTGGCACTTGGGGCCATACAATGCCTCATAAGGTGCCATTTTTATACTTAACTGATGGTTGTTGTTATAGGAAAATTTGACCAATGGTAGATATTTTTCCCAACTACCTTTAAATTCTAGAACACAGCATCGAAGCATATCTTCAAGTATCTAAATTACCCTTTCGGATTGACCGTCTGTCTATGGATGAAATGCAATACTAAAATTTAATTTCGTGCCCAAAGCCTTTTGTAGCTTCTTCCAAAATCTCGAAGTGAACCAACCTCGAATCTCTATCCAAAATAATCAAAGTAGGCACCCCATGAATCTTACAATCTCAAAAATGTACAACTCAGCTAGCTTATCAAGCGAATAATCGATCATTTCGTGAAACTGTAGGCCATAAAATATAATAAAATAAACTTTGCTGTGTCAAATTTATGGTCCCGAAACCACTGCTCCGACTAGGCCCAGAATCGGGCTATCACAGGTTTGGTAAAATATGATGTTGTAATTATGTTAGCTATTGAAATGACATGTTTTAGCCTTGATTGTGGATGTTTTGATTATTTAAGTATGCTATGAATTGTGCCATTTATTGTTATGTATGTGTGTGCATTGAGGGTGGCAAATTGGATTGGTAGATAGCCTTTATTTTTGTCCACACGAGCATGTGTCTAGACCGTGTGGGACACATGGCCTGCCCCATGGGCATGTGTTTCAGCTGTGTTTCCCCTGCACCTTAATTTTGAAAAATAGAATGATCAAAATTGAGCATACAGGTAGAGACATGAGGCGTGTGTCTCAACCATGTGAGGGACACGACCCTAGACATGGGCGTGTGTCCTGTCCGTGTGAAGTCTGCACCTATGTTATGAAAATTAATTAATCACAAGGCCTAGCACACGGACATGTGGCTTGGCCATGTGACTTCTATTTGTTCATACCTTGCAAAACAGAGAGTTACACGAGTTAGGGACACGAGCGTGTGTGACCACACGGATCGCCCACACAGGCGTGTGACACCTGTACATGGAAAAAATTTCCTAAGTTCTCAGTTTATTCCCAAACCACTTCTAAAGTATGATTTAGGCCTTGTAGGCTCGTATTAGGGACTTTATGGCTGAAAGCAAATGGTTTTAAATTTGTTTGAAATTTATAACTTGGAATTGTATGATTGTTTGTGATGTAAGTATGGTAATGTCTTGTAACCCTATTTTGACGTCGAATCGGGGTGAGGGGTGTTACATTTAATGGTATCAGAGCTACAGTTTAGTGGATTCTTGGACTAATGTGGCATGTGTGAAAGTCTAGCTATACATGCCATATATAATTGATGATAGTGTGACGACTCCTAACAATTTAAATTATATTTTCATATAGTAAATGGATATCGACCGAGATGTAGCTGATCATATTGAAAGTAATGGGCTGACTCCCACCCAAGGGACAGCGTCAACTAAAAGTAGACCAGTAACGGTTAGTCAGGGAGGAGAGGCTAGGGAAGCCTTCTCCCAAAGGATGAGTGAGTGGTTTGTCAAGTTTGTTAATAAATCTGGCTACTCAACATCTTTCACCCCCACATAACCCCTAACCGATTCTCGTAGCTCCTCAAGTTGTGAACTTTTTAAGACTGAACAAGCCTCTAGTTGATAAGATGAGAAAACAATGGTTAAATAATTTAGAGTTAATGTTGACGATGATCCCGAGAGAGCAGAGTTTTGGCTTGAGAACTCTATCAGGGTATTTGATGAGCTTTCTTGCACACCGGATGAGTACTTGAAATATGCTATATCACTTCTAAGGGACTCAGCATATCTGTGGTGGAATACTCTTGTATCCATGATGTAACACCCCAAACATGGCCTAGACATTTTGACCGAATCTGACGTGTCACATCGAAGTGTCTTTCAAAATCAAGGCTTGTTGATAGAAAGCTATTTTTAATTAAAAACCCATTTAGTTTTTATTGCTTGAGAAAAATTTTGGCAAATTAAGTTATTAAGTTTGAAAAATCACTTATTAAAATGATTTCCCTGTTTGTTACCATTTGTTTCTTAGGAAATTAAAATTCACGGAAGCTACTCTAATTAAAATCATCTTGCAGTTTAAAAATATGTGTTTATCTTCAAAATAGTTACTATTTTTTAGAACTTATTTGTATCAGGTTGGCAATTGAAAATAAGAAATTAAAAACCCAATAAAAAAGAAAATTAAATTCACCAAAGGCCTAACTACAAAACTCAATAGCCCAATATAAAAGAAATATATATAAATCTAAAACAACCATCAGCGGACGTGTGGCCACCTCTGAGTCCCTCGCGGCTCCAAATCGTCTAAGGCTAGGGATTTACCTGTGCAGTCAAAAGAAAGGGTGAGTTTATGAAAACTCAGTGTGTAATCCCCTATCATTTAGTCAGTAATATATGCAATAACATTCTGAGCCTGAGCCCTTTTCACTAACAGAACACTGTGGGCTTTAACCCAAAACAGTAATAGTGTAGTGTGGGCCTTAGCCCATTATAGTATCAGAATCAAAACCAAAATACATGTGGGCCTAAACCCACTACAATGACAGCATCAATAATAGAAATGCAACAATGCAATCATGCAACCCATCCCAATCCAACCAACACACCACTCTACCAACCAACACACCATGTGGGGAAAAAATCGACTCATCCAGCCAACACACCAATATTAGCACCGGTTGCGGCAATAATCAGTATCGCAGCAAAGTTGCCAGTAATCATAATGGCTAAGAGCCATAAACTGGATAGCTATAACGCCATGAGTACAGTAATATGATTGGCACAAATCCATCGGTAGTAGTAATATGATCGGCACACGACCATCGATAATTGATAATATGACCAAAGACACGACCATCGATAGCGGTGATATGGCGGCACATAGCCATCAGTAGCATCGTAGCAAAGCTGCCAGCAATGGTATCGCAACAAAGCACCCAGTAACAGTATCGCAGTAAAGCTGCCAATAACAGTATATGTGGCAAAGCCACCAGTACAATTCTTCTGCCATAACAGTATACTAACCCCATACAGTATGTTGTGTATGCAAAATGCCATGCTCAGAATCAGTCATACAATCACAGAAAGATCAGTCATTCACATCACAGACAAATCAATCATTTACCCTCGAAGGGCAAAATAGTCATTTTACCCTTTGGGGGTATATCGATCAATTCACTTAACAGAGGTATTACAGTTATTTTACCTACAGGGGCATCACAGTCATTTTACCCTATAGGGGTATTGCGATAATTTTACCCTACGGGGGTATTACGGTCATTTTACCCTACAGGGGCATTATGGTCATTTTACCCTACAAAGGCATTACGGTCATTTTACCTTATAAGGGCATTACAGTTATTTTACCCAACAAGGGCATTACGAGCATTTTACCCTATAGGGGCATTACGATCATTTTACCTTACAAGGGCATTACGTTCATTTTACGCTACAGGGGTATTACGATCATTTTACCCTACAGGGGCATTACAGTCATTTTACACTACAAGGGTATTACGGTCATTTTACCTTACAGAGGTATTACGGTCATTTTTCCCTACAGAGGTATTATGGTCATTTTACTTATTTGGGGTCTCGGTGCAGATAACAAACTCTCCGAAGGTCTACAGTCGCCTCGAGCGACACAAAAAACCTAAATGGTCATAATGGTGTAAATAGGCCCAAGGCCCATTATTCGACCCACGTGGGTCCCCAAGCTTGTGTGGCCCATTTAGCCCAAATTCAGTCACGGCTATCGAACTACATAGCCCAGTCTAGTATTTGCCACTTATCGTGGATTCTATCCGTGTAGGGCCCACGAGCCCTATTGGCCCACACGGCCCATTTCGGCCAAACGAGGCCCATGTCACCCAAGAGCGCGAGAACGCTCATGGTGGCCTCTACAATTTATCACCCACGAATAGTGGGCTCGATTTACCATACGAGCGATTGCATGCTTGTGGGGTCACAAATGCCAAAGTTTCAGCTTTTCGGCTTTTTTCGATTCACAGAAAAGAGGGGTGTGACTACACACCTTTTTACGGAGTCATTCCAAGATCTATGAGCACCCAACCTCGATTCATTAAGATCTAATGTTAGTCCTTAATTGTTAGGGTAACACCCTCTTAATAACACTTAATCTGAAATACCCTTTTTACCTTGTTTGAATGAGGGTGACCTTAATCCCTCAACGCTCACTGTTCAGAAACGATCACACACCTATGTCGAATATCTGTATCAAAATAGATCTTATTAACCAAAACAGTGATCAAATATGTGGTCTTAATCCACAAATGCTAACTTACCAACCACAGGATAATTCGCCCAATCTAAAAGTATATTAGTGATCTTACCCTTAACGAGAGACAGAGTTTGATGACTTGAATAATCTTTGCCCTACTTTGCTCCTCAGGATCTCTTACCCCAATGCACCCCATCGATTTGTTAAAACTCCAGCAAGACTGAACCACTACCCCAGCGCATCGAAACGATCCACCAAACACCGAGTAGAAAACAAGAACCTGAAAGGGAAGAAGAAGGGATGGTCGACTCAAAGAAGACCGAAGGAAGAATAGAATATTAGGGAAGAAAGAGACTATATTCGGCTAAAAAGGAAAAATAAAGGAGAACTAAGAGGATAAGAATAGTTTCGGTAAAGGGAAAATATGGGAATAAGAAGAGAAAAGGAGAGGTTTCAGTAATTTACATTTTCGGCAAAATGAGAATAGTAGAGGAAAGAAACCTGAAAGGTACAAAGAGGCACTTGACTTACCAGGAATTAGCCAAAATGATTTTACATTACCAAGAAACAACAGCCATACGGCTAGAAAGAAACACAAAAGATGTAAAATGCCCAAAAGAAAGAAAACAAAAACCAGAACTACTTTCAAAAGCTACCTTTGCCAAAATTCTGAGTACTAGCATTGCCAATTCGGTACTACACATCCCACACACTTCAAATTTGTAACTTTTCTCCACAAACCTCTCCCCATATCACTCCCCATATCTCTCTACAACTCCCCCATTAGAATTTCACTGTAACACAACCACTGGCCGATCATGCTGTAAAATAAAATAAACCATTGGTCATCCAAAGACTTGAACCTCAGACCCATTGCCATACTTGTAACACCACAACCACTGTACCAACAGGCTCTTTGTGTGTCATATTTTGAACATAAGTATTCTTAAAGCCTACATGCTAAAGCCAAGGTTCATTTAAAAGAACCAAAAAATTTTGCAAAAGCCAGGGCTTGAACCCAAGACTTCTTATTTTGCTTGTGTTTAAAATTTATGTGATATTATTTGACACTCTCAAACACTCCTAAATCACTTAACCATCAAAGAAAACAAGAAATTTGTGCCATTTTCTTACACTCATAAATATTTATGTTAGTAGACTACACTTCTCCTTGCGAAACTATATTTCTTTTCCCATTATTTTCTTTTTGACATATAGCCGAATATACCTCTTTCTTTGTGCCAAAATATTCTTCTTCTAACTTGATCAACTTTGGTAGAATATTGAAGGTAAGATAGTTTTCCATGGGACTTCTTTAGCAATCGGTTTTGGTAAGGTGGTAAGGGTTTATTTCAAAGGTTTATTTTTTTAAGTTTTCGTTTAAGCCGAAGGCTAATAACCTTGATGATGATGGTTGATTGTAGGAAGGTGAGGCCGATTCTTTTAGGAGTGTGGCTAGTGTTCGAAGGCTTTTGGGTAAGATTTTAGGTTCACAAGGAACCCTTCTCAATTATTTTGGTTTGGCCGAATAGGCCATGGTTCTAATATTCATTCTTGGTAGAATATAGGGACAAGAATTCTTGTGTGCCGATTTGTTTATTCGGGATTTAGAACTCTTGTTGGTGCAGTGTGTACATACACACCTTATAACTTTAATATGCTATGTGTTATTTTATGTCTAATCAAATTGTGTAGACATGGATGTAATACCTTTATGATATTAGCAAGGACTGGGTAAGTCTTTATTGCTATGAAAATTATTAATTGATGCTTTTGGGAAGCACGACACATTTGGTATGTGAAATATTCGATTTGTGGCCTATGATAATCGATTGGATGTTGTTAAATAAATCAATCAACATGATTTTGTATATGCATATGAATGATTGGTATGGGTTGATGAGAGGAGGGGCGGTGATAATTGTGTCGACGGACACCGGTGTTTTGTAACACAATGTGACTACGGTCACGGAGGTTTGGTTCCTCCAGAGGTTTGGTACCTCATAGCGACTTGTCCTGTGGTTTACACCACAGTGGGTTGGCCCCACTTTGAGATATGGGATTATGCGCGGTGATTTGGTATCACGATGGGTTGGCCCCATCACTTGATTTGTGACTTCGGTCACCAGTGTTTTAATAACACAATCGTGTCTTGGACACGGTGATTTGGTATCACATTTGTGACTATATGTCACAGTGGTTTAGCACCACCGGTGGTTTGGTACCACAGGGGTAGAAAAAGGTGTTTGGTTGGCTAGGTTGGGTGCATATTTTAATGTATGTTAAATTGTTATAATTTGTGTATGTGGTAAAATTAAGCAGGAAAAAGGGTTACACATTGGGTCTTGATGACTCACCTTTTTCCTTTAATTTTTCAGGTGATTCGTAGATCGCGGGTAAGGAGCCGGATGGACTCGAGGTGGCCATGCAGTGGAGACTTTTAATAAATAAATTCTGGATTTTAATTATCTTTCTTTTGGGTTTATGTCAATTGTTTGTAATAAGGCCTCCTAAAGTTGTTTTTATTATTGTTGCATGTTTGAATGTTTTGTTTAAATTATTTGATGATGTTAAAATGGATGCACATGTTTTCTAAACTTTTAAACGCTAAATGTTTTAAAGTACCATCGGTACATTTGAAATTTATAAACAACTCGACTCAACAAATATTTTCTTTGAATTAAGTATGGTTTTTAACAAATAAAATTTCAATTGAAAGGCAACTCGACTAAGTTTTAAAATGGTTTTCAAAATGTTTTCTCATAGCAAACCAAATTCGGTCATATTGTTTGGGCGGGTTTGGGGTGTTACAAATTGTATCGAGCAGGTTCAAAGCTTCATTTGTGGGGGCCCAAGGCCCAAAAATGTTTTAGTAGGCCTATTTGAAATATTTTGGTTTTGAATAAGCATGGCACAGAGTCTCAGGCACCTATCCGCCTGGTAAGTACTCTAACCACGTATGATATATTTTCTATAGAAGGGTAGGAAGCATGGGACGTGAATAGTGATAAGTATTTTAAACTTTAGGACTAGTTTACCTCGAACAATGACATAAGACTTTAAAAGCCTAATTAAACAAACTTAGCACCAAGTCAGAGTTAGGGTGTGGTAACCACAGTGCGCATCTCTAGGATTGGATCCGGAAGAGCTTGGTATTTAAGCGGTCCTCGTGACTCACCTCCTCTTCGGGATTCCTACACAGTGCGTAACCGGTTCACCACAACCAAGAGGACTCGGTCATAGGCAAAACCTAAATAAAACCCGAAAGGGATTAGCCATGTTTTAGGAAAAACTTGGTTTTAAATCACTAAATTATCTCTTTTAGATAGTAGGAAAATTCATTTTCAAAAATTATCAAATATTTCGATTTATCAAAATTACCAAAATGCCCTAGTGGCAAAATTACGAAAATACCCTTGGTTTTAGAATCACCAAATTACCCCAATTTCAATAAAATCTTCTTACTTTGCAAAAGTAGTCAAAAAAAAAAAAAAAAACTTGTATTTCAAAATATATACACTGACTTTTGGAATTTACAAAATTACCCCTGATTGATAAAATTACCAAAATACCCCTGGTTTCAAAATTTTGCCATACCTTTAAATTGAAGAATTTTTTGAAAATACTCCTCAATTTTGTTGAAATTACAAAATGATTTGATTTATTAAAGTTCTCAAATTTCTTCGATTTATTACAAAAATACCCTTGTAGGAAAATGACGAAAATACCCCTGGGTTAGAAACGGACAGAAATGCCCGAAGAGTGCATAGGCATGAAAGGTATTAGGGAATGGATGTACTTTTCTGTGTGAACTAGATAGAAGACTTAAAACTCTGTTTGATCGAAAGAATATCTATTAAATTCTTTTCATAAAATTTCTTCGCGAATAACCAAGTGAAACATGTACTAATTCATAAAATTTCCTAATCAGATTAAAGTACGATAGTTAGAATGAGCTTTAGAGGACGTGGCCGTCGTGGACGTGGAAGGGTAGGATGATGATGTCGAACACATCGGTCGGTCGGGGATCGAGAACGACATACCACCCACCACCCCAACTTTTGGAGCCGAAGAGCGAGGATCGGATGGGTGATGGCAGGTGTCTGGCGATCTTTGCGGGTTACGAAAGGGTAGCTGGAATGGGTGGAGGTGGAGGAGCTCGAAAGTCGGTGCAGAGACTTCGAGCTAACGGTACTGAATTTTTCCGAGGTGTATCAGGGGTAGCACCAAACACAGTGAGTATTGGCTAGAATCGTAGAAAGAATCATGGATGAGATAGATTTGACAAATGAGGAGAAACTAAAAGGCGGTGTCACTTCTCAAGGATGAGTCATATCGATGGTGGCTCACGATTCGGAATGGTCTTGTGCGAAGATCTCACTTGGGACTTCTTTAAGGCGACATATCAAAAGAAATATATTGGGTTTAGTTACATTGGCCAGCGCGTAAGGCATTCTGAGTTTGGTCCAAGGGAGTAAATCATGTATCGAGTATGAAATTTGAGTTCTTAAGATTGAGCCAATATCTTTGGAGGGATTGTGGCTTGAACACGATCGATGTGTTCGATTCAAGACGGGTTGAAGGACGGTGAGATTATTAATTGCTCCACATCGGGAGCGAGTTTGCTACTTTAGTTGAAAAGGCTAAGATAGTGAAAGAATAAAGGAATCGAAAGGCGAACTATGGCCGGAATAAGCATAAGAGAGGATATGGATCATCCGGGTCAACTGGCAATGTTGAGGAAGAGGGCTAGGCAAAATGAGCGAATCGATCCGGAAGGTGCATTCTTCTGCTAATCGAGGACCAGCGGCAGTATACCGATGTGGGAAATTTCATTGGGGAATGTTGGACGGAGGAAAAGGTTTTTTGAGTGTGGTTATTTGGACCACCGTGTGAGGGATTATCCACGTAAGCAAAGGCGAGAATCGGTCGAAGGTCAAGGTCGGACTCGATTCGAGAAAGGAGGACCCGGCCTGCGAAGAGGTCGTGGTAATGGTAGAGGAGGAAATGGTGCTAATCGTGGTCGTGGAACTTCGAGGCGGAGGCGAGGCAATATAGAGCAAGGTAGCTGGCCTAGTCTATCGGCAAGGCGTCGAGAGGAGGTGGCGCTTGGGGATGTCATAACCGCACGTTCCTAATTTTCGATCTTCCTTATGTTGCATTAATTGATGTGGGTTCTACGCATTCATACGTGGCGAGTAGTGTGGTAGAGACTTTGAACCTAGACTACGAGGCTAACGCTAGGGAGATGGTGTAATTAGCCCTTTAGGCCGTTACGTAGTTGTGAACAAGCTTTATAGGGATGTACCCTAGAACTCCAGGGGTCATGTTAGTGGGCGATCGATGGAACTAGCATTTTTGGGGAGTTCGATTTGATCCTTGGAATGGACTGGTTGGTTAAGTATCGAGCAAGGTTGGATTATTTTGCTAAGCGCATGGTTCTTCAAATAGCAAGAAGGGATGAAGTGGCTATGATCGATAATCGAAGGAATTACCTGTCTAATGTGGTGTCGGCCTTGAAGGCTGAAAAGATGGTTAGGAAAGGGTGTGAGGCGTTTATAGTACGAAATTATGCCTTGAAGGCTAAGGAGTCAGCGGTTGAAAAGGTCCGAACAGTAGGGGAATTCACTGATGTATTCCCAGAAAAACTTCCGGGTTTGCCTCCAGATCGGGAAGTCGAATTTGGTATAGATTTGCTACACAGAGCGGCACTGTATCTATAGCATCCGTGTCGAATGGCACCAAAGGAATTGGTGGGTGAAGGCTCAAATTAGGGAGCTCTTGGATAGAGGTTTATTCGACCTAGTATATCTACGTGGGGGCGCTGTGTTGTTTGTCAAGAAGAAGGGCGGTTCTATGCGGATGTGCATCGACTACCGGTCGATTAAACAAGTTAACGATCAAAACAAGTATCCGTTGCCTCGGATCGATGACTTGTTTGACCAAGCTGAAGGTGCGTCGGTATTCTCAAAAATTGACCTTAGGTCGAGGTTATCATCAATTAAAGGTGAAGGAGGTTGGCGTGCACAAGGCGGCATTTCGAACTCGGTATGGGCATTACGAGTTCTGGTGATGCCATTCGGGTTGACCAATGCACCGGCGGCATTCATGGACTTAATGAATAGGGTGTTTCGGCGATACTTGGACCAATTTGTCGTAGTGTTCATAGGCGACATATTGGTTTACTCAAAACGAGGAGGAGCATGACAAGCATTTGCGAATAGTTCTACAAATCTTGAGGAGAAAGCGGTTATATGCCAAATTGATGAAGTGTGAATTTTGGCTAAGGGAGGTGGCTTTCTTAGGTCACGTGGTGTCGTGGAAGGATTAGAGTAGATCCCATAAGATTGAGCGGTGTTGGAGTGGAAACCGCCTAGGGCGGTGGCGAAATTGAAGTTTTACGGGTCTAGCGGGTACTATCGAAGGTTTGTGGAAGGATTCTCGTTAATTCTGCACCATTAACTAAACTATTAAGGAAGGGAGTACCTTTTGTTTGGTCGGAAAGACAACAAGAAAGTTTTGATAAGCTGAGGAAGATTCGGCGAAGCTCGGTTCTGGTACAACTTTGAGGCGGGGAAGTTGTTCTGAGTTCTTGTGATGCATCCCATCTGGGGTTGGGATGTGTATTGATCTGAGGAAGGAAGGTAGTAGCCTATGCGTCCGGCGGCTAAGACCGCATGAGGTTAACTACCCAACTCACGACTTGGAGTTAGCGGCGATAGTCTTCGCCTTGAAAATATGGAGGCATTACTTGTATGGGGAGAAGTCGGTAGTCTACGGATCACAAAAGTTTAAGGTATCTATTGACTCGGAAGGACTTAAACTTGAGGCAACGACGGTGGATTGAGCTGTTAAAGGACTACTGTTGTTCAATTGAGTACCATCCGCAAAGCTAACGTGGTGGTGCGTTAAGTCGGAAGGTCGTGGCGGACTTAAGGCGATGTTTGCTCAATTGAGTCTATCTGGCGATGGAAGTCTTTTAGCGGAGCTGCAAGTTAAACCAACTTGGATCAAGGAGATTAAAGATAAGCAGTTGTCGATGAGGAATTAAATGCAAAGAGGGTGCAAGTGCAAGATGGTGGGTTGGAAGGATATAATTTGGTGATGATGGTGTGCTATGTTTTCAAGGGCGACCTCATCTGCAGAAGGATGTGGGCGAGACAAAGAATTCTCCAAGATGCACATAGCGACCCATACGCTATGCATCTGGAGGTAGCAAAATGTCTGGAGATTTGCGGAGGCAGTTACAGTGGCCGAGGTTGAGCGTGAAGTGGCCGAGTTAAGTGGGTAAGTATCGGCGTGTCGATAAGTCAAAGCGAACATCGGTTGCCATTAGGGTTACTTGATAGGTGAAGATTCCTCGATGGAAGTGGGAGAGGATCACCATGGACTTTGTCGGTGGATTACCTCTTACGCCTAGTAAGAAGGATTCGGTTTGGGTGATTGTAGATCGTCGACTAAGTCGGCGCATTTCATCTGCATGAGGTAGATTATTTGCTCGAAGTTAGCAAAGTTATATGTGGCGAGATAGTGAGATTGCATGGTGTGCGATGTCGATTATCTCGGATAGGGACCCGAGTTTACGTCAAGGTTTTGGAGAGCTTTGCATCAAGCCTTGGGAGCGAGATTGGACTTGACCTGACTTTTCATCCATAAACCGACGGACAATCGGAGAGATTGATTGAATCTTAGAAGATATCTTTGAGAGGTTGTGTTCGGATTTTAGTGGTAGGCGGGAAGAGTATCTCTGTTGGCGAATTAGCTTATAACAATAGTTATCAGCGAGCATTCGAGATGGCTCCATATGAAGCCTTGTATGGGCGAAAATACCGAACTCCTACGTGTTGGGCGGAATTGGGTGAGCGACAAGTTCTAGGTCCTGAGTTGGTGGTGGCGAGAACAAAGTTAAGGTAATTTGGGCTCGTCTCAAAGAAGCGTCGGATAGGCGAAGTCCTATGCCGATCTCAAGCGCAAGAAATGGAATATCTTTGTGGGAGATAAAGTTTTTACGAAGGTGTCACCTTGGAAGAAGGTGTTACGATTTGGGAAAAAGGGAAGCTAAGCCCTAGGTTCATCGGGCCATATCTGATGTTAAGCGAGTGGGGCCGGTAGCTTATCATTTCGGCTGCCAAAGAGAGTTGAATCGATTCATAACGTCTTTCATGTATCGATGCTTAGACGATATCGGTCGGATCCATCACACATTGTACACATGGCGTAGATTAAGGTAAATTCGGACTTATCTTTTGAGGAGGAGCCGATTCGGATCTTAGATCGAGATGTTAAAGTTCTGCGTAGGAAATCGGTACCTTTGGTGAAAGTTACGTGGTGAAACCATGGTGCGAAGAAGCTACGTGGGAACCCGAAGTGTGATGCGGCGACAATACCCCCACCTTTTACGATCGGGTAATTTCGAGGACGAAATTATTTTAAGAAATAGAAGCGTAACATCCAAAAATAGGGGTTATTCGTGATTGAATTATTTTGCTTGTGTTTAAAATTTATGTGATATTATTTGTGGTGTAATAAGACTTAATTAGGGTCTTGAGTAAGCTCGGTTTAGTAGGATAATTTTTAGTTTGGCTTAATTGATGAAGGGATCATGTGAGCTTAGCACTTAAGTTAAATTAAGTAGCAATAAGTAACATAAGTTAAGTGCATGGCAAGATGGTAAGGCGCATGGAGATTAGCTTGAGGGAGAGGTTGAATCCCTTAAATAGCATTGGGACAACTTTTATTTTGCTTTGGTATGGTAAGTGTCGGCCAAGGATAATTAAGGTAAGGGTTGACCTTGTTATTTTTGGTTAGTAGACTATAGGTTTAAGGCAAGTATTAACTTATGGAAGGAATCAAGTAATTAAAGAAAATATGGAGACATGGGGCTAGTATCAAGGAAAACGTTTTGGAAAGAAATCCTATGCCTTTATGCCATGAACTTGGACGGCATTGTGGCTAAGGAGGGAGTTTGGCGAATATGCTAGTGTTGGTAAGGCTTAGGAAAATTTTGGTCATTTCTTTCATTTGGTGCAAAAGTTGCAAAACAAATTTTCTCTCAAAAACTTTTCTCTTTGGCGAATTCTACTTTGTGGTAAGCCTAAACTCTTTTGACCATTTGGTCATTTTATGCTCAATTTCTATTTTCTCCATCTCAATCTCTCAAAACCGAAACTTGCATTTAACCTTTTGTTCTCCCATTTATTTTGCTTAGACATCAAAACCTCCTATACACTTCTCCTTCTTAAACTATATTTCTTTTCCCATTATTTTCTTTTTGACATATAGCCGAATATACCTCTTTCTTGTGCCAAAAATATTCTTCTTCTAACTTGATCAACTTTGGTAGAATATTGAAGGTAAGATAGTTTTCCATGGGACTTCTTTAGCAATCGGTTTTGGTAAGGTGGTAAGGGTTTATTTCAAAGGTTTATTTTTTTAAGTTTTCGTTTAAGTCAAGGCTAATAACCTATGATGATGATGGTTGATTGTAGGAAGGTGGTAGATTCTTTTAGGAGTGTGGCTAGTGTTCAAGGCTTTTGGTAAGATTTTAGGTTCACAGGAACCCTTCTCAATTATTTTGGTTTGGCGAATAGGCCATGGTTCTAATATTCATTCTTGGTCGAATATAGGGACAAGAATTCTTGTGTAACGATTTGTTTATTCGGGATTTAGAACTCTTGTTGGTGCAGTGTGTACATACACACCTTATAACTTTAATATGCTATGTGTTATTTTATGTCTAATCAAATTGTGTAGACATGGATGTAATACCTTTATGATATTAGCAAGGACTGGGTAAGTCTTTATTGCTATGAAAATTATTAATTGATGCTTTTGGGAAGCCACGACACATTTGGTATGTGAAATATTCGATTTGTGGCCTATGATAATCGATTGGATGTTGTTAAATAAATCAATCAACATGATTTTTGTATATGCATATGAATGATTGGTATGGGTTGATGAGAGGAGGGCGTTGATAATTGTGTCGACGGACACGGTGTTTTGGTAACACAATGTGACTACGGTCACGGAGGTTTGGTTCCTCCGGAGGTTTGGTACCTCATAGCGACTTGTCCATGGTTTACACCACCGTGGGTTGGCCCCACTTTGAGATATGGGATTGTGCGCGGTGATTTGGTATCACACGATGGGTTGGCCCCATCACTTGATTTGTGACTTGGTCACCGGTGTTTTAGTGAATCCCATAGGAGCCGGATGGATCCCACACTCATGGCCCATTCCTTCTAGGCCCAAGTTGTTTTTATTATTGTTGCATGTTTGAATGTTTTGTTTAAATTATTTGATGATGTTAAAATGGATGCACCCTCCTTAAATAAATTTTGTCCTTTAAATTTCCAATTGTCGACTAATAGTTTTCAAAATGTTTTCTCTGTAGCAAACCAAATTCGGTCATATTTTACCACCACGCCCATTCCTTCTAGGCCCAAATTAGAGGCGTTACAATTCACCCTCCTTAAAGAAATTTTATCTTTAAATTTCCAACTGTCGAAATATTTCAAAACATAATTACAAAACATAATTACAGCTTCTTGAACCATGTTTGTGTGTATCTCTTGTGCCCATTGTCTATTCGCATTTTATCAGAACTAACAGTTTAATGCAGATCGAAGTTTCACTATATTTTTAGTCCCCTAAAGTTTCAATTTGCTCTATCTAGAGTGGTATAGTCTAATTTCTAAAGTAGTCATAATATTTCCTAACTTACCGTATTTTAATTTCTAAACAGACAATAGTTTCATAAAACTTACAGATTCAGCATCGAAGACTCGGTGTACCACACTTTTCAGAAGAAGTATCTCAAAACACTTTACATATTCAAAAATAACCTTTTGAAATCCAAAAATTTGAAAACCCATTCCATAGCTGAGATTTGCAATCGAGCTCTAATACCACTAAATGTAACACCCCAAACTCGGCTTAGACGTTTCAACCAAATATGACATGTCACATCGAAGTGTCTTTCAAAATCAAGGCTTGTTGATAGAAAACTTTGCTTGAGAAAAATTTTGGCAAATTAAGTTATTAAGTTTAAAAAATCACTTATTAAAATGATTGCCATGTTTGTTACTGTTTGTTTCTTAGTTAATTAAAATTCTTGTAAGCTACTCTAATTAAAATCATCTTGCAGTTTGAAAATGCGTGTTTGTCTTCAAAATAGTTACTATTTTTTAGAACTTATTTGTATCAGTTTGGCAATTAAAAATAAGAAATTAAAAACCCAATAAAAAAGAAAATTAAATCCTCCAAAGGCCTTATTACCATAATCAATAGCCCAATATAAAAGAAATATATGTCTAAAACAACCATCAACAAACATGTGGCCACCTTCGAGTCCCTCGCGGTTCCAAATCGCCTAAGGCTGGGGATTACCTGTACAGTCAAAAGAAAGGGTGAGTTTATGAAAACTTAGTGTGCAATCCCCTATCATTTAGTCAGTAATATATGCAGTAATAGTCTGGGTCTGAGCCCTTTTTAGTAACAAAACACTGTGGGCTTTAACCCAAAATAGTAACAGTGTAGTGTGGGTCGTAGCCTATTACAGTATCAAAATCAAAAACAGAATACATGTGGGCCTAAGCCCACTACAGTGACAGTATTAGTAACAGAAATGTAACAATGCAATCATGAAACCCATCCCAATCCAACCAACACACCACTCGTACCAACCAACACACCATGTGGGGATAAAATTGACCCACCTAGCCAAAACACCAATATTAACATCGATTGCGGCACTAATTAGTATCGTAGCAAAGCTACCAATAATCAGAATGGCTAAGAGCAGTAAATAGGATAGCTATAATGCCATGAGTATAGTAATCTGATTGGCACAAAACCATCGATAGTAGTAAAATGATCGGTACAAATCCATCAGTAACGGTAATATGATTGGCACACAGCGATCAGTAATGGTGATATGATCGGCACACAGCGATCAGTAATGGTGATATGATCGGCACACAGCCATCAGTAGCATTGCAGCAAAGCTGTCAGTAATGGTATCGTTGCAAAGCTGCCAATAATAGTATCACAGCGAAGTTGCCAATAACAGTATATGTGGCAAAGCCAAGATGAGCGATGATTGTGGCGAGCCACCAATCTGATACCTCGCCATAACAAAGATCCCAACCCCATCCAGTATGTCGTGTATGCAAAATGCCATGCTCATAATCAGTCATACAATCACAGATAGATCAGTCATTTACGTCACAGACAAATCAATCATTTACATCGCAAACAAATCAATCATTTACCCTCGATGGGCAAAATAGTCATTTTACCCTTTGGGGGTATATGGGTCAATTTACCTAACAGAGATATTACAGTTATTTTACCTACATGGGCATCACGGTCATTTTACCCTCTAGGGGTATTACGATTATTTTACCCTACAAGGCATTACGGTCATTTTATCCTATAGGGGCATTACGGTTATTTTTCCCTACAGGGGCATTACGTTCATTTTTCCCTACAGAGGCATTACGGTCATTCTACCTTACAAGGGCATTATGGTCATTTTACCCTATAGGAGAATTACGGTCATTTTACCTTGCAGGGGCATTACGATCATTTGACCCTACAAGGATATTACGGTCATTTTATCCTACAGGGGCATTATGGTCATTTTACCTATAGGGCATTACAGTCATTTTACCCTACAACGGCATTACGTTCATTTTACCCTACAAGGGCATTACGATCATTTTACCCTACAAGGGTAGTATGGTCATTTTACTCTAAGGGGCAGTACGATTATTTTACTTATTTTAAGGTCTCGGTGTAGATAACGACCTCTCCGAAGGTCTACAGTCACCTCGAGCGACACAGAAAACCTAAATGGTCATAACGGTGTAAATGGACCCAAGGTCTATTATTTGACCCATGTGGGCCCACAAGCTCGTCTGGCCCATTTAGCCCAAATTCAGTCACGGCTATGTGAACTACATAGCCTAGTCCATTATTTGCCACTTATCATGGATTTCATCCATTGAGGCCCACGAGCCCTATTGGCCTACATGGCCCATTTCAACCAAACGAGGCCCATGTAGGCCCAAGAGCACGAGAACACTCGTGGTGGCCTATACAGTCTATCACCCACGATTGGTGGGCTAAGTTTACCATACGAGCGATCGCACGCTCATGGGGTCACAAATGCCAAAGTTTTAGCTTTTCAGCTTTTGCCGATTCACAAAAGAGAGGGGTGTGACTACACACCTTTTTACGGAGTCATTCCAAGAACTACAAGCACCCAACCTAGATTCATCGAGATCCAATGTTAGTCCTTAATTGTTAGGGTAACACCCTCTTAATAACACTTAATCCGAAATACCCTTCTTACCTTGTTTGAATGAGGGTGACCTTAATCCCTCAATGCTCACTGTTCAGAAATGATCACATGCCTATGTCGAGTATCTGTATCAAAATAGTTCTTATTAACCAAAACAGTGGTCAAATATGTGGCCTTAATCCACAAATGCTAACTTACTAACCACAGGATAATTCGGCCTAATTTAAAAGTATGGTAGTGATCTTACCCTTAACGAGAGACAGAGTTTGATGACCTGAATAATCTTTGCCCTACTTCACTCCTCAGGATCTCTTACCCCAACGCACCCCACCAATTTGTTAAAACTCCAGCAAGACCAAACCACCACCCCTAGTGCACCGAAACAATCCACCAAACACCAAGTAGCAGACAAGAACCTGAAAGAGAAGAAGAAGGGATGGTCGGCTCAAAGAAGACCGAAGGAAGAATAGAATATTAGGGAAGAAGGAGACTATATTCGGCTAAAAGGGAAAAATCAAGGAGAACTAAGAGGAGAAGAATAGTTTCGCTAAAAAGAAAATATGGGAATGAGAAAAGAAAAGGAAAGGTTTTGGTAATTGACACTTTCGATAAAATGAGAATTGCAGAGGAAAGAAACCTGAAAGGTACAGAGAGGCACTTGACTTACCAGGAATTAACCAAAATGATTTTACGTTACCAAGAAACAATAGCCATGTGGACAGAAGGAATTAAAAAAGAAGTAAAATGCCCAAAAGAAAGAAAATCAAATCAGAACTACTCTCAAAATCTACCTTTATCGAAATTCTGAGTACTAGCACTCCCAATTCGGTACTACACATCCCACACACTTCAAATTCCTAACTTTTCTCCACAAACCTCTCCCCATATCACTCCTCATATCGCTCCTTGAATCCCTCCTCATATCTCTCCACAACTCCCCTATCAGAATTTCACTGTAACACAACCACTGGCCGATCATGTTACAAAATAAAATACACCATTGCTCATCCGAAGACTTGAACCTCAGACCCATCGCCACACTTGTAATGCCACAACCATTGTACCAACAGGCTCTTTGTGTGTCATATTTTGAACACAAATATTCTTAAAGCCTACATGCCAAAGCCAAGTTTTATTTAGAGAAAACCTAAAATTTTGTAAAAGCCAAGGCTTGAACCCAATACTTCTCAGACACTCTCAAACACTCCTAAATCACTTAACCATTAAAGAAAATAAGAAATTTGTGCATTTTCTTGCACACATAAATATTTATGTGTAGTATCCTAGCTAATCCCACACTCAAGGCTCATTCCTTCTAGGCCCAAATTCGGGGCATTACACGTGGTATCGAGAGAAAGAGTTGCCTGGATCTTTCAAGATGAGTTTAGAATGAAATATATTCATCAACGGTTCATTGATCAGAAATGAAAAGAGTTTTTAGAGTTGAAATAGGCCCGTATGTCTATGACTGAATATTGTGCTCAAGAATGTGCTTCCACCGAGGTCAAATGTGTAAAAGATTAGAAGATGGGTTGAATGAAGATATCAGACTGTTATTTGGGATTTTAGAGTTGAAAGAATTTGTTGTTCTAGTCGACCGAGCTTGCAAAGCTGAAGAGTTGAGCAAAGAAAAGAAAAAGATGAGTTTGAGACTAGAGATTTAAGAAAAAGACTGCTCAATAAGTCATTTCAATCTTTGCCAAAGAAATTGAGGGATTTGTATACTCGTTCGAATGTTTTAGCTGGGTATCCCAATAGAGATCGTGGGAAGCAATATTCGAGTTCTAAGGCCCAAACTATGTCAATAGCGAGCATTGGTAATGCTAGATCTAATATACCTAAATGTCAACACTATGGTAGACGACATCCCTGTGAATGTAGAATGAATAATCGAGCTTGCTTTAAATATGGCTCCCCAGATCACTTCATTCGAGATTGCCCTAAAATGGCTGAGAAAGATAATTTTCAAAATGCAAGACCAAGCAACACTGCCACTAGAAGGAGGCCACCGAGAAATACGAGAAACGGGAACAATAGCAGAGGTGTAACGAAATATTTAACTATGAGATCAGAGGTTAGAGCACCTGCTAGAGCCTACATTATTTGCGCTCGCAAATATACGTGATCCCCGATGTTATTATTGGTTCATTTTCTCTCTATGATACTAATATAGTTGCATTGATTGATCCTGGATTGACTCATTATTATATTTGCATAAATTTGGTATCTAGTAAGAATTTTCCTGTTGAGACTACTGAGTATGTGATTAAAGTGATGAACCCCTTAGGAAAATATGTTTTAGTTGATAAAGTTTACAAGAGTTGTCCTTTAATTATTCGGGGTCACTATTTTTCGGCTGACTTAATGCTTTTACCATTTGATGAGTTCGATGTAATTCTTGGAAAGGATTACTTGACTCTACATGATGTCGTAGTGAATTCTAAACAAAAGATTATTGAATTGAAATGTCAACATAATGAAATTCTTCAGATTGAATCGGATGAGTTAGGTGAGTTGCCTATTGTGATTTCATCAATGTCGGCTCAGAGGTATGTAAGAAAAGGGTGTGAAGCTTATCTTGTGTATGTATCAAATACGAAAGTGTCTAAATTGAAGATTGAATCTGTGCCAGAAGTTTGGGAATACCCAGATGTGTTTCCAGAAGAGTTGCCTGGGTTGCCATCGATCAGAGAAGTTGAGTTTGCTATTGATTTAGTACTGAGGACTTCACCGATATCGATAGCTCCATATAGAATGGCTCCGACCAAATTGAAAGAATTGAAATATCAGTTGCAAGAGTTGATAGATAAGGATTTTGCGAGACCGAGTTTTTCACCATGGGGTGCACCAATGTTATTCGTTAAGAAAGACGGATCCATGAAACTTTGTATTGGTTATCGTCAGCTTAATAATGTTGCGATAAAGAACAAGTATCCCTTACTAAGAATTGATGATTTTTTCGAGCAATTGAAAGGGGCAACGGTGTTCTCGAAGATAGACCTGATATCAAGCTATTACCAGTTGAGAGTTAAAGATCCATTTGTGCCGAAGACCACGTTTAGAACAAGGTACTGGCATTATGGATTCCTTGTTATGCCATTTGGATTAACAAATGCTCCTGTAGCTTTTTGGACTTGATGAATTGAATCTTCAGACCGTATTTAGATAAATTTTTGTTGTTTTTATTGATGACATCCTGATTTATTCCAAAGATGAGTTTGAGCATGCCGAACATTTAAGAATTATATTACAGACTTCAAGAGATAAGAAATTGTTTGCTAAATTCAGCAAAAGTGAGTTTTGGCTCCGAGAAGTCAGATTTTTGGGACACATTGTTTCAGCGGAAGGTATACGGGTTTATCTGAGTAAGATTTTGGCAGTTGTTGATTGGAAACCACCAAGAAATGTATCCAAAGTTAGAACCTTCTTGGGCTTGGCCGTTATTATCGACATTTTTAAGGGATTTTCGATAATTGCTACACCTAAGACCAAATTGTTACAAAAAGATGTGAAATTCGAGTGGTTTGAGAAATGTCAACAGAGTTTTGAGCAGTTGAAAGCGTTGTTAACTAAGGCACCGATGTTAGTGCAACCTGAGTCAGGAAAAGAGTTTATGATTTTCAGCGATGCATCATTGAATGATTTAGGTTGTGTGTTGATGCAAGAGGGTAAAGTGATAAATTATGCCTCGAGATAGTTGAAACCACACGAAAAGAATTACCCGACACACGACTTGCAACTAGCTGCTATTGTGTTCGCTTTAAAAATTTAGAGACACCATTTATTCGGTGAGAATTGTCATATATTTACCGATCACAAGAGTTTAAAGTATTTAATGACTCGGAAAGATTTGAATTTACGACAACAGAAATGGCTCGAACTATTGAAAGATTATGAGTTAGTGATCGATTATCACTCGGGGAATGTAAACATAGTCACAGATGCTTTAAGTAGAAAGTCCTTGTTTGTTTTGAGGGCGATGAATATGTGGCTAACCTTATCTGATGATGGATCAATTTTGGTCGAGTTAAAAGCTAGACCGGTATTTCTTCAACAAATTTGCGAAGCTCAGAAATGTGATAATGAGTTGCAAGCTAAAAGAGTTCAATGCAAATCAAATAGGGATTTAGAATATTAGATTGGATCCGATGATTGTTTGAGGTTCCAAGGTAGGATTTGTGTACCGAGAGATACTGAACTGATTCAGAAAATTCTTCATGAGGCACATAATGGTTGTCTATCTGTTCATCCTGGGAGTACAAAGATGTAAAATGATTTGAAGAAATTGTATTGGTGGTCAAGCATGAAACGAGACATTTTGGAGTTTGTAACGAGATGTTTGATTTGTCAACAAGTGAAAGCTGAACATCTAGTGCCTTCGGGTTTACTTCAGCCTGTGATGATACCCGAGTGGAAATGGGATAAAGTTTTGATGGATTTTGTATCAGGGTTACCTTTGACTCCGAAAAAGAAAGATGTTGTTTGGGTCATTGTTGATAGGTTGACGAAATTGGCTCATTTCATTATGGTACGTACCGTTTATTCACTTGATAAACTAGCTGAATTGTACATTACTAAGATTGTTAGATTGCACGGGGTGCCTACTTCTATTATTTCCGATAGAGATCCGGGGTTTACGTCGCAATTTTGAAAGAAATTTCAAGAAGTGTTGGGTAAAAATTTGAATTTTAGTACCGCATTTCATTCGCAAACTGACGGCCAATATTAGAGGGTAATCCAAATTCTAGAAGACATGCTTCTCTGTTGTGTTTTAGAGTTTGAAGGTAGTTGGAAGAAATATCTACCATTGGTCGAATTTGCTTATAACAACAGTTTTCAATCGAGTGTAAAGATGGCACCATATAAAGTATTATACGATCGCAAGTGCCGAACTCCATTGTATTGGACCAAGCTTAGTGAGAAACAGATTCACAGTGTAACAGTCCAATTTCAGTGAGGTCAAATTAGTGGTTTCGAGACCACAAATCCCAGTTAAATATAAAAATAACTTTATTTTATTTTATGGTTGGCATCATGATAAGAAGGTCACATGAAAATTTTGATACGAAATTTTTATCGATTGTATGGTTAATTAGGTAAAGGACTAAATTGCATAAAATGTAAAAGTTGGATTCTAGTAGCTATAGGTATCAAATAGCTATAGAATTCAAAACTTAAGGTCCTTATATGGTAATTAGACCATTGAAGGGTAGTTAGTAGATATTTTAATGACTCATCTATGAAAAAAATTAGAAAAGGCAAGGGACTAAATTGGAAATCACTAAAATAAAAATATGGTAATTAAATAAAAAGAAATATTCATCTAATTTCATATCATCTTCCCCAAAATTTCCATGGAAACCCTAGAGAGAGGAAGACAACTTACCAAGCTTGAAAAGGTATGAAATCAAGTCCCATTTTAATGATTTTTATTTTTTGAAACTGGGATAGTCTAATCTCTTTATTTAGGGGATTAATTTTAAAGGTTATCAAGGTATGAAATTTGGGTCATGGATGAATATGCTAAAAATTAGAAATTTACGGTAGAAAATGAAAGTTTGTTCATAGATAAACAACCTTTACAAAGCAATTTTTGATGAAAACTTGATTTAGGGACTAAAATGAAAAATGGTAAAAAGCCCATGGAAAATTCTAAAATTTGTGAAAAATGTGTGCTGTAAATGTTTTCTATAAATTTTGGCTAGGCTTGGAAAGAGGGTTAAATTTCATGAATTTCATTTTCCGAGCCTAGGGATGAACTTGGAATTTTTGAAAAGGATAGGGACAAAATGGTAATTTTGCCTAGGATGCAATAGAATGCAAATGTATATGAAATGTGATAGATTAATAGTCAAATTTATCCACATAGATCTGGAAATACCAACTACGAAACTAGATCGTGGAAAGCAAAAGGTTTCAGATTAGTTGAAATTCAAAAACGAACCGTTTTCAAGGTAAGTTTGTGTAACTTAACTATGTATGTTAAATGTTTGAATTTAATTGTATGATTGTGTTGATGTGAATGAGATAACATACATTATGAAATAATCATGAGTTGAGATATGTGGACAAATTACTATGTTTCGGTTGAATGTTGAAATTCGATGGATTAAGGTGATATGCTCGAACGAGGATAATATTCCACATGTTGAAAAAGGGATTTAGCATGGACGGGTAATCTTGATATAAGTCGCTCGAGTATATGCTATAGATTGGATTTAGCATGGATGGGCAATCCAAATTAAGCTCTTTAGAGCATATGTCCTAAAAAGGATTTAGCTTGGACTGGTAATCCTATAACATAACATGTGGCTCGAGAACATACTTGTTAAGTTTGTTCCTAAAGGGGTACTTTTGAGTATACTAACCGGAAGTCCATCAGCATTTCAATAGTTCAATAGAACAGGGAAAGGTGAAAATTTTATGGAACTTGTAATGTGATGAGCTCATCTATGTTTACTTGATATTCATATGAGATTATGTTACTAACTTGTTTGAATAACTGTATATGTTTAGGTAACTTACCCAAAATTGATGGGATATATAATTATGTGTGCTTGTGTTAATAAATAAGACAGGTAAGTTTATTTTCCGTTATACGAACTTACTAACCATAAAATGCTTACTCCGTTTATCTTTCCCTGTCTTATAGTGCTCAAAGCTTGCAAAGGTTGGAAGTCGGTCGGAGCAGGTATCACACTATCCACTATCTCATTTTTGTATAACGGCATGTTTAAGCTTAATTGGCCAATTGGCTTGATGATGATGTTTGTAATTCAGCCATTGGAATGGCTAGTAATGGTTGTTTGATATACTTGTAATGTCATGCTACGCTAGCTTTATATATATATATTAAGTGGTTGTTTGTAGTATGTCTAATATATGGATTAAACCAAGGTAAAATTATGAACATGTATGCATGTAGTGGTATGCCTTGTAAGTGATGGAATTTTTTTGAAATGGATGCTTGAAATGGTTGGATTGTATTTGGTATGTTTTAGTGCGGGAACATGGTAAATTTGGGTGACAAATGAGGCTAGGAAATGGCTTGTTTTTGTCCACATGGGTAGGCACACGGGCGTGGGTCTTGGCCGTGTGTGACACAAAGCCTGTCCCATGGGCATGTGGTCCTGTCGTGTGTCCCCTGCATCTTTAAAATGAGAAACAATATGCTCTGAATTGGGCACAAGGGTAGAGACACAGGCGTGTGTCTCAACCGTGTGGTTGACACAGCCTTGAACACGGGTGTGTTACATGGTCGTGTGAAAAATGCGCCTAAATTTTGAAAATAAAAATTCACCACACGGCCTAGCACACGAGCGTGTGACTTCAATTTCTTCATGATTTAAAGGATAGAGAGTAACACGGGTTAGGGACATGGGCATGTGTAGTACACGGCCTGACCACATGGACGTGACCTTAGACCACACGGGCGTTTGAGCCCTGCACCTAGGAAAAATTTTGAAATTTTACGAAAAATTCCCTAAATTCCTAATTTAGTCCCAATTTGATTCCAACACTCATTTCGGGCCTCGAGGGTCCATATATGGGATGATATGTATGATCTCGAAAATGAATAGTAATTTACGTAAATTAATTGAAAATGTTTTGAATGTTTCGGTAATACTCTAAGACCCTGTTTCGACGACGGATGCAGGTTAGGGGTGTTACACACGGGGTTGATTTGTCAGAGAAACTGAAGATAAAGTGAAAGTAATTCGTGATTGTTTGGAAGCAGCTTCGGATCTACAGAAATTGTACGCAGATTTGAAACGGAAGGATATTAAATTTCAGGTTGGTGATAATGTGTTTCTGAAAGTGTCTTCGTGGAAGAAAATTCTTAGGTTTGGTCGCAAAGGCAAGTTAAGTCCGCGTTTCATTGGGCCGTACGAGATTATTGAAAGAATAGGGCCAGTGGCATTTCGACTAGCTTTACCGTCAGAGTTAAAAAGGATCCTCAATGTATTTTATGTGTCGATTTTGCGACGATATCGGTCAGATCCATCGCATGTAATCTCACCGTCAGATATTGATATTTGACCCGATATGACATACGGTTAATAACCGATCAAAGTGTTAGCTCGAGAGGTTAAACAGTTGAGAAATAAAAGCATAGCTCTAGTGAAAGTTTTATGGCAACAACACGGGGTCGAAGAGGCTACATGGGAACCCGAGCAAGCTATAAGAAAATAGTACCCTAACCTCTTTTCTGGTAAGATTTTCGGGCACGAAAATCCCTAAGGGGGAGAGTTGTAACAGCCAGTTTTTGGGTCAAATCGGAACAATGGTTTCGGAACCACAAATCCAAAGTAGAAAGTTTTATTTTATTATTTCTTTAAGGTCTACAGTATGATAGAATAATTGTGTGAAAATTTTGTTAAGAAATTTTATCAATTGAGTGCTCAATTTGACTAGATGGACTAAATTGCAATAGGTGCAAAATTTGAGTTCTATAAGTTAAAGGTAGTAAATTGTTATGAATTTTTAATTAAAGGTCATTAAATGGCAATTAGACAATTATACTATAGGGTGGACAAAAATGGGCATAGAGTAAGTGAATTTATAAAGTTTAAGTGAAGGGTAATTTGGTAATTTGGTAAATAAAGACAAATTAACTAAATAAAAGATGTCCATATTCTTCAATTTAGTCTCCCTAGCTGAATTTTTTGAGGAGAAGACATAGCTAGGGTTTGGCCAACTTTCAACCTCGATTGTAAGTCCGTTCTTATCCCGTCTTTAATGATTTCTACATTTTTAAGATCGTGGTAACTTGATCTAACTATTTCAAGGACTAATTTGAAAGAAAGTTAAAGTCTAAAATTTTACCCATGTTAGATGTTCTTGTATTTTGATGTTTGATGATAGAAAATGCATGTTTTCGTTGGATAAACAACATTTGTAAAGTGATTTTCTATAAAAATGTCAAATAGGGACTTATTTGTAAAAGGTTATAAAATGTGTAGAAAAGTGTGAGTAAATGAAAAATGTGGGCTGTTATGTGTACAAGTAATATTTGGCTAGGCTTGGGTTGTGATGAAATTGAATGAAATTCATTTTACAAGCCTAGGGACTAAATTGTAAAATGTTGACATGTTAGGGGTAAAAATGTAATTTTTTCCATAATGTGATTTTGGACTAAATTGAATAGCTTGATGATTAAATGAGTTAAATGTGGTATTATAGATCAAGAAAAATGAAGTTCAGGTTTAGATCGGGGGAAAAATAAAGTAATTGACGAATAGATTCCTTTTGTCGTTTTTGCATTCGAGGTAAGTTCGTATGTAAATAAGCTTTATTATAATTGTATTTTAAATGCTTTAATTTTGTATGAATTGTGTAAACGACTCTACAAACACGTTCGATGATGTTTTGGCAAGCGAGAATGTAACACCCCTAACTCGTATCCGTCGCCAGAATAGGGTTACGAGGCATTACCTATCAAATCACAACATACAACATACATTTCTCATACAAACAATCTATTGATACATAAACCTCAATCCAACATAGTCACATTGTCCCTTATAAGGCTCTACGAGACCCTAAAACATGTCTGAAAGAGGTTCGGGACTAAATCGATAATATTTGAAAACTTTGGGAAACTTATCAAATTTTCATGCATACAGGGATCACACGCCCGTGTGAACAGGTCGTGTGCCTCACATGGCTCCAAACACGCCCGTGTCCCAGGTCATATGAAAACAGGGCATACATACTGGGTTGGGTCACGGCTAACCATACGCATGTGTGTCTAGCCCGTGTGCCCTTCGAAATGGCCACACACACCCGTGTGCCAGGCTGTGTGCTAGGCCATGCCAATCCTGTAAGTATACTAACTTATACAACATAGCCAAGTCACACGCCCGTGTGCTAGGCCGTGTCCCATTAATGGTGGTATACTGACTTGTGCCACACGGCCGTGTGGAGCATACTGGCTTCAATTTAATATCAATATTAGGGGACACATGGCCGTGTAGCATGACCGTGTGTCGCACACGGCTGAGACACACGCACGTGTCTCTACTTGTGTGGACAAAAATAGGCCATTTGCAAGGCCATTTTTGCCACCCCTTTCTCATGCTCACCTAAACAACTGAAATAATACCATTTCAACACATTTATAGGCAACCAAAACATGTTATTTCATATACAAATCATGCCATTTAAAATCCATCCATTTCACTACTCAAATCATAATCCAAAACATACTAAAACAATATGCCATTACCAACAATTTCACCTATCTTCTCTATGCATTTTTCTCATCATCTTATCATCTATATTAAACCTCAAACCATACCAAAACACAAAACAATTAATACATCACATTTCACACCAAACTCATAAATTAAGCCAACTTAAATGGCCAAATACACACTAACATATATATATCATATATAAGCCAAATCTCATGGATATATCATAACTCAAAACATATCATCATATCACTAGCCTATACATGCCATATACCATATTTACAAAACACAAAATTACCAACAGGTTGATCGATAGTGTGACGATGTTCCTGATTATCCCCGAGTCTGCGCTAGCTTCGATTATCTATAAAACAGAGAAAGAACACACAAAGTAAGCTTTAAAAGCTTAGTAAGCCATATACAAATAAAATTACCACATGTATCAACATCATTTCCATTAATGGGAAAACTATGAGTATGTACATATAATTTCACAAACTTTTCCCATTGTACACATATTCAATATCATAAGTGAATTCATCAAATACTTCCCTTACAAAACTCATATAAATCTCGTACGTACCTGAATCACTTAACTCATTCACACATTCTTTCTTGACTTGACTTTTCCCGTTGAACCTTTTTGGAATTGTTAAGGATACTCAAAATCACATATAGCTCGTACAATGCCATATCCTAGATATGGTCTTAAATGTTATCACATATCGATGCCGATAGCCCAGCTATGGTCTTACTCGAAATCAACTAACGATGCTAATGTCCCAGACATGGTCTTACACGTAATCACATAGTGATGTCAATGTCCCAGACATGGTCTTACACATAATCACATCTCGTTAATCCTAATGTCATGACAATCGTATCCTATACTATTCCTAAGGTTCGTACAGGACTTTCGATATTGTAACCCTGTCGATTCTTGCTCGTATTTTATCATTCAACATTCACAATAGTTCAATGACAATTAAACATATATATTCAATTTAAAGACATTTATTTGCATATGAACTTACCTTGTATTCGGATAAACGGACTGGATCAACTATTCGATAACCTTTAATTTTCCTATCTAAATCCGATTTCTTTTGTTCTTTATCTATATACATTCAAAATTAACTCATTTATTCATCAAATCATTCAATTCAGTCCACAAACACATATTTGGGCATTTTTATACTTTAGTCCCTAAAGTTCCACATTTTTACAATTTAGTCCCTATTTCACAAATACAAAAAATCATGAAATTTCATTAAACCCAAGCCTAGAAAAATTTCATATAGGTCCCTAGCAACCCATATCTTTCATTATTTCACACTTTTAACCACTACATTTTACATTTTTTCAATTTAATCCCTAATAGGCATTTTTACTCAAAATCACTTAACAAAACTTGTGTAACTATCAACAAATATTCATTTTTCATCATCAAACATTCAAAATCTCAAGTATTCATCAATGACACTTCACAAAATCATTAATAACTTCAAAAATTAAGGCGTGGGCTAGCTAGAATACAAAGCAACGATATCAAAAACATAAAAATCATTAAACACCAAGCAAAAAACATACCTTAATCAAAAATTCAAATGACCAAACCCTAGCCCTCTTGTTTATCAAGAAAATTGGTTGAAGATGATGAAATGAAGACTAATTTTGATTTTTTTTACTTAATAATAAGCTTATTTACTCATTTCTAATTTTAAACTTTAATTAAAAACATTTAAAGCATCCATTTAATGCCCTTTTATGTAAAAATCCACTATCAATGGTCTACTATCATAATAAGGACCTTTGGTTTAATGAATCATAGCAATTAAACACTTTTAACAAATAGAATGCAACTTTTACATTTTACACGATTTAGTCCTTTTATCAAATTAAGCATTCAAATGTTAAAATTATTTCACGAAACTTTCACTCATATATAATCAGATGCTATAAACACCAAAAATAATATTAAAATAATTTTTTGACATCAAATTTGTGGTTCCAAAATCAATGTTTTGATTTAGCTAAAACCAGGTTGTTATAGAGAAATCCCAATCGAACCTTAGGAATAGATTAGGATACAAGTGACATGTCACTAGGGTATTATGTTATGTGATCCGGTGCTGGTCTCAGACATCCTACTGGTATCGAGTATACTAAGCATATGTTATGTTACTTGACAGCTTGTGTGAGCTGTACCGTGTAGCTACGTCTTGACTAACAGCTTGTGTGAGCACACCCGTTGATGGCTTGAGAGCGAGCATATATGTGTTATGAGATAGAGGTAGCAATGGCTATATGTTTGACACCTTGTGTGCAGGGTTTCCCGAGTATCCGATATTATTATTTCGGGTGGTTCATTGGGTATGCCAACAATGAGAATAAGTATGAAATTATTACGAGATGCTACAGGTATGTACATAAAGCTTATGATTATTAAATTCGTGAAATGATTATTTCAAGGTGAGTTTGTGATGGAATGAATTATGGTCATGAGATTATGGTAAATTGCATTATCTTATGTTATATTACTTGAATGTTAAATGTATGGTAAGAATTTTTTACTTCTTTCATATGCTCTTACTAAGCTATATAGCTTACTCCATTTATTTTCCATGTTTTATAGTGTTACCAAGCTAGCTCGGATTAGAGATCGTCGAAGATTGCATCACATTATCAAACTGTCATTTTGGGTATCGATGATTTTAAACATTTTGAGTATATGGCATGTATAGGAACTTGGTCATTTTGGGTATATGTGCCATTATGAATTTGGCCAAATGTGTTGGCTTATATTTGTTTAAGGTGATTTTGTATTTATCCATGTAATTGGCTTATTTTGGCTACAATGGTTGTAAGCCTATTTATATAAGTATATGTGCCAATGCCTTTTACTTATGTGTTTTGTAACGGTTCGCTATATGCTTATTTATGGCTATATAGCTTTGTTGTTAAATGATTGAGTTTTGTTGTTAAATGATTGAGTTTAGTTTATTGGTATGCTAGAAGGTCTATATGATACAATGCATATTAATGGTAGTCATATTGAAGCTTGAAGAATATGAGTTTGCTATGATTTGGATTGGTAAAATATGATGTTGTAATTATGTTAGGTATTGAAATGACATGTTTTAGCCTTGATTTTGGATGTTTTGGTTGTTTAAGTATGCTATGAATTGTGCCCTTTGTTGTTGTGTATGTGTGTGCAATGAGGGTGGCAAATTGGCTTGGTAGTTAGCCTTTATTTTTGTCTACATGAGTAGACACACGGGCGTATGTCTAGACCGTGTGTGACACACGACCTACCCCATGGGCATGTGTTTCGGTCGTGTGCCCCTGCACCTTGATTTTGAGAAATAGAATGCTTAGAATTGAGTACATGAGCAGAGACATGGGTGTGTGTCTCACCATGTGAGGGACACGGCCCTGGACATGGGGTGTGTCTGGCCGTGTGAAGTTTGCACCTATTTCATGAAAATTAATTAATCACACGGCCTAGCACACGAGCATGTGGCTTGGCCATGTGACTTCTATTTGTTCATGCCTTGCAAATCACAGGTTAGGGACACGGGCATGTGTGACCACACGGCCTACCCACACAGGCGTGTCCCAAACCACACGGTGTGTGACCCCTGTACATGGAAAAAATTTCCTAAGTTCTTGGTTTATTCCCAAACCACTTTTAAAGCATGATTTGGGCCCCGTAGGCTCGCATTAGGGACTTTATGACTAAAAGCAAATGGTTTTAAATTTGGTTGAAATTTATGACTTGGAATTGTATGATTGTTTGCGATGTAAGTCCGATGCTCCGACGTCGAATCCAGGTGAGGGGTGTTGTAGTGGTATTGGTATAGCTTTATATTTTTCATATAAAGTTCATATTTTTTTGAGTAAATATAAAGTTCATATTTGAAATTGAATATCATGTTTAAAGTTTATATGAGCTTACTAAGCATTCATTTCTTACGTAGTTATTTTTCTCTTACTTTACAGCTTACCGAAAGCTCGATCAATTTGGAAGCTCGTCAAAGATCTATCACACTATCCAGCGATTATAACGGTAGTTTCTATGTGTTGGTCAAGGTTATAATGACATGTATAGGTGGACTTGTGTTGGTATCTAATCGAATGCTTAGTTGATGATATTGGCATGTATAACTTGTTTTGGTACCATTTGATGTTAGTTGGTTGGATATGGTCATTTCGGTACTTATAGATGCCATACTAGTATGTGTCATTTTGGCAATGTGTTAATGCTTGTTTGAATAGAGAATTTGGTAAGTGATGGTATGTTTGCAATGTGGCCAAGTTAGGTTATGAAGTTAGGTTAAGTTTTCAGATAGATATGAGCTAGATGTGTTTGTATGAAATATGGCCAATCATGCATAAATTTAGGTATGTTAGCTTGATTATGATTGAGGTGTCTTATTGGCATATTGGTTGAATGGATTAATGGTATATTGAATTAGACATTTTATGTATGTTTTTGTGTTTTGATGCCTTGGTTAAGGGTGCAAATGGCTTATAGGTTCATACTTGAAGTGGGTGAAGGAAATGGCTTGATTTTGGCCAATTTCTTGTCCACGCAGCCTAAGACACGGGCGAGTGTCTCAGCCATGTGTGACACACAGCCATGTGACACGACCGTGTGTCCCCTATAGGTTTTAAATGTTGCAAGTCAGGCAGTAACACGACCTAGTACACGGCCTGGCACACGGGCATGTTGTAACACCCCATACCCTAGTCTGATTCTAAGACTGGATACGAAACATTACCATGCTTAAACTCACTTAAAACATGTACTTACGGGCTATAAAACTTTGTTCCGAATTAAAAACTTCTCTTTCTTATTCTAATCATACATTTCATTGGCCTAGGAGGCCTTAAACACGTATCTAGAAACTTCGGAACTCAAATGAAAACTTTTCCTTAAAATAGGGGTCACACGCCTATGTGACTAGGGACACGCCCGTGTACCCTTAACACATGCCCGTGTCTTCCACACGTGGTCGACATTGACTAACTGCACACGGCCTTGACACGCCCGTGGATGTAAGCCGTGTGCTATACCTTGATATACTGACTTACCCACACGGTCTGGGGCACATGCCCATGTTCTAACCGTGTATCACACACGGCCTAAACACACGACCGTGGGATTTGCCTGTGGCCTATTCTGACTTAAAACACTAAAGTGCAGGGTATGCACGGCCTAGACACACGCCCGTGTGTCTAACCATGTGGGCACTTAGAGGCTATTTACCAAGTCAATTGCCATCCTGAAATCAAGACCAAACTCATGCTCAATTCAATACATTTTTCATAAACATTACTACATGCTTCATTGATCTCAATAAACATACATACTTAGTCAATTTTGGCCAATCATTAAGTCATATACAAAAGAAAAATAAACTTAATAGCCAACAATTTGGCTCTTCTTAGAACATATTCTCAAAATGAAATGCTTCCTATACATGCCATACTTAGTCAAATAACTTGGCTATACCAAAATAGCGATTGATAGTGTGCTTCGAACTCCAATGACGATGATCCACGAGATTGGCTTGGCAGAACTACATATAAAGAAAGAATAAAAGACATAAGCATTTAGCTTAGTAAGTTTGCATATAATGCATATAGTAACATACTTGATTAATATAAACCATTTGACATAAACAATGGTATCATAGATTTCAGCTATAAAGCTTACTTACTCATACTGATTCTTACATATCACATGATACTTACTAGTCTCATCCCTGTGGGATAAATAAGGTACTTGTGTCACTTGATCACATTGATCAGTATACTTTAACATGATAATCATAATCTTTCCTTCATCATTCGTAACATGATTAATACTCATTTTCAACTTGATAATAGCTTTGCTACTTATCTTTCTTGTCATCTAATTTTAACTTTACTCATTTGCCCGATGAATTTCTGTGAATAACCGAGGATACTAAATCTCATCCCACATATCTTGATGCAAAAGCCATATCCTAGATACGGTCTTACATGGAATATCTCATCTTAGTTTCAAGGCCATGTCTTGACATGGACTTATATGAAGTCTTTCTTATTCTCACCAATGCCATGCCTTGGCTTGGGCTTACATGGGATTTCTTTCTCTTGATAGCTTTTCAATGCCAAGCTTGCCTTGGACTTACATGATAAATTGTTCAATGCCAAGCTTGCCTTGGACTTACATGATAACTAGTTCAATGCCAAGCTTGCCTTGGACTTACATGATAACTTGTTCAATGCCAAGCTTGCCTTGGACTTACATGATAACTTGCTTGATTGCCGATGTCATGCCTTGGCTTGGCCTTATACGGACTTTCTTATCTCATGTGGTAGATTGAGTATCCTAGGAAATTCATCTTTAATCGGGACTCGCTCATACTTAATCTCATTGATTTCTTTGTTTAACATAACATTAAACATTCCATGATAATAATGTACATTATACTAAGCAATTCAATGATAGAAATCATAAAGCTTAGAAATCATACAAACTTACCTCAATATACAAAATGTATGCAGATATGCAATTTAGTCCTCGACTTTGTTCTTGCCTCGATTTCGATCCGGGCTTCATTTTTCTTGATCTATAATCATAAATAGATCATTTAATAATCACACTGACTAAATTGACTCCTTACTCATACTTTGGAAAAATTATTATTTTGCCCTTATACTTTCTCATTTTTGCACTTTGGCACAAAGGCTCGTAAAATAATTCTCTTTAAACTTTCTTAAACTTCATGCTTAGCTAATTCATTTTCTCTACTATAACAATCATCAATACTCACTATTTCTAGTATGTATGACCAATTTTCATAACTATTGCAAATTAATCCATACTATCATTTTTCATGAAATTCACTTAGAAAAAGATGTTTATCTAACATCAAACTCTCATAAATTTCATAAAACATCATTTATCATGCATGTCATTCATGGGTAAATTTTTTAACATGCATCCTAGCTCATTTTATAGCTAAAAATAGCTAATTCATAATACGAGAACTTTAAAAATACGTAGAATATTAAAAACGGGGCTAAAATGAACTTACTAGCAAGCTTGAAAAAAATGAAGAACCCTAGCTATGGAGTCTCCAAATTTTGGCAATGTGAGGAAGAAGATGAATTGATTTTTATCATCTTTTTCCTATTTTAATCATTTATTAGACAAATGACTAAAATGCCCTTCTTTTTAAAAATTTCTATTTTACTAACTCATGTCCAATTTGTCCAAAATTTATAATTTGGGAAAATTGCTACTTAAGGACTTCTAATTGATATTCTAAAGCTATTTCATACAAAAAGCTTCTAGAAATTCATATTTTACAACTTTTGCAATTTAGTCCTTTTAGACCATTCAACCTCAATTCAACAAAATTGCTTCATGAAACTTTCACACTAGCATGCAAACATGGCATAAACCTTAAAAACTCATAAATTCACCTCGGATTCGTGGCCTCGCACCACTATTTTGACTAGGCCCTAAATCAGGCTGTTACACTTCTCCCCCTTAGGGATTTTCGTCCTCGAAAATCTTAGCGGCAAATAAGTTTGGGTATTGATTTCTCATGCTCTTTTCTGGTTCCCATGTAGCTTCCTCTATCCCCATGCCTTTGCCATAATACTTTCACTAGAGCAATACTTTTATTTCTTAGCTGTTTGACTTCCCGAGCTAAAATCTTGATTGGTTCTTCATCTTCATCATAAGTCATGTCAGGATGAATCTCTATTTCTGACGGGGTAATTACATGTGAAGGATCTGATCGGTAGCGTCTCAACATTGACACATGAAACACATCATGTATCTTTTCTAACTCTGATGGCAAAGCCAATCTGTAAGCTACCGCCCATCTTTCCTGGTAATCTCAAACGGTCCAATAAAACGTGAACTTAACTTGCCTTTCCATCCAAATCTGAGAACTTTTCTCCAAGGTGACACTTTCAAGAAAACTTTATCTCCGACTTGATACTCTATCTCTCTTCTCTTTAGGTCCGAATAAGATTTTTGTCTGTCTGATGCAACTTTTAAACATTCTCGTATCACTTTCACTTTCTCTTCAGCTTCTCTAACCAAATCAACTCCGTGAATTTGGTTTTCTTTGAGTTTAGTCCAATATAAAGGCGTTCTGCATTTACGTATAGAGCCTCATAAGGCACCATCTTTAAGCTTGACTGAAAGCCATTATTGTAGGCAAATTCTACCAATGGGAGAAACTTTTCCTAACTACCTTGGAATTCTAGAACACAACATCGAAGCATATCCTCAAGTATCTGAATCAACCTCTCCGACTGACCGTCAGTTTGAGGATGAAAAGCTGTGCTAAAACTCAATTTTGTACCCAAGGCTTCTTGAAGCTTCTTCCAAAATCTAGAGGTGAATCTCGAATTTCTATCCGATATGATTGACAAAGGAACTCCATGAAGTCTTACTATTTCAGAAACATATAAGTTTTCCAGCTTTTCGAGTGAGTAGTCAACTCGTACAGGTAGGAAATGAGCTGACTTCGTGAGTCTATCAACTACAACCCATATAGCATCTTTCTTACTCGGTGATAATGGCAATCTCGTTACAAAATCCATAGTGATACGGTCCCATTTCCACTCGGGTACCATAATTAGTTGAAGCAAACCCGAAGGTACTTGGTGTTTAGCCTTTACTTGCTGACAAATCAAACATCTTGAAACGAATTCTGAAATATCATTCTTCATTCTCGGCCACTAATACAATTGCTTCAAGTCATTATACATCTTGGTACTACCCGGATGAATAGATAAACATCTGTTATGTGCCTCATACAAAATTCTCTAAGTAAGCTCCTCTTTTCTCGGTACACAAAATCTATCTTTAAACATCAAGTATCCATCAGAATTAATCCAAAAGTCGAATTCAACATCTGACTCGCACTGAGTTCTCTTGGCTTGCAACTCTTTATCTTTTAATTGAGCTTTAGTGATCTCTTGAAGGAACATTGGTCTAGCTTTTAATTCAGCTAGAATAGAACCATCGTCAGATAAGGTCATCCGTGAATTCATTGCCCTTAATGCAAAAAAGGACTTCCTGTTCAATGTATCGGCGACCACATTCACCTTTCCTGGATGGTAGTTAATTACCAATTCATAGTCCTTTATCAACTCTAACCATCTCTGTTTCCTTAAGTTCAACTCTTTCTGCGTCATCAAGTACTTCAGACTTTTTGTGATCAGTAAAAAATCTGACATCTTTCACCATATAAATGGTGTCTCCAAATCTTCAAGGAGAAGACTATGGCCGCAAGCTCTAGATCATGCATCGGATAATTCTTCTCATGAGGTTTCAACTATCTTGAGGCGTAAGCAATAACCTTGCCTTCTTGCATAAGTACACAGCCTAATCCATTTAAGGATGCATCGCTGTAAATCACAAATTCTTTTCATGTCTCGGGTTGTACTAAAACTGGAGCTTCTATCAACATTGCTTTCAATTTCTCAAAACTTTGTTGGCATCTTTCTGTCCACTCAAACTTCACTTTTTTCTGTAACAATTTAGTCATCGGGGTTGCGATCATAGAAAACCCCTTGAAAAATCATCAGTAATAGCCGGCTAGGCCTAAGAAACTCCTAATCCAATAGATATTACTCGGTGGTTTCTAGTCTATCATAGCCAAAATCTTGCTTGGATCCACTCGAACTCCATCTCCTGAGACAATATGTCCCAGAAATCCTACTTCCTTGAGCCAAAATTCACTTTTACTAAACTTGGCATACAACTGACTTTCTCGTAGAATTTGCAAAATTGTCCGTAGGTGCTCAACATGCTCATTCTCATCCTGGGAATAAATCAATATGTCGTCAATGAAAACGACTACAAACTTGTCGAGGTAAGGTCTAAAGATGCGATTCATTAAGTCCATGAAAACCGCAGGAGCATTGGTCAAACCAAAGGGCATGACTAAGAATTCATAATGCCCATATCTTGTTTGAATAGCTGTCTTGGACACATCTGAATCCTTTACTCTTAACTGATAATACACTAATCTCAAGTCTATTTTGGAGAACACATTAGCTCCTTTCAATTGATCGAACAAATCATCGATCCTAGGCAATGGGTACTTGTTCTTCACTGTCACTTTATTAAGTTGACGATAATCTATGCACAATCTCATGGTGCCATCTTTCTTTTTCACAAATTAAACTGGAGCACCCCAGGGACAACAACTCGACCTAGCAAAGCCTTTATCCGTCAACTCTTGCAACTGTATCTTCAACTCTTTCAACTCTGTTGGAGCCATTCTATAAGGAGTAATAGATATCGGTACAGTACTGGAAGCTAGCTCAATATTGAACTCAACCTCCCTAACTGGTGGTAGCCATGGTAATTACTCGGAAAAACATCCACGTACTCACATACTATCGGTACTGACTCAATCTTTAGCTCTGTTTCTTTATCATTCATCACAAAGGTCAGATATGCTTCATACCCTTTTCTTAAGTATCTCTGTGCCATTATATGTGAAATCACTACCGGTGACCTACTCTATTCATCAGATTCTATATAAAGAGTGTCTCCATTCTCACATCTCATCTCAATGTATTTCTTCCCACAATTAACTATTACATCATGGGTGGTCAACTAGTCTATACCAAGAATGATGTCAAACTCATCAAATGGTAGCAACATAAGATTTACATTAAAATAATGACCTCTAATCATTAATGGACAATCTTTACATACTTCATTAACTAACACTCTCTAGCCTAAAGGATTAGACACCTTAAACGTAAATTTGGTAGCATCTATAGGCATATTCATACTAGATACTAGTTTTATACAAATATAAGAGTGTGTGGATCCAGGATCTATTAAAGCAATAACTTTGATATCATAAAGAGAAAAGGTACCCGTAATAACATCAGGAGAAGATGCCTCTTCGTGAGCGCGAATGGCATAAGTCCTAGCAGGTGCCCTACCCTCGGGTCCCGCAGCCTACTCTCTAGGGTTACCTCTTCAACTTGCCCCACTCCCCGGGTTTCTCTGCGGTCTGCCTCTGACCATACCCCCAGATCTCGGGTTCTGAGTTCTCTCTTCTTTTGTCATCTCAGGACAATCTTTTATAAAGTAATCAGGGGAACCACATCTAAAACAAGCATTTTCATGTGCTCGACATTCACCGAGATGGCGTCTGCCACACTGTGGGCATTCAGGTCTATCAGATCGAACGTTCCCCACACTAGCAACTGAAGTAGTCTGTGCTTTATTCCCCGAATTTTGCTTACTCTTGTTCTTCTTTGAAAACCCAGTGGAAGTAGCCGATCGGGTAGGGAAATCTCTTGACTTCTTGGATGAAGATTGGAATGACTTATTTCACTGTCTCTTTCTAGAGTCACGAGACTCTATTTTAGATTTTCTCTTCTCTTTTATTAATTCTCCGGCCTTACAAGCCCTTTCCACTAACACCAAAAATTCTTTTAATTCGAGGACAGCAACAGATAACTTGATATCATCATTTAGTCCATCTTCAAACCTCTTACTCATGATGGCTTCAGTGGACAAGCATTCTCGAGCGAATTTGCTGAGTCGTACAAACTCTCGCTCATAATCAATCACTAACATCTTGCCTTGTTTCAGTTCTAGGAATTCCTTCCTTTTCTGGTCCATAAATCTTTGACTGATATACTTTTTCTTGAACTCTTCTTGGAAAAATTCCCATGTGACCTTTTCCTTGGTACTACTGACACAAGGGTGTTCCACCATTGATAGATAGCATCTCTTAAAAGAGAAACTACACATTTTATACATTCCTCAAGTGTGCATGACAACTCATTAAATACCCTGATAGTATTTTCTATCCAGAACTCAGGCTTTTCTGGATCATCATCTTTTCTAGCCCAAAATTCTTCTACCCCTATGTTTCTTGATCCTATTAGTTGGAGGTTTGTCTCCTCTTACCACCTCTACTACTTGAGGGGCTGTAGGGATAGGTTGGGGAGAGGCAAGGGTGGAGGGGGTTGTATATTCGGGTTCGTATGAACGAATTCTGTGTACCACGTATTCATCATATGGAGGAAGGCTTCTCTAGCCTCTTCTCCTCCTCCTTAACTCACCGTAGTGGGTCTATTCTCATTCTCATTTGGCACCGTCCCTTCAGCAGGAGCCGGCGCGTTACTTTTTACATCATTTGCCTCAGCTCTTTTGGGATCCATTTACTATATGTATAAACATAATCTAAGTCGTCAAAAGTCATCACACTATCATTATAAAAACATTCTTACGTATGGCATGTATAGCTAGACTCATGCTCGTGCTACATTAGTCTTAGAACTGACTAAACCGTAGCTCTGATACCATTAAATATAACACCCCATACCCAAGCCCGATTTTAAGACTGGATACGAGACATTACCATGCTTGAACTCACTTAAAACATGTACTTACTGGCTATAAAATTTTGTTCCAAATTAAAAACTTCTCTTTCTTAATCTAATCATACATTTCATGGGACTACGAGGCCTTAAACACGTATCTAGAAACTTCCAGAACTTAAATGAAAACTTTTCCTTAAAATAGGGGTCACATGCCCATGTCTTCCACTCGTGGTCGACACTGACTAACTGCACACGGCCTTGACATGCCCATGGATGTAAACCGTGTGCTATACCTTGATATACTGACTTACCCACACGGTTTGGGGCACACATCCATGTTCTAACCTGTATCACACACGGCCTAAACACATAATCGTGGGATTTGCCCGTGGACTATTCTGACTTAAAACACTAAAGTGCAGAGTATGCACGGCCTAGACACACGCCCGTGTGTCTAACCATGTGGGCACTTAAAGGCTATTTACCAAGCCAATTGCCACCCTGAAATCAAGACCAAACTCATGCTCAATTCAATACATTTTTCATAAACATTACTACATGCTTCATTGATCTCAATAAACATACATACTTAGCCAATTTTGGCCAATCACTTAGTCATATACAAAAGAATAATAAACTTAATAGCCAACACTTTGGCTCTTCTTAGAACATATTCTCAAAATGAAATGCTTCCTATACATGCCATACTTAGTAAAATAACTTGGCTATACCAAAATAGCGATTGATAGTGTGCTCCGAACTCGAATGACGATGATCCACGAGATTGGCTTGGCAGAACTACATATAAAGAAAGAATAAAAGACATAAGCATTTAGCTTAGTAAGTTTGCATATAATGCACATAGCAACATACTTGATTAATATAAACCATTTGACATAAACAATGGTATCATAGATTTCAGCTATAAAGCTTACTTACTCATACTGATTCTTACATATCACATGATACTTACTAGTCTCATCCCTGTGGGATAAATAAGGTACCTGCGTCACTTGATCACATTGATCAGTATACTTTAACATGATAATCATAATCTTTCTTTCATTATTCATAACATGATTAAGACTTATTTTCAACTTGATAATAGCTTTGCTACTTTTCTTTCTTGTCATCTAATTTTAACTTTACTCATTTGCCCGATGAATTTCTGCTAATAATCGGGATACTAAATCTCATCCCACATATCTTGATGCCAAAGCCATATACTAGATACGGTCTTACATGGAATATCTCATCCTGGTTTCAAGGCCATGTCTTGACATGGACTTATATAAAGTCTTTCTTGTTCTCACCAATGCCATGCCTTGGCTTGGGCTTACATGGGATTTCTTTCTCTTGATAGCTTTTCAATGCCAAGCATGCCTTGGACTTACATGATAACTTGTTCAATGCCAAGCTTGCCTTGGACTTACATGATAACTAGTTCAATGCCAAGCTTGCCTTGGACTTATATGATAACTTGTTCAATGCCAAGCTTGCCTTAGACTTACATGATAACTTGTTCAATGCCAAGCTTGCCTTGGACTTACATGATAACTTGCTTGATTGCCGATGCCATGCCTTGGCTTGGTCTTATACGTACTTTCTTATCTCATGTGGTAGATCGAGTATCCTGGGAAATTCATCTTTAATCGGGACTTGCTCATACTTAATCTCATTGATTTCTTTTTTTAACATAACATTAAACATTCCCTGATAATAATGTACATTATACTAAGCAATTCAATGATAGAAATCATAAAGCTTAGAAATCATACAAACTTACCTCAATATACAAAATGTATGTAGATATGCAATTTAGTCCTCGACTTTGTTCTTGCCTCGGTTTCGATCCGAGCTTCATTTTTCTTGATCTATAATCATAAATAGATCATTTAATAATCACATTGACTAAATTGACTCCTTACTCATACTTTGGCAAAATTATTATTTTGCTCCTATACTTTCTCATTTTTGCACTTTGGCCCAAAGACTCGTAAAATAATTCTCATTAAACTTTCTTAAATTCATGTTTAGCTGATTCATTTTCTCTACTATAACAATCATTAATTCTCACTATTTCTAGTATGTATGACCAATTTTCATAACTACTACAAATTAGTCCATACTATCATTTTTCATGAAATTCACTTAGAAAAAGATGTTTATCTAACATCAAACTCTCATAAACTTCCATAAAACATCATTTAACATGCATGTCATTCATGGGTAAATTTTTTAACATGCATCCTAGCTCATTTTATAGCTAAAAATAGCTAATTCATAATACAAGAACTTCAAAAATACAAAGAATATTAAAAACGGGGCTAAAATGAACTTACTAGCAAGCTTGAAAAAAATAAAGAACCCTAGCTATGGAGTCTCCAAATTTTCGGTAATGTGAGGAAGGAAATAAATAGATTTTTATCATCTTTTTCCTATTTTAATCATTTATTAGACAAATGACTAAAATGCCCTTCTCTTTAAAAATTTCTATTTTACTAACTCATGTGCAATTTTGTCCAAAATTTATAATTTGGGAAAATTGCTATTTAAGGACTTCTAATTGATATTCTAAAGCCATTACATACAAAAAGCTTCTAGAAATTCATATTTTGCAACTTTTGCAATTTAGTCCATTTGGACCATTTAACCTCAATTCAACAAAATTGCTTCATGAAACTTTCACAGTAGCATGCAAACATGGCATAAACCTTAAAAACTCATAAATTCACCTCGAATTCATGGCCTCGCACCACTATTCTGACTAGGCCCTAAATCGGGCTGTTACACATGTGGCTTGGTCGTGTAACCCAACTCAAAGAATTACACAGGCACGGACATGGGTTGGGACACGGCCATGTTTCCCTATTTTGAATGTTACACAACCTGAGACACGTGTGTGTCTCAGCCATGTGACCCCTACAGTTTTAATTTTATAACTTTTTCCTCAATGTTCCTAATGTTTTCTATTTAGTCCCGAATCGTTTCTAAAGTATTTCGAAGGCCTCGAGGACTCTATTAAGGGACGATATGCATGTTTTATGAATGGACTTTGCTATGCTTAGTAAAATGTTTCGAAATGAATTTTTTAAGTTACAATTTTACGGTAATGCTCTATAACCCTATTCTGATGACGGATACGAGTTAAGGGTGTTACATATGTAGTATGTAGGGCCATTCACAATAGTGGATTTCATGGCCCATGATATGGGTAAATGATATCCTCTCATTGGCATTACATAGTAGATGAAAAGTAAACATAGTCATGGGTTGTTCGTCTTTGTGATGAATGACTTGGATACTATTTAATAGTAATTGACTTTTCAAGAATGAAGATGTAAATGGTTACCATGAGATAAAATAGATCATATTGGGATAGTGGATTTATCTCAAAGAGATTAAGGATATCCTATGAGGGCAGCACACTTATGACAAGGCCAGTGGACAAGCACTAATCGAGTTGCTTTCAAAATGGTATATCATTAGTAAGAGCTTAATCATGATACTATAGTGGAATGACTTCGTGACTAAATAAGCTTATAATTAATAGTCGAAAAGCTGGAACTTAATTATAAATCATTTAAGCCCTAATCACATATATTCGATCGGTCCCTCCGCTAGCTCGTGGAAAACTAGAAATGAATTTCATGTTTAATCAAATGAATAGAAATGGTAAAGTTAGAGAAATGGGAAACATTTGGAAATGAATGTGGTTTTCACTTAATGGAAATGACCTAAAAATTAATTTATTATTTTAAAATTATTAATTAATTAATTGAAGTTCAAAAATGGAAATAAATTAATAGGTCATAGTGAATCCCTAGAATGTAGAAATTTAAATATATTTTCTCATTGATTCTTTTACTGTAAAGTCATCATATTTTTTAACAGAATTAGAATGGGGTTGAGAAAATTATTTAATTGGAAAATTAATTAATTTATTATGTTTATTTTGTGAAATAGTAAAATAAGTATTGGGTTGGATTGAATTTATAAATTATTGGGCTAAAAGTCTAAGAAGTACTTATAATTGGACCCGATATGAGAGAGACCCAAAAGCCTTCATGTTGATACATGGGATGGAAAACCCAGTTTATTTAACTATGGTTTCCACCTCCCCTTCTAATCCTAGTTGGACAACGATTTAATTTTTCTATTGAAATAGACTTCTACAAGTCAATAAGCATTTCACTTCTTCTCCCTATAAATCATTGGTAGGGCTAAAACAAAAACAACTTTGAGATATTGTTATCCTGCCTGAAAATAGAGAGAATTTTTTTCTAAGTATAAATTCTATTTTCCAAAATAACAATTCTATTGGTCTCTTTTACAGAGAGATTTTTTATTTTCCACTGAAAGTAAAGTAAAGTAAATAATTTATGGTTTTGTATTTGACTCGTATTTTTTCGAGCCCACACTCAAAGTAGTCTGTGGTACGAGAATAGCAAAGAAGGCCATTTGATTGAAAGCTGGGAACAAATAGGATCCATCTAGTCAAAAACACATGTGCGATTTCTTTAATGGGTTTATTGCTATAAATCATCACAAATTAACTCTACTTTCAAATTTAAATTTTCTCTCTGCAAGAAAATCATTTTTGAACTAAATTTTATCCAACACTGACAACCACCATTGATATGCCTCTTCTTTTAGAAGTGATACCATCCACGTAATACACTCGTGTGGTGACCATTCTAACTATTGTAGGACCCATTCAGTTAATTCTAGCCAAATTTTGGCAAAAGAAGGATCGACACTTTCAACCCCCTGAATTTGGATTTTCCATTTTTTATAATTCTTTTATCGAGGCTCGCTGAGCTATAGCTACTAATGCAGCTAGTGAGTAGCTCTAGCTACCTCTAAAGCACTTCTGCTATTGTGAAAAGTAGATTTTCATCACCTCAACCCTCTCCGAGAGGTCTATCTGCTCTATCTTGTTAAGCACATGCTTCATCAACACCGTGTGCCTCGACTCTAATCAGTTCTCACCCTCAACAGAGTGATCACTGATGTTGATTTCTTCCTCAATAACATTTCTAGATTCTTCCGACATTATCAGTTATAAAATAGAAAAAATTCATAATCAGCATCCTAATTTCGACTCAAACTCGACTCAACATTTCCATGTACCTTTAGACTCAATTTTGAGCTCAATTTAGTTCGAGAATTAGCTAATATTGTAGCTTTGATACTACTAAATGTAACACTCCATACCTGACCTGATCGTCGAGTTTGATTTAAAGAGTGATACATTTGTTTTCGGAGCAACTACTATCAATTATAATTCAATTTAATAAATAATACATATTATTAAGTTCAAAACATCATTACGACATGTTATACAATCATATTCGAGTCTTATACGAGCTTACAGAAGCTCTTTGATAACTTGAAATTGAATGAGGACTAAAATGTAAATATTTCAATGTATCGAGTTGACATGGCCACTTTGGGGGTTTCAGGTCGCAATGCAACTCACTGTCGATTGTTTCGTGACGTTAAGGACCCGACGTCGTCAATGTGATTGGCTGTTACACAAGAACCATATGGTATCAATTTAGGACACCTAAAAACAAGTGAATAATTGAATCATTTCAACCATTTCAAAAGATATACCAATTCCACGTATACTATACGAACCATATAAGTTAACATTAATTAACAAAACCTCCAAAATGACCATTTACAAAATAAATTGGCTCAAAACCTAGGTACATGTCATTTGTTGAACACAAAAGGAACTATACAAACATTACTGAATCGAGTGTCACGGTTTGGATACTGAATCACTTCTAGAATTTATGAGTTATACGAACACCTGTGCAAGAAATTAAACATATCATATGCTAAGTGATAATGCTTAGTGGTACTTTTATGATTCAAGTCAATATAAAAATATCATTAGTCATTGACCTACCGCCAAATGTAATAGTCAATTTTGGTCAATTCCACACTTAAGAAACTTGTTTTCTATGCAATTTAGGATTTTATATTTTGTTTTCGGTAATTAGGTCTTAGGATTAAAAGTTAATAAAATAAGTGTTTTCAACACATTTTATAAGTGTTGTGACCCAATAGGCCGACACGGGCTTTAGGTTGTGCTAATGTGCTCAAAGGAGTGTGCAAGATAAAGATATAAAGGCCTAATTGACGTGGAAGCAAATATGAGTGATGCACAAACTTCCCAATTCGTTAAAGCACCAAACAATCGACTAAGGCTAGAATTGGGTGTCTTACCCAAGTAATCCAGGATTATTTTTTACGCACAATCAAACTTATACAAAGACCTAGGATGTAATATCTCAGATTAGGGTTTATGCATTTAGTGTATAATTCATGTGTTAGTGGGCTTAGTGAGGGTGTTTGGAGGTGTTTGAGGGGCTTTGGAAATTCTAGGATGAAGGTGGAAGCTTTGTAAATTTATTGGTTTTTGAGTAAAAAAGGGGGAGCTAGGCTAAGGTAGCCTTAAGAGAAGTTTTTGGAGTGTTTGGACATAAAACAAACCTTGGTAAAGTGGCTTCCATGCGCCACTTAAGGGCCTGGAAATGACGCCTGGACAAGGGCCTTGGTTCGAATCCCGTTGGCGGCATGGGCGTGTTTTTATTTTTCCTTTGACGTTAAGACAAGAGGGAGCTAGGGAAGGAGGCTTTAAAATAAATTGTGGCAAGCTTATGTCATAAAAGAAGGCCATGGCAGAGTGGCTTGGGGCGCTATATGTGGCTTGCAAGAATGAGGCCCAAAGTTAGAGTTGTGAAGGAAGCAAGAAAGGGCATTTTATTTTTGTGCAAGAAGAAGGCGCTTAGGCTAAGTAGGTCTTAAAATAAATTCAGGGTGAATTACGTCACAAAGAGGCACCTTGGCAAAGTGGCCTAGGGCGTTACCTGTAGTTTAGGGTTCCAGCAGGTCTTGGGTTCAAGGCGTGTGAGCAGCAGTTGGGTGTTTTATTTTTGGCTTTTGGCGCCAAGAGAGAAGGAAGTAATGGACGGCAATTGGACCTCTAATTGGGTAAGGATTAAGCTGGATTTTATTTTGAATTTCAGCTAGATAAGTAGTAGATAATTGTTAATTTATTTTTATTATTCTTTTATAGGTAGATAAGAGATGAATTAGGAGTTTGATAAGGGATTAATAATGGATAATTTTTATTTTATTAATTAAGTTGATAAAGGTGGATTTATTTTAAGTTGATAGATAGAAGATAATTATAGATTTATTTTTATATATTTTGAATATGTGTTCAAGAGTTATTATAGGAGAAGGAAGTGGAATTTGAGAGGAGGTAGGAGTCTTGAATTTGAGTTGTATAAATAGGGTGACCATCTTTTAAGCTATTCTTTTCTTCATTTTATTTTCCTTGGCCGAAAATTGTTCCTCTAATTCTCTCTTTGAGCAGAATTGCTTCTCACTTCTTCTCCCTATTCTTTCTCTTTTCTTCAACTTTAATTCTACATATTTTCTTGGATAGCCGAATAACCCCTTGCCATTTAGAAGCCATAGCCGAATCCCATAGTGGCCTCACTCTCTCTTTTTGTCGCAAGTCTTAAAAATCCAAAAGCGGTAGTGTGATTCTTTCTCTTCAAAGCAACGTGTGTAGTGGTAAGTGTTCTTTCATTATCAATCAATTTTCCTTCTCTTCCTTTGGTGTGTCAAAACAAGGATTAGGCCTTGATCTGTGTGGATGGCCGAATGTTCATTAAGCTTTAGTCTCGTGGTTGTGCAATAGCGTGAAGGAGGTTTACTGATTTGCGATGATCAAGGTAAGTGGTATGTGCTATTCGCCAAGGGCCATTTTATATGGATTTATTGTATGATTTAATCTAACATGTGGCATATAGGGATTTCGACAACTTTTAAGGCAAGTGGAGGTTTTCGGATTTAGATCCGTAAGGTAAGGCAGTAGTGACTTTCGGCTGTAGGTCATAATTGGTTTTAGTGTTAGTCAATTTTGACAAAAGGTTGTGTAGGAGGATTCGACAAGGTTGGGTGCAAATCGTTTAGATGTAGAGTTTCGAGATTTGATCGATTGTGCCAAACAGGTGCATAGTTATCGCACTATCTCTTGAATGCTTAAATGAATGTTTAAATGTATTATTATGAATATGTGTATAATGTGAATGATAGCCGAAATTAGGGCTAGGATGGTGGATACCCACAATGGGTAATCGATTTTTCAGGTCAGTGCTTTATGACATTAATTTGCCTATGGTATGTGTATGAAATTGAGATGGCATGTAATGTATACTTATTTTAATGATATTGTGGCACGATACATGGGGCTTGGGATGTGACTATCGAAGGAAAGGGTGTACATATTTATGTACGTGGTCTAATGTTAGCCTTGTGTTACATTAGCGCTTGATGGTAGCTATGTGCTTCATCAAGGGAGGTGTTGGCTAGGTGCCCATCTCGGCGGTTGATAGTGTGTGCAACACTGTGGATCGATTGATATGTGGGATCACTTAGGTGATCGGTGGCTCAGCCACGGCCTTGAGCAAAGTGTCTGCTAAGGTAGGTGTAAAGGATGGACTTAGGTTGGGTTGGGATACATTTTTGCATGACTGGTTATGTGGACTGTGTGGATATGGGCCAAGCCCATATGTATGGAGACATGTGAAATAACTATGCACTGAGTCTGTTTGACTCACCCAATATTTCTCAAACCTTACAGGTGATGCATAAAGCTTGGACCGGGTTGGAGTGGATACAAGGTGGCCCATGCAGAAGTTGTTTTTCTTATTTTTATACATTTTATATTTTTAGTATTTTGGGAATTTATTTGATGTAATAAGGGCCACTTATGGTATTTGGGAAACTTTATTTACGGTTTGATGTTTATTTTATTAATTGAACTAATAATGGAAAAATATTTTTGAATCGATTTATATTATAATAACTTATGTAAAAGTTTTAATCTGGGAATTTATAACAACTAAATTTTAATGGGCTTTTAAATACACAATGTTTTATTAAAGTTCGGAAATTCTCACGTTTTCACCTTTAAGACAAATTCTTCGCAATTGTTTTCCGCAGTGACATACCAGATCCGGTCAAAGCTCGTGGGCTGGGTTTGGGGGTGTTACATAGGACATGCCGAAGACTTAATTTGGGCTTCCAACACCTCTATAAATATGACATAAGGGGTTGAATGTAATCAAGTTGTCCTAAATGCCTTCAAAAAACCCTCGTAGTTTAGAATTAGTTTTAGATTGTTTTATTACGGTATTTAAATACTTTCTTATTTTTCTTCTTGAATCAGTTTTGATTCAAGGACTTGTTTATTTAATTAAAGTATTCAATTTATATGCTTCTTTGCACTTTTTTTATTTTGTTATTTCAATCGAGAGATTTGCTACTCCGTTCCCCATTCGATACTCAATCCACAATTATTCAAATGTTTTTCTTCTCTGAATTGGTCATGTTTCTTACATGGTTTATTCAACTGAAGTTAAGATTATGAATAACATGAGTGGCTAAATCCCTTAGGGGAGATTAACGATTGGATGGGGATGTGATTAATGAAGGCTTTGGGATTTCTCAAGATAGATTGGTTGGTATAAATTACGCATTCTTAAATTGTTAAGCTTGACAACCCTAATAAGTGATCATAGGGTAGACAAGATCGGAAAATGAAGTGGAACCAAGTAAATTGTAATTTATCCTGATTGAGAATGTGATATTAGAAGATATGTAACATCCCGAAATTGGTCCTAGTAGGATTGGGCCCAATGGGCCTTGGGCGTAAGAATGTTTAAAATTTTCAAGAATATGAGAATGGCGTTGTAGCAAATTGGACTTATTAGTTAAAGGAATTTGGGAGGTTACGAGGTTTTTAGGAAGCTCCGGGTTCAAGTTAGGCTATAGGTAAATTTTTTGTTGAAGTACTTTAAGGAGAAAAGGTAAGTGGCATTAAGACTTAAGTAAATAAATGAGTAATTTGCTAGCACAAAGGAGCTTATGGTAAAGGGGATATGGCGCCACATGAAGGACTTTAAGGGAGGAGGTTTAAATCCCATATTGTGCAAATTTTGACTATTTTTTTGTATTCTTTCCCTAAGTGTCACCAAGATGATATATATGGCTAGGTGGACTTTTTAATTTTGGCAAGGTGGCTAAGGAAACAAAGAAAGGATAAAGGTAAGGAAAGGAATCAAAAGAAAAGGAAAGTATAGGGAACATGTTGGCCCAAAGAGAGGAAAGTGTTTTGGAAAGTTTTGGTTGGCAAACTTTTGACCTTATTGCCAAGGCATGGACGGTTTTGGTGAAAGGAGATGTAACACCCCGCACCCAAGACCGATACTGGGTCTGGATACGAGACATTACTATGCTTGAACTCATTGAAACATGTACTTACGGGCTATAAAATTTTGCTCCAACTTAAAAACTTCACTTTCTTAGTCAACACATATAACAAGGGCCTACGAGACCTTTAACTCATGTCAAAAAACTTTTAGAATTTAAAATCAAATAACTCATTTTTTGAAGTAGGGTTCACACGCCCGTGTAACTTGGGAACACGCCAGTGTACCCTTAAGCACGCCCATGCCCTCAAACCATGTAGAATTACTAACTATTTCCACACAGCTTAGACACGCCCATGTCTACCAACCGTGGGAGGTTACTGACTAAATTAACACGGTCCGGGCACACACTCATGTCCAAACCGTGTGTCTTACACGGCATACATACACGACCGTAGGATTTGCCCGTGGCCTATTATGGTTAATAATACTAAGGTGCAGGGTTAACACGGTCTTGACACACGCCCATGTGTCCAACCGTGTGGGCAGTTACAGGCTATTTACCAAGCCTTTAGCCACCCTGAAATGAAGATCATAACCATACACAATTCAAGGATGCAATAACAACCCAATTTTAAGAATAATACTACATGCTTCATTGATCTCAACAAACATACATGCTTAGTCAAATTTGGCCAATCACTTAGCCATATACAAAAGAATAATAAACTTGATAGCCTTTACAAAGGCCCTTCTTAAAACATGCCCACAAAATGAATGTTTCCTATACATGCCATACTTAGTAAAATAACTTGGCTATACCAAAATAAGATTTGATAGTGTGTTGTGTAACATCCTTAAAGTGGGCCTACGCATTTATAAGATAGTCTAATATGTTAAATTGAGATTTTAAAGGTTGGGCTGACTTTTGATTAAATATTTGAATTAGGGTTAAAGTTAGTGCTCTGGGTAATTTAAAGTGAAATATTGGGCTTTAAAAATTTTGGTTAGGTGGCTAATAAATGGTGTTAGCTTATAATTTAAGAAGATGGTTAATTAAGTGACAACCCGGGCTTGTGGCCCAAGAATTAAAGTGCTTTAAGTGGGCATAAGGTGGCGTCATAAGGGGGGAGGAGTTTGGGCCCTTGTGTGGCCGATTGGGGCTTAGGAGATGGGTCAAATTTTGGCACTTATATGGGAAGGGGGTGGACGGCATGTAGGCTACTAATTAGGAGCTTTATTTCTTTTTATTTAAGTGATAAAAAATGATAAACAAGGAGGGAGGAGTTGGCTTTAGTGAGGGCTCTTCTAAAGGTAAGATAAGGATTGGGGTTATCAGGTGAGATGAAGGCTATTAGGAGGGAAAGAGTTGGCAGAAACTCCAACTCTATGTGTTGGTGTGTGTGTGCCGAATTTGATAGAGGGAAATCATCTTTTTCTTCCATTTGCTTCTCTTTCTTTCATACTTTTTCCTCTCTAGCCAAAACTCTTCTCACTCACTTGCCTTAATTTTTTTCCTAGCTGAAACTCCTTAGTATTTCTCCTCTCCTCAAAAACCCTTCTGAAACCCGAATGCTCTTAGTGCATATTTTCTTCCTCTATAGCCGAATCTACAAGGGAGATCTCTCTTTTCTCGAAGGTGCACTGTAAGCCATATACTCCTTAGTAATCCGGTGAGTTTCGGGATTTCTCCTTTTCTGTGATTCCTTTATTCTTATCAAACTCCTAATCTAAATCATTATTTCCAAGGCCCTGTCGATTATACTCTTTACCCTTGAAGTCGAATCTGCCCCATTAAAGCCGATTTGGTGGAAAAGTCGAAGGTAGGTAGTGGTAAGTGTGGCCGAATGGCCTTCCATGATTCTTATTGCTTTGGCCGAATACTATTTGGGTTAGGTTGGTTGTGTGTATCGGTTGGTTTGATATTTGGAGGATGGCCGAATGTAGGTAGGTTGGTGGTGACGATTTCTCAAGGACACTCGGGATTCGACTAACTAGGTAAGTGTTCGTTTTAAGGGTTACATTTAACTAATGAGTTAGATCTCATCATTTATTTGGTTTTGTGATTAAGGGATTGTTATGGACTCAACTAACAATCAAGCAGAGAAGGTTGGATCTGTAAAATCGTCGCCCAAATTCAAGAAGCGATCTGTTTTAGAAGTGCGAGATTGGCCAACTGGTGTGGGTAAAATCGAAGTCGATCATGGGCCAATAGTAGTTGTTTCAAGTGATAGTAACGTAGACATAGCAAAAGCCCGAAAGGGACCAGCCACCTGTTTTTCTTACAAAAAAATTTTAGAATATCCTTACTTTGAAAAAAAATACCTATGATTTACGAATATATCCCGATTTACAAAGTCAATAGAATTTTTCCATAGAAAACAAAAACAGCATCAACAACATCAAAGTATCCTTGAATTGTAAAATTACCAAATTATCCCTGAGTTGTAAATGACCAAGACACCCCTGATTTTCAAAATGACCAAAATACCCCTGATTGGCAAAATTACTGAACCACCCCCAGATTTTCAAAATTACTGAAATAACACCAGATTTTATAAATTACCAAAATATCCTGGATTTGCAAAATTACCGACACACCCCCAGATTTGCAAAATTATCAAATACCCCTAAATTGGAAAATTACCAAAATACCCTTATTTCGCCAAATCACTAGGAACCTTATTTTGGAAAATTACAAAAATACCCGTGTAGGATAAAATTATGAAAATACCCATGGGTAGTGAAATGATGAAAATACCCTTAGGTAATGAATGTTACTTGAATGAACGTTGTGTGTGCATAATTCCTAGAATAGGAAGACTGAAAACTGTAGATAGGTTTGAATTCGAAAGAATCACTTTTAAAACTATGTTTCATAAGATTGTTCAGGGATAATTAGTGGAAACAACTAATGACTCATAAAATTTTTAAATCAGATAAACGCGAACTAGAAGAATGAGTACAAGAGGTCGAGGACGCCCGCCACGTGGACGCCAGAGAGGTAGGATGACCGTGTCGTAACCCGTAGGATCGGGTCATGGGTCCCAAGTGAGATACCGCTTCCACCACCATCGAGGTGGAATTTCGTGACCGCACAGGATGAGAGGACGTGGTGTCTCGAGTAGATCGAGGGTTTTAGAAAGAGTGGCTGAGGTTGGTATGGGCGTAGGAGCCCGAAAATCTGTGCTAAAAGGTTGAGAAACAATGGGGCCAAAGTATTTAGGGGAGTCTCTGGTGTATCCCCGAGTTCCATTGAATAGTGGTTGGAGGCGGTGGAACGTATAATGGATGACCTAGACTTCATGGTGAAGGAGACGCCGAAGGGGGTCGTGTCTCTCCTTTGAGACGAGGCCTACCAATGGTGGCTCACGGTGAAAGAGGGTACGGCTGCAGACCTGATTGACTGGGATTTCTTTAAGGAGTCATTCCAGGGAAAGTACGTTGGGGCTAGTTATATGGATGCTCAAAAGAAAGCATTCCTGAATTTGGTGCAAGGGAGTAAGTCTGTGGCTGAGTATGAGGCTGAGTTTCTATGCCTGAGCTGTTACGCTCGGGGAATGGTGTCAACGGAGTATGAACGATTCATTCGGTTCGAGAATGGGCTAAGAAATGAGCTAAGGGTTTTGATCGCGCCACAACGAGAGAGAATTTTTACGGTTCTAGTGGATAAAGTTAAAATAGCTGAGGAAGTGAAACGAGTGGAGAGACAAGAGAAGGATAAGGATCAGGGCAGGAGTAAAAGAAGTTTTGGACCCTCCAGAACAATTGGAAATTTTTAAAAGAGGCCTAGGACTGATGGGCCAGCTTGTGATCCATCGGGCCAGAGTCAAGCATGTTCTATATGTGGGAGAACCCATTATGGGGAGTGCAGAGTGAAAACCGGAGAATGCTTTAGGTGTGGATCCACAGAACATTTGATGAGGGACTGTCCTTAGGTGGATCGTGGGCAGCCAATGGGTCGAGGTTCTGATCAGGCTCGGAGGGGTGATTAGCTTGGACCAAGGGGTAAAGGTGCAGCTAGAGGAAGAAATAGACCCGATCGGGGTTGTGGAGCATCCGGCAGAGGTACAGGTAATACGGGTGCAAGGCAGTCAGGTTTAGTTTATGCAGCTCGCTGAAGGGAGGAAAGTGACGCACTAGACGTTATAACTGGTACGTTTTTTATCGCTGATAACCCTTTTCTTGCTTTAATTGATATTGGATCAACCCACTCCTATGTTGCATGCTCAGTATCTGAGACTCTAAGTATAGATTATGAGATAACCACTAGGAAGATGACCGTGGTTAGTCCCCTAGGACAATCTAGGGTAGTGGACAAGCTGTTTAGGGAAGTACCTTTAGAGACTCAAGGGGTAGTGTTCCCAGCAGACTTGATGGAATTGCCATTTGGAGAGTTTGACCTCATTTTGGGAATGGATTGGTTAACTAAGCATCGTGCCAAGTTGGACTGTGAGAACAAGCGTATGATGTTGGGTACCCTAGAAGGCGGGGAGGTGGTTGTGTTAGGAGAAAGGAGGAATTACATGTATAATGTGATATCCTCCTTAAAAGCTATTAAGATGATTCAGAAGGGATGTAGTGCATATCTGGCTTTTATTAGTGCGTTGGATGCTAAGGAGGTGGCTGTTAATAAGGTCTGAACAGTCAAGGAGTTCACAGATGTCTTTTCGGAGGAATTACTAGGATTACCCTCGGATCGCGAGGTGGAATTTGGACTAGACCTACATCCGAATACAGCTCCAGTATCTATTGCTCCTTATAGGATGGTGCCAAAGGAGTTGGTGGAGCTCAAGGCTCAGATTCAGGAACTATTGGATCGTGGGTTCATTTGACCGAGTGTGTCTCCAAGGGGAGTGCTGGTCTTGTTCGTGAAGAAGAAGGACGGATCCATGCGTATGTGCATGGACTATTGTCAATTGAACAAGTAGACGATCAAAAACAAGTACCCATTACCAAGGATCGACGATCTGTTTGATTAGCTCAAAGGAGCATCGGTCTTTTCTAAGATTGACTTAAGGTCTATATACCATCAATTAAAAGTTAAAGAAGGGGACATTCATAAGACGGCGTTTCAGACTCGGTACGGGCATTATGAGTTCTTGGTAATGTCATTCGGGTTGACGAATGCACCAGCGGCCTTTATGGATATGATGAACTGGGTGTTTCAGCCATATCTTGATCGGTTCGTTGTGGTGTTCATCAATGATATCCTGGTTTACTTTAAATCGGAGGAGGAGCATGACGAACATCTTCGCGTGGTGTTACAAACTCTGAGGGAGAAGCAGCTGTTTGCAAAGTTCAGTAAGTGTGAGTTCTGGCTGAAGGAAGTGACTTTCTTAGGACATGTGGTTTCGGCCAAGGGAATCAGGGTGGACCCTCGAAAGATAGAGGCTGTATTGGATTGGAAATCACCCAAGTCTGTGGCGGAGGTTCGGAGTTTCTTAGGTTTGGCGGTATTACCAAGGTTCGTTGAAGGGTTTTCTAATAGCGGCTCTCTAACTAAATTGTTGAGGAAGGAGTATTGTTTGTATGGACCTAAAAACAACAAGAGAGCTTTGAGAAGCTAAAGAGAATCTTGACGAAGCGCCAAGATTAATTCACCAGAGGCGGAAAGGAACTTACCGCTCTTCTTGTGATGCGTCGCACACCGGGTTTAGGGTGTGTGCTGATACAAGAAGGAAAGGTGGTGGCATATGTGTCTCGACAGTTGAGACCGCATGAGTTGAACTACCCTACGCATGACTTGGAGTTGGCAGTGGTAGTGTTTACCTTAAAGATTTGGAGGTACTACTTATATGAGGAGAAGTCGATAATTTACACTGACCATAAAAGTCTGAAGTACTCCTTACCCAGAAGGAGCTGAATTTGAGACAAAGTAGGTGGATCGAGCTCCTGAAGGATTATGATTATTCGATTGAATACCATCCTGGTAAGGCGAATGTGGTGGTAGATGCGTTAAGCCGTAAGGCAGTATCGAAACTAAGAGCCATGTTCGCTCATCTGAGTTTATTTGACGACGAGAGTTTACTGGCTGAGTTGCAAGTAAAGTCGACATGGGTAAGTCAGGTTAAGGATAAGCAGTTAGGAGATAAAGACTTGAGTGCTCGACTGTTGCGAGTAAGGGATGGTGGAATAGAGGACTATAGTTTGAACAAGGATGGAGTTTTGTATTATCGTGGGAAGATTTGCATGCCTAAGGATGATGAGCTAAGATAGAGGATTATTTGGGAATCACATAGTAGCCCTTATGCTATGCATCCTGGAGGAGTCAAGATGTATCGTGATTTGCGAGAACAATTTTAGTGGCAGTCGAAGAAAGAGGTAATGAAGTCGAGGAAAATGTTTGACGTGTCGCCAGTCAAAGTCGAACACCAAGTGCCATCGAGATTGTTGCACGGTGAAGATTCCCCAATGGAAATGGGAGAGAATCACGATGGATTTTGTTAGTGGGTCACCCCTTACACCCACTAAGAAGAATTCAATTTGGGTGATTGTTGACCGATGACAAAGTCTGCTCACTTCATACCGGGTTCGAGTGGACTTTTCTTTACAAAAGTGGCTAAATTGTATGTGGTCGAGGTTGTAAGATTGCATGGTGTGCGATGTCGATCATATCGATAGGGACCCTAGGTTCACGCCACGATTTTGGAAGGCTATTCATCAAGCAATGGGAACAAGGTTAGACTTTAGTCTCGCTTTTCACCCATGCATCGATGGTCATCCGTCAGGGTAATTCAAATCTTGGAAGATATGCTAAGGGGTTGCATCATCGACTTTAGGGACAGTTGGGAGGAATATTTGCCCTTGGCAGAATTTGCATATAATAATAGTTATCAAGCTAGCATTCAGATGGCTCCTTATGAAGCATTATATGGAAGGAGATGTCATACTTCGACATGTTGGACGGAGTTGGGTGAACGTAAGGTGTTAGGTCCAGAGTTAGTTTCGAAAATAGAGAAGAAAGTGAAGTTAATACGGGCTCGGCTAAAGGAAGCATTGGATCGACAAAAGTCTTACGCAGATTTAAAGCGGAAGAAGGTGGATTTTGCGGTAGGTGATCAAGTCTTCTTGAAGGTATCTCCGTGGAAGAAGGTAATGAGGTTTGGACGAAAGGGGAAGTTAAGTCCACGATTTATTGGGCCTTACCGGGTACTAAAACGTGTGGGCCCAGTGGCTTATCGCTTGAGTTGCCTTGAAGTTGGAGCAGATACATGACGTGTTTCATTTTTGATGTTTGAGATATTATCGATCGACCCATCGCACGTAGTCTTGAGAAGAGATAAAGTAAGGCCGGACTTGTCCTTTGAGGAGGAACCGACAAATTCGGATCGAGATGTGAAAGTATTGAGAAGGAAGTCTGTTCCATTGGTTAAAGTTTTGTCGCAAAATCACGGCGCAGAAGAGGCGACGTGGGATCCAGAAGATGTTATACGCCAGCAGTATCCCCATCTTTTCTGACCAGGTAAATTTCGAGGCCGAAATTTATTTTCAGAGGGGTAGAACTATAACATCCTTAAAGTGGGCCTACGTATTTATATGATAGTCTAATATGTTAAATTGAGATTTTAAAGGTTGGGCTAACTTTTTGATTAAATATTTGAATTAGGGTTAAAGTTAGTGCTCTGGGTAATTTAAAGTGAAATATTGGGCTTTAAAAATTTTGGTTAGGTGGCTAATAAATGGTGTTAGCTTATAATTTAAGAAGATGGTTAATTAAGTGACAACCTGGGCTTGTGGCCCAAGAATTAAAGTGCTTTAAGTGGGCATAAGGTGGCGTCATAAGGGGGGAGGAGTTTGGGCCCTTGTGTGGTTGATTGGGCCTTAGGAGATGGGTCAAATTTTGGCACTTAAATGGGAAGGGGGTGGACGGCATGTAGGCTACAAATTAGGAGCTTTATTTCTTTTTATTTAAGTGATAAAAGATGATAAACAAGGAGGGAGGAGTTGGCTTTAGTGAGGGCTCTTTTAAAGGTAAGATAAGGATTGGGGTTATCAGGTGAGATGAAGGCTATTAGGAGGAAAGAGTTGGCGTAAACTCCAACTCTATGTGTTGGTGTGTGTGCTGAATTTGATAGGGGAAATCATCTTTTCTTCCATTTGCTTCTCTTTCTTTCATACTTTTTCCTCTCTAGCCGAAACTCTTCTCACTCACTTGCCTTAATTTTTTTTCTAGCTGAAACTCCTTAGTATTTCTCCTCTCCTCAAAAACCCTTCTGAAACCCGAATGCTCTTAGTGCATATTTTCTTCCTCTATAGCCGAATCTACAAGGGAGATCTCTCTTTTCCCGAAGGTGCACTGTAAGCCATATACTCCTTAGTAATCCAGTGAGTTTCGGGATTTCTCCTTTTTTGTGATTCCTTTATTCTTATCAAACTTCTAATCTAAATCATTATTTCCAAGGCCCTGTTGATTATACTCTTTACCCTTGAAGTCGAATCGCCTCATTAAAGCCGATTTGGTGGAAAAGTCGAAGGTAGGTAGTGGTAAGTGTGGTGAATGGCCTTCCATGATTCTTATTGCTTTGGCGAATACTATTTGGGTTAGGTTGGTTGTGTGTATCGGTTGGTTTGATATTTGGAGGATGGCCGAATGTAGGTAGGTTGGTGGTGATGATTTCTCAAGGACATTCAGGATTCGACTAACTAGGTAAGTGTTCGTTTTAAGGGTTACATTTAACTAATGAGTTAGATCTCATTGTTTATTTGGTTTAGTGATTAAGGGATTGTTATGGACTCAACTAACAGTCAAGCAAAGAAGGTTGGATCTATAAAACCATCGCCCAAATTCAAGAAGCGATCTGTTTTAGTAGTCGAGATTGGCCAATCGGTGTGGGCCAAAATCAAAGTCAGATCGTGGGCCAATAGTAGTTGTTTCAAGTGATAGTAACGTAGACATAGCGAAAGCCTTAGTACGCAAATCAGGTGTGTAATACTTCCCCACCGACTAGATCTGATTAATTATATATATATGTTCATAATTTGTATATGTTAAAAGCCAAAATCTCGGATTTAAACGACGAACCCTCAGGTTAGTTAATAATCTGACTATATGTTACAAGTAAACTATTGTACATGTTTTAAATTATTGTGCATGTCGCATGGGTTGGGTGATGAAAGGAGGAAGTTATATGTATATGTATATGTGTAACGATTTTTACCGTGAATTATTGTAGTGGCTAATGCTATAATTTGTTATACGGGCTTCGGCCAATATATGTTGATGAGCAGCATGACTGCCATCTTGGAGTGTAGCGGTGTGGGTTGATTGTAGAAATCCCCAATGGTGTGTTGGTTGGTACGGGGGGGTGTAGCGGATGGAAACCTAGGCAAATGGGTTGGGCTTTTCAGACACTTGTTATCCATGAAAATAAAATTGTTGTTATGTCTTATGAGGCCCAAATCTAGTGGTGCATGAGGGTTGCACATCGAGTCTCGTGACTCACCCCTTTAAACTAACCTTTCAGGTGACGATTAGTGCATCGGATTTGGGCGGAGTGAAGCGCAAGGTGGCCGTGCAAACGAAGGTGGATCCGTCGACAAGTTCCCCATATTAGTTTTTTTTTTAAGTATTTTATATGATGGATTTAAACTACGTTGTAATAAGGCCATGGGCCATTAGTTTACATTTTAGTTTTATTATGGGCCTTTATTAGTTATTCTCGTTTTAATTTCTTTCAAGGACATGTAATCCAGTTTTGGGCTTTTGATTATTAAGGCACATTTTATGAAATTCTTATTTAGGCTTTCTGTCTATACGATTGGTTTTATAAAAATTGCCTTAGTGACATACCAGATCCAGTTGTAGTGTTTGGGCCGGGTTTGGGGTGTTACATGTTGCGAGCTCTGACTTTAATGATCCACAAGTTAGCTTGGCGAGACTGCATAGAAAGAAAGAATCATAACGTAAGCATATAGCTTAGTAAGTTTGCATGTAACAACTCACAGCATCATCATTGCTTAATATAAACCATTTCACATAAACAATGGTATCAAGAATTTCAGCTAAAAAGCTTACTTACTCATATAAATTCTTACATGCCTCGTGACACTTGCTATTATCATACTTGTAAGGTAACCATGATACATGTATCACTTGATCACATTGATCAGTATACTATAATAACAATAATCATGATATCTACTTTCTCATTCACAACATGAATAATATTCAACTTCATCTAACTTCATCTTGATACTAACTTTACTTTCTTAGCTTTCTGGCTATTTTATTTTAGCTTACTCATTTGCCTGATGAATTTCTGTGAATAACCGAGGATACTAAATCTCTTCCCACATAATATGATGCCAAAGCCATATCCTAGACATGGTCTTACATGGGTTATCTCATCTTGGTTTCACGGCCATGTCTTGACATGGACTTATATGAAGTCTTGCTCTTCATAACATACTCAATGTCAAGCTTGCCTTGGACTTACATGATAACTTGTTTGCTAACTTGATCAATGCCAAGCCTGCCTTGGACTTACATGATATCTTGATCAATGCCAAGCTTGCCTTGGACTTACATGATAATTTGCTTTCTAACTTGATCAATGCTAAGCTTGCCTTGGACTTACATGATATCTTGATCAATGCCAAGCTTGCCTTGTACTTACATGATAACTTGTGTGGTAGATCGAGTATCCTAGAGAAATTCATCTTCAATCGGGACTTGCTTGTACATATTATCGTGATTTCTTGCTTGAACATAACATGATCATTTCAAACAATTATTGTACATTATACTAAGAAAATTAATGATAAAAATCATAAAACTTAGAAATCATACAAACTTACCCCAATATACAAAATGTATGTAGATGTGCAATTTAGTCCTCGACTTTGTTCTTGCCTCGGTTTTGATTCGGGCTTCATTTTTCTTGATCTATAATCATAAATAGATCATTTTAAATACCATATTGACTAAATTGACTCATAACTCATACTTTCAAAAAATTATTATTTTCCCTATACTTTCTAATATTTGCACTTTTGCCCCAATTCTCGTAAAATAATTTTCATGCAACTTTCTTAAACTTCATGCTCAACTAAATCATTTTCTCTTCTATAACAATCATCAATTCTCACTATTTCTAGTAGGTATGACCAATTTTATAACTGTTACAAAATGGTCCCTACTACCATTTTTCATGAAATTCATTAAGGAAAAGATGTTTATCTAACATCAAACTCTCTTAAACTTCCATAAAACATCATTTAACAAGCATGTCATTCAAGGGTAGATTTTTGAACATGCATCTTAGCTCATTTTATAGCTAAAATTAGCTAATTCATAATACGGGAACTTCAAAAATACAAAGAATATTAAAAGCGGGCTAAGATGAACTTTCTATGAGCTTGAAAAAATGAAGAACCCTAGCTATGGTGTCTCCAAATTTTCTAAGAAGAACAAGGAAGAAGATGAGTGAATTTTATCATCTTTATCCTATTTTAATCACTAATTAGGCCAAATGACCAAAATGCCCTTCCTCCTAAAATTTCCATAATAATCTCTTAAGGCCAATTTTGTCCAAAATTAAATTTTGGGCAAATTGCTACTTAAGGACTCACATTTATTAATATTGAGCTATTTCATGCAAAAGCGTCTAGAAACTCATATATTGCAACTTTTGCAATTTAGACCTTTTGGACCAATTGACCTTAACTTAATAAAATTGCTTTACAAAACTTTCATACTAACGTGCAAACACGGCATAAACCTAGAAAACTCATAATTTCACCTCCCATTCCTTCTGCACAAGGTAGTGGTGAGCCACCGATCACATCGTGATCTCGTTTATGTCTGTTCTGTGATGCACTCACTATCAATCGCCGAGATGGGCACCCTAGCCACACCTCCCTTGATGTAGCACATGCCAATCATCAAGCGCTAATGCAAAGACGAGGCTAACATTAGACCACGTACATCAATGTGTACACCCATCCTTCCTTGGTCACATCCAATCCCATGCATAAGTGTCAATGCATCATGTCAAGTCAATCATATCGAATGAGTATACATCACATGCTCATTACCATATCATACATACACCATAAGTAAATTTAATAACACAATTTACCAACACGATAATCAATTACCCACATATGGGTATCCATCACCCTAGCCTTTAATGTCGGCTATCACCACGGCATACACAAGTAAACATTAATAAACAATTAGCAAGAAGAAAGCAGTGTGATCATTACGCACCTTATCACTTGAAGTTCTAGACCCTCAATCTCAATGCTATCGCTAAACGAAACTACGGTGATCTGCTTAAAGCTTCTTTTGCTATGACGCCGCCCACACCGGTGGCCAATCTCAAACCGCCGAGATGACTCTTTTCTTGAACTTGGATAGGGACTTTCCTTGCCCTCCTTGGTGGTACTTGCCTCCATCAACACACTTAATCGGATAAATCGATTAAACCTCCAAGCCATAAATCCAAATATTGAACCTTTACTAAAAATTGCTTACCAAAACCACTTGAATCCGGATGCTACTTTAGGCCTCTCGCAAGTCTTGACTATCGCCTCCAGAAGGTCCTGCGTTAGGCTCTGCCTCCTCCTACAATCGGCCTTAGCACACTTAAAGAAATCTAGGCCATTCGGCCAAGACAAGAATCCTTTAAAACAAGGAAAGGTTATCGTATCCTTACCTTGTTAACCACCCCTTTTTTAACAAAGAATTGGCCACCACAAGAAATAAGGTTCGGCTTCAAAGACTTGCAAGCAAAACGGAGAGAATGAGAGAGTGAATGATTCGGCAATGACTTCTAGATGGAGTTGGAATATTCAGCAAAGGCAACTTAAGGGGTGATTTCGGCTCAAGTATCGTAAAAGAGAAAGGTGTGAAGGAAAATAGGTACAAAAGGTTATGCCACTTTTGGTTTTGGCTACAAAGGAATAAGAGAAAAGAAGAGTTTCTTTGACTTAATTTTGGCAAGAGACTAAGGGAAGAATAAGTGAAGAAGGGAAGAAACAACTTTGGCAAGGAGAGGTAAATGGTGAAAAGGGTGGCCAAAAGGTGAGCATCCCCATAAATACTACTAAGGTTTGGACACACCTAAGCACATCCAACAAAGCGAAAATACCCTCCTCAAGCTCCTCAAAATCCACCACTAGCTCAACTCCTCTCAAATCCCAAGATTTCCTCCTAATCTTCCTCCTCGACACTCATTCAAAAGTTTGAATGAGTCTAACCTATATCCTACCTACCTAGCCGAATTTCAAAAAGAAGACCTTTTCAAAGATCCACCAACCGCCCAACTCTTCACCTCTTTGATGTAAAAACAAGGCCAAAGTCTTTGCCTTCTACAACGAACACGAGACCCTTTTGAGGCGCCACCTTCCCAAAGCCCCAAGTAAGCGCCTCCATGCCACTCTACCAAAGAGATTCTTGTGCCTTAACCTCCCAAATATTTCTCTTAAGACCTTATAGCCAAGCTCCCTTTTAACACCAAAATTCACTAATTCCTTAAGCCTTCCCTACCTTCTAGGGTTCTCCAAACCCTCAAAACTCATCCAACTTCACCACAAACCTACCATCACCTGAGTTATGCCCTAAATGCATAACCCCTAGAACCAGGGTGTTACAGGGTTCGTGGCTTCGTACCACTATCCCGACTAGGTCTTAAATCAAACTATTACAATTCTCCCCCTAGGGATTTTCGTCCTCGAAAATCTTACCAGCAAAAAGGTTTGGATACTGATTTCTCATACTCTCTTCTGATTCCTATGTAGCTTCTTGATTCCGTGCCTTTGCCACAATACCTTTACTAAGGCAATACTCTTATTTCTTAGTTGCTTAACTTCCCGAGCCAAAATCTTGGTGGTTCTTCACCATAAGTCATGTCGGGATGAATCTCTATTTTGAGAAGGGGTAATTACATGCGAAGGGTCCGATGCATGGCGTCAGTAACATTAACACGTGAAACACATCATGTATCTTCTCTAATTCTAATGGCAAAGCCAAACGGTAAGCTACTTGTCCAACTCTCTCAGTAATCTCGTAGGGTCCAATAATACGAGGATTTAATGTGCCTTTTCGACCAAATCTAAGGACTTTTCTCCATGGTGACAATTTCAAGAAAACTTTATCCCAACTTGATACTCTATCTCTTTTCTTTAAATCTGAATAGGATTTCTATCTCATACGATCGACCTTTAAACATTCTCGAATCACTTTCACTTTCTCTTGACTTCTTTAACAAAATCAACCCGTGAATTTGGTTCTCTTTAAGTTCAGATCCAAAACAAAGGAGTTACGCAGATTACGCCCGTATATCAGCCCTCATAGGCGCCATTTTAAGCTCATTGAAAGCTATTATTATAGGTGAATTCTACCAATGAGAGAAACTTTTCCCAAGCGCTTTGGAATTCCAAAACACAACATCCGAGCATGTCCTTGAGTACTTGAATTAACCTTCGGTTGGCCGTCGATCGAGGGTGAAAAGTTGTGGTAAAACTCAATTTTGTACCCAAAGCTTCTTGCGACTTCTTCGAATCTGGATGTGAACCTTGGATCTCTATCCGATATGATCGATAAGGGAACTCCGTGAAGTCTTACTATTTCTGAAACATACAAGTTTGCCAACTTGTCTAGGGAGCAATCCACTCCTGCAGGTATAATGTGGGCTGACTTCATGAGTCTATCAACCACTACCCAAACAGCATCTTTCTTGCTCGAAGACAACGATAAACCCGTTACAAAATCCATGGTGATACGATCCCATTTCCACTCGGGAATCAAGATAGGTTGAAGTAAACCCGAAGGTACTTGGTGTTCATCCTTTACTTGCTGACAAATCATGCACTTGGTAACAAATTATGAAATGTCTTTCTTCATTTTTGGCCACCAATACTGTTGCTTTAAATCATTATACATCTTGGTTCCACCCGGATGTACAGATAAACATCTGTTATGTGCCTCGTGCAAAATTTTTTGAATAAGCTCCTCTTTTCTTGGCATACAAACTCTATCTGTAAACATTAAATTCCATCAGAATTAATCCGAAAGTCAGATTCAGGACTTGACTCGCACTGAGCTCTCTTAACTTGCAATTCACTATCTACTTTCTGAGCCTCAAAGATCTCTTGAAGGAACATTGGTCTAGCTCTCTACTCAGCTAAAATAGAACCATCATAAGATAAAGATATTTTTGAATTCAATGCTCTCAAGGCAAATAAGGATTTTCTGCTTAAAGCATCGACGACTACATTCGCTTTTCTAGGATGGTAATCAATGGCCAACTCGTAGTCCTTTATCAACTCTAACCATCTTCGTTGTCTTAAGTTCAACTCTTTTTACGTCATCAAGTATTTCAAACTTTTGTGATCGGTAAAAATTCGACATCATTCACCATATAAATGGTGTCTCCAAATCTTCAAAGCGAAGACTATGGCGGCTAATTCAAGATCATCGTCGGATAATTTTTCTCATGAGGCTTCAAGTATGCGGAGGAATAAGCAATTACCTTGCCTTCTTGCATGAGTACACAACCTAATCCATTTAAGGATGCATCGCTATAAATTATGAATTCTTTCCCCACCTCGGGTTGTACTAGAACTGGAGCTTCTGTCAGCATTGCTTTCAACTTCTCAAAACTTTGTTAGCATCTTTCCGACCACTCAAACTTCACATTTTTCTATAACAATCTAGTCATCGGGGTTGCAATCATAGAAAACCCCTTGACAAATCATCTATAGTAGTCGGATAGGCCCAGAAAACTTCTAATCTCCGTGATGTTCCTCGGTGGTTTCCAGTCTATTATAGCTGAGATCTTACTTGGATCTACTCGGACTCCATCTCTTGAGACAATATGTCCTAGGAATCCCACTTTCTTAGCCAAAATTCACTTTTACTGAATTTGGAATACAATTGATTTTCTCGAATAGTCTGTAAAACTATCCGTAGATGATCAGCATGTTCATTCTTGTCTCTGGGATAAATCAATATGTCATCAATAAAAGCGACTACAAACTTGTCAAGGAATGGTCTGAAAATGCGGTTCATTAGGTCCATGAATACTGCAGAGAACCTTTCGTCACCAAAAGGCATGACTAAAAATTCATAATGCCCATGTCTTATTCGAAAGGATGTCTTGGATGCATCTGAATCTTTTACTCTCAGTTGGTAGTACCCTGATCTCAAGTCTATTTTGGATAACACAGTCGCTCCTTTCACTTGATCAAACAAATCGTCGATCCTAGGTAATGGGTACTTGTTCTTTACTGTCACTTTATTTAGCTGACAGTAATCAATGCACAATCTAATGGTGCCATCTTTCTTTTTCACAAACAGAATCGGAACACCCCAAGGTGAACAACTTGATCTTACAAAGCCTTTGTCTGTCAACTCTTGCAACTGTAACTTCAACTCTTTCAACTCTATTGGAGCCATTCTATAAGGAGTAATGGATATTGAGTGCAGTCACAGAAAGTCGACTCAATCTTGAACTCAACTTCTAACTAGTGGTAATCTGGTAATTCCTCGGAAAAACATCCACATACTCACAAACTATAAAGCCTTGATTCAATCTTTAACTCTGTCTCTTTATCATTCAATACAAAGGCCAAATATGCCTCATACCCTTTTCTTAGATATCTCTATGCCATCATATGATAAATTATTACCTATGATCTGCCTTACTCATCTGATTCTACATGAAGATTATCCCCATTCTCACATCTCATCTCAATGTATTTCTTCCCACAATTTTTAATTACATTATGAGTAGTCAACTAGTCCATACCAAGAATGAGGTCGAATTCATCAAATGGTAACAACATAAGATTTGCTTTAAAGCAATGACCTCTAATCATTAATGGACAATCTTTACAAACTTTATCAACTAACATACTCTTGCCTAAAGGATTAGACACCTTAATCACAAATTCTGTGGTATCTATAGGCACACCCAAATCTGGTACTAATTTCATGCAAATGTAAAAGTGTGTGGATCCGGGGTCTATTAAAGCAATAACTTTGGTATTGTAAAGAGAAAAGGTACCCGTAATAACATCAGGGGAAGATGCCTCTTCGCGAGTGCAAATGGCATAAGTCCTTGCAGGTGCTCTGCCCTCGGGTATCGCGGCATGCTCTCTGGGGTTACCTCTTCCACTTGCCCCTCTTCCTGGGTTCGTTTGCGGTCTCCCTCTGACCATACTCCCAAATCTCGGGTTCTGAGTTCCCTCTTCTTTAGCCATCTCTGGACAATCCTTTATGAAATGGTCTTGGGAACCATATCTAAAACATGCACTTTCATGTGCTCGGCATTCTCCCAAATGGCGTTTGCCACATTGTCGACATTCTGGTCTGTCAGGTCTAAAATTCCCAACACTTGCAACTGAAGTCGTCTGTGCTTTATTTTCCAAATACTACTTACTCTTCTCTTTTCTTGTAAATCTAGTGGAAGTAGCTGATTGAGCTGGAAAATCTCTTGACTTCTTGGATGACGATTGGAACGACTTGTTCTACTGTCTCTTTCTAGAATCACGAGACTCAATTCAAATTTCTTCTTCTCTTTTACTAGTTCTTGACTTTGCAAGCCCTTTCCACTAGCACATATGAATTCTTTTAATTCAAGGACGGTAACAACCGACAATGTCCTCATTTAAACCATCTTCAAACCTTTTACTCATAATGGCCTCGGTGGACACACATTCGCGGCGTGCTTAACTGAGTCGTCTGAACTCTTGCTCATAATCGATTCTTGACATCTTCCTTGCTTTAGCTCTAGAAATTCTTTCCTCTTACGGTCTATAAACCTCTGGTGATGTACTTTTTCTTAAACTCTTCTTAGAAGAATTCCCATGAAATCTTTTCCTTGGTAATAATGAGCACAAAGGTGTTCCACCATTGGTAGCGAGAATCTCTTAAGAGAGAGACTACACACTTCAAGCATTCATCGAGATAGCGGGGACAGTTCGTTAAATACTCGATGGTATTTTCTAACCAGAACTCAGCTCTTTCTGGATCATCATCTTTTCTAGCTCAAAATTCTTCTGCCCTATGCTTCCTGATCCTATCAGTTGGAGGTTTATCTCCTCTTACCACCTCTACTACTTGAGGGGCTACTAGAATAGGTTGTGGAACAGGCGGGGTAGAGGGGATTGTGCATTCAAGTTCACTCGAATGAACTTCGTGTACCAGGCATCCATCATATGGAGGAAGGCTTCTCTAGCCTCTTCTTCTTCTCCTTCTTGACTCACCGTAATGGGTCTATTCTCATTCTCATATGGCACCGTCCCTTCTGCGGAGCTTGTAACAGTCCAAATTTGACCGTAATTGGAACGGTGGTTTTGGGACCACGAATCCTAGTCCAAAAATTCTTTTAATATTATTTTCTGTGCTAATTCTATGTGATTTATGATGTGTGAAAGTTTCGTATAAAAATTTGATCGGTTGTTTGTTTAATTAGACAAAAAGGCTTAATCGCGTAAATTATAAACTTGATAGTTTAAAGTGTAAGGACTAAGTTAAGGTTGTTTTTCTAATTGGGAGCATTTAAAATGAAAATTACCCAATTTAAAGGATAGTGGACGGCAAAAGCTAGTGGTGTATCATTATATGACATGTTTATTTTAATTATTTAATAATTAAAGTTATATTTTATTTATTATAAAAGTTATGTTTATATTATAATAAAGAAAGATAAAAAGTGGCCTTATTTTGCATTGTTCTTGCGAAATTCATAAAAAGAAAAGAAAAACAAGGTTAGCATTCGCCAAGAAGAAATTGGTGATTTAAGGTTAGATTTTGATCGGTTTCGATAATTTTACGTTTTTGTAATCGTTGCTTTGAGAGCTTTAAAGCCCATGTCTTAATTTTATGAATGGATGATGTTTGTGTAAAATACCATGGATTCTATGTTGAGTTTCATGATGTTTTATGGTGTTAAATGATAGATATATAGTTGATGAACAAACTTTGTTCTTGAATTTTGATGAATTTGGCTAAATAGGGTTAAATTGAGAAAATAAATTTTTGAAGGGTTAAAATGCAAGATAAATGAAATGTGGGGACTTGTAAGATCATGGGGAAGATTCGGCCCTAAAGGAATAGTTTCAAATTATGTGTATTTTGTGTTTTGTGCAATAAGGACTAAATGGTAAAAATTGTAAATGTTAGGGGTAAAATGGTAATTTTCCTATTTAAGTGTTTAGGGACTAAATTGAGATGAAATGTGCTTGAATGAGCTAAATTTTAATGTGTTTAGATCAAGAACAAAGAAAATCAATTTTGGATCGGGGAAAAATGCAAGTTCACGGATAAGGTCTTAGATCGTCCAAGCAAAATCGAGGTAAGTCCTTAAGCTAGATTATATTAAAGAATAATTTATGAATGTGTTTAATGACAATGTTTGATAAATTTGGGCATATTTTTATGTGATAGCCGAATGTAAAGGTATTACATTGAATCGGATATGTTTTGTTAATACCACGTAAAGGTGTATAATCGATATGATATGCGAGTATACAATGATGTAATGATTTTATTTAGAAAATGTGAATAATCTTAGTTGAATTTGAAATGTGATAGAATTATGAAATTTAAGTGATTTAGTTGGTTATGATATTATTGAAATGTGCATTGAAATGTTGAAAATGTTGATATCTCGGGCTATTAGCCTAGCGTGGCTTTGTCTTGGGTGTTACTATCGAGCTTGATGCCTAGTAGGCTTAGTCTGGATGACATATTCGAGCTTAGTGCCTAGCGCTTTGTCTTGGTGTTACTTATCGAGCTTTGATGCCTAGCGAGCTTTGTGCAGTGTTACTTATCGAGCTTTAATGCCTAGCGAGCTTTGTCTTGGTGTTACTTATCGAGCTTTGATGCCTAGCAAGCTTAGTGTCGGTGACATATTAAGGCTTAGTGCCTAGCGGGCCTTGTCTTGGTGAATCATTTCGGGCTTATTTCCTAGCGTGCCTTGTCTTGGTGTACAATTCGAGCTTATTGCCCGGCAGCTAAATCTTAGATGTTCAAATTTCGGACTTGAGTCTAGCGGGCTTAAGGCCGGTGAAATGCTATAAATGGAGAAATAAAAAAATTAACTAATGTGACACATATATGCAGTGCTATGTCTTTGAAAACTTGGGTAAGAGTTGGCCTATTATATTAGCAAAGAATAAAGTAAGTTAATTTATTATCGCTTTAGTTAAGTACGATGTGATGAAGTGGATGACTCTATAAGTATGTTTCTTTGTAATGATGATGCTCATCATTAATGTGAATGAATATTATATATGGAATTGATATATATATATATATACATCCATATATCTTATTCCTTAAAGACTTAGTTACAAATGGGATCCATTTATTATATGTATAAACATAATTTAGAGTGTTCATGTGACTCGAAAATCGTTACACTATCATTATAAAATCAACACTATCATTATAAAACCGTAACATTCTTAGTATGGCATGTATCAGCTAGACTCATGTTTCTTATATGTATAAACATAATTTAGTCCTAGAATCATTACTAAATCATTCTTAGTATGGTCTGATACCACTAAATGTAACACTAAATTGCACCCAAGACACCTTGCACCCAAGACCGATACTGGGTCTAGATACGAGACATTACTATGCTTGAACTCATTGAAACATGTACTTACAGGCTATAAAATTTCGCTCCAACTTAAAAACTTCACTTTCTTCGTCAACACATATAACAAGGACCTACGAGACCTTTAACTCATGTCAAAAAACTTTCGGAATTTAAAATTGAATAACTTATTTTTGACGTAGGGTTCACATGCTTGTGTAACTTGGGAACACGCCCATGTACCCTTAGGCACGCCCATGCCCTCAAACCGTGTAGAATTACTAACTATTTTCACACGGCTTAGACACGCCTATGTCTACCAACCGTGAGAGGTTACTAACTAAATTAACACGGTCCGAGCACATGCCTATGTCCAAACCATGTGTCTTACACAGCATACACACACGGCCATGGGATTATCCCGTGGCCTATTATGGTTAATAATACTAAGGTGCAGGGTTAACACGGTCTTGACACACGCCCGTGTGTCCAACCGTGTGGGCACTTACAGGCTATTTACCAAGCCTTTAGCCACCTTGAAATGAAGATCATAACCATACACAATTCAACGATGCAATAACAACCCAATTTTAAGAATAATACTACATGCTTCATTGATCTCAACAAACATAAATGCTTAGTCAAATTTGGCCAATCACTTAGCCATATACAAAAGAATAATAAACTTAATAGCCTTTACAAAGGCCCTTCTTAAAATATGTCCACAAAATGAATGTTTCCTATACATGCCATACTTAGTAAAGTAACTTGGCTATACCAAAATAAGAGTTGATAGTGTGTTGCAAGCTCCGACATTAATGATCCACGAGTTAGCTTGGCGGGACTGCATAGAAAGAAAGAATCATAACGTAAGCATATAGCTTAGTAAGTTTGCATGTAACAACTCATAGCATCATCATTGCTTAATATAAACCATTTCACATAAACAATGGTATCATGAATTTCAGCTAAAGAGCTTACTTACTCATATAAATTCTTACATGTCTCATGACACTTACTATTATCATACTTGTAAGGTAACCATGATACCTGTATCACTTGATCACATTGATCAGTATACTATAATAACAATAATCATGATATCTACTTTCTCATTCACAACATGAATAATACTCAACTTCATCTAATTACTTTCTTAGCTTTCTTGCTATCTTCTTTTAGCTTACTCATTTGCCCGATGAATTTCTCTGAATAACCGAGGATACTAAATCTCTTCCCACATAATATGATGCCAAAGCCATATCCTAGACATGGTCTTACATAGGTTATCTCATCTTGGTTTCACAGCCATGTCTTGACATGGACTTATATGAAGTCTTGCTCTTGATAACATACTCAATGCCAAGCTTGACTTGGACTTACATGATAACTTGCTTGCTAACTTGATCAATGCCAAGCTTGTCTTAGACTTACATGATATCTTGATCAATGCCAAGCTTGCCTTTGACTTACATGATAACTTGCTTACTAACTTGATCAATGCTAAGCTTGCCTTGGACTTACATGATATCTTGATCAATTCCAAGCTTGCCTTGGACTTACATGATAACTTGTGTGGTAGATCGAGTATTCCAGTGAAATTCATCTTCAATCGGGACTTGCTTGTACATATTATCGTGATTTCTTGCTTGAACATAACATGATCATTTCATACAATTATTGTACATTATACTAAGAAAATTAGTGATAAAAATCATAAAACTTTGAAATCATACAAACTTACCTCAATATACAAAATGTTTGTAGATGTGCAATTTAGTCCTCGACTTTGTTCTTGCCTCGGTTTCAATCTGGGCTTCATTTTTCTTGATCTATAATCATAAATAGATTATTTCAAATACCATATTGACTAAATTGACTCATAACTCATACTTTGGAAAAATTACTATTTTGCCCATATACTTTCTAATATTTGCACTTTTGCCCCAATTCTCGTAAAATGATTTTCATTCAACTTTCTTAAACTTCATGCTCAACTGAATCATTTTCTCTTCTATAAAAATCATCAATTCTCACTATTTCTAGTAGGTATGACCAATTTTATAACTGTTACAAAATGGTCCCTACTACCATTTTTCATGAAATTCATTAAGGAAAAGATGTTTATCTAACATCAAACTCTCTTAAACTTCCATAAAACATCATTTAACAAGCATGTCATTCAAGGGTAGATTTTTGAACATGCATCTTAGCTCATTTTATAGCTAAAATTAGCTAATTCATAATACGGGAACTTCAAAAATACGAAGAATATTAAAAAGCAGGGCTAAGATGAACTTTCTATGAGCTTGAAAAAATGAAGAACCCTAGCTATGGTGTCTTCAAATTTTCGAGAACAAGGAAGAAGATGAGTGAATTTTTCTCATCTTTATCCTATTTTAATCACTAATTAGGTTAAATGACCAAAATGCCCTTCCTCCTAAAAATTTCCATAATAATCTCTTAAGGCCAATTTTGTCCAAAAATTAAATTTTGGGCAAATTGCTACTTAAGGACTCACATTTATTAATCTTGAGCTATTTCATGCAAAAAGCTTCTAGGAACACATATATTGCAACTTTTGCAATTTAGACCTTTTGGGACCAATTGACCTTAACTTAATAAAATTGCTTTACAAAACTTTCATACTAACGTGCAAACATGGCATAAACCTAGAAAACTCATAATTTCACCTTGGGTTCATGGCCTCACACCACTATCCCGACTAGGTCCTAAATCGAGCTGTTACAATTCTCCCCCTAGGGATTTTCGTCCTCGAAAATCTTACCAGCAAAAAGGTTTGGATACTGATTTCTCATACTCTCTTCTGATTCCTATGTAGCTTCTTCGATTCCGTGCCTTTGCCACAATACCTTTACTAAGGCAATACTCTTATTTCTTAGTTGCTTAACTTCCCGAGCCAAAATTTTCACTGGTTCTTCACCATAAGTTATGTCAGGACGAATCTCTATTTTCGAAGGGGTAATTACATGCGAAGGGTCTGATCTGTAGCGTTGTAACATTGACACGTGAAACACATCATGTATCTTCTCTAATTCTGATGGTAAAGCCAAACGGTAAGCTACCGATCCAACTCTCTCAGTAATCTCGTAGGGTCCAATAATACGAGGACTTAATGTGCCTTTTCGGCCAAATCTGAGGACTTTTCTCCATGGTGACACTTTCAAGAAAACTTTATCCCCAACTTGATACTCTATCTCTTTTCTCTTTAAATCCGAATAGGATTTCTATCTGTCTGATGCAGCCTTTAAACATTCTCGAATCACTTTTACTTTCTCTTCAGCTTCTTTAACAAAATCAACCCCGTGAATTTGGTTCTCTTTAAGTTCAGTCCAAAACAAAGGAGTTCTACACTTACGCCCATATAGGGCCTCATAATGCGCCATCTTTAAGACTGAAAGCTATTATTATAGGCAAATTCTACCAATGGGAGAAACTTTTCCCAACTGCCTTGGAATTCCAAAACACAACATCTGAGCATGTCCTCGAGCACTTGAATTAACCTTTCTGACTGACTGTTAGTCTGAGAGTGAAAAGCTGTGCTAAAACTCAATTTTGTACCCAAAGCTTCTTGCAGCTTCTTCCAGAATCTAGTTGTGAATCTCGGATCTCTATCCGATATGATCGATAAGGGAACTCCGTGAAGTCTTACTACTTCTGAAACATACAAGTTTGCCAACTTGTCTAAGGAGTAATCCACTCGTACAGGTATCAAGTGGGCTGACTTCATGTGTCTATCAACCACTACCTAAAAAGCATCTTTCTTCCTTGGAGACAACAGTAAACCCGTTACGAAATCCATGGTGATACGGTCCCATTTCCACTCGGGAATTAAGATAGGTTAAAGTAAACCCGAAGGTACTTGGTGTTCAGCCTTTACTTGCTGACAAATCATGCACTTGGTAACAAATTCTGAAATGTCCTTCTTCATTTTTGGCCACCAATACTGTTGCTTTAAATCATTATACATCTTGGTGCCACCCGGATGTACAGGTAAACATCCGTTATGTGCCTTGCGCAAAATTTTCTGAATAAGCTCCTCTTTTCTTGGCACACAAACTCTATCTCTAAACATTAAATTCCATCAGAATTAATCCGAAAGTCGGATTCAGGACCTGACTCGCACTGAGCTCTCTTAACTTGCAATTCACTTAACTTGCAATTCACTATCTTCTTTCTGAGCCTTAAAGATCTCTTGAAGGAACATTGGTCTAGCTCTCAACTCAGCTAAAATAGAACCATCATCGGATAAAGATATTTTTGAATTCAATGCTCTCAAGGCAAATAAGGATTTTCTGCTTAAAGCATCGGCGACTACATTCGATTTTCCAGGATGGTAATCAATGACCAACTCATAGTCCTTTATCAACTCTAACCATCTTCGTTGTCTTAAGTTCAACTCTTTCTACGTCATCAAGTATTTCAAACTTTTGTGATCGGTAAAAATCTGACATCGTTCACCATATAAATGGTGTCTCCAAATCTTCAAAGCGAAGACTATGGTAGCCAATTGAAGATCATGCGTCGGATAATTTTTCTCATGAGGCTTCAACTGTCTGGAGGAATAAGCAATTACATTGCCTTCTTGTATGAGTACACAGCCTAATCCATTTGAGGATGCATCGCTATAAATTATGAATTCTTTCCCTGCCTCGGGTTGTACTAGAACTGGAGCTTCTGTCAGCATTGCTTTCAACTTCTCAAAACTTTGTTGGCATCTTTTCGACTACTCAAACTTCACATTCTTCTGTAACAATCTAGTCATCGGGGTTGCAATCATAGAAAACCCCTTGACAAATCGTCTGTAGTAGTCGGCTAGGCCCAAAAACTTCTAATCTCCGCGATGTTCCTCGTTGGTTTTCAGGCTATTATAGCTAAGATCTTACTTGGATCTACCCGGACTCCATCTCTCGAGACAATATGTCCTAGGAATCCCACTTCCTTGAGCCAAAATTCACTTTTACTAAATTTGGAATGCAACTGATTTTCTCGAATGGTCTGTAAAACTATCCATAGATGATCAGCATGTTCATTCTTGTCTCTGGAATAAATCAATATGTCGTCAATAAAAGAAACTACAAACTTGTCAAGGTATGGTCTGAAAATGCGGTTCATTAGGTCCATGAATACCACAGGAGCACTGGTCAGCCAAAAAGGCATGACTAAAAATTCATAATGCCCATATCTTGTTCGAAAGGCAGTCTTGGATGCATCTGAATCTTTTACTCTCAGCTGGTAGTACCCTGATCTCAAGTCCATTTTGGATAACACAGTCGCTCCTTTCAATTGATCAAACAAATCGTTGATCCTAGGTAATGGGTACTTGTTCTTTACTGACACTTTATTTAGCTGACAGTAATCAATGCACAATCTCATGGTGCCATCTTTCTTTTTCACAAACAGAATCGGAGCGCCCCGTGGTGAACAACTTGATTTTGCAAAACCTTTGTCTCAAACTCTTGCAACTGTAACTTCAACTCTTTCAACTCTGTTGGAGCCATTCTATAAGGAGTAATGGATATTGGTATAGTACCGAGAGTCAGCTCAATGTTGAACTCAACTTCTCTAACTAGTGGTAATCCTGGTAATTTCTCAGGAAAAACATCCACATACTCACATACTATCGGCACTGATTCAATCTTTAACTCTATCTCTTTATCATTCAATATAAAGGCCAAAAATGCCTCATACCCTTTTCTTAGATATCTCTACGCCATCATATGAGAAATTATTACCTATTATCTACCTTGCTCATCTGATTCTACATGAAGAGTATCCCCATTCTCACATCTCATCTCAATGTATTTTTTCCCACAATTTACAATTACATTATGAGTAGTCAACCAGTCCATACCAAGAATGAGGTCGAATTCATCAAATGATTTGCTTTAAAGCAATGACCTCTAATCATTAATGGACAATCTTTACAAACTTTATCAACTAACATACTCTTACCTAATGGATTAGACACCTTAATCACAAATTCTGTGGTATCTATAGGCACACCCAAATCGGGTACTAATTTCATGCAAATGTAAGAGTGTGTGGATTCGGGGTCTTTTAAAGCAATAACTTTGGTATTGTAAAGAGAAAAGGTACCTATAATAACATCAGGGGAAGATGCCTCTTCGCGAGTACAAATGGCATAAGTCCTTGCAGCGCCTACCCCTGGGTCTCGCACACGCTCTCTGGGTTACCTCTTCCACTTGCCCTCTTCCGGGGTTCTTTTGCGGTCTCCTTCGACCATACTCCCGGATCTCGGGTTCTGAGTTCTCTTTTCTTTAGTCATCTCTGGACAATCCTTTATGAGATGGTCTTGGGAACCACATCTAAAACATGCATTTTCATGTGCTCGGCATTCTCCCAAATGGCGTCTGCCACATTGTGGACATTCTGGTCTGTCAGGTCTAAAATTCCCAACACTTGCAACTAAAGTCGTTTGTGTTTTATTTTCCAAATACTACTTACTCTTGTCTTTTCTTGTAAATCCAGTGGAAGTAGCTAATCGAGCTGGAAAATCTCTTGACTTCTTGGATGACGATTGGAACGACTTGTTCCATTGTCTCTTTCTAGAATCGTGAGACTCCAATTCAAATTTCTTCTTCTCTTTTACTAGTTCTTTGGCTTTGCAAGCCCTTTCCACTAGCACAACGAATTCTTTTAATTCAAGGACAGCAACAACCAGCTTAATGTCCTCATTTACACCATCTTCAAACCTTTTACTCATAATGGCCTCAGTGGACACACATTCGTGAGCGTACTTGCTGAGTCGTACGAACTCTCACTCATAATCAGTTATCGACATCTTGCCTTACTTCAGCTCTAGAAATTCTTTCCTCTTCTGGTCTACAAACCTCTGGCTGATATACTTTTTCTTAAACTCTTCTTGGAAGAATTCCCATGAAATCTTTTCCCTTGGTACCACCGATACAAGGGTGTTCCACCATTGGTAAGCTAAATCTCTTAAGAGAGAGACTACACAATTCATGCATTCATCAGGAGTGCAGGACAGTTCATTAAATACTCTGATGGTATTTTCTAACCAGAACTCAGCTCTTTCTGGATCATCATCTCTTCTAGCTCGAATTCTTCTGCCCATGCTTCATGATCCTATCAGTTGGAGGTTTATCTCCTCTTACCACCTCTACTACTTGAGGGGCTACTAGAATAGGTTGTGGAACAGGCGGGGGTGGAGGGGATTGTGCATTCAAGTTCGCTCGAACAAACTCCGTGTACCAGGCATCCATCATATGGAGGAAAGCCTCTTCTCCTACTCCTTCTTGACTCACCGTAGTGGGTCTATTCTCATTCTCATACTGGCACCGTCCCTTTTACGGGAGCTGGTGCGTTACTTTCTACATCATCCGTCTTAGCTCCTTCGGGATCCATTTACTATATGTATAAACATAATTTAAGTCGTCAGGAGTCGTCACACTATCATTTTAAAAACATTCTTACGTGTGGCATGTATAGCTAGACTCATGCTCGTGCTACATTAGTCCTAGAACCGACAAAACGTAGCTCTGATACCACTAAATGTAACACCCCGGACCCAAAGCCGATACTGGGTCTGGATACGAGACATTACTATGCTTGTACTCATTGAAACATGTACTTACGGGCTATAAAATTTTGTTCCAACTTAAAAACTTCACTTTCTTAGTCAGCACATATAACAAGGGCCTACGAGACCTTTAACTCATGTCAAAAAACTTTCGAATTTAAAATCAAATAACTCATTTTTGAAGTAGGGTTCACATGCCTATGTAACTTGGGAACACGCCCGTGTACCCTTAAGCACGCCCATGCCCTCAAACCGTGTAGAATTACTAACTATTTCCACACGGCTTAGACACGCCTATGTCTACCAACCGTGGGAGGTTACTGACTAAATTAACACGGTCCGGGCACACGCCCTTGTCCAAACCTTGTGTCTTACACAGCATACACACACGGCCGTGGGATTTGCCCGAGGCCTATTATGGTTAATAATACTAAGGTACAGGGTTAACACGGTCTTGACACACTCTCGTGTGTCCAACCGTGTGGGCACTTACAGGCTATTTACCAAGCCTTTAGCCACCCTGAAATGAAGATCATAACCATACACAATTCAACGATGCAATAACAACCCAATTTTAAGAATAATACTACATGCTTCATTGATCTCAACAAACATACATGCTTAGTCAAATTTGGCCAATCACTTAGCCATATACAAAAGAATAATAAACTTGATAGCCTTTACAAAGGCCCTTCTTAAAACATGTCCACAAAATGAATGTTTTCTATACATGTCATACTTAGTAAAGTAACTTGGCTATACCAAAATAAGAGTTGATAGTGTGTTGCGAGCTCCGACTTTAATGATCCACTAGTTAGCTTGGCGGGACTGCATAGAAAGAAAGAATCATAACGTAAGCATATAGCTTAGTAAGTTTGCATGTAACAACTCATAGCATCATCATTGCTTAATATAAACCATTTCACATAAACAATGGTATCATGAATTTCAGCTAAAGAGCTTACTTACTCATATAAATTCTTACATGTCTCATGACACTTACTATTATCATACTTGTAAGGAAACCATGATACATGTATCTCTTGATCACATTGATCAGTATACTATAATAACAATAATCATGATATCTACTTTCTTATTCACAACATGAATAATACTCAACTTCATCTAACTTCATCTTGATACTAGCTTTCTTTTCTTAGCTTTCTTGCTATCTTCTTTTAGCTTACTCATTTGCCCGATGAATTTCTCTGAATAACCGAGGATACTAAATCTCTTCCCACATAATATGATGCCAAAGCCATATCCTAGACATGGTCTTACATGGGTTATCTCATCTTGGTTTCACAGCCATGTCTTGACATGGACTTATATGAAGTCTTGCTCTTGATAACATACTCAATGCCAAGCTTGCCTTAGACTTACATGATAACTTGCTTGCTAACTTGATCAATGCCAAGGTTGCCTTGGACTTACATGATATCTTGATCAATGTCAAGCTTGCCTTGGACTTACATGATAACTTGCTTACTAACTTGATCAATGCTAAACTTGCCTTGGACTTACATGATATCTTGATCAATGCCAAGCTTGCCTTGGACTTACATGATAACTTGTGTGGTAGATCGAGTATTCCAGTGAAATTCATCTTCAATCGGGACTTGCTTGTACATATTATCGTGATTTCTTGCTTGAACATAACATGATCATTTCATACAATTTTTGTATATTATACTAAGAAAATTAATGATAAAAATCATAAAACTTAGAAATCATACAAACTTACCTCAATATACAAAATGTATGTAGATGTGCAATTTAGTCCTCGACTTTGTTCTTGCCTCGGTTTCAATATGGGCTTCATTTTTCTTGATATATGGTCATAAATAGATCATTTTAAAAACCATATTGATTAAATTGACTCATAACTCATACTTTAGAAAAATTACTATTTTACCCCTATACTTTCTAATATTTGCACTTTTGCCCCAACTCTCGTAAAATGATTTTCATGCAACTTTCTTAAACTTCATGCTCAACTGAATCATTTTCTCTTCTATAACAATCATCAATTCTCACTATTTCTAGTAGGTATGACCAATTTTATAATTGTTACAAAATGGTCCCTACTACCATTTTTCATGAAATTCATTAAGGAAAAGATGTTTATCTAACATCAAACTCTCTTAAACTTCCATAAAACATCTTTTAACAAGCATGTCATTCAAGGGTAGATTTTTGAACATGCATCTTAGCTCATTTTATAGCTAAAATTAGCTAATTTATAATACGAAAACTTCAAAACTACGAAGAATATTAAAAACAGGGCTAAGACGAACTTACTATGAGCTTGAAAAAAAATGAAGAACCCTAGCTATGGTGTCTCCAAATTTTCAGCAGCAACAAGGAAGAAGATGAGTGAATTTTTCTCATCTTTATCCTATTTTAATCACTAATTAGGCCAAATGACCAAAATGCCCTTCCTCCTAAAAATTTCCATAATAATCTCTTAAGGCCAATTTTGTCCAAAAATTAAATTTTGGGCAAATTGCTACTTAAGGACTCACATTTATTAATCTTGAGCTATTTCATGCAAAAAGATTCTAGAAACTCATATATTGCAACTTTTGCAATTTAGTCCTTTTTGGACCAATTGACCTTAACTTAATAAAATTGCTTTACAAAACTTTCATACTAACATGCAAACATGGAATAAACTTGGAAAACTCATAATTTCACCTCGGGTTCGTGGCCTCGCACCACTATCCCGACTAGGTCCTAAATCGGGCTGTTACAAGAGAGGGTAGCCGAATTTTTCATACCTTTTTGCAAGTCTTGTGCATGAGACATGTTTCTTCTCCTTTGATCATTTTGTGTTTTTTTTCAAATACCATTTTCGTTCATTTGGTGTAAGTCGAGAAACCAAAACTTTTCTTTGCTTTTGAGTGTTCTTTCGGTTTCTTTTTTAGAGTGACGTTTTGGGTACTTTTTCTTTGAGTATTTCAGGTCATCTCCTTTTCAATTTTCAGCGAGGTGAAGGAGCACAAGTGATTTGTATTAACCAAATCGTTATCGTCGACTCATCAAGCAAGTGGGGTAAGAACGTTGTTATAAGATTTGTTTTGGCCAAAGGTGGGATATTTGCTAACAACTCTTTCACCCACCAAATATTGTTAGGACGGGATTTCAGTAGCAAAAGGGTAGGATCGATTTTTGGTGCACTGAGGGAGATCACATCCATGGTAAGTGAAGTTAGCCTATTAAAGTGTTTCTAGTTACGATTATCAAAGTAGAGACTAACCTTCTATCAATTATCATTATAGGTGTTGAAATCGGTAGAAAGTACAACCCGTAATAAGGTGTGTAATCCCGAACTTCCCGAATACATGTTTGAAATGATGTGTAATCTCACACTTCTCTGAAAACTTGCATGAAATTTTCTGTGATTTGGTCAAAATACCAAAGAAAACTGGAAACCGGCATCTCTGATCACTCAGGCGTGCGTAGGTTCATAGTGGTAACCATATTTTTGCAATGAAACAGTTTTAGTCCGTAACAGTGATATGATTTCGAAAAATCATGAAAAATAGGAGAAAGAGAATTTGAAAGTGAATAAGATATCGAATAATAGCTTATTGTGTCTATTTTGATATGAAAGAAACAGAGAAGGAAAAGAAATTTTATTTTCTATGATATTTTAATTTTTGTGAGACTGGTTCTGATTGACTTCGTGGTTCTCTGATCTGTCTTGGAAAAATATTATAAAATTGTACAAAGTGAATTATGGGATATAATTTATATGTATAGATTCCTTAGTGAGCCTATTTTCATTAGAAACAAGTGGGAGCAATATTTGAAAATCGTAATGTGAGATATTTGAAATTAAGGTAAGAGAGGTCAGAATCATTGGACAGTGAAACAAGGGAAAATTTAAGGAATAAAATGTACTAAACGGCTGAGCCAAAAATTCTGGAAAAATTGTAGTAAGAAGATATATGAGTCTTGATTCAAGAAAAATTTATGGATCTAAATTTTGGGATTCCTAACTCAAGTTACAGTCAATTTAGTCAATATGACGCAGATGGACAGTTTCAATTTTTATGCCCAAAATTAGCAGTTAAGTCTGGGGTTACGAAATTACGAAAATACCCTTGGATGATAAATTACCGAAATATCCTTGAGTTACGAGATTACCAATTTACCGAAATGCCCCTATGGGCTGAATTACAAAAATTGCCCTTATGGGCCGATTTTGTCAAAATGCCTTAACGGGCTGAATTGTTGAAATGCCTCTAAAAGTGTCGAATTATGGACATGCCCTAATGGGCCGATTTGATAGATTGCTTAATGGGCCGAATTGATATATTGCTTGATGGGCCGAATTGATATATTGCTTAATGGGTCAAATTGATATATTACTTAATGGGCTGAATTGATATATTGCTTAATGGGCCAAATTGATATATTGTTTAATGGGCCGATTTGATAATTTGCCTTAAAGGGCCGATTTGCAAAGTTTTAATGGGCCGAACTTTTTTCAGAATTAATCATTATTGTTATATTTGTAAATATCATGATTTACTAAGTATGTGGCATTTACATAATTGTGCATGGGATTGGGATATTAATGATCGGAGGAAGTAATTTGGTGGCTCTGCCACATATTTTGGTGACTCTATCACAATCTGTCTGGTGGCTATGCCACATATATTCTGTGATTCTGGTGACTTGTCCACAATTAAATTTGTTATAAAAGGCAAAATGCCTACGATTGGTGTGTTGGCGGGGTGGGTTGACTTGATCCCCACAGGTGTGTTGGTTGGTACGGGTGGTCTGTAGGGGATGGATTATTAGGTTGGTTTGGGATTGCATTACATTCATTTGATTCATTTGATATATTCTATTTTGTAAATGGGCTTTGGCCCAAGATTATGCTTTATGGGCTTCGGCCCAAGTTATTATAAATGGGCTTAGCCCAAGTTATTGTTATATGGGCTCAGGCCCAAAATTTTGCTAAATGGGTTCAAGCCCAGTGAAAAACGGTAAGGGGATTATACACTGAGTTCTTGTAACTCACCCCCCTTTTTTTTCTTAATCCCTATAGGTAAAGCTCAGTGACGAGGACTTGGGGCCATGGATGACTCGGTGGAGGCCATACTTCATAAATGATGTTTGCAAACATTAGTAAACTACTTTTCCGTATTATTTTGTTACCTTTACTATTTCGGGTTTTAAAGTTGTAATAAGGCCTCTGGGGTAAACTTTAATTTACTTTATGTTTGGACGTATTTATTACGTTGCTTGAATTATTTTTAAAATGGGGATTTTTCTAAAAGCATAACCAATGGTTTTTCCAAAGTTGATTAATAAATGGGTTTTATAATAAACTTTTACAAATGATTTTAACTCGAACTTTCTTTCAAATTATCGATGACATTTTTAAAAGTCACGGTTTTAAAGTTCACTAGCTTGATTTTTGATTCACTAATCAACCTCTCAAAAATAGTTGTATTTTATCAAATATTTACATCCAAACTTGTTTACTCTATATTTTATCAAATATTTCAAATCAAATTTGTTTTCTTGTTTATAACAAATCAATATCTATTTTAGTATGAATCACAAGGATTTTATACGTTTTCCTCATGTGACACATCAGATTCGGTCATAACGCATGGGTCGGGTTTAGGGTGTTACACGATAAGTGTGTATCAACCAATCGATGAAGTTAATTAGAGTCAGGAGGTAATAATTGTCAAAAGCAATGACTAATCTACTCTAAACCCCCAATCTGAAGTTAGTTGCAAACCCTGAAGTGAGTAAATATTCCTGATTGGTTTATCGGTTTAGTTCATTTGTTTTTCTTTCTTTCTTTATTTTTGTTAGTTATTTCTTTTTAATCTACTTTATGATCCATCATAATAGAGGAATTGACTATTACTACTTAGACTTAGTATTGTAAAAAATATTTTCATTAGTTTTTCTATCCTTCCTTGGGTATGATCCTCTAAATACTTATGATATTTCGTTGTACAACTATACTACAATTTGACCCGTGCACTTGCGAACACTGTTGTTCTCAATTCCTATATTTTTCGTGTTAGATTTATTCATTTAGCAGTTAGTCATATGAACACAATTAATTCTAGCTCTAAATTCTACTAATTCATATACCACTCATGCCAAATACTTCAACTTATGCATATACCAACTATATATACCAAATAATTAGACATTTGCATTTAAACATATCATATCATACTATTTATCAATAAGGTACATACACTTTCATTTGATAACATATTGATCCGTCGTAATTTGATACATCAAATTAGGCTCTCCATTACACTAAACGAGCTTATTCTTGAACACTTTGAATGTTTTTACCATGTTTTTAGTTAGTTTTTCCCTTTTGTTTTAATAAGTGAATTAATGCATTTTATGCTACTTTTGAGACCCTAAATAGCCAAATACGCCATAGGGACCTTAACGGTTGATTGAGTGTTGTAGGGAGTCAATGGTGGCCCAGACATGAACGAAAACATCACCTAGATGGGGGCATCATGATATCGAAGCATGGAAGTCACGATACCTCTGACATTGTTGAAACGAGAAGAACTATGTTATCTACAGTGTTATCGTGATACCCAAACTCTCAAGGACCCCCTAATTTAGTATTGGCTTAGGTATCACAATACCACTGCATGGGTGTCACGATACCACCATCGTGAGAGGAAAAAAAATGACTACAAAGGTAGCTCTTGTCCAACTTCAACACTAATCAAATTTAGACACTGGGAGGCATTTTGGTCACAATTTTTTGGACTGTAATCAAATTAAAAAGCCACTTTTGGTTGAGAACAAGATAGAACTGTAGAGATAGCTTTTAGTTTAGGTTTTCTTTCATCTTTTTAGATTAAGGTTAAAGTAGTTATTTCATCATCTTTTTAGGGCTTTAGTTTATCACTTTTGTAATTTCTTAGTTGTTAGTTAGTTAGTTGTTACCGTAGCTTAGTTTTATTACTTATTTAGTGCTTCAAATCTTTGTGTAATTTTAGTTTACTCTTTAGTTTTAATATAACTCAGTCTCATTTTAGTTTAATTGTTAAAAATCTAACTTTTAAGTGTTCTTTTACACTAACTTTACTACCACTTTCATTATCTCTAAGCTTTTCCAAGAAAAGCTCAAGTTTTTCTCATTTTTATTGTGTTTGCCATTGATGTTCATTTTTCTTGCTTAATGGGTTTTTGTTTGCTTAAATATGATTAAGGGTAGATAAATCTTTATTGTTTGGTTGATGGAAGTGTAATGAATCGAATCGACCCTAATCGGAACGGTGGTTTCGGGACCACGAATCTCAACCCGAGAAATATTTAAATATTATATTTAGTGCTTATTATATATGAATTTATGTGTGAAAGTTTTGTAGAAAAATTTTATCGTTTGAGTATCGAATTTGACAAAAGGACTTAATCGTAAAATATAAAAGTGGCATACTAGAGTGTAAAGTGCCTATTTGAGCATGGTTTCTTAATATGAAGCATTAAATGGGTAAATAACCCATTTTTAAAGTTAGTGGGTGGCTTTTGACAAAAATATCCATAGTATATATATTGGTTTTATTTTATATTAAAGGTTATATAAGTAATTTAATAAATTTCTTTATTATATGTTATAATAACATAAATTAAAGCTATGATATCATCCATTCTCTTAAGGAAAGTTGAGAAAGATAAAAGGGTTTTGTTCTTCAAATTTCGCAATTTGAGGCTTGATTTCAAGGTTAGTTTGATTTTGATTTTAGTAATTTTTACGTTTTTGAGATCGTTGCTTGAACCGTAGCCAAGCCTATGTTGTAATTTTTGAATCTAAGTATGCTTGATGTTCGCCATTGTTGTGTTCATGTGGTTTTTGATATTTGATGATTTTAGATGATAGTTAAGTTAAAATTAGTATATTATGTGTTGGAAGTTTTGGTGAATTTGTGTTTTAGGGCCAAATTGTAAAAATAAAAATTTAGAGGGCTTAATTGTAAAATAAATGAAAGAAATGGACTTGTATAGTCCTCATATATATTCGCCCTTAAGAAGTATGGGGAAATTTGATGTATTTTGAGTTTTATGCAAATAGGACTAAATTGCAAAGTATTAAAATAGTAGGGTAAAATAGTAATTTTCTTATTTATGTGCTTAGGGACTAAATTGAGATGAAATGTACTTGAATGAGCTAAATTTGAATGTGTTTTAGATCAAGAGCAAAGAAAATGGATTTGGATCTGGAAAGACGAAGGTTCTCGAATAAATGATTTGCACTGTTCTATCGACAACCGAGGTAAGTCCGTAAGCAAGTGTATACTATAGGAATAATTGTGAACATTGCATATGATAAAGTTAGGAAATTTTAAGTATAAAAATGTGTGTTGGCCAAATGTGGTAGTATATCTTGATAGTGAGTTTTAAATTGTTAAATGTGATGTAAGTATGTAAGTTTGGTTGATGAATGAAAGTTGTATGAAGAATATAAGTTGTGGTGATTTCAGATTAAGTAAAGTGTATTGAAATGTTAAATGTGTTGAATTGGGCTAAATGCCTAGCAGTGCCTAGTCTTTGGTGACATGTTCGGCTAAATGCTCAGCAGGCTTCGTCTTGATGATATTTCGCTTCGTGCCTAGCAGTGCTCGTGGTTTGATATATTCGCTTAGTGCCTCAGCGTGCTTCGTCTTGATGACATATTCGGCTTAGTGCCTCAGCGTGCTTAGTGCCGATGATTTATTTCGGCTTTAAAATGCCTAGCGGGCTTTATGCCTGAAACGCTATAAGTGGAGATTCAATATCAAATAAGGTGAGATGTTTATATAGTGTTAAGTGGTACAAGTTCAGGTAAGAACTAACCTGCCATTTTAGTAGAGAATGAAGTGAACTAAAATTCTTATTGATAGTTAAAGATCAGTGATGAGTGTGACAAAAGTGCTTGTTCTTGCGTATAAGTAGAAATAGAAGATCGATGCCTAGATTGGTTTATATGGAACAATAATATTGTACAGGTTCACGATGTCATAGCAATGATGTTTAAGTAAAGAGCATTACTATTATTCAGCCATCAAATTTTTACATAATGAAATAATTATGTTTCATATTACAAGCTTGGATTTTAATATGTTTGAATGTATGTTCATTATATTGATATTTGCTTGAGACTTACTAAGCTAGTAAGCTTATCGTGTGTGTGTTTTGTCTCACTACGCTTTATAGATCTTGAATCGAACTACGTGCTTGAAAGATCATCCGTGAAGTCAACCACACTATCGACTTCTTTTGGTATTGAAAACTTGGTTTGTTATTTGAAAGGGCATGTATAGGCTAGACTAAACCGTATAACTAATGTTTGTAATAGTGTAAATATGCTAGCCATGCGAAAATGGCTATCTATTTTGAATAACTTGTTTTGTGTTTTGAGGTTATAGTTTGCTCATGCCATGAACTATTAATTATGCTTGATTATGGTTTAATCATGTGTGGGAGTGGTGCTATTATTTATGCATGTTAGGTTATGACATGAATGATTTATAAAATAATTCATGATGATGAGCTTATTATATGATATATATATACGTTTATAATGTTGGATTTATGATTCGGCAATGAATAATGGTAAGTTTGGTGTGATATTAGGTTTAGTCAATAAAGTAAACGATGGATGTATATTGAAGTTATAAAATGTGAGATATAGGTGTTAAATAACGTTATGGCATGTGTATATTTGAATTTGGTCATTTGATAGATAAGCATTAAGTTCAATAATGTATGGTTGTATTGGGCTATTTGATTCGGTTTGTGTAAGTGAGTAGATACATATATTATTCTTGGTTAGTTGTATATTAGGTTCGAACTTTTGATTAGTTTATTGATTGTTAGAACAAATAATGTTTATATATGATATGTTTGTTATGTGATTACTTATATGAGATTTGATAAACCTTTATATGTGAATAAGGGTGGTAGTTTAGTGAGTGGATTAGGACTCAAAGGCATATTATTTGAAGTGTAAATTAGAAGCATGAGTTAGCCTTGTAAACTATGCATTTGGTAACAAAGAATATTATTGAATTTGGTAAGTATATTCGGCTTAATGAAATAATGATATGAAAATTTTGGAATTGAATCTTAAACATGTGTATACATGACCATGTATATTCGGCCACCTAAGTGATATATATACGTGATGTTAAATTATGATTATAGAGCTTGAACATATGGGTGTATTATATTTGGTTATAAAATGCCATTTTGGTTTTGCAAGTTGAATGAAAATTTGTTATTTTAAATATATGAGCATTCGGCTGAAGTAGCATTTGGTATGAATAGTGCATGCAAAAGAAATAAATAAGTTGTTTAAATTTATGTGGCTCAATTATGCATATGTTAACAAATTTTAGGTTTGCATTGGTTCAATTAAGGATTGATTAAAAAGTTGTGATTCAATCAGTAATGCCCGTAACCATAATCTAGCGACGGATATTGGTTAGAAGTGTTACATTTTATTGGTATCAGAGCTACGATTTAGTCGATTCTAGGACTACCGTAGTATGTAAGTGTCTAGCTATACATGCCTTTAAATTGTATATATGATAGTGTGGTGACTTCTGACAATTTCAATTGTATTTTATATAGTAAATGGATTCTGATCCTGATAGAGTCGTGGCCGATGATGTAGAAAGTGTTGCACCGGTCTCGCACGAGGATCAAGTGCCACTAGACTCTCAACCGATTCACGGGTAACCACGAGGAGAGGCTAAACAAGCCTTCTACCAAATGATGAATGAATGGTTTACCCGGTTTGTTCGTAATAATTCATTGTACAACAACCTCCACCCCGAATAATCGACTCTGATGCCTTTGGCAACCCCGATGATAGATCCAATGAGATCTAGTAGGCCTCCTGCTGATAAAATTAGGAAATTTAAATAAAGAATTCAAGGCTAATGATAATGATGATGCGAAACGAGCTGAAATGTGGCTTGATAACACTATTCGGTACTTGATGAGTTATCCTGCGCTCCGGATGAATGTTTAAAATGTGCTATATCATTACTTCGACACCGCCTATCATCGGTGGATTACACTAGTATCGATGGTTCCAAAAGAAAAAGTGACATGGGATTTCTTTCGTAATGAATTCAAGAAATATATCACGAGGTTCATTGACCGTAAACGCAAAGAATTTCTTGAACTAAAAGCAGGGCAAATGACAAAGGATCAATATGAGCGAAAATTTGTCGATTGAGCCGATATGCTCGGAATGTGTATCAACCAAAGCCATTATGTGCAAAAGGTTTGAAGATGGTTTGAATGAAGAATTAAAGTTGCTTGTTGGAATTCTTGAAATCAAAGAGTTTGTGACACTCAGTAGAACGAGCTTGCAAAGTCAAGAGCTTGGGAAGGAGAAAAGAAAGGCCGAGACGAAGCTAGAGACACCCGTAAAAGATCGTCTGTAAGAATTTCCATTCCTCATCTAAGAAGTTTAGAGATGACTTCAATCGACACAAAGCTACTTGATTCATTTAGACGTGATCGACCTCCGGTGGGCTCCCCGAGCTACCTCGATGGCCGGTGTTGGTAACGCTCCACAAAATCGAGTTGAATGCAAACATTGTGAAAATGGCATTCTAGGAGTTGTAGAGTTCGTGACCGGTCCCGCTTTAAATGTGGATCCTCGCACCATTTTATTCGATAATGCCGTTGTTAGTGAAATAATACAAAGATGTAACTCTAGACCGAGTAGTACAAGCAATGACAGGCGCACCATCCGCATTCCGCAATATAGGTGGTAGTCGAGAGGGACAAAGAACACAACAGATCGATCCGAGGCTAGAGCTCCAAATTAGAGCTTATGTTACTCGAGCTAGAGAGGATGCCGCTTCTCGGATGTCATTCTGGGTACTTCACTCTTTATAATACTACTGTGATTGCATTGATTGATCCTGGTTCGACCCATTCATATGTATGTGAAACTCTGGTATTCAGTAAGACTCTGCCAGTTGAGTCTACTGAGTTTGTGATTCGCGTATCCAATCCTTTGGGTAGATGTGTGTTTGTTAATAAAGTGTGTAAAGTTGCCCATTGATGATTCGGGATTTTGCTTCCCAGCTTGATTTAATGTCGTTGTTTTCGATGAGTTTGATATAATTTTGGGAATGGACTAGTTAACTTCGCATGATGCAAAGGTGAATTGCAAAAGAAAGCTTATTGATTTGAGACACCAGAACGGTGAGATCATTAGAATTGAATCCAGTGATTCAGGTGGGTTTCCTACAGTTATATCATCGATGTTAGCCCGAAAGTATGTGAGAAAAGGGTGTGAAGCTTATTTGGCTTATGTACTGGATAATAAATTGTCTGAGAAATAGATTGAATTTGTACCGATTGTATGTGAATACTCAGATGTGTTCCCTGAAGAACTACCGGGTTTACCCCCTATACGAGAGATTGAGTTTGGCATTGAATTAGCTCCGAGAACGACTCCAATCTCAATAGCTCCATATCGGATGGCACTTATCGAGCTAAAAGAGTCGAAAGCACGCTTGCAAGAGTTAACAGATAGGGCTTTGCACCACCAAGTTTCTCTCCTTGGGGTGCACCATTTTTTGTGAGAAAGAAAGATGGAACGATGCGAATGTGTATTGATTATCTAAGAACTAAATAAGGTAACTATAAAGAATAAGTAGCAATTACCTCGGATTGATGATTTGCTTGATCGATTGAAAGGGCTTCATATTTTCAAGATAGATTTGAGATTGGGTTATTATCGCTTCTGAGTCGAGATACGACAAAGCCAAAGACGCATTCCTTTACGAGGTACGGACATTTTGAGTTTTGGTAATGCCTTTTGGGCTTACTAATGCACTTATTTTTATGGATTTGATGAATCGGGTTTTAGACGCTTTTGGATCGATTTGTGGTGGTATTTATTGATGACATATTGATCTACTCCAAAGATGAAGTTGAACACGCTGAACATTTAAGGTTAGTGCTACAAATTTTATGAGATCATCACTATATGCGAAGTTTAGTAAGTGTGAGTTCGGATGAAAGAGGTCACTTTTTGGGACATGTGGTTTCAAAGATCGTGCATTCGAGTTGATCCGAACAAAATCTCTATATACTTGATTGGAAGCCACCGAAAAATGTTTTCGAGATTCAAGTTTTCGGGACTTGCAGTTACTATTGACGATTTGTGAAAGATTTTTCTATGATAGCAACCCTTAACAAAGTTACTGCAGAAAGATGTCCGGTTTGAGTGGTCGAAAAATGTCGAAAAGTTTTGATCGCTTGAAAGCCCTTTTGATGAAGCTCGATATTAGTTCAAATTTGAATCGGGTAAAGAATTTGTTGTGTACTCGATGCTTCTTTAAATGGTTTGGGCTGCGCTGATGCAGAAGGCAAAGTTGTAGCCTACGCTTCAAGACAATTGAAGCCGCATGAAAGAAATTACCCGACGATGATTTAGAGCTTGCGACCATTGTGTTCATACCAAGATTTGGCGCCATTACTTATTTGGCGAGAAATGTCATGTTTACTCGGATCACAAAAGTCTCAAGTATCTAATGACTCAAAAAGACCTGAATTTGAGACAACGCAGTGGCTAGAATTGTTGAAAGACTATGAATTGGTGATTGACTATCACCCGGAAAAGCTAATGTTGTTGTGGATGCATTAAGTCGAAATCATTATTTGCTCTTCGTGCAATCAATGCAAGATGGCTATGTCTAGTGATGGTTCGATCATAGCCGAAGTTCTGAACAAGACCGATGTTTATTTAGCAAATTTGTGATGCATGTAAAGTTGATGAAGATTTGATTGCTATCCAATTCAAAGGTGAAAAGGGTACGTAATCGATTTTTAGATTGATGCAAATGACTGCTTGAATTTTAAAACCGAATGTGTGTTCCAAAGAACTCGGATTTGATATGTGATGATTTTGAGTGAGGCTCATAGTGGTGACTATCGATACATCCGGGTAGCACGAAGATGTATAACGATTTGAAATGCTTTTATTGGTGGCCCGGCATGAAACGGGATATATCCGAATTTGTTTCAAATGCTTAATTTGTCGCAAGTAAAAGCTAAACATCAAGTGCCATCTCGACTACTTCACCAATCCACGATACACGAATGGAAATGGGATAGAATTACAATGGATTTTGTATCCGATCTTCCTATGACACCAAGTAAGAAAGATGCTTGGATGGGTTATAGTTGATAGGTGACTAAATCACTCATTTTGTGCCAAGACGCATGCACTATTCACTTGATAAACTTGTTGAATTGTACGTATCACGATTGTGAGATTGCATGGTGTACCGAGTTCCATTGTTTGCATGAGACCCGAGATTCATATCGCGGTTTTGGAAGAAGTTGCAAGAAGCTTTAGGTACTAAACTTTATTTTAGTACTGACCTTCCATCCGCAGACAGACGATCATCCGAACGAACTATTCAAATACTTGAGGACATGTTGAGATGTTATGTTTTCGATTTTGAAGGTACGTGGAACGATACCTACCTTTGATTGAATTTGCTTATAATAATAGCTTTCAATCAAGTATCAAAATGGCACCTTATGAAGCCTTATACGGGCGAAAATGTCGAACACCATTATACTGGACTGAGCTCAGTGAGAATAAGATACACGGGGTTGATTTGATTAAAGAAACTGAACAGAAAGTAGCTATTATTAGAGACAATTTGAAAGCTTCTTCGGATCGTCAAAAGTCTTATGCTGATATGAAACGTAAAGACATCGAATTTCAGGTAGGAGATCGTGTATTCTTAAAAGTTTCTCCGTGGAAGAAAGTACTCCGATTTGGTTGAAAAGGCAAGTTGAGTCCGAGATTTATCGGACCGTATGAAATCATTGAACGTATTGGGCCGGTTGCTTATAGATTAAGATTGCCTCTCGAGTTAGAAAAGATACATGACATATTTCATGTTTCTATGTCTCGTAGATACTGATCGATCCGTCACATGTGATTGTTCATTCGAGATTGAGATACAACTGATATGACGATGAGGAAAAGCCGATCCATATTTTAGCTCGGAAATAAAAGAGTTAAGAAACAAAAAGATTTCCTTAGTGAAAGTGTTATGGAATCGACACGAGTTGAAGAGGCAACGTGGCGACTCAAGATTCAATGAGGCAACAATATCCGACGTTGTTTAACGGTAAGATTTTCGTGACGAAAATCCTTAAGGGGAGAGTTGTAATGAATCAATCGACCCTAATCGAACGGTGGTTTCGTGACCACAATTCGAACCCGAGAAATATTTAAATATTATATTTAGTGCTTATTATATATGAATTTATGTGTGAAAGTTTTGTAGAAAAATTTTATCGCTTGAGTATCGAATTTGACAAAAAGGACTTAATCGCGTAAAATGTAAAAGTGGCATACTAGAGTGTAAAGTGCCTATTTGAGCATGGCTTCTTAATATGAAGCATTAAATGGGTAAATAACCCATTTTTAAAGTTAGTGGGTGGCTTTTGACAAAAATATCCATAGTATATATATTGGTTTTATTTTATATTAAAGGTTATATAAGTAATTTAATAAATTTCTTTATTATATGTTATAATAACATAAATTAAAGCCATGATATCATCCATTCTCTTAAGGCCGAAAGTTGAGAAAGATAAAAAGGGGTTTTGTTCTTCAAATTTCGGCAATTTGAGGCTTGATTTCAAGGTTAGTTTGATTTCGATTTTTAGTAATTTTTACGTTTTTGAGATCGTTGCTTCGAACCGTAGCCGACCCATGTTGTAATTTTTGAATCTAAGTATGCTTGATGTTCGGCCATTGTTGTGTTCATGTGGTTTTTGATATTTGATGATTTTAGATGATAGTTAAGTTAAAAATTAGTATATTATGTGTTGGAAGTTTTGGTGAATTTGTGTTTTTAGGGCCAAATTGTAAAAATAAAAATTTAGAGGGGCTTAATTGCAAAATAAATGAAAGAAATGGACTTGTATAGTCCTCATATATATTCGGCCCTTAAGAAGTATGGGGAAATTTGATGTATTTTGAGTTTTATGCAAATAGGACTAAATTGCAAAGTATTAAAATAGTAGGGGTAAAATAGTAATTTTCTTATTTATGTGCTTAGGGACTAAATTGAGATGAAATGTACTTGAATGAGCTAAATTTGAATGTGTTTTAGATAAAGAGCAAAGAAAAATGGATTTGGATCGGGAAAGACGAAGGTTCTCGAATAATGGATTTGCATGGTCATCGACAACCGAGGTAAGTCCATAAGCAAGTGTATACTATAGGAATAATTGTGAACGTTGCATATGATAAAGTTAGGAAATTTTAAGTATAAAAATGTGTGTTGGCTTAATGTGGTAGTATAACTTGATAGTGAGTTTTAAATTGTTAAATGTGATGTAAGTATGTAAGTTTGGTTGATGAATGAAAGTTGTATGAAGAATATAAGTTGTGGTGATTTCAGTATTAAGTAAAGTGTATTGAAATTTAAATGTATTGAATTGAAGCTAAATGCCTAGCGTGCCTAGTGCTTATGTGACATGTTCGCTAAATGCTCTAGCGTGCTTCGTCTTGATATATTCTCGGCTTAGTGCTGCTTGAGCTTCGTCTTAGGTGATATATTCAAAGCTTAGTGCCTAGCAAGCTTCGTCTAAAGTGACATATTCGGCTTAGTGCCTAAAGTGCTTAGTGCCGGTGATTTATTTCGGCTTTAAAATGCCTAGCGTGCTTTATGCCTATGAAACGCTATAAGTGGAGATTCGAATATCAAATAAGGTGAGATGTTTATATAGTGTTAAGTGGTACAAGTTCGTAAGAACTAACCTACCATTTTAGTAGAGAATGAAGTGAACTAAAATTCTTATTGTATAGTTAAAGATCGGTGATGAGTGTGACAAAAGCGCTTGTTCTTGTGTATAAGTAGAAATAGAAGATCGATGCCTAGATTGGTTTATATGGAACAATAATATTGTATGTGTTCACGATGTCATAGCAATGATGTTTAAGTAAAGAGCATTACTATTATTCACCATCAAATTTTTACATAATGAAATAATTATGTTTCATATTACAAGCTTGGATTTTAATTTGTTTGAATGTATGTTCATTATATTGATATTTGCTTGAGACTTACTAAGCTAGTAAGCTTCTTGTGTGTGTGTTTTGTCTACCTGCTTTTATAGATCTTGAATCGAACTACAGTGCTTGAAGGATCATCCGTGAAGTCAACCACACTATCGACTTCTTTTGGTATTGAAAACTTGGTTTGTTATTTGAAAGGGCATGTATAGGCAAGACTAAACCGTATAACTAATGTTTGTAATAGTGTAAATATGCTAGCCATGCGAAAATGGCTATCTATTTTGAATAACTTGTTTTGTGTTTTGAGGTTATAGTTTGCTCATGCCATGAACTATTAATTATGCTTGATTATGGTTTAATCATGTGTGGAGTGGTGCTATTATTTATGCATGTTAGGTTATGACATGAATGATTTATAAAATAATTCATGATGATGAGCTTATTATATGATATATATACGTTTATAATGTTGGATTTATGATTCGACAATGAATAATGGTAAGTTTGGTGTGATATTAGGTTTAGTCAATAAAGTAAACGATGGATGTATATTGAAGTTATAAAATGTGAGATATAGGTGTTAAATAACGTTATGGCATGTGTATATTTGAATTTGGTCATTTGATAGATAAGCATTAAGTTCAATAATGTATGGTTGTATTGGGCTATTTGATTCGGTTTGTGTAAGTGAGTACATACATATATTATTCTTGGTTAGTTGTATATTAGGTTCGAACTTTTGATTAGTTTATTGATTGTTAGAACAAATAATGTTTAGATATGATATGTTTGTTATGTGATTACTTATATGAGATTTGATAAACCTTTATATGTGAATAAGGGTGGTAGTTTAGTGAAATGGATTAGGACTCAAAGGCATATTATTTGAAGTGTAAATTAGAAGCATGAGTTAGCCTTGTAAACTATGCATTTGGTAACAAAGAATATTAGTGAATTTGGTAAGTGTATTCGCTTAATGAAATAATGATATGAAAATTTTGGAATTGAATCTTAAACATGTGTATACATGACCATGTATATTCTACCACCTAAGTGATATATATATGTGATGTTAAATTATGATTATAGAGCTTGAACATATGGGTGTATTATATTTGGTTATAAAATGACATTTTGGTTTTGCAAGTTGAATGAAAATTTGTTATTTTAAATATATGAGCATTCTATCAAGTAGCATTTGGTATGAATAGTGCATGCAAAAGAAATAAATAAGTTGTTTAAATTTATGTGGCTCAATTATGCATATGTTAACAAATTTTAGGTTTGCATTGGTTCAATTAAGGGATTGATTAAAAGTTTTGATTTAATCAAGAATGCTCAGTAACCATAATCCGGCGACGGATACTGGTTAGGGGTGTTACAGGAAGTATTGTTTAGTTAGTCTTTGATACAGGGACTAAATCATAAAAACTAGACTAGATTGAATATACTTCAAAACTTAGGATTGATGATCCTAAGAGAAAATTTAGGTAATTGAGACCAGGAAGAGATCTTATCAGGCACCAATTCGATAGTCTCGGATTAGTTGGTGAGGTCGAGAGATAAACCAGACTAATTTGTCTAAGTTGGTAAAATTGATGTTGAGTGGTAAAATTGAACCAAACTAGGAGTTTTAGTGGTTTATTTCCCTAATCCAAAAGTTAATTAACAACAAAGAAGTCAACCAATCATTGTATGTTATTAGTTTGTTAATTTTGTAAGTTTACTTATTTTACAATTTAGTCCTTTTTAGTTCATAACACCTCTTACCCGTGTTCAACGCTGGAACACGGTACGAGGCGTTATCGGACAATAACGCTTGCAACTAAATAAATTCAAGGCATAAATTTTCGTTTAAAATTTAAAACTTTTATCTTATATCATCAAGTCCCTAAAATAGGCCTACGAGGCCCAAAACATGCTTTGGGAGCGATTCGACTAAACCGAGAACTTTTAAAACTATTGGAGCATTTAGAAAATTTTCTTGTTTTTGAGAGTCACACGCACGTGTGGGCAGGCCGTGTGGTTACACCCGCCCATGTGGCCCAGGACACGCCCATGTCCTCCACCCGTGTAACTCTCTGTTTATAACGTCATCATTCGTTTTGGATCACACGACCAAGTCACACACCTGTGTGCTAGACCGTGTCCTCCATACGAATGAGACACACGGCCGTGTCTCTACCTGTGTGGTCAAGAAGTTGGCCATTTTCCAAGCCAATTTATACACTATCATGTCCATACTTGAGTATAACTTGAATGACACATTTCATGACATATTAAAGCTACCAAACATCCACCACACACACGTAACAAGTCATAGCATACAATTTACTAAACCATGGAATGCATCATCATGAGTTTATAGCATAACCAATTTATTAGCCACATTAAATGGCCTTATACAACAATGAACTCTGAATATCATGGGTCATTATTTTAAGACAGATCATAGTAACATATACACATTACCAAGTTCCCTATACATTCCATAACCTTATGTATAAAATCATCGATACCTAAATTGTAAGCTTGATAGTGTGATAGGTTCTTCGACGACTTCCAACTCGAGCTAACCTGAGTACATTATAAACATGGAAAACAACAGAGTAAGCTATAAAGCTTAGTAAGTACGTATGTAAATAATAAACAATTGATTACCATTCTTTTAACGATCCTCATTATAAGCTCTCAAGATAATACCATCATTATTGCATAAAATTTCTCAATTCATTTATGTTTATCTTGAGATATTTACTCGAGTTACAGTCACTAAATTATTTTTATCCAGAGCTATTGATAAACCATAAAAGTAACACATTTTAATCCCATGCTTAGCGTGTTTTTGGATGTTTATTTATACAATTATGTGAATTCGATGCTCCTAATCCTTTAAATTTGTATTTCTATACTTAGGTGAGCATAGGAATTGAAGGAGAGATCCTCCGTCTTGAGTAGAATTTTAGCTCTTCGAGATGGATCAACTGGCTATCTTTGAGTAATTCCCTAAATGAGTAAAGCTCTGGCAGAAAACTCTGCTAAAACTTGACACCCTTGAATAGCCGCCTTGGGGTGTTTATATATACTTTTGGGATGCTTTACTTGGCTCCTAAATACTTATAATTCAAGTATAATTCGTTCCTAGGTGTTTAAGTAGACTTAAGATTGAGTTTCTTGGGCTCCAAGCATCCTAATCCGAGTGAAATTGCTCTTTTCTGCGGCAGGGGCACGGTCATGGCACGCCGGTGTAAGTCGTCTTCTAGCCCGTGTCTCTATTCTGTGGATTTGGACACGGCCGTGTACGTCGAGGTCCAGGTCATGCTTCGAGTCTATCAATTGGGGCATGGCCGTGTAAATCGTGGCATGGCCGTACGAAGTGAATGGCAAGGCACGGCCGTGTAGCTTGAAGTCCAGGCCGTGTCGATTTCTTGGGTTGGCCCAATTTGGTCTGTTTTAAGCCCGTTTTACGTTCTTTTTATCCTTAGGTGCTTTCCTGAGCATAAGACACGAAAAGAAAGGATTAAGAGCACCTTTTTACATAAATCGAGGATAAATTCATCCAAAAGCATACTAAATGTGGGATTAAAATATGTTACTTTTACGGTTTATCAAATACCCTCACACTTAAGCTTTTGCTTGTCCTCAAGCAAAATTCTCAACTTATAATTAAAACGAACTTCCCACAATTCATAATTCCTATTGACAATGTCTCATCATAATTCATAGATAATTTATACATGGATAATTCAACTCAAAGAGTCCTAAAGATTCAATTACGATAAGTCATACCTTTGTAATACGAAAACATAGGTGTCTCCCCTTATCTAAGTAATTACCTTTAATTCAAAATCGACAAGGACTGACATCCTCACTAAAGATTCACTCAAATCACTCAAAGGTGTTTAAAGTTCAAGAATAAGCACTCTAAATTGAACCTGAAAAGTTAATCCCATAGGCTTGCCTGAAAATCAAATCTCCACCACTGTATATGAGATGATACACAAATCAAAAAGGTCTTTAATCAAGGTTGGAATGGGGCTTGGGTTAAAAGGTGAGGATAAAGGCTGAATTAGAAGGTTAGAATCGAGACTGACTTAACAAATTGTCTAACTAGAAACACTGAACTAAATATGAATATTGACTTCGAATGAAAACTAATAATATCACTATTGATAAATACTCTATAATAAGGAGTATTTTAATAATACTTTAATACGAGCTTTTTCAACAATTAGAGTTTAAATGCTCTAAGCTCTTTTGTATAATACTAATATTGAATAAACTTGGATTTTTATTTTTTTATTTTTTTATTTTTTTATTTTTTATTTTTTTTAAGAACAAACTAAAACAAACATAATAGAAGGAACTTTGATAATTGAAATAACCTAATTCGACAATTGATCAAATCAATTCTCGATAGAGGGGTATTCAAAGGAATGTTGATAACAAATACAAAGGGATTTTGGGTTAATATTAGTGGGTGAGTCAATAAAAATGTTGTTAGGATTCAACGGGGTTTACTAGGGGTTAATTTGTATGGGTAGGCTTTTTTAGTGTAGTGAACGGGTTAAAACCTAGGTGCCTTTATCATCTCAGTATATCAAATCGTTAATGTGGTCTCGACATGTATAAACGAGGCAAGTTATAGAATAACAGTTCAAAGTTGACACACTCATAATCAATAAAGTGAGCACGAAAAAAATATATATGCTCTACAAGGCTCAAAATCTCACAAAAATTATGGGTGTTTTGACATCAAATCTTATAAATTTTGAACTTCAAGGTGATACTCAAATTCAGTTCAACGACCCATCAATTTTTTTAATTTTAGAAAGTAGACTTATCATGCTCGATTCTCTAGTATTCTTCAAATTTAATCATCAATGCACAATTAACTATGACCTACTCTAAAACATATCAATAAAAATCATAAATCATTAGAAATTTCACCCTAATTAATAATATGAGAAAAATACTTAAGATTAAGACTAATTTCAGGGTTTTGAGAATTATGCAAAAAGTTAAGCACTATTACCCCCACACTTAACATGTACATTGCCCTCAATGTTCAAAGATAGATAATGAAATTTATGTGCCAAATCAAAAAGAGAAGTGGGGAAAGTAATACTCCCTGAAACCTGGATGATCCGTGGTGCCTTTGGTGGCGGTGATGGTGTTTTCTATGGGTCTGGTAGAGTGGCTACCGAGAATTTGCTAGATGAATAAATTAGGTTGCCTGTGAAAATATAGCCAAGAGATCTAGAGAAATAATAATATACTAATAATAAATTTAAAGATTAAGGAAATAAAAAGAATAAGACTAAGAAGAAAACTGAAATTGAAAGAAAAGGCTAATAGACTAAGGAGTCCTTATTGTTGGATGGTTTGCGAAGTGGGTGTGACCTCGAAGGCTGTGGTGTGTAATTCCTTAGCAGCCTTTAGAACCGAAAAGGTTTCCGAGACCCTTGGCGTGTCAATTAAGTGAAGCTGCTGGCATGAACTCATATTGAGGTCTCCTCTGAGGAGATGATGCTTACGTTTCTTCGGCATGATCTTTGTGTTGCTCAAGTGTCTTGGATCTTTTCTATGAATAGGAAGAAAATTTTGAAAGAAAAGAGAAAGAAGGAATAAGAAAGAAGATGGGACAAAGAGGACGGGCTGTGGGGATTTAAATAGGATTTCAAATCTGGCACGTTTCCACGCCCGTGTACCGAGGGTGTATTGATTTACACGGTCGTACCGCACGACCGTGTTGTGGAGTGTGTTGTCCTTCCATGCCCGTTTTGTTGGTTTGCACGCCCTTTCCTAAAAAGCCAGTATAGGAGCACGGTTGGAATGCACGGGCGTGGTCTGCCCGTGCTAAATAAGTCAGTATCTTAGCATGGCTGTGAGGCACGGCCGTGCTATTTTTGTCGGTGCCCTGCTGTGGGTGGTTGGATCCGTGACGTTGGGGGGGTGGTTGGACTGACATGCACGACTCTGCTCTATCAGTGTGGTAGTTCTGGTGGTCCACACGGCCACGGGCATGGCCGTGTGTAAGGCCGTGTGGCTGGAAACCTACATCTTTGCTTTAATTGTGGAGAGAGAAGAGAGAAAAGAAAAAAAGAAAAGAAAAATAATTTTGAGAAATAAAAAGTGTTAGCGCTCGGGTTGCCTCCCGAGAAGCACTTGTTTACAGTCTTAAGCTAGACTGTCTTAGGCTTTGAAAATTTAGGGAGGTTTAAAGGTTTGAATATTTTCCCTCTTACTGACAGTTTTATTTTTGTGACAAAGTTTAGGTCAAGAAGCGCTTACCTTGAAATTGCTGAACATTGGATTGCTTACCTCGACTATTTCGTGTGGGAAAACATCGCGTACCTGAAGGAGTATTTCTTCTTATTTCTTCAGTTCTGTTGAACTGATGTAAGGATCGACTTTATCTAACAGCACTTGATCTTCTATTTTAAAGTGATTTGATGTCCCTATGAGCTCTTCTGGTGGTTCCTCAGGTTTTATTTCGTGTGGATCCGATTTTTCTTTGGTTGTGTATCTTCTGCTCTTCTAAATTGTTGATCATACTATTTTGTGTTGGCTCGGTTTTGATGCTTTGTGATGTTTCCTGTGATGAAGGTTGAATAATTTGATTATCTATTGAAACGACTTTCTTACCTTCATCTTCTGTGGTTCTGGCTGAGTCGAGAGCTTGAAGATTAACTGATTCATCTCCTACACGAAGTATGAGTTCTCCTGTGGCAACATCAATTTTAGTCTTGGCAGTTGCAAGAAAAGGTCTTCCTAAAATTAAAGGGATTGAATTTTCCTCATCCATGTCTAAAATAACAAAATCTCTGGGAAGATGAATTTATCGATTTTACTAAAACGTCTTCAATAATGCCCCTAGAATTCTAACAGTTTTATCAGCTAGTTGGATACTCATCCTAGTTTGTTTGGGCTTCCCTAGGCCTAGTCGTTTAAACAGTCTATAAGGCATGACATTTATACTTGCACCTAAATCAGCTAACGCATTATCAATAGTTAAACTACCAATTAAACATGGAATCGTAAAACTCCCTCGATCTTTTAATTTCTGCAGTAGTCAGTTTTGTAGCATTGCTGAGCATGTTGCGTTAAGTTCCACATGTTGCTCTTCATATATTTTACGTTTGTTTGTTAAGAGCTGTCTTAAAAATCTCCTTGAGTCGGGCATCTGAAAACGGGTTGCAAGAAGAGGTAAGTTAATGTGTAATTTCTTTAAAAGTTTTAGAAACTTACTGAATTATTCCTCTGAATCATCTCTTTTCAATGCTTTGGGATAAGGTATTCGAGGGTGGTACTCTTTAATTACCGGTTTTATTTGTGCTACCTCAATTTTACCTGTTTCTTCCTTGGTTTCTTGTACTGAGGTGGTCTTGTCTACCTTTTTATCCTCTTAAGATGTGATGGCTTGTATCTATTCTTTTGGGTTTATTTTTGTGTTGCTTGGTAGACGTCCTTGTTGACGTTATGAAACAAGCTTTGTGAGTTGTCCCACTGACCTAGTGATTTCGCCAACTTGTTCCTTGATTTCTTTGATCGATATTCCTTGGTTATCAAGTGTTGTATCAGTTCTTTGGAGACCGCATCCGTGGTTCGCCATGAACTTTTTCAGCATCTCTTCAAGACTCGGCTTCTTTTCCGGTGGATAAGGTTGATTTTGGTAATTTGGAAGAGGTTGCTGCCTTTGATTTCCTTGTCCTCCCCACGGAAAATTTGGGTGGTTTCTCCAACCTTGATTGTAAGTGTTACTATAAGGATTATTATTAGATCTGAAATTGTTACCTATATAGTTTGTTTGCTCGTTTTCTACTTCTGGTTGGTAAGGTGGGTACTCAGAATTCGTCACATTCCCACTTGCTTCACATTGCATGACTGGATGTACCTGTGAAGAACATAAATTATCAAGTTTTTTATTCATTAACTCCATTTGTGTTGACAACATTGTCACTGCTTCTATGTTAAAAACTCCGGCTGATTTTGTCAGTTTAGCCCTTGTAATTTGCCATTGATAGGTGTTCAACGACATCTCTTCAATAAAATCGTAAGTCGCTTCAGGAGTTTTATTATTCAGAGTTCCACCGGCTGATGTATCAATCATTTGCCTAGTTAGAGAATTCACACCATTGTAGAAAGTTTGGACTTGAAGCCACAAAGGTAATCCATGGTGTGGACATCTACTTAGGAGATCCTTGTATCTTTCTCATGCATCATATCATGTTTCGTGTCATTCGCACAAAAGAAGATATGTCATTCTGAATTTAGCCGTTTTGGTCGCAAAAAATATTTTAAAAGAAATTTTTCATTCATTTGATCCCATGTGGTGATTGACCCTCGTAACGAGTTCAACCACTGATTTGCTTTGTTCCTTAATGAAAAAAGGAATAACCGAAGACGTATGGCATCGTCAGAAACGCCCTTTATTTTGAAGGTATCACAGAATTCTAAAAATTTAGATATATGAGTGTTTGGATCCTCATCCTGCAAACCATCAAATTGAACGAATTGTTGAATCATTTGTATTGTGTTAGGCTTTAATTCAAAATCATTAGCAGCTATAGCGGGCCTAACAATACTAGATTCTGCTCCTATCAAATTAGGTTTAGCATAATCATACATAGTACGTGGAGCATTCTGTTCTTGCGCATCAGGTGGATTATTTTCGCCATCCTTCAAGAGGATTGGATCTTTCTTTGTTCTTCTCTTTGATAGTCTAGAGCTTGTCTAGTTTCTCTGCGATTTCTGACGGTAGCTTCAATATCACTTTCAGATTCTAATGGTCCTCTAGGGTTTCTTCTAGTCATAAACTAGAGGTACCTTGCAAATTTAAGAACCAAAGAAAGAGAATTAGTAAAAATAAAATTTAATCTAAAAATAAAATAAAAATAAGAATAATGGCTAAAGTAATAGAAATAGAGCTTTCTTAATATTTTAGAGTTCTCCAAGAACGGCGCCAAAAACTTGATCATTGCAAAAGCAGTCTAGTTTTAAAATTTATAAAGAATGATCGAACTCAGAGACTAACTATGACAACGATAGAGGCAAGTGCACCTATCAAACAAGAGTATAGTTAAGGCAAGAATATCTTATCGAACCCAAGGAACCTAACAAAGACTACTACTCACTTTCTTTCTATTATTTAGCCTAAAATATGGAGTGATTGGTTGATTTATCTAAAACTAATGAAATACTTTAAACTAAAATGCAAAGATAAACGAATAAATTGGGAAAAGACTTTGGAAAACTCAGTTGATAAAGACGATACCCTCAGGAAGAATCCACCTATGACTTCACTTATTATTTATCCTTAAACCATATGATTTCTTTACTTAGCTTGATCCGTGAGACTCCTTAACCTATATTAAACCTTTTCTAGAAGGGAATAACATCTAACCTTAGGTTAATTAGTGGAACTCTCGTTCTCTTATAATAACCCCCTAAGGAAGTAGTAAATCGATCAATGGATTCCCATTTTAGGTTTCACCCTAATCTGGCAAAATCTTGTAACCCTATTTCTAGGCGCCCGATCAACTCCGCTTAATTATGCTAGATCTACTCTTAGGCAGGGTCTATTCCTCCTCCACCTAAGTACATCAGATTAAATTAAGCAACATAATTAAGAATAAACTAAGTATTTATCATATAAATTCAGAAAACAATAACAAAATCCATCATAGGTTTCATCCCCTTCAAGTATCTGAAGGGTTTAGTTCATAACTAAATAAGAAAACATCTCAAGATAAAAGATAAAACAAAACATTAGAAATCCCTAAAACCCCCTGAAGGAATTGAAGGAGAGATCCTCCTTCTTGAGTAGAATTCCGGCTCTTCGAGATGGATCAACTCGCTATCTTCGAATAATTCCCTAAATGAGTAAAGCTCTGGCAGAAAACTCTGCTAAAACTTGAAGCCCTTAAATAGCCGCCTTGGGGTGTTTATATATACTTTTGGGATGCTTTACTTGGCTCCTAAATACTCATAATTCAAGCATAATTCATTCCTAGGTGTTTAAGTAGACTTAGGATTGCATTTCTTGGGCTCCAAGCATCCTAATCCGAGTGAAATTTCTCTTTCCCATGGCAGGGGCACGGTCATGGCACGCCCGTGTAAGTCGTCTTCTAGCCCGTGTCTCTATTCTGTGGATTTGGGCACGGCCGTGCACGTCGAGGTTCAGTAGTGCTTGAGTCATCAATTGGGGCATGGCCGTATAAATCGTGACATGGCCGTGTGAAGTGAATGGTAAGGCACGGCCGTGTAGCTTGAAGTTCAGGCCGTGTCAATTTCTTAGGTTGGCCCAATTTGGTCCATTTTAAGCCCGTTTTACGTTCTTTTTATCCTTAGGTGCTTTCCTGAGCATAAGACAAGAAAAGAAAGGATTAAGAGCACCTTTTTACATAAATCGAGGATAAATTCATCCAAAAGCATACTAAATGTGGGATTAAAATATGTTACTTTTACGGTTTATCAATAACACACATAGGCTCATTCTCGAGCTATTCACATTTACATTCTCGGGTCTGCTCACACAAGCTGTCAGTCATACGTAACTACTCAGTGCTGCTCACACAAGCTATCAGGTATCCACAATATACCGAAATACCCAGCCACTGGTAGGACATACTAGACCAGCACCCGGATTCACTTAGTCACAATTTCACATAGTTTTCACATTGTCACACTATGCCATGGTTCGTCCATGCCTTTTCCATAAAATTATCATTTAGCACTGAACAGAATAGTTCAACCCTGCATTTACTTGTTCGAACATTAGTTTCAATATTCAACAAATAATACGAGTAATTTTATAAATTATTCGTCAATTTAACAAATAAATATTAATGTTTACCATATGAACTTACCTCGACTTAAAATGGCGAAAAGGACCGAGTCGTCCACTATTCGTCTTTCCCCCGTTCTAAGTCTGAAACTCATTTTTCTTTATCTAAAATATCACATTTTACTTATTAAGTTGTTATACTATTCAATTCAGTCCAAAAATCATATTATGGAAAAATTACATTTTTCCCCTAAACTGTCATAATTACACTTTTGCCCCTAGGCTCGTAAAATGATTTTCATTCAATTTCCTTGTATTTTAGGCTTATCCAACCATTTTCATAGCTATAGCAGTCCACAATTTGTAGTCATTCACACATTTTCATACATTTTTCAACTTTTTACAAATTAGTTCTTTTATGCGATTTCATCAAAAATCACTTAGTAAAAGTCATTTATTACGCACCGAGCATTCATATTCTACCATTAGACATCAAAAAACATGCTTTTCATCCATGGGTAAATTTTTAAACACAAACCCTAGCTCAAAATAATGGTAGAAATAGCTAAACCGAGTTACGGGGATCTCAAAAATGTAAATAACATTAAAAACGAGGCTTGGATGCACTTACTATTGAGATTTAAAGCTTGAAAACCCTAGCCATGGTGTCCATAGAAATATTCAGCCAACACATGAAGAAGATGAACATGTTTTTGGTGTAACAGCCTGAACTTGAGCCTAGTCGAACAGTGGTTTTGGGACCACAAATCTGACGAGGAAAAATTTATTTTTATTTTTATTATATTTTTATGGTCTAAAATTTCACAGAATGATTTCGTAAAAATTTCGTTCGAAAATTTTGACATTTGGGCACTCAATTTAGTCAAAATGACTAAATTGTAAAAATTGTAAAAGTTGAGTTCTACATGTTAGAGGTGTCCAATTGTTATGAAATTTTAAATTGGAGGTCCTTAAATTGTAATTATACCATTGTTTAATTTTTTGGACAAAAATGGACATGAAATAGGTGAAATAGAACATTTTTAAGTTAAGGGCATTTTGGTTTTAGTGATTAAATGAATAAATAAACAAAATTAAAAGCCAATTTTTGTCCATCTTCTACCCCACGGCTGAATTTAATAAGATGAAACCATGGATAGGGTTTTTCAAGTTTCCAAGCTCGATTGTAAGTCCATTCTAGCCCTGTTTTTAATGATTTTTACATTTTTGAAATCCTCGTAACAATATCTATATATTTCTACCACTAATTTGAGATATGGTCAAAGCATATGGTTTTGAAACATGATGAATATGTGTGTATTTTGATGTTTGAAGGTAGATTACGCGTGTTTATGGTTAAAGAAACGACTTTTACTAAGTGATTTTCGGTAAAGATGCTAAAAAGGACTAATTTGGAAAGGTTATAAAATTTGTCATAAAAGTGTGAATTAGTGGAAATTGTGGGTTGTTGTAGTTATGAAAATGGTTCGGCTAGGCTTAAAATACAAAGAAATTGAATGAAAATCGTTTTACGAGCCTAGGGTTAAAAGTGTAAATATGTGAAACTTTAGGGGCAAAAACATAATTTTGCCAAAATATGATTTTTGGATCACATTAAATAATGTGACTAATAAATAGACTAAATGTGATATTATAGATCAAATAAAATGAGGTTCGGACCTAGAACGGAGGAAAACAAAAAATATGACGAATAAGTCCTTTTCACCGATTGTGCTACCGACGTAAGTTTGTATGTAAATAATGCATCGTTTTTACTTACGCTTTCATATTTTGATAAATGGTATGAATTGTGGTTGAATATTTGATGTAATTGTCAAAATATCGACAAGTGATAAATTTCCGGTTGAACCTTAGGAATAAAAATGGATACAAGTGACATGTTCACTAGAAACCTATGTGAAATCTAAGTGAAATAAGTGATTCGGGTGCTGGTCCTTACGTTCTATCGGTGGCTGAGTTATGTGGCATGTGTTATGGATACTCGACAGCTTGTGTAAGCAGTACCGTGTAGTTTCGTCATGACCGACAGCTTGTGTGAGCAGACCCAAGATTGTGACTATGTGAAACGGGTGCTAGTCTTATAAGTTCTACCAGTGGCTGGGTAATCCGGCATGTGTTGCGAATACCTGACAGCTTGTGTGAGCAGCAGTGAGTAGTTACGTATGACCGACAACTTGTATGAGCAGACCCGTGAATGTGATTAGCTCGAGAGCGAGCCTATATGAAAAGTGTAATATGAAGTATCTTTAGCTACAAGTGTGGCACTTATGTGCAAATTTTTGTGTATCCGTTATTATTCCGATGTGTTCAATGGGAAATGACTAAGTATAAACGAATATGACTAAGTGATGAATAAGTGCAAGTATGTGTGGGTAAATTTATGAGCAATGTGCTCGATAGGTGATAGAACTTTGGTAAGTTTGATATGGGGTAAGTGTTACTATGAAAGCTAATACAAAGAAATTGTGAAAGAGTAAAATTTGCAATAAAACAGTTTTGGGACAGCAGCAATTATGTGTCTTTTCAAAATAACCAAAAATGGTGGAAATTGAATTATAAGTTGAATAAGATATGAAATTAAATCTTATTGAGTCTATTTTCGCATAAAAGAAATGGTGTAAGCGAATAATTTCATATTCTGAGATATTTGAATTTTGTGAGACAGGGTCAGAATGATTTCAGAATCTCCTGTTCTGACTTTGGAAAATCACTAAAAATTGTATAAAAATAATTATGGGTTATAATTTATATGCTTAAAATAATTAATGAGTATATTTTCAAAAGAAACAAACGGAAACATTATCCAAATCCCGTGCGAGGAGATAATTAATTTTTAGTGAAGAGGGGTCGGAACTGTCGAACAGCAGAATAGGGATGACTTTAAAGAATAAAATATACTTATTGGCTAAACCAAAAATTTTGAAAATTTTATGATAAGAATATATGTGAGTTTAGTTTTAGGAAAAAATTTTGGAACTTAATTTGGAGTTTTGTAACTCAAGATATAAATAATTTAGTGACTGTGACTCGAGTAAACAGCTTGAGATGAACATGAATAAATAGTAAAACTATGTGCAATTATGATTGTATTATCTTCAGAACATATTGTGAAGATTTATAAAATCCTATTAATAAATCACTTGTTATTTACATACCTACTTACTAAGCTATAATGCTTACCCCCTTTCTTTCCTTTTTTCTATAGTGTCACAGATGCTAGCTCGAGTTGGAGGTCGTCGGAGATTCTATCACACTAAGAAGCTATGGATTGGTATCAATGATTTTTATTCTAGCTTTTTAAGTCTATGGCATGTATAGGTACTTGGTCATTTGTGTACATGTTATTATAAGTTGGCCTAGAATATTGGCCTATGCTAATTGAAGGTCTTTGTTGCATAAGACCATTTGATGTGGCCAATATTTGTTATGTTATAAGTCTATGATGAAGCATTACATGGATGTGCATGCTTGTTTATGTTGGATGAGTGAATGTGTGATAATTATGTATGGCAAATACTAAATGTGAATGGTTGAGTAAGTTATATGCTATGAATAGTTAAGTGTGTGTGTGCAAATGCCATGATGTGGTTATTGGGATGCCTTAAAAAATGCCATGTGTTTGTTGACAAACTTGGTATAAGTGTGCAAGAGTTTTTGGATGGAAAAAGGCTTGGTAAATAGCCTAACTTTCATCCACAAGGATGGCCACACTACCTAGCACACGAGCGCAGACTTGGCCGTGCGACCTAAATGGTTGATGACATCATAAATGAAAGTTACATCGGTCGAGGACACGGCGTGTCCCAAGCCACACGCCGTGTGGCCTTGTTTTGTGGTAAAATTTTGTAACATCCTGAATTAAGGGGTTATGCATCTTTACTTAATTGAATGTTGTTGCATGCCCAAGTATAATTGAGTATGTTTTGGGAAGTTTTTCGAACTTCAAATATGTAAGTGAATGCTTAGAGAAATATTAAATTTTTAATAATTAAGATGGAGCTAAGCAAGATAGGCTTTAAGAAATATTGACAAGAGGTTTTAAGCATAATAAGTCAATTGGCAAGGTGGTAAGGGCGCATGGATGAATGCTTGAGGGGAGAGGTTTGAATCCCCTAGCTAACAAGTGGAAGAATTATATTTTTTTTTATTTCTTTCCTATAGTGTCGACAAAGATTATTCTAGAATGGATGGACATCTTTTTATTTTTGGTTAGTAGACCATAAGTAAAAGGCAAGTTAGAAGTTATGGCATGGAATCATGAAGTTATGGTAAGATAGGGGGACAAAGGGCTTGAAGAGGGGATTTTGTTTTGGAAGCTTTTTCATGGTCATTTGACCATGAACCTAGACGGCATAAGGGGCTAAAGGGGGATGGTTTAATTGTGTTAGAATCAATGGGATGATAGGGAAGAAAAGAGGAGGAAAAGGGGATCATGTTGGCAAGGTGTTGGCCGAATTTTGCTTTAGCATTAGGGGTGTATGTTGGCCAAAATTTTAACCAAATTGTTCATCTTTTTCCTTTTCTCAAAACCTTGTTTCTTAGCCGATTGCTTATTACACAAAAGAGAAACCTTTTCTTTTCTTTTAGTCAATTGATACTTTACCATTTCGGTTTTGAGTAGTCTTTTTAGTTTCTTTTCTTCAAAGCATATCATCTTTCTTCCTCTTTGTAACCGAAAATACCAAAGTTCCATGGACCTTTTTCTTCACTTTTTCCCTCATGGCCGAATGCACATAAACTTCTAAACCCATCTCTTTTCTTTTGAAAATCATCATTATCATCTTCTTCTTCAATCTTTTACTTTCTCTCTTTCTCTTCTTCTTTTTCTCTCAACCAAACCATTATCTACTCTAACCAAAATCACCATTCTTTTCCTCTCTTTGTCAAACCGAATCATCATCTTCCATTTTCATCTTCTCATTTGTTTTCTTCTATTGAAAATCGAAACCACTATAGCCAAAGAAATCACTATCTTTCTTTTTTTTTGTGCAAGTCGAAATCACCAATTCTCTTTTTCTAAATCATTAAGGCGAATCTTCAAGTAGTCAAGTAAGGATTTTTGTTAAGTGTTCTCATTATTTTTCTTTTAGAATAGCCGATTTTAGAAACTTATTTCTCTCATTTTCTCTAGGCCAATCTTTGAAGGGATTTAAGGATTCTTTTTGGTAGCCAACGCTTTAGAGAGATCTTTCGAATCATCCAAGGTAAGGATTATCATTTTCAGTTATATTGTTTCTTTTAGATAGATTACTAATCGACTTTATTTTGGGGTGATTTTGGGACTAACAAGATAGGTTCGAAAAGAGCGGTAATGAGTGTTTGGAAGAGGGAGGCTCAGTTATACCCTCAAACTTCAAACGAAGGGTCAGATCGGCGATAAGAGATTTTCCACCGGGTTGTGGACCCTCCGCTAACTAAGATCGTTTATTTGAAGTCGTATGCATAACCGAACCACTTTTCGTTAGTGGGTTGTCATCGGTTTTGATCCATCTATCGGAGAGAAACCACATATATCGGTTGTTCGAGATTCGAGGGTAAGGATTTAGATCTCTCATCAATAGTATAGATTATAAGTATTAGTGTGTTCTAATCAAGTGTGATAATTAACTAGGTGTTGACGAGCGGGAAGGTATCGCTCTCACCGTCATAAGGTGTGTAACATTATACTAAAATCTCATAGATCTATATTAAATGTGATTTGTATGAAAATATGTAATAATGGTTATGGGTACCATTCGGTGGTATACGATATTCGTGTATGTTTAACCCCAATATTTTGCTAATTTTGCTATATGCCTAAATGTGAGATAAATATGATTTTTCTATGATTTTGGGGTAAATGACATGAAAACTAAATAATATGTATGTGCATGGGCATATGGGTGTTATTGATAAAGGGAAGTATTCGTGGTTTTACCACAATATCCGTGACTTCGGTCACATATTTTGAATCCGGTGACTTCGGTCACATATGTGAATCTGGTGACTTCGGTCACATATTTGAAATCCGGTGACTTCGGTCATAATTATCTGGTGGCCATGCCACAAAATTATAAGGACGATGTGCATGTTGATCGCAAAGAATCGCCTTCGATGGTATGTAGCGGATGGAGGGTTGATTTAGTAATCCCCACGGTGTGATTGGTTGGTACGGGTGGTGTGTAGCGGATGGATATTTAGGTGGGCTCGGGTTTGCATTTCATTATATAAATACCCATGTGACTTCTAAATGATTTTATTTGATTTTCTATAAAAATGGGCTTATGGCTAAATATGACTTAAATGGGCTTATGGCTATATGTGTTACTAAATGGGCTTAAAGGCCATGATCAATTGGGCTTTTAGTGTTTTTGTTACACATTGAGTTTATGACTCACCCCTTTTGTGGGATAATTTTTCAGATAACTCTTAGCGCAATGGATCGGGTCAGCGAGGACTACGTGGTGGCCATTGCTCAACAAAGTATTTCGGAGTTTCTCCTAAATAAACTTATTAAGCGTATTTTATTACTTAGAATTAATTATGGGTTTTGTTATTTTTGTAATAAGGCCACTATGAACTGCTTTTTAATTTTTATGTTTGATTTTTATTACGCCACGAACAATATTTATTAAATAACTAAATGGTTTTTCGATAAATAATTTAAACTGTTTGACACTAATATATATATATATATATATATTTACAATAATAAGTAAAATTTTCATTAAATTTGGTTTTCTTTTAACTTATAAATTTCTCTTAAAAAATAATGTTTTAAGAAGATACAAATTTATTTAAACCGATTTCAACTTTGAATATTAAGTTAATTTGTTTTATACGAACTCATCAAGTTTTTTCTTAAACAAAACGAGAAATTGCTAAAGTTTTATTCGAGGAACATATCAAATCCGGTCAGGCTTTTTGGGCCGGGTTTGGGGTGTTTCAAATTTTCTAAGTATTTTAAAGTTCTTAGTTTAGTCCCGGACCACTTCCAAAGTTTGTTTTGGGCCTCGTAGGCCCGTAATAGGGACAATGTGATTATGAATGAAAGTTTTAAATTTGAATGGAAATTTGTGACTCGAAAATGATCTGTTATATGTGATTAAGTCTGGTAATGCCTCGTACCCTATTCCGGTGACGGACACGGGTAAAGGGTGTTACATTTGGCCTACTTTCCTTTTTATTTCTTTTAAATTCCAAATAACCAAAATGCCCTTCATTAAAACCTTTAGTATTTTATCCATCCTTGTCCATTTTTGTCCAAACAAAATATAATGGTCTAATTTCCATTTAAGGACCTCCACTTTAAAAACCCATTTCAAATAAGTACCTTAGCTTCTAGAACTCACATTTTTCACATATTGCAATTTAGTCCTAATTATCATATTGGACACCCAATCGATAAAATTTCTTAACGAAAATTTCACACAATCATTCTATAACTTTAAAACTTAATTGCAATAAATTTTGTTTCTACTTCAGATTTGTGGTTTTTGAAACCACTATTCCGTTTAGTCCCTAAATCGAGCTGTTACATAGTTGTAGATAATTAATTAGCTTAATTAACCACGAATTATGCATTGTTGTAATATAGAAATTAGTGAGTAGCTAGCTAGACTCCTTTCTTGCATCCTTATTAAATAGAAATCATTGAATTATTGACTCATTTGGGTTCAACCCCTTGGAATACTCTAATGTTCTATTGGACACGATAAATATTACAACTGACATTATCTGCTTGCAGTCAAAGCCACACCTTTAAAATTGCTTTATAAAGCTGCTTGTTTTAGACGCATGCGCGACGCGAGTCACACACAAATTACTCATTTATTTATTTCATTTCTCAAATATATCAATTCGTTCCATTTCCATATCGACCCTCAGGGCTCATATTAACTGGCTCGCATGGTCTTTTACATGTAACCTCTAATCGTATTCATATATATTCACATAAGATACCATTTCATAATATCATTTCAATTCACTATCATTTATCAAGTTCATACTTGATGACCTTTATAAACTGAACTCGAACTCAAGACGGATACAAGGATCAACCAACCAACACACCAATCTGGCACTACAATGCATCATCGGATAAATCGAAGCAAATATACTAGCACACATATAGTGCATACTGCCACACGAAGTGCATAGACTGTACACAATCTAATTTTATAGCATGTCAACTATATCTGACTCTACCCAAATAGTTAATAAGGTATCAGTTATCCAATTACATATCATCACATGCTCAATACCATAATTCCATACCATTTCCATCATCAATTCATATTATAAAGCAATTATCAATTTATATCATGCTTATTTCTATTATGTTCAATCCAGTCCAATTCTCAACATTCAATATCATTCAATACGAATCAATTGCTATGAAAATATAAGCTTGCCTCGATAGTTAATCATACAATCAACATGTATATGTATAATGATCTCGAATCATAGAAGTCCAAATCGAAATCGCCCACTACTCAGCAACGACTCGACTTTCCCTTCTCTCACAACGACCCGATTTCGTCTTTAGCTACGTTCAATAATTCAATAATAATATGTTTACACCCAATTCACATCCAAATACATAGTACTCATATTCTACATTTTATTCAATTTAGCCGCTATACTAGATATATGCATATTTTTCAATATCGATGATCGAATCAGAATCGATTTCATACTCCTTCATTAGGGACCCTATACTTTCTATTCATAACATAGTCTCCTGACAGGTTTACCGTTTATTCAATTTAGTCTCTAATGTTACAAAGATATCTAACAACCTTAATTAGATTTTCAATTTAGTCCTTATCATAATCTAAGTTTATTATCTATCAAATTCAAGCCTAATTCATCAATTTCTCTGTAATGACAACTTCCTAAAAACTTAACAATTGAAGAAATTAATACGTGAGTTAGCTAAATCAAATTCTCATCATCATAAATCTATAAAAATTATAAGAAAAAGTTTGGTGACATTATTCAATTGATGGCCGAATGTAAGCTTGAATAAGAATGAAGTTTTCTTCTTTTTTTTTTTTTTTTTATGTGTTCTTTTTATTTTGTGGACATTGGATGAAATGAAGAAGATTATAATAATTTTCCACTCATTTTTGTATTTTTACTTGGATTAACATTGGTTTAATTTAATTAGTTAATTAAAACATTATTATGCAATTTTCTGATTTTGCTAAGAAATAATACTGATGAAACATGGCATCCCAGTATTTACATCAGTACATGGAAAATCAGATATAAATATTCCATAAAATTTAAGAATTCCAGTGATCCGAAGTAGTTGATTAATATACTAAGAGGCAAGCTTCCCAGACCTTTATCGTCGTTTCAACAATTTCAAGGACGCATTGCATTGAAAATACGTCATCCAAGAAGCTATCAACTTCCACTTGATCAAGGCCTACTTTAACTTACCCGTAAATAACCAAAAACAATCAATGTAGCGGGTGATAAAATTCTGGATAGTAATTCAATAAATTCTGAAGCAAGCCTTATCACATACATGTCACATAAAATGTTATTATTACAAATTAGTAAAAAGTACTTATTCTTTTTTACTTTTTTTAAATATACTTTTTTTAATAATGACATGAACAACCACGTTAACATAACCTTACCGCAGTAACTTCAGTTGATGCAAATTTTAGATCTCAAGACTAAAACCGAACACATTTTCAAGGAGAGATTAATTGATTTTTTTAAAAGAAAAACAAAGGCTTTCGATTAATACCGTTGTCCAAAAGAAATGCATAAATTTATTGAATGTTTCTTAAGATGTAAATAATAGTAAAATTAACCCATAAAGAAAACTTGCTCTTTCAATTGGATTAAGGCTGCAATATTCTGGATTTTTCAGTTTACCTGCATGGATTTTGTTTTATTTTATAACCTAAAACCTCAACCTTGCAATGTTCTAATACTCTAGTACAAACAAATGACGCTGAAAACCCACAGTTATATAACACAATGTCCAGGTAAAGAAAAATCTTCAAGCAGCACATATTTAAGCGCCAAGCTACAACTTGTCTCAGCCCTCTGATCTTCAGAGTTCCCCGATTTTTTGTCACTCAACTAGCTGCAGCACAGTTGCAAGACAGATTTTAGACAAGGACATACGGATGAACAATTATTCAGTTGGAAACTCACCGTGGGGAGAACGAGAACTGGTTGTGGAGAAGTCCGGTGAAGCCATCGGAATGGATATCGATAGCTGGGTAGTAGAGAAAGAGCTCTGGTTACATCTCTCGTCTTCCAGAGCTGACCAAGAGTCTCTGGTTTTAGGCCACTCGTCAAAGAAAGGTCGAAGAGATTGACCCTCGTGTTTCACAGGCTCCCCAGAGTTGAATTCGCTCAAAAACAAATGCTGGGGGTAATCATTCTGCAACATGGAGGGGTTGCCACTGGGTTTTGACTGAGGAAACGAGGAGAGTCTAGATTGCATAACAGGCCATGCATTTTCCTGTTGAGTATCGATCTGGAAACCCCGGTTGCTCCCTGAAGCTTCTGAAAAGAAACTATGCTCACCAACCTCAGGCTTAACTCCTTGAAGATACCTATGCATTAGAATCAATCGAGTAAAACACATGAAAAATATGGTTACCAAGCAATGGCCAATGCAGATAAATAAGCATGCGCAGACACACAGCAACCATGATACATCCGTCATACAATCCATTAAAATTGTCAGAATCATTTCCAGGGTGTAAAATATGAGGATATAGCACAGAGGCGGTCTTACATTTGTTAGAAATGCATCAGAGAAGCAGTTAAAACAAATGACAGAATCGAAACAATATATGAATAGCAAAATGTCATCAAACTCAGTAGAAAAGACAAAATTCAAAACCTGCGCGGTCCAAATGCATTTTGAAACATGAGTTATGGACTCCAAGTCAAACATGTATGCAGAGAAAATGATTGATATAAATCAATCTACAGAGTCTCAACTGGAAATGACAAGGACATATCTAACATTGAAACCTCTTTCATCAGATAAAACCGCACCAGTGACACCAACCAACAAAAAATTTTCTATTCCTCAAGCACTTTTGCAGTCATTGCAAAAATGATCGATCAGATGCCATGTGGCTGCAAAGCTAATAGTTTAAGGAACTTATACATAAAGCAAAGGAACAAACTCAAAAGACAACCGTAAAAACACACTCTGCTATGCTATGACAATGGAATTCTACAATGTCCTAATGGACATATAAACTATTATTTCGAATCGAATTCTTTCAAAAAAAAAAAGTATCCATCCCACTAAGCAGCAGCTGAAAGAGTGGATAAGTTCTATCCCAGTAACATGTTCCGGACAATTTCTCGTGGCCGTCAGACAGCAAAACGAATTTCATGGAGAAAACAAAAGCAAGAAGAGGACCAAAAAACAGAACAAAAAAGCACTGTCAGCAAAGAACAAGTTTCTGCTATGACACTACTGATTTTAACTTCCATCTTAGAAGACAGCAGGGCCCAGAACCCTGAACTCAAACAGAAACTTTAAAAGCTTCTGCAAGATCTCTATTTACACAAATGTGAAGGAATTTGCAATTTTACTTCCACCACACAATCAAAATATATGGGCCCAACAAATGATGTATTTCACTTCCGCACAGCTGGAAATTCCAGAATTCGAATCTGAAAAAGGGTTAACAATCTAATCCTCCGAACAAAATTATTGGTGCAAAATTGCCAACCTTTCTCCGTGTAGGCATTACCCTAAACAAAAGACACCAAAATTTAATGTCGTAAATGGAAAAGAAATATTATGAAGGAATCAAGTTCTGGTTTCAGTTCTTTTCTATAACATGCAAAGAATGAAATTATGCGAAACTAAAACGCATGAAATGAGGATTACCTATAGTCTTTGCTTGGGATTCCATAGGGGATTGACTCCATATGATAATGGGACTGATTAGTTCCAGAAGCAGTAACTTGTTGAGTACCACTGAAGGCATGTAACGGAAGGCTCTGGAAGCTTCCAGTCCCACCACTGTTTCCAGAAACAGTCAATGATGTCACAGTAGATGATGACTGTGCCATAGTTTGCGATTCCACAGGCTTTCTTGAACGGTTACGGCCGCGATGCATATGCCGCTCACAGTACTTGGAGTCAGGGTATGCATCTTTGGAGCAACGCCATTTCTTGCCGTCGGTCCTCCGGCATCTTCCTGGCTCCGGATCCACCTTCTTCCCATAGAAGGAACAATACCCCACTGCAAATTTACACTCAAAAACTCTGATTCATTACTAGGTTTTCTTCAACAAACAGGAACAAGATTGACAAAACAAGAATAAAGTAAGTTACAAGTAAAACAAGAAAACGGGACATCAGCAACAATGACAACATAATAAATTATAACAATGATGTTAGAAAACTCTAAAATCACAAGTACCAAAATATGAATAAAGAATTGTCAAAAAGTGATAAAACACTTGATGATTAAGACATCAGCAATATCACATGGATGAATAAAGAAATACAGAAGAAAAGGATTTGGCATCACCTTAGAAGAATCTTTTGAGATAAACTACTATAAAAGTAAAAGAAATTTAAAGACAATCCATGACGAAAGGTAATATCACCAGAAGAAACCAACTTAACACACAAAAACAATAAAGAAAGGAAAGCAACTGAAACATAGAACCAAGTGTTTTTTTTTTTTTTTTTTTGCTTTTCAAACTTGTATGTAAGAAAATTGAGGAAAAAAGCGAAAACGACTAATCTTTGTCCTAGAAATGTGATTTTAATGAGCAAGGAAAGAGATTATCCCCAAAACCCAACAGCTCTTCAAAGTCAATTAATTTAAGGAATGTTTCCCAACCTATCCAACTGGAAGTAAAAAGCATCATCGAAAAATCAAATATCCACTCAACCATATCAAAATCTTTTATCTTAAAACCCATTAAAAAGGGGGAAACCATCTCTTGCAAATGAGCAATCTTTTTACTTATTTATTTTTTAGACATAAAAAAAAGTATGAAGCAATTTCAACCCCAATTTTATTTAAAATCTGGTTATGGTTCAAATCAGAAAAAAAAAATGAGTATGGTTTTCAAAATAAAGAGATCAATATAGAAAAAAGAGATCTCTTTTTTTTTTTTTTTTTTACAAGAAAACACCTGCATACTGAACAAGATTCCTCAAATCAAAACAAAAACACCCAGAGGACAAAAAAAAAAATCAAAGGTTTGAAAAGAATAATAAAAGAAAAGGGGAGATTAAAAATAAAAATAAAAGATGAAAGAAAATCATGTTGGGCTTACTGGTGGGGTGGTGAAAGAACCTATGAGAAATGGACTCAAAGCTCTTCTGAATAGGGAGCACAAGATCAGGTGGCACAGGCAAACCTGCCATCATATACTTAAAGATCAAAGCTTGATGTTCCAGTTCTTGCCATTGTGACACAGTAAATGGTGATGACCTTATTGCCATCATCCCTCCACCACCACTCCCAGTCCCTCCTCCCCCAACGCCACCACCGCCACCTCCACCGCCACTATTCATCTCCAACGCTACCCAAGAAACTTGTATTTATAAATATATCAATAGTAAGAGAAAAAAAGAACTCTCTATGCTCACTTTTTCCTTCTTTATTCCTAGAAGGTAACCCACTTTTTGTAACTTCAAAAGTCTTTTAAACCCACAAACTGTAACATGTTTTTAGGACTAGGAAGTAGAAAAACTTGGGGACATAGATCAACAAGAACCTCTATCTTCCAACATATTTCTTGTTCCTTCTATTACTATGTCACAAAGTCTCTATCTAACATATATATCTGATTTGCTTTGCTTTGTTATGTGTTAAGGAGAAAAGGGAAGGGAGTACCTGGGAAGGAATCCCCAAAGCCCAAGTTTAGTCCCATCTTTTTTTTCTTTTCTTTTTGTTTTTGTTTTTTTTTTTAATATAAGTTTAGTGGGTTTTTAAAATTAGGAGAAAATTACAAAATGGGTGAAAAATGGGTCCCAGTACCTGGGAAGGAAGAATGGTTTGCCCTGGGTAAAAATACCTGCAAAGCCCAAGTTTAGTCCCATCTTTTTTTAAAACTTTTCTTTTTGAAAAAAGAAAGAGAGGAAGGAAGAAAATTGAGAAGAAAATTTAGGTTTTTTTTTTATTTGTGAATATAAGTTTAGTATTGTTAGTAATTTAGTTATATTATTATTAGTAGGTAATTAGAGTATAAATCCTAAAAATATTTAGAATATTTGTGTATTTAATTTTTTATTATATATTAACTTTTATTTTATTACTTTAATTAGAGGTTTTATCTCTTTATTTTAGTTAGTATATTATTATTATTGTTGTTAGTGTAATATTATTATTTTGTTAGTATATTGTTATAATTATTGTTAGTATAAAAATATTAAAATAATATATAAAAATTATGCCATTTTATTGTTATTATTATTTTATTATTATAATATTGTTATTATTATTGTTAGTGTAATATTGTTATGTTGTTAGTAAAAATGGTAAATGTTATTTTATTTAGTATTATATTATTATTAGTAGGTAATTAGAATATAAACCCTAAAAATATTTATGTTAGTTAGTTAGTATTTTAGTATAATATAAGGTTTTAATTAGAGTTTTTATCTCTTTATTTTAGTTAGTATATTGTTATTATTATTGTTAGTGTAATATTATTATTTTGTTAGTATATTGTTATAACTATTGTTAGTATAGAAAACATTAAAATAATATATAAAACATTATGCTATTTTATTGTTATTATTATTGTTATTATTATAATATTGTCATTATTATTGTTAGTGTAATATTGTTATGTTGTTAGTAAAAATGGTAAATGTGATTTTAATTATTTTATTATTATTATTAGTAGGTAATTAGAATATAAACACTAAAAATATTTATGTTAGTTAGTTAGTATGTTAGTATAATATAAAACCTTAATTAGAGTTTTTAACTCTTTATTTTAGTTAGTATATTGTTATTATTACTTAGTGTAATATTATTATTTTGTTAGTATATTGTTATAACTATTGTTAGTATAGAAAACATTAAAATAATATATAAAACATTATTTTGTTTTAAAGTTATTTTGTTTGTTTATTTTGATTTGTTAGTAATTTATGTGTTTATATTAATTAATTTTTTATTGTGAATATTACGTTTTAAATTTTGTTTGAGAAATTTTGTTTATTTTTGAGCAGTTGACCATTGAAGATGGATGATCGCCAGTATGCGTTTATTTCGATGGAATCATCTTGACAACAACGTTGGATGCATATTTGAATGTCGGCAACAAATAGCAATGAGATTTAATAGAAATGTATCGTTGGATGATATGAAGCGAAGGATAAGCGCAAAATCGTTAGGCGTTGTGGGAAAGCGATATCGAGAATTTTCTACAAGTTTCCAATTTGGCGGATCCGATCAAATTCACGAAATGGAACTTGTAGACGGCGAACACCGAAACAATGATCACGCTGATTGTGGGAATGAGAGTAATGTAATGCACCGATTCACTTATTTGCCGAGTTAAGCGGTATTGAGGCAAATGAAGACAAACAATGCATATGGTGAACAACATGGAGCTCAAGAACTGCATGGTGCCTCCAATATCGTATGTTGATGATTTAATCGAATATCGTCGGATCGATATCGATCTTAATATTACACCCGATATTGATGTGGTTGGTGATGATGGACATGACGGTAGTGATCATTGTGAAGAAGAGGTCGATATTGACGATGATCCGATATGGATGATATCTGGGATGATATTGACGATGAAGACGTGAATGACGATGGGAACATTAGTGCGTCTTACCGGGAACCATATCGATGTATTACGATACACAATAATCTGGGCACATGTCACTCATAGACCACGGCCGCAGCGATATAATCGAGTTTCAGTACCACGAAATATATCCCGCTCAACGGCTTCAGTAAATTCTAATCATGAGGAGTTATTCCTAGGCCAGAGATTTAGAAATAAAGAAGAGTGCGTATCTGCTATTAAACGGTATAGCATGGATATATCAGTGGATTACAAAGTCGCAGAGTCTAAATCGACAGTATATATTGTAGAGTGTTGGAAGGCAGTGGAAGGATGCAATTGGCGGATACGAGCTGCATTCATTCAAAAATCGCAGATGTGGGAGATTAGAAAAATGGTTGGGCCTCATACATGCAGATCGACACGTATGACAGAAGATCATCGAAAACTTGATTCCAAAACTATATATACGTGTATCATGCCAATGGTGAAGGACATGCCGACTATTAAAGTTTGATCGATTCTTTGAAATACAAGCACGATTCGATGTCAGTATCATATCGAAAGGCGTGGATAGCTAAGCGGATGGCAATGGAACAATTGTATGGGGATTACGATTCATCGTATAATGAGCTACGAGGATGGATAGGCTGCTATGCGGGAGTACATACCGAACTGTGATTGAGTTCTGAACGACCTTCTTACGACCCAAATGACCAATTACGGTAGGGAAAAGAATTTTTCATCGGATGTTACGGACGTTGATCCATGTGTCTGGCATTTCCACATTGCAAACCGTCAATGCGGTGGATGGGACATGGTTATCTGGAAAATATACACGATCTTACTTATTGCGGTTGCTCAAGGCGGCAATAGGAATGTACTCCCAATAGCATTTGCAATAGTAGATAAGGAGAATATGGAATCTTGGGAATTCTTCCTCACCAACTCATGGAGGTATGTTATCGAAGCGATAATATTTGCATCATCTCGATAGAGGAAAGGATTAATTCTTGCAATTAGGCGTTCGGTGTGCCATGGAGATCCGTTCTCGATCCGTCACATTACGCTAACTTTCTTGAGAGTATAAGAATGCAAGCTGGAAGAGAAGTGGTGAAAATGGGTAAAGGATAACCTTATATTTTTAATATGTATAGTTTAATATTTTATGTTATCCGAATCTAGTAACTAATATTTTTAAAACATGTACAGCGTCGAGTTAGAAACCACATATTTTTAGCGAATGATGACTCAACTCGAGAGTGACATGGAAGGTCAAGTGAACAAATCTTTTCGGGAGTGGTTGGGTACAATGGAGCCGTGGCAATGGGCTCAAAGTTTTGTGAGGGCTTTCGTTATGGTCGATGACCACAAACTTGGTGGAGGGGTCAGCGCGTGTTGTTGAAAACACGGCATCTTCCGATTTCATCTGTCTTCTCGGCAACATTCTACAGGTTGGCAACCTTGATGCCAAGAATGGGTGAACAACAAGTCAACCAGATGGATACGGGACACGTGTTTGTGGAAGATGTGAGGGATGCATTGATTGCAAATCGTCGGATTGCGAGGTCGATGACTGTAGAAATATATTCACGACGAATGGAAACTTTTCGAGTTACCGAGTCTATCGGTCGTCGACCCGGTTTGCCACCTAGGTCTTATGGAGTCGATCTTCGGAACAGACAGTGTGAATGCAAGAGGTTCCAAACACTTCATTATCCGTGTGCACATGTTGTGGCAGCATGTGCTAAAGCGAACCTTAGTGTTGAACATTTTGTGAATGATGTGTACACGCTAGAGCGTACTTTGCGTGTCTGGGAAAATGAGTTCCTGTCTCCGCCTTTGTCTACATGGGAGGTGCCGGGACGACTTTCGAGCTTGTCCCAGATAGGCGCTGTGCAGAAATCAGAGGTCGTCGCAATCATCCGAATCCGTAATGAAATGGACATTATGGAAAAATCGTGATGGCTTGTGGAATATGTAGGTTAGGTGGTCATAATCGAAGTAAATGCCCGCAATGAAACTATCATGTTGGACAATCGTCACGAAGGTGGAATTGAGCTTATTAATATTAACATGTGCTATCTATCAATATATGATGCCGCTATATATATAATTGTAATAAATTTGATTGATATATATTATAAGCGTATCGATAATAATTATGAAACTTCACGCTAAATTATTTGCGAATGAATTGTTTGAATCTTACTAAGTCATGGAAGCTTATTTCGTTTGTGGTTGATGGTATTGATTTGTAGATTCATTTGGAGAGTATAGAAATGTGGTTAAATTGCAACTAGATCCCATGTGTAAAGCAAACAAATCAATTTAGTTGTTGGTGTACAAGTGAGCTATTGGTGTCATGCCTTAAAATCTTGTTATGAAATTGTAAAGCTCCAAATCATCAAAACTCATAACAATATTAAGTAATCATAGCTACAAATAATCAAGTTAATTTTATAAAAATAAAGTATAAACATAGTTATATTTACAAATACAAATAATCAAGACCGGAATAAACACCTTAAAAGCGATGGTTCGATGGTGTAGTCCTCGGTGTGTATTTACTGCGGTGGTCGGCGTTCACGTAAATCCACACTGCGATGACCAACATCCTCGTCGGTCTCGGTGGGGGTCCGGATGGCGGTGTGCTAAACATGGCGAAAAATCATGTCGCTCGAAGGGCATAGATGAACTCGAGCGGATGGAGTGTCACGATGCGGTGGATACGACCGAGATCTGAACCAAGAGTGCCATCTTGCGGTGTGTGCGATCCGAATATATCAACCGTCTTGGTATCCACCTCACGACGAGCCCGGAAAGTTGTCGATTACACGCACATATGGATGATCTGAATGTGCATCCGAATGTGATTATAATTGCTCGGGCTCGGCTCGACCTCAGCTCGGGCTCGGCTCGAGGCTCGGTTTGGGCTCTGCTCGGGATCGGGACTGCAGTGCCTCGGCCTCCATATCTCCTTGGCAGCTCATATGCCCCATGCATTGCACATGTGGGGATTACAATCGACCGCCTCCAGGAATATATGGCTTCCCATAATAGAGTACCATTGTATGTACTCTAATGGAGGTTGAAGACGGAAGCCATATCCATCTGAGGATTCGGGACATGCGATCATTCCACACCGCAATAAATTGACCATGTCTAACCCTCCAATCCAAGTCTGGTCTCCCTCTTATTTTTGCAATGAATCGCTCCCACAGCACGGCGGTTCCGGATGTATTGACGCGCAACCAAATTGCAAAGACTTCGGTCCCGTGATACCACTCTACTACATGGAAATGCACAATTGGTGCGTTTGTGCACCACATATCTGATGAATATAGGAGGACGGGGTATAACAATTGCAATTTCCGTCTACGGTATGGCATCCATATAAAGCGCACGATTAATAACATTGTTAAAATTAAACACGATGTGCATAAGATATACAAACTACTACGTAACTAATATTGGAATCGCTTACCCTTCCCGGCATGTTGTTCAATCATAAGCGGTATATCGGTCTGATGTCGACCTCCCGATACCGGATAATTACTCCACCTACAAAAAAAAATTAAGTCAAATAGTATCGATATAAAGAAATTTCAATTAAAAATAAGTTATATTCTCGGACTGTTCACTAACGGATATACGTATGGTTGGTGGGTAATCGATGCCAAGAATGGCATCCTATACAAAGCCAGGATTTGCAATAGTATGGGGAAGACAAAAGCCCTTTTATTTTTAGCTCGTAACAATGATGTTAGGGTTAATTATGGCTTAATTGAGTCAATGGTTAGACTAATAAATACTTGAATTTAATTAGCTAAGTGTGGGTTAATTAGTTTAACTTGATTGGATAAATTAATGGTAATAAAGAGGGAGAGTTCCTAAAAAAGGACAAGGGGTGTCTGAACCAGAGATGTTGTTTGTTGTTGTTGGGAAGAGGTTGTGTTGTCTTAAGATGAAGTGATGTGTGAGACAGCTTTCGGTAACCAGTAAAATGTGGATAAAGAGAAAGAACCCATTGACATTGCAAAATTATTATTTGTTAAATTATATAAATTATCTTTCAATCAACTGTCACATTTTTGTAGATCATTTTTAAATTTCTAAGAAAACTATTATTTAGTAATAGATAATCTATAATTTAAGAGATATTTGATTTTTTAAGTTTTACTTGAAAAATTAAAATATATGTAAAGATAAAATAAAAATAAGTGTTAACTTATTTACGTGCATATGAAATCTAAAAAAAAAATACATGCTATATAAAATTAGTTTTTATTTATACACGTATATATATTTCTTTTACTGTTCAGGAGTAGGTTTTTTTTTTTTCTTTATAATTCTGTAAAAACCTTAATAAAACACCGAGATCTTTCTAGCGTCCGGACGTGGGTTTTTTAATAGGATAGGACCCACTATAGTTTTAAATTGACTGTCATGGTTGAGGTAGATGAAGGAATTTTATGTGTAAAAAGTAAACCGGTGTTAATATTTTTTAAGATTAATTTCATCATTTAACTTCAAAAAATTATAAAATTATTAATAAATTATTTGATAATTTTATTTAAATATTATATTATTAAAATTAATATTATATGGTCTTTTCTATTTAAATTATTTATGCCAACTGAAAGCTCTTATTTTCTTTTTTTCTATAGTTTATTTTTTTAATGAAACAATTTTTAACATCGTGATTCTATGAACTAAGATCTATAAAGTTTTCTTATTTGATTTTTGAAATTGGTCATCAAATCAACTTGAATTTAAAATATATTTTTTTATTTGTCAATGAATACTGATCCACCTTACCAATCATCGAATTGTCAATTGGAGCTCACTAGCCAAACTTATTAATAGTTTAGTGACTTAAATAAAAAAATAAACAACCTAGAGACTTAAATAAAAACTTTTGAATAGTTCAATAACTTAAATAAAAACTTTTAAATATCTAATGATCTTTTTGTAACTTGCTGAAGTTAAGTGATCAGAACATAAACTTATTAATAGTTTACTGACATTGGATGTAGTTTACCTTAATTTTAATTGGCATAATGAGTTTTTTAGCCCTACAATTTTACAAAAAAGTTATTTAAGCTCTCCATCTAATTTTTGTCTCTTTTAATCCTTGAGTTTGTAATTTTTGTCAGATCACTCCAAAATTGATGGAAAAATTAATGTTCGTTTCCTTTTCTGACATGGCATATACATGGATTGCCACCTAGATGACACGTCAAAATTTAATTTACTTTTTAAAATTTTTAAAATATTTTTTATAATTTTAATGTTTTTAAATTTTAAAAAGTTTTATAATTTTTTAATTTTAAAATTTTAAAATTAAGTAAATATTGGCATGTCATCCACATGTATGTAAAGTCAACTTCAAAAAGTTTTAAAAAAGTTAAATTTTTCATTCATTTTAGGTGATTTGACAAAACAAAAATAAATTTAGAGGCTAAAAAGATGAAAAATTAAATAGAAGGGTGAAACAATTTTAATCTAACCTTTTAATTTTAGAAATTATTTGTTAAAAGCGAGGGTTTGTTTTAAATTACTAAGTAATTTTATGTGATTATATTTTAATTTATTAGTATTATTTTTATTTCATATGATTAATAATAATACTCTAGAATAACATATTTTTATGTATTAATTACATATTTTTTTGAGTATGATCCTACTAATTTGAGCTATTTATATTTTTTTATCTTGTAGGGACTAAATTGAAGGCAAAAAGAAATTTGGGGGCAAAAAGCATGAATTTGAAGATAAATTGGGCAGCATGCAAAGTAGGAGAGAAGTGATGCCAAAAATGCAAAGTGTGGAAGATTTTGGAGCAAAAATGCAAAAGAAGAGATTTTATAGCACAAGACTCTATTTTAATTCCAATTATATTAGGATAATTATTAATTATTATTATTTAGATTTAATTTTAGCATTTATCTTTATTTATCCTTACTTATTTTTTATTTATCCTTATTTATCTTTTATTTATCTTTTAGAGTTTAATTAGGAATAAACTAGGTTTCCTAATACTATAAATAAGGGATGGAGTGACACAAATTTCACTCATCTTTTTTGTAAACACTCTCTCCCTCATAAAATTTAGCCTTTTGTTCTTTCCATATTTTTCAGTAAAAATCTCATTTCCATTACTTTTATTTCTTTTTTTTTTCCAAAAATCATGAGCCACTAAATCTATCTAGCCGAAGGTTGTCAAAGTTCCCCAAAAAGGGTTCATGAGGCTTAGAATCCGTACTTAGCCTTCTCAACGAGTATTCATTATTCTCCGCATTGCGGGGCTGACGTTTTCGTCCATGTCCCTTAAAAGGTGATCTTTTCAACATGTGCAAGGAACGGCCGCTTTGTATATTTTGGGAAGGTTGCACAGTCGGTTCGTTAGCTTACTGCGTTAGAGGTTGGTGAGCCCAAGAGACAAAATGGCGTGGCATTCGCCATTGAGAAACGATGATCTAGCATAAGATGGTCCCACAGAAGCGATTATTGGCTAGAGTCAGGTTCCTTTAAAACTGTAAGTATAAATTCTTGGAGCTGGTGGTCGTAGGTAGAGGTGTACATGGTTTGGCGGCCACTACCAAACCAAGGCCTTAAATGTGAGAGGGTTTGGACAAAATATAGGCCCAAAAATGGGCTTGGACAAAAAATAAGGCCCATTTAAAAATGGGCGGGCTCAAATAATGCATTTTTGGCCCGACCCGGCCCACAAACCAATTCATTAAAGGAAAAAACCATTTTTTAATATTATTTTCTTATTATTTTTCTCCTTATTTTGCTACCATTTTACTATTATGTTTCTATTATTTTGTTGTTATTGTTTAGATATTATATAAAAATTATTTTATTGTTAATTTTGTTATTATTTTAAAGACATTTGTTAATTTTTATTATTTTAGAGGCATTTGCTTGTTAAGTTGCATCTATTTTAGTGTTATTTAAGACTACATATTTTTAAAATTTATTTTCAATTTGTTGAAAAATATTTATTTTGATTTTTTAGTATTTTTATGTATTATATATATTTAAAATTATATAAAATAATATAAAAAATTTATCTGGTAGTAGGTAGAGGCCGGGCTTGGGTTTTAGCATTTTTATACTGGTCAGAGCTTGGGCAAAAATTTTAGGCCCATTTTTTGGGCCCGACCCGGCCTGGCCCATGTACACCTCTAGTTGTAGGCATCCTCTGCCACTATAACTGGCTTATTCTATTTGAGAAGGATCACCTAAAAGCCGAGGATTGAACCTAAGGCTGATCGAGACAACCAGAGGCTGGAATCTTTCTATAAGAAACTTTTTCTCAACTCTATTTATCTCTACTATTCCAATTTTAATTTTCACACCTCCAATTAAATTAAAAATTTTAATTACATTTTTTTTTTTGTCTGTGCAGTTTTTCTTGGGCACGATTACATCCGAGATTTGAGGAGCAAGCAATTGTACAAATCCGGTCCCTGAGAATTTGGCCCTACTTCCTTTATACTATTATTTTTATTATTTTTAGTATTTTATAGGGATAGAATATTTTTGGTGCTCTCAACGACCGCATCAAATTTTGGCACGGTTGCTAAGGACTGGTAACATACTAATCTTGTTTCTTTGTTTCTTATGACCAAATATGCTCTAGGTACTCTTGCGTTTGATTCAAAAATAGAGAAGACTGCAAGAGCTAATCGCAAGGAGACAAAGTTACGAAAAAAATAGTCAAGAGTGGTTGGGACTCAAAGTAACCCACCACCAGAAATCGAAGTCGATGACGAAGTTGAGTCTAGGGTTAATGAAAACCCTACTCAAACACTTGAAAGTGAAAAAATAGAAGTCAATTCACTAGAAGAAGTGCTTAACGCTAGGGTTAACAAAAACCCGAATCTAGCACATCAACCTATGGCTCAAACGATTCGGCAACTGGCCGAAGCTCCGGTAGAACAACCACCATTGTGCATTGCGCATCCTACTATGGATGCTGATTTTGAACTGAAGTCAGGTTTAATCCAGTTACTGCCAACTTTTCATGGGTTGCAAAATGAAAATCCCCACAAACATCTGAAAGAGTTTCATATTGTTTGTCTTAGTATGAAACCTCAAGGGGTAACTGAGGATCAAATCAAATTGTGTGATTTGCCTTTTTCCCTAGCAGATTCAGCTAGGGAACGGCTATTTTATTTGCCCTCTGGATCTATTACAACTTGGACTGATCTTTCTCGTTTATTTCTCAATAGGTTTTTCCAGCATCGCATGCAGCTGAGTTACAAAGGGAGATTGTTGGGATAAGGCAAAAAGAATCAGAGTCTCTTTACGACTATTGGGAGCGATTTAAGAAGTTGTGTGTGAGCTACCCACAACATGGTATAATAGAACAATCTTGTAACACCCCCTAACCCGTATCCTTTGCCAGACTAAGGTTAAGAGGCATCACCGGACATATCGAAACATAACACAAACATTTCACTAACATCAAACATTTACAAGCATTCCATAGCAAAATATATACATAGAGTTCCTTTAGAAAGTCTACGAGACCTTAAACATGCATAGGGAAAGGGTCGGGACTAAACCGAGCATATACAATTTTTTTCGAAACTTAAGCATTTTTTAAAGTTACAGAGGTCACACGTCCGTGTGGGTAGATCGTGTGCCTCACACAACATTAGACACACCCGTGTGTCTGAACTGTGGTGAAACAGGGCATACAAACTGACTTGTCCACACGGACACAAGACACGCCCGTGTGTCCAGCCCGTGTGGCTTCCTAACTTGCTTGGATTGCAACCTTAAGAGACACGGTCGAGACACACACCCGTGTGCTCAACCGTGTAGGCAAATATAGGCCATTTGTAAGGCCAATTTGCCACCCAAAATTAAGGTCATACTTACAAGCCTCAAACAAGCATCAATTCATGTCTATATACAATTGAACTCAACCATACCAATTCAAAGTACCAACTTCAAATCAAAAACATGTAATTCATACATCATATTAATCCATTTCAATTCCTAGTATTTCTCATCATATCTATTTTCTCAAATCAACCATTAACCTTACCAAAACTAACCATTTCTTTTAGCTATTCATGCCTTTCAAAACATACCCAATTTCCACTACCACATTCATAATCAACCATCTCAAATGACCAAATACATTTCCAACCATAATATCAATTACTAGAGTCTATACATATATATATATAACACATTATATAATCACTCATTGAACCAACGATTTGACCTTTTTAAACCGAACTACAAGTAAACATTAAATAGACATATGTATTATTATCTCATATGTCCAACAATTTAAATAAACAACCTTTCGGTTATCAAATTTAACTCAATAAATCATAACATTTCCATTACTCTATCTATAAGCTAAACATGTTATCTCATATCTTAACATCAAAATAATATGTCATTTATAGTTATTCAAATGACCCTTTTACCAAACCATATTATACCACTTTTCATGCTTCTAAAAAAATGAGTTAATTAATAAACCAAATATACACCCTACTTACCACTCCTTTTGCTAAATCATATAACCAACATCACAACATAGTTACCATAAAACATACCTCTCAATTAAGATTATAACATGACCAAATATAACTACCAACATTTGTATCATGAACAAGCCATTTTCGCATGGCTATATACTTATACAAATTTCAAAACCAAATATATCAAAACTAGCCTATTCATGCCACATAATCAAATCTCAAAGCATTTATTTACCAAAATGAATACTGGATAGTGTGATGAAATCTCCCACGACTTCCAACCCGAACAAGTCTCCAAAACTCTATAAACATCGGAAAAACACACGGAGTAAGATTTGGAGGCTTAGTAAGCTTGTATCTTAATAAACTTAATGTAACATCCTTAAAGTGGGCCTACGCATTTATATGATAGTCTAATATGTTAAATTGAGATTGTAAAGGTTGGGGCTGACTTTTTGATTAAATATTTGGATTAGGGTTAAAGTTAGTGCTCTGGGTAATTTAAAGTGAAATATTGGGCTTTAAAAATTTGGGTTAGGTGGCTAATAAATGGTGTTAGCTTATAATTTAAGTAGATGGTTAATTAAGTGACAAGCTGGGCTTGTGGCCCAAAGAATTAAAGTGCAATAAGTGGGCATAAGGTGGCGCCATAAGGGGGAGAATTTGGGCCCTGTGTGGCGATTGGGCCTTAGGAAATGGGTCAAATTCGGCACTTAAATGGGAAGGGGGTGGACGGAATTAGGCTACTAATTAAGGAGCTTTATTTCTTTTATTTAAGTGATAAAAGATGATAAACAAGGAGGGAGGAGTTGGCTTTAGTGAGGGCTCTTCAAAAGGGTAAGATAAGGATTAAGGTTATCAGGTGAGATGAAGGCTATCAGGAGGGAAAGAGTTGGCAAAAACTCCAACTCTATGTGTTGGTGTGTGTGCCAAATTTAATAGGGGAAAATCATCTTTTTCTTCCATTTGCTTCACTTTCTCTCCTACTTTTCCCTCTCTAGCCGAAACCCTTCTCACCCACTTGCCTCGATTTTTATTTTCTAGCCGAAACTCCTTAGTATTTCTTTTCTCCTAGATCCCTTCTGAAAGCCGAATGCTCTTAATGCCTATCTTCTTCCTCTATAGCCAAATCTACAAGGGAGATCTCTATTTTCTCGAAGGTGCACTGTAAGCTGTATACTCCTTAGTAATTCGGTGAGTTTCGGGATTTTTCTTTTCCTATGATTCCTTTATTTTTATCAACTCCTAATCTAAATCATTATTTTCAAGGCCTTGTTGATTATACTCTTTACTCCTAGAAGCTGAAACTATCCCATTAAAGCCGATTTGGTGGAAAAATCGAAGGTAAGAAGTGGTAAGTGTGGCCGAATGGCCTTCCATGATTCTTTTGCTTTGGCCGAATACTATGTGGGGTTAGGTTAATTGTGTGTATCGGTTGGTTTGATATTTGGTTGATGGCCAAATGTAAGAAGGTTGGTGGTGACAATTTCTAAAGGATATTCGGATTTGACTAACTAGGTAAGTGTTCGTTTTAAAGGTTACACTTAACTAATGAGTTAGATCTCATCGTTATTTGGTTTAGTGATTAAGGGATTGTTATGGACTCAACTAACAGTCAAGCAGAGAAGGTTGGATCTGTAAAATCGTCACCTAAATTCAAGAAGCGATCTGTTTCAATAGTGCGAGATTGGCCAACGGGGTGTGGGCCAAAATCAAAGTTAGATCGTGGGCCAATAGTAGTTGTTTCAAGTGATTGTAGCGTAGACATAACAAAAGCCTTAGTACGCAAATCAGGTGTGTAACACTTCCCCACCGTCTAGATCTAATTAATAATAAATGTATATATATATATATGTGTTTATAAGATTTATATGTTACATTAAAAGTCAAATCTCGGATTTAAGCGATAGACCCTCGGGTTAGTAAATAATCGACTATATGTTACAAGTAAAATGTTGTACATGTTTTAAATTATTGTGCATGTTGCATGGGTTGGGTGATGAAAGGAGGAAGTTATATGTACATGTATATGAGTAGCGGTTTTCTGGTGAATTCTTTATGTGCTGATAATGCCGAAATCGTTATATCTGAGCTTTGGCCATTATATGTTATAAGGGCTTCAACCAATATCTGTTGATGAGCAACATGACCGCCATCTTGGAGATGTGGTGTGGGTTGATTGTAGAAATCCCCAATGGTGTGTTGGTTGGTGCAGGCGTGTAGCGGATGGAAACCTAGGCAATTGGGTTGGGCTTTGCATATTACTTGTTATCCATGTAAATGAAATTGATGCTATGTTGTATGAGGCCCAAATCTAGTGGTGCGTGAGGGTTGCACATAGTCTCGTGACTCACCCCCTTTGAACTAACCTTTCAGGTGACGATTAGTGCATCGGACCGAGCCGGAGTGAAGCGCAAGGTGGCCATGAAAAAGAAGGTGGATCCGGTGACAAGTTTCCCATATTAGTTTTTTTTAAAGTATTTTGTGTTATGGATTTAAACTACATTGTAATAAGGCCATGGGCCATTAGTTTACATTTTAGTTTTATTATGGGACTTTATTATTTATTCTCGTTTTAAATTTTTTTTAAGGACATGTAATCTAGTTTTGGGCTTTGGGCTTTTGCTTATTAAGACACATTTTATGAAATTCCTATTTGGGCTTTTTGTTGACACGATTGGTTTTCCTAAAATTTTCTTATTGACATACCAGATCCGGTAGTAGTGTTTGGGCCAAGTTTGGGGTGTTACAAATTGGTATCAAAGCTCGGTTCAAAACTCGGCTTTGGGATTTTGGGCCCAAAAGATTTTCTAAAAATGGGTTTTAAAACATGGATTTTTATTAGCAAAGGTTTATTAGTTCAGCATGGCACCTGCGTCTCCGGCCAAGTTCGCCAGGTAAGTATACTAAACTCCTGATTGTGATATAAATGTGGGCTTAATGGGCTTATGGGACGTAGACTATTTAGGTTAGAACTTGATAGACTCTAGGCTTAGACAAACAAATTCTTAAAATCCATAAGACTTGACTTCATTAAACAAAACACATAAACAAGTCACAAGACTAAAGTGTGGTAACAAGCATATGCATGTCTAGGAGTAGATCCGGGAAGAGCTTGGTATTTAAGCGGTCAAGTGACTCACCTCCTCTTGCAGAATCTCACAGTGCATAGTGATTGTTCACTTTAGCCATGACGAGGTGTGGTAATAGGTATATGCATGTCTAGGAGTGGATTCAGGAAAGCTTGGTACTTAAGCAGTCCTAGTGACTCACCTCCTTTCCACTAGAATCCTACAGTGCGTAGTGACTATTCACCCTAGTTACGATGCGTGTTGATGAGCCAAAACTACAATTAAAACCCGAAAGGACTAGCCACTGTTTTTCTCACAAAATTTTTAGAATATCCTTACTTTGAAAAAATTACCTATGATTTACGAATATACCCCAATTTACAAAGTCAACAGAATCTTTCCATAGAAAACAAAAACAACAACAACAACAATAGCATCAAAATATCCTTGAATTGTAAAATTACCAAATTACCCTTGAGTTGTAAATGACCAAAACACCCTTAATTTGCAAACGACCAAAATACCCCTGATTGGTAAAATTACTGAAACACCCCTAGATATTTTTAAAATTTTTGAAATAACCCCAGATTTACAAAATTACCGACATACCCCTCAGATTTGCAAAATTACCAAAATACCCCCGAGTTGAAAAATTACCAAAATACCCTTATTTCACCAAATCACCTGGAACCTTATTTTGGAAAATTATGAAAATACCCCTGTAGGATAAAATTACGAAAATACCCCTGGGTAGCGAAATGACAAAAATACCCTTAGGTAGTGAACATTACTTGTATGAACGTTGTGTGTGTGTAATTCCTAGAATAGGAAGACTGAAAACTATAGATAGGTTCAAATTCGAAAGAATCACTTTTAAACTATGTTTCATAAGACTATTCGGGGATAATTAGTGGAAACAATTAATGACTCATAAAATTTTTAAATCAAATAAACGCGAACTAGAAGAATGAGTACAAGAGGTCGAGGACGTCTGCCACGTGGACGCGGTAGAGGTAGAAGGACCGTGTCAGAACCCGTAGGATCGGGTCATGGGTCCGGAAGTGAGATACCGATTCCACCAGCTACTGAGGTGGAATTTCAAGACCAGACAGGAGGAGAGGATGTGGTGTCTCAGGCTGTACTGAGGGTTTTAGAAAGAATGGCTGAGACTGGTATGGGTAGAGGAGCCCGAAAATCTGTGCTTGAAAGGTTGAGGAGTAATGGGGTCGAAGTATTTAGGGGAGTCTCTGGTGTATCCCCGAGTTCCGCTGAATATTGGTTGGAGGCGGTGGAACGTATAATGGATGACCTAGACTTCACCGTGGAGGAAAAGCTGAAGGGGGTCGTGTCTCTTCTTTGAGACGAGGCCTACCAATGGTGGCTCACGGTGAAAGAGGGTACTGCCATGGACTTGATTGGTAGGATTTCTTTAAGGAGTCATTCGAGGAAAGTACGTTAGGGCTAGTTATATGAATGCTCAAAGGAAAGCATTCCTGAATTTGGTGCAAGGGAGTAAGTCTGTGGCTGAGTACGAGGCTGAGTTTCTACGCGTGAGCTGTTACGCTTGGGGAATAGTGTCAACGGAGTATGAACGTTGCGTTCGATTCGAGGATGGGCTAAGAAATGAGCTAAGGGTTTTGATCGCGCCACAACGAGAGAGAATTTTCGCAGTTCTAGTGGATAAAGTTAAAATAGCTGAGGAAGTGAAATGAGTGGAGAGACAAGAGAATGATAAGGATCGAGGCAGGAGTAAGAGGAGTTTTGGACCCTCTAGAGTAGCTAAAAATTTTTAAAAGAGGCCTAGGACTGATGGGCCAGCTCGTACTCCATCGGGCCATAGTCAAGCATGTTCTATATGTGGGAGAACCCATTATGGGGAGTGCAGAGTGAAAACCGGTGGATGCTTTAGGTGTGGGTCCACGGAACATTTGATGAGGGACTGTCCTCAGGTGGATCGTGGGCAGCCAACGGGTCGAGGTTCTGATTAGACTAGGAGAGGTGATCAGCCTGGACCAAGGGGTAGAGGTACAGCTAGAGGAAGAAATGGACCCGGCTGGGGTCGTAGAGCATCCGATGAAATCAGTAATGTCTGGATGCAAGACAGTCGGGTTTAGTTTGTGCGGCTCACCGAAGGGAGGACGGTGACACACTGGATGTTATAATCGGTACGTTTCTTATCGCTGATAACTCTTTTCTTGCTTTAATTGATATCGGATCAACCCACTCCTATGTTGCATGCTCAGTATCTGAGACTCTAAGTATAGATTATGAGATAACCACTAGAAAGATGACCGTGATTAGTCCCCTAGGACAATCTAGGATAGTGGATAAGCTATTTAGGGAAGTACCTTTAGAGACTCAATGGGTAGTGTTCCCGACAGACTTGATGAAATTGCCATTTGGAGAGTTTGACCTCATCTTGGGAATGGATTGGTTAACTAAGCATCGTGCCAAATTGGACTGTGAGAACAAACGTATGATGTTGGGTACCTCGAAAGGCAAGGAAGTGGTTGTGTTAGGAGAAAGGAAGAATTACTTGTCCAACGTGATATCCTCCTTAAAAGCAATTAAGATGATTCAGAAGGGATGTAGTACATATCTAGCTTTTATTAGTGCGTTGGATGCTAAGGAGGTGACTGTTAATGAGGTCCGAACAGTCAAGGAGTTCGCGGATGTTTTTCCGGAGGAATTACCAGGATTACCCCCGAATCGCGAGGTGGAATTTAGAATAGACCTACTTTCGGGTACAGCTCTAGTATCTATTGCTCCTTATAGAATGGCGCCAAAGGAATTGGTAGAGCTCAAGGCTCAAATTCAGGAACTATTGGATCGTGGGTTCATTCGACCGAGTGTGTCTTCATGGAGAGCGCTGGTCTTGTTCGTGAAGAAGAAAGACGGATCCATGCGTATGTGCATGGACTATCGTCAATTGAACAAGTTGATGATCAAAAATAAGTATCCGTTACCAAGGATCGACGACCTGTTCGATCAGTTCAAAGGAGCATCGGTCTTTTCTAAGATTGACTTAAGGTCTAGATACCATCAATTAAAAGTTAAAGAAGGAGATATTTATAAGACGTCGTTTCAGACTCGGTACGGGCATTATGAGTTCTTGGTAATGCCGTTCGGGTTGACGAACGCACCAGCGGCCTTTATGGATATGATGAACCGGGTGTTTTAGCCATATCTTGATCGGTTTGTCGTGGTGTTCATCAACGATATCCTGGTTTACTCTAAGTCGGAGGAGGAGCATGACAAACATCTTCGCGTGGTGTTACAAACTCTAAGGGAGAAGCAGTTGTTTGCAAAGTTCAATAAGTGTGAATTCTGGCTGAAGGAAGTGACTTTCTTAGGACATGTGGTTTCGGCCGAGGGAATTAGGGTGGACCCTCGAAAGATAGAGGCTGTATTGGATTGGAAACCACCAAAGTCTGTGGTGGAGGTTCGAAGTTTCTTAGGTTTGGCAGGGTATTACCGAAGGTTCGTTGAAGGTTTTCTCTAATAGCAGCTCCTCTAACTAAGTTGTTGAGGAAGGGAGTATTGTTTGTATGGACCGACAAATAGCAAGAGAGCTTTGAGAAGCTAAAGAGAATCCTGACAGAAGCGCCAGTATTAATTCAGCCAGAGGCAGAAAAGGAATTTACCGTATACTGTGATGCGTCGCACACTGGTTTAGGCTATGTGCTGATGCAAGAAGGAAAGGTGGTGGCGTATGCGTCTCGACAGTTGAGACCACATGAGTTGAACTACCCTACACATGACTTGGAGTTGGCAGCGATAGTGTTTGCCTTAAAGATTTGGAGGCACAATTTATAGGGGAGAAGTCGATAATTTACACCGACCATAAAAGTCTGAAGTACCTCCTTACCCAGAAGGAGTTGAATTTGAGACAACGTAGGTGGATCGAGCTCCTGAAGGATTATGATTGTTCGATTGAATATCACCCTGGTAAGGTGAATGTGGTAGCAGATGCGCTAAGCCATAAGGTAGTATCGGAGTTAAGAGCCATGTTTGCTCATTTGAGTTTATTCGATGATGGGAGTTTGCTGGCTGAGTTGCAAGTAAAGCCAACATGGGTAAGTCAGGTTAAGGACAAACAGTTAGTGGATGATGTTCTGAGTGCTCGACTTTTGCAAGTGAGGGATGGTGAAATGGAGGACTATAGTCTGAACAAGGATGGAGTTCTATGTTATCGTGGGAAGATTTGTATGCCTAAGGATGATAAGCTAAGACAGAGAATTATTCAGGAATCGCATAGTAGCCCCTATGCTATGCATCCTGGAGGAGTCAAGATGTATCGTGATTTGCGAGAGTAATTTTTTTGGCCAGGTCTAAAGAAAGAGGTAACAGAAGTCGTAGGAAAATGTTTGACGTGTCAGTAGGTCAATGCTAAACACCAAGTGCCATCGGGATTGTTGCAGCCGGTGAAGATTCCCAAATGGAAATGGGAGAGAATCACGATGGATTTTGTTAGTGGGTTACCCCTTACACCCACTAAGAAGGATTCAATTTGGGTGATTGTTGACCGACTGACAAAGTCTACTCACTTCATGCCGGTTCGAGTGGACTTTTCTTTACAAAAGCTAGCTAAATTGTATGTGGCTGAGGTTGTAAGATTGCATGGTGTGCCAGTGTCGATCATATCAGATAGGGACCCTAGGTTCACGTTACGATTTTGGAAGGCTCTTCATCAAGTAATGGGAACAAGGTTAGACTTTAGTACTGCCTTTCACCCACAGACTGATGGTCAGTCCGAGAGGGTAATTCAAATTTTGGAAGATATGCTAAGGGGTTGCATCATCAACTTTAGGGGCAGTTGGGAAGAGTATTTGCCCTTGGCAGAATTTGCATATAATAATAGTTATCAAGCTAGCATTCAGATGGCGCCTTATGAAGCGTTATATGGAAGGAGATGTCGTACTCCAACATGTTGGACGGAGTTGGGTGAACGTAAGGTGTTAGGTCCAGAATTAGTTTCAAAAACCGAGGAGAAAGTAAAGTTAATACGAGCTCGACTAAAGGAAGCGTCGGATCGAAAAAGTCTTACGTGGATCTAAAGCGGAAGGAGGTGGAATTCGCGGTAGGTGATCAAGTCTTCTTGAAGGTATCTCTGTGGAAGAAGGTAATGAGGTTTGGTTGAAAGGGGAAGTTAAGTCCACGATTTATTTGGCCTTACTGGGTACTAGAACGTGTGGGCCTAGTGGCTTATCGGTTGGAGTTTTCTTCGGAGTTGGAGTAGATACATGACATGTTCCATGTCTCGATGCTGAGACATTATCAATCTGACCCATCGCACGTAGTGCCGGTAGAAGAGATAGAAGTAAGGTCGGACTTGTCCTTTGAGGAGGAACCAGTACAAATTCTGGATCGAGATGTGAAAGTATTGAGAAGAAAGTCTGTTCCATTGGTCAAAGTTTTGTGGCAGAATCATGGCGCAGAAGAGGCGACGTGGGAGCTAGAGGATGTTATACGCCAGCAGTATCCCCATCTTTTCTGACCAGGTAAATTTTGAGGCCGAAATTTATTTTAAGGGGGTAGAACTGTAGCATCCTTAAAGTGGGCCTACGCATTTATATGATAGTCTAATATGTTAAATTGAGATTGTAAAGGTTGGGGCTAACTTTTTGATTAAACATTTGGATTAGGGTTAAAGTTAGTGCTCTGGGTAATTTAAAGTGAAATACTAGGCTTTAAAAATTTAGGTTAGGTGGCTAATAAATGGTGTTAGCTTATAATTTAAGTAGATGGTTAATTAAGTGACAAGCTGGGCTTGTGGCCCAAAGAATTAAAGTGCATTAAGTGGGCATAAGGTGGCGCCATAAGGGGGGAGGAATTTGGGCCCTTGTGTGGCCGATTGGGCCTTAGGAAATGGGTCAAATTCGGCACTTAAATGGGAAGGGGGTGGACGGCATTAGGCTACTAATTAAGGAGCTTTATTTCTTTTATTTAAGTGATAAAAGATGATAAACAAGGAGGGAGGAGTTGGCTTTAGTGAGGGCTCTTCAAAAGGGTAAGATAAGGATTGAGGTTATCAGGTGAGATGAAGGCTATCAGGAGGGAAAGAGTTGGCAGAAACTCCAACTCTATGTGTTGGTGTGTATGTACCGAATTTAATAGGGGAAAATCATCTTTTTCTTCCATTTGCTTCACTTTCTCTCATACTTTTCCCTCTCTAGTCGAAACCCTTCTCACTCACTTGCCTTGATTTTTCTTTTCTAGTCGAAACTCCTTAGTATTTCTTTTCTCCTAGATCCCTTCTGAAAGCCGAATGCTCTTAGTGCCTATCTTCTTCCTCTATAGCCGAATCTATAAGGAGATCTCTGTTTTCTCGAAGGTGCACTGTAAGCTGTATACTCCTTAGTAATCCGGTGAGTTTCGAGATTTTTCCTTTCATATGATTCCTTTATTTTTATCAACTCTAATCTAAATCATTATTTCCAAGGCCTTATCGATTATACTCTTTACTCCTAGAAGCCGAAACTATCCCATTAAAGCCGATTTGGTGGAAAATCAAAGGTAAGAAGTGGTAAGTGTGGCCGAATGGCCTTCCATGATTCTTTTGCTTTGGCCGAATACTATGTGGGGTTAGGTTAATTGTGTGTATCGTTTGGTTTGATATTTGGTTGATGGCCGAATGTAGGAAGGTTGGTGGTGACAATTTCTAAAGGATATTCGGGATTCGACTAACTAGGTAAGTGTTCGTTTTAAAGGTTACACTTAACTAATGAGTTAGATCTCATCATTATTTGGTCTAGTGATTAAGGGATTGTTATGGACTCAACTAACTGTCAAGCAGAGAAGGTTGGATCTATAAAATCGTCGCCCAAATTCAAGAAGCGATCTGTTTCGGTAGTTCGAGATTGGCCAACTGGGTGTGGGCCAAAATCAAAGTCAGATCGTGGGCCAATAGTAGTTGTTTCAAGTGATAGTAGCGTAGACATAACAAAAGCCTTAGTACGCAAATCAGGTGTGTAACACTTCCCCACCGTCTAGATCTGATTAATAATAAATGTATATATATGTATATGTGTTCATAAGATTTATATGTTACATTAAAAGTCGAAATCTCGGATTTAAACGACGGACCCTCAAGTTAGTAAATAATCTGACTATATGTTACAAGTAAACTGTTGTACATGTTTTAAATTATTGTGCATGTTGCATGGGTTGGGTGATGAAAGGAGGAAGTTATATGTACATGTATAGGAGTAACGGTTTTTTCCGTGAATTACTGTAGCGGCTAATGCCGTGAACTGTTATATGGGCTTTGGCCATTATATGTTATAAGGGCTTTGACCAATATATGTTGATGAGCAGCATGACTGCCATCTTGGAGAGTAGTGGTGTGGGTTGATTGTAGAAATCCCCAATGGTGTGTTGGTTGGTACGGGGGCGTGTAGCAGATGGAAACCTAGGCAATTGGGTTGGGCTTTGCATATTACTTGTTATCCATGTAAATGAAATTAATGCTATGTTGTATAAGGCCCAAATCTAGTGGTGCATGAGGGTTGCACACTGAGTCTCGCATCTCACCCCCTTTGAACTAACCTTTCAAGTGACGATTAGTGCATCGGACCGGGCCGGAGTGAAGCGCAAGGTGGCCATGCAAAAGAAGGTGGATCCGGTGACAAGTTTCCTATATTAGTTTTTTTTAAAATATTTTATGTTACGGATTTAAACTACATTGTAATAAGGCCAAGGGCCATTAGTTTACATTTTAGTTTTATTATGGGCCTTTATTATTTATTCTCATTTTAATTTTTTTAAGGACATGTTGAAACACCCCAAACCCGGCCCACAAGGCCTGACTGGATCTGGCATGCTCGTTGAGCAAACCGTAGCTAAATCTCGTCATCTTGAAAATAATTTGGTGGATTTGAAGAAAATTAATTTTTATGAATGATCAAGTTGAAAACCGTGTTATTATTGAAGCTAATATTAAAACGTTATCTTCATGTTTCAAAAATTTCAAGTTAAAAGAAATGCCAAATTTTAGAGCTTATCATCAAGTTGAAATTTGTAGGTGTCAAAACGTTTGAAGTTGTTTTACGAAAAATATTTATTCATTGGTTTGATGTTGATCATATCAGAATAAAAATTTAAAACGTAAACTTAAAATAGTTAAATAGTAATGGCCTTATTACAACAAAACAAAACCCGAAATAAGTCTCAAAAAAAACTTAATAAGAAAACGCGATAAATTTAATCATAAGAAACTAGAAAAATGCTGAGCTGAGCATGGCCACCACTAAGTCTCTGCTGACCCGGTCCAATTGCAGAGTATCACCTGCAAAATGTTAGCTCACGAAGGGTGAGTCAATGACTCGATGTGTAACAACCAACATAGACTCCCAACGATTAAGGCATATTAGATCACATATAGCAAATTTAGGCAATGATGCAACCCAAACCCACCTAGATATCCAACCTCTACACATCACTGTACACCAATCACACCGTGGGATTACTAAATTGACCCTCCATCCACGCACACCATCAAAGGCGATCATTTGCGATCAATCACAGATCACCCTTATAATCGTGGCATAGCCATCGATAATGTGACAGAGTCACCAGATTCATAATATGTGACATAAGTCACCGGATAATGTGGTAAAAACCATCGGAACACTTCCCCTTTATCATTATCACCCATATGCCCATGCAACATACATATCATACAAATATCATGCAATATACCTCACCCCATGGCCATAACGATATTTCTCATATTTTCATATCAATGTTCATAAACTTTATTAAGTGAGAGTTAGGGGTAATGTACCTGAATGCACTATACCATTGAATGGTACCCTTAGCCATATTCATTCATTGCCTTATTAACATATACATAACAATATTATTATTAATCGGGAATTTAGGATAGGTTACACACCTGGTTAATAACGCAATTACCGAATCCCGAAAATCCTGATCTAACGCACTAGATCCCCTTTCCTACATTCGGCCAACACTAAGATCATTAGCAAAGAGGCCATTCGGCTATACAAACAAATCCCGGAAGGTTAACGCACAACCATAATCCTTACCTTAACGCCTTCCGAATACTAGCCACAACTCGAGATATGCGTGACTGATCTCCCCCCTACAATTGGCCAACATTAACACTTAATCTTAATAGCCTTGACATTTCAAATAACTAAGAGACAAATTGAATCAAAGATGAATCCTTACCACTAACTTATCGGAAGCGATTGATGGAAGAAGATGACTCCGATCTACTGCTTCAAAATCCCGGAGATCCTAAAAGAGACCGATTGCATGGTTTGATTAAAAGTCAAGACAAATGCCGAAATTTAGCTTTTGTCCTACACATGTCGACAGAGAAAAGTAAGGGAGAATAGAGGAGATTTGGTCATGACGGACTTACCTATTCCAAACCGATTAGAGAAGAAATCAAGGGAGATCTCTGCTTGGTTGATATTCAGCCAACAATCAAGGAAATAAGAGGGATTATTTGGCTTCTAAGCAAATGAAAATAAAAGAAAGGGTTGAGGGTTTATGGTGTTTGACTATGATCTCAATAAATGAAAAGGTTCTTTTGGCTTTTGATGACAGAAGAAGTTGTGAGAAGAAGAAGAGAAAAAGTGATGGTGAGGCTCAAGTTAAGGTTCGACTATGGTGAAATTGAGAGAGAGTTTTCGGCCTAAGCAAAGTAAAAGAGAAAGGAGGGAGATGGGTTCGGTCTAAAGATGAGTAAAAGGAATTAAGAAATTCCAGCACTAACTCCCCTATACATGACCGAATATGCCCCCCTCCAAAGTCATTCTCACGCCAACTCTTCTTCCCTCATCCAAATCCCCTTTTCCCTCCTACTTAGCCAAAATTTAAGCTATTTGACCTAATCTACACTTCATCCATGAAGTGTCCTTGTCTGAAATCCATCATTTGCACCTCCTTGCCAAAAAATAAAAGCTCCAAAATGCTTCCCTTGCTGCTTAAACCTAGGTCCCTTCACACTCTCTGTGGGGTCACTCCCCTATGCTTTAAGTGGCGCCTCCCTTGCCACTTTATCAACTAAGTTCTTGTGTCCTAAGCCACACATTAAACTCCTTAAGGCCTAGCTCCCTTAGTTCCCTTTTTAGGCTTAAAAATCCAATAAGTTTCTAAGGCTTCCACCTACATCCCAAGGTTCCCGAAGCCCCCAAAACACATTGAAATCACACACAAGCATGCTACCACATTTGAAATACCCAAAACCCGGCCCACAAGCCTTGACCGGATCTAGTATGTTCCTTGAGTAAATCAGTTCAATTCTTGTTTGCTACTTTGGAAAAATTTGTGTGTTTTTGAAGAACATTTGATTTGGTGTTGGGTTCAAATTGAAACGGTGTTGCTCATGTGTCAAACCATTTAAATATTTGTTTACATTTTTAAGAAAAATTATTTAAACTCAATTTAATAATAACCTTATCATAATAAACCAATTTTAAACGCTTACTTAAAATAGTTAATAGTAATGGCCATAATTACATCAAAGCAAAACCCAAAAATAAATCTGAAATACTTAAATAAAATGAAAAAAAATAATGAAAATAGAATAATTTTGAGCTGAGCATCGCCACCACTGAGCTCCTACCGACCCGGTCCATTACTGAGTGTCACTGAAAATATCCCACAATGGGTGAGTCAAGCGGACTCGGTGTATAACCACCAACACAAAGTCCCAATGATTTAGGCATATCAATTCATATATATATATATATATAATTATAGATAATGATGCAATCCCGAACCCAAACCTAGATAACCATCCGCTACACATCACCCGTACCAACCATCACACCGTGGGGACTACTAAGTTGACCCTCCATCCGCTACACATCATCGAAGGCAGTCACTGCAGACGACTTGCACATCGCCCTTATAAATTCGTGGCATAGCCACCAGATAATTATATGTGACATAAGTCACCACATTCAGATTATGTGACATGAGTCACCAGATATTGTGGTAAAAACCACCAGATCACTTCCCCTTTTCATATTCACCCATATGCCCCATGTCATACAAATCATGCAAGTAACATGCTATATGTCTTATTCCGCATTCATATCAATATTCACATATGTGCCATATTCCAAATGTTTATAACATTGGTTAACATAATGTTAAGGTTACGTACCTGAGTACTCTGTACCATTATATGGTACCTTTAGCCACTTTTTCCAGATTTTCATTAACATATACATAATATTAGTACCATAAATCTATTGAGAATAGTGTAGGGCTACACACCTGGTTTACTTAACGAGTTCACTGAGATCCCGAAAATCCCGATCTAATACTCTAGATCCTTAGTTCCTACATTCGGCCAACACTTAGCTTTTTAGCAAGAAGCCATTCGGCTAAATAATCAAATCCTAAAGGATTATCACAACTTAAATCCTTACCTTGCTGCCGATTTGATTACTAATCAAACCCCGAAACTTCGTAGTGTTCCCCCTGGCAATCGGCTAACACTAGATCACCTAACTGGTTAGTTTCGGCTTTTGAACAATTAAGAAACACATCCGAATCACTAATCATGACCTTGGCGAATATCATATTTACTTACCTTGTGAATCTTAAACTCGAAAAGTGCTACTTGGTTGTGGTATTTGTCGAAATCACTATGGGCATATGTTAGATCCAATTCTAACATTTATTCACAATAAAATGGCCTTCGGCCTAAGATCTTATTTGCTTACCTTAGATTAGAAATCCCGAAATGGTCACTTGCTCCTGAAGTTGTCGAAATCCCTTGATGATTTAAATCTCGAAAGAATCCTTAATGCTTCCTTCCCTCGGCTACACACAAAAGAACACATTACTATGGCCTTAAAGAACATTCGGCCAACCTTAGACCAAGGTTTAAACACTTGATTCCGGCATACCCATGAAGAAAGGAACCCATAACCGATTGCTAGGAGAGAAATACTTACCACTATGCTACTTACCAATAATGACCAACTTCCCGAAAGATCTCATGCGTTAGGCTGTACCTCCCCCTACAATCGGCCTTAACATATTTTAAAGAATCAAAGGGCCATTCGGCCATGACATAAATCCCAAACTAAGAGGAGTTGCTGCAACCTTACCTTAATAATAGGTCCCTTCGGCTTTAACAAAGAATCAGCCCACACTAAGATTGGGATTCGGCTTCAAGGTAGAGATGGTGTTTCAGCACTTTAATGGTGAAGAGACAAAGAGTAAAGAATGAGGCTATAAGGTTTGGCTATGGCCCTCAAATAAAGGTGAAATATCCGGTTATCAAAAGAACAAGTATGGAGTCAAAGTTGTAAGAAAGAAAAGAAGAATGGAAGAGACTTACGAGAATTCGGCAATGGCCTAAAATGCACAAAGTGCTCAAATGGTCACTTCAATATTCAGTTTTTGCTTCCAAGAAAAGAGAGAAAAAGAGAGGAATTTTCTTGACTAAAAATTTCGGCAAGCAGCACTCAAAATGAAAGAAAATAATTTTGGCACTTATCCCTTCTACATGATCGAATTTTGCCAACCAAAGTTTCTCATCCCCTCTCCAATCCCAAAATTTTCTCCTATTTTCCCTCTTGGCCTCTCATTCAAAAAGTTTGAATGAGTCCAACCTTCATCCATTCATCCCAGCCAAATTTTAAAAGAAAAACCAGGCTTATCCTCATCTTTTTGAAGTCCAATTGCCGCCCAACTCCTCTCCTCCTTGACACAAAAATAAAAACTCCCGTGTGCTCCCTCTACAACTCGAACTTCCTCCCTCCTGAAGCTCCCTTTGACGCAAACTCCACAGCACCCTAGGTGGTATCCCTTGCCACTTTACCAAGGCTTAACTTGTGTCTAAATTCCCTCACAACTTCTCTTAAGGCCTTATTTGCCTAGCTCCCCCTTTAAGGCTTAAAATACAATATTTCTAAGGCATTCATCTACACTCTAAAGTTCTCAAATTTCATAAAACATATTCACCACACACATAGGCATGCTACTTCATACAATTAAGCAATAATGCACAAGCCCTAATTCCCGGACAACATTCATTACATAACCCCTAAATCCTATATTACAGGTTCTACCCCTTAAAATAATTTCGACCTCAAAATTACCTCGCTAAAATAAGTGAGGGTATTGTTGTCGCATTGCTTCTTCGGCTCCCATGACGCTTCTTCCAATCCATGATTACACCATAACACTTTGACTAGAGGAACTGATTTCCTCAAAGCACCTTCACATCTCGCTCGAATGGATCACTCTTCCTCATAGGACAAATCTGGTCTTAGCTCCACCTCCTCAACCAAAACTACATGAGATGGATCCGATCGGTAACGACGTAGCATCAAAACGTGAAACACATCATGCATCTGCTCCAACTCCGAAGGCAACTCTAACTAATACGCTACTGGTCCAACCCGCTTCAAAACCCGATAAGGTCCTATAAACCTGGGACTTAACTTTCCCTTGTGACCAAATCTCATCACCTTCTTCCATGGCGAAACTTTTAGTAACACCTGATCCCCCACAGCAAACTCTATCTCCTTCCGCTTAAGATCTGCATACGACTTCTGCCTATCAGATGCCTCCTTCAACCGTGCCCGAATTACCTTAACCTTTTCTTCTGATTCTGCTACAATCTCTGGACCTAAAATATGACGTTCCCTCAATTTTGTCCAACACGTAGGAGTGCGACACCTCCTTCCCTATAGTGCTTCGTATGGTGCCATCCGAATACATGCTTGATAGTTGTTATTGTATGCAAATTCCGCTAAAGGCAAGAACTCCTCCCAACTTCCTCTGAAATCTATCACGCAACCTCTCAACATATCCTCTAGCACTTGAATTACCCGCTCAGATTGGCCGTCCGATCATGGATGGAATGCCATCTTGAAGTCCAACACGGTGCCCAATGCTTGATGTAGTGCTTTCCAAAATCGAGACGTAAACCTCGGATCCCTATTCGAGATAATCGACACCGGCACTCCGTGCAGCCTTACAATTTCTGCTATATACAATTTTTCCAATCTCTACAGAGAATAGTCAACCCGCACTGGTATGAAATGTGCAGACTTGGTCAACTGATCTACTATCACCCATACCGAGTCCTTCTTATTAGGTGTAAGGGGAAGCCCACTAACGAAGTCCATGGTAATTCTCTCCCACTTCTATTGCGGAATCTTTATTGGCTGAAGCAATCCTGACGGTACTTGGTGTTCAAATTTGACTTGTCGACATTAAACACTTCCCTACAAATTTTGTAACTTCCCGCTTAAGACCAGGCCACCAAAACTAATCCAGTAGATCCCTATATAACTTACTTCCTCCAGGATGCATAGCATAAGGGCTACTATGCAATTCTTGAAGAATTTTCTACCTTAACTCCTCATCCTTCACAGATACGACCTTGCCCAAAAACACAAAGACTCCATCACCATTTACATCATAGTCTTTCAACTCCCCATTTTGTACTTGTAGCAGCTTAGCACTTAGTTCACCATCTACCAACTATTTCTCATTTACTTGACTTAGCCATGTTGGTTTCACTTGCAACTCCACTAGCAAAATTCTATCCTCATAAAGGCTAAGATGTGCAAACATCGCCCTCAGATCCGACACCACTTTTCGACTTAGGGCATCTGCCACCATATTTGCCTTGCCCGGGTGATACTCTATTGAACAGTCATAGTCTTTCAACAACTCCACCCACCTTCGCTGTCTCAAATTCAGCTCCTTCTGGGTCAGCAAATACTTCAGACTCTTGTGATTTGTGTAAATCACCGACCTTTCTCCATACAAGTAGTGCCTCCACACTTTTAGAGTGAAAACTACCGCCGCCAACTCTAGATTATGCGTCGAATAGTTAACCTCATGTGGCCTCAATTGCCGCGACACATAAACGATCACATTCCCATCTTGCATTAGAATACCTCCCAATCTTGTGTGAGAAGCATCACAATATACCATAAAGTCTTTCCCTACTTTCGACTGAATCAAAACCAGAGCCTCTGTTAACACTCTCTTAAGCTTCTCAAAACTCTCCTGCTGCTTATCCGCCCATACGAAAGGTACCTCCTTTCTTAACAACTTCAAAAGGTGTCTTTGCTATTGACGAGAACCCTTCAACAAATCTCCTGTAGTAGCCTCGCTAACCCCAAGAAACTACGAACCTCCGCCACAGACTTAGGTGGTTTCCAATCTGATACTGCCTCAATCTTTCGAGGATCCACCCTTATCCCTTCTGCAGACACCACTTGCCCTAAGAACGTAACTTCCTTCAGCCAAAATTCGCACTTGCTGAACTTGGCATATAGCTTCTTTTCCCTTAACACTTGCAATACAACCTGGAGATGCTCATCATGTTCTTCCTCAAACTTGGAATACACTAGAATGTCGTCTATAAACACAACGATGAACCGATCCAAGTAGGGTTAGAAAACCCAGTTCATCATATCCATGAACGCAGCTTGGGGCATTCGTCAATCTGAACGGCATTACTAAGAACTCATAATGCCCGTACCTTGCTCGGAAAGCTGTCTTATGGATATCCGCTTCCTTCACCCTAAGCTGATGATATCCCTACCGTAGATCTATCTTTGAAAATACCGCGGCCCCCTTAAACTGATCGAACAAGTCGTCTATCCTCGGCAATAGGTACTTGTTCTTGATGGTCAGCTTATTCAACTGCCGATAATCTATGCACATACGCATAGTCCCGTCCTTCTTCTTCACGAATAGGACCGGTGCTCCCCATGGAGACACACTAGGTCGAATAAACCCACGATCGAGTAACTCTTGGATCTGGGCTTTAAGCTCTACTAACTCCTTTGGTGCCATTCAAGAGGGAGTAATTGACACGGGGTCGCATGCTTGCAAAGAAATTAATTTCGAACTCCACCTCCTCGTCCGGTAACCTAGGCGACTCCTTTGGAAAGACATCCACGAATTCCCTTACTGTTCTCACTCCACTAACTCCTTCTTCTTTTGCATCCAAAGTACTCACGAAGGCCAAAAATGCCTTGCACCCTTTCTGAACCATCTTATCAGCCTTTAATGCGGAGACTACGTTAGCCAAATAATTTTTTCTTTCTCCTATCATAACTATCTCCTCATCCTCCGGAGTCCTCAACTCCATTCGCTTAGCTGCGCAATCCAATTTAGCACGATGTTCCATTAGCCAATCCATGCCTAGAATAAGATCAAATTCCCTAAAAGGTAGTTCCATTAAGTCGGCAGGAAATACCACTCCCTGAATCTCCAGAGGCACACTCCGGAATATCCTATTCACCACTACCATTTGACCTAACAGGCTATCTACAATTATCTCCCAACAGACAGTTCAGATGCTACGCCTAATGTTTCAGCTATTCTACATGCAACATATGAGTGGGTCAAGCCAACATCAATTAAAGCAAAGTAAGGCTTGTCAGCTATAAGAAACGTACCGGTTATGACGTCTGGTGCGTCACCATCCTCCCTCCGATGAATCAGATACACCAGCCCTATTCTCGCCTCATGTTACCAACACCTCTACCCGTGTCCCCGACCTCTTCCGAACCATTACCTCGCCAACCGACCACAACCCATTGTGGCTTCGTCCACCTCTTCCAAATGATTAAGACCTTGACTTGCTGTGGGTCGACTCCGCCTATTTTCATAGATACCCCTAATCATGTGATCCTTGGACCCACACTTAAAACATCCCCTGCTTTTCATCCAACACTCTCCCAAGTGCATCTTTCCACACTCGAGTACAAGTGCAGTCTTGTCCTCAGAATAACCTCGTCGACCTCACGGCCCATCAACTCTAGGTCTCTTTTGAACATTTCTGGATGATCCTGACGATCCAAAACCTCTTTTTTGTCTATTCCTATCCGAATTCTGTAACATCCTGAATAGGGCCTATGCATTTCCAGTTTAATTGTATGAAATGACAAGTTTCAAGTACTATGAATAAATTTTTTGATACTTTTGGAAACCTAGAAATGAAAATGGAAATGGAAATGGACATTTTTGGAAACTTAGACATTTTGGGAAACCTGAACATTTTGGAAACCTGAACATTTTGAAACTTAGACATTTTTGGAAACTTAGACATTTTGGAAACCTGAACATTTTTGGAAACCTGAACATTTTGGAAACTTGAACATTTTGGAAACCTGAAGATGTAAGAAAAATGGCAAGTTACAGAGCCGATCGAAAATTTTAGGAAACTTAGAAATAAGGCCAGAATGACAAATTTTAAAGCCCAAAATAGGAAGTAAGGGCAAGAGGGCCTTAAAAGAAAAAGTTGGTGAAATTTGACACACAATCGGGCTTGGAAAAGTGGCTGAAAGTGTCACTTAAGGTTTATGGAAATGGCACGAGTTCGAGTCACTTGGGAAGCAAATATTGAAGGTTTTATTTTGCTTCCGTGGCTAGGTGGACGGCACCTATTGGCTAAAAAGGAAGAGTTTTATTTTATTAAAACTTGTCAAATTAAAGTGATAAGTAAAGGATTTTCTTTACTAAGATAAATGAGGAATTAAAGGATGGATTAAATACTTTTAAATTTAATTAGGTGATAATTAATGAAGATTAAATTATCACTTGTGGAGAGTAGTGGCCAAGTTTTGGACTCTTGGTCTAGCAATTTCAGTTAAAAGAGGAAAATTGAGACTTTTCTCTCATTCATTCTACCCTTGCCAAATTTTGCTAACTCTCCCCCTCTCTACGCCGAATTTTCCTAAGCAAGAAACCATCCTCTTTTTCTACTTTCTCCTCGTTTCTCTTCACAAAGTCAAATCTTTATTGATTCTAAGTAAAGGAGAAATCATCCACTACATCAAAAGGGTAAGATCGTGGTCAATAACTTCTATTCTTTTCTTTTTACCAAAATTCGTACTAATCCCTACTCTGCTCATAGTCAATAGCATAAGGGATCTTCCGGATTCAAAATGAGGTAGGTACATCAATGTACATTCGCAAAAAGATCCTTCCATAATTAAATAATAGATCAAATCTAACAAGTGATTTCAAGCAGAATTTGAAATAAAGATCAACTTGGATTTGAGGTAAGTGAGTCATACATTCGCCAAGGCCAAATCTTAGTCAATTAGATCAAATTGATCAAAAAAAACTAACCTATTCGAGATCTAGGAATTTGCCGATTACAAGGAAAAAGGAAGGTGAAGTTTTGGGATTTAAAATCCACAAGGTAAGCCCTAAAGGTATTCGCCAAGGGTTGTGTGATTACCTAGATTAGATCTGAAATTATTAAAAAGCGAAAACTAATTTATGTTGAGTTTTAAGGTTGGTAGAACATCAAGTGAAGGAAAACCAAGTTTTGGATTTGAATAAACATTAAATCGGCATCAAAGGTAAGTTTTTACAAATCCTACTAGGATTTGGTTTTGTTTTAAGTCAAATAGGTTTCTTAATGTGTATTAAATGATGGCGAATATAGGGTAAATGATCTAAAGTTAGATCGGGTTTAGAGATCTCAAGGAACCTATTAAGCAAATCAGTGTGTACCCTTACTAACCTTCGATATTTTATGGCTATTATTTTAATATATGAATATGAATAAGAATGTGAATGTGGCTATGTACCACAAATGTGGCAAAAAGTACCTGTGCACGCTTCCTACTACGATAGGATCGTGAAATATGTTATTCTATAACATGCTAATATATGTATATGAACATGAAATTAAGTTATGCATAATATATTTATTTTGGGGCATTCGGGATTTATGTGAAAGGGGAGATTAGGTGTTGACTTGGTCTCACCAACTAAGGTGTTAACTTCGGTCTCACCAACTAAATATGTTGACTACTATCACATTGCGAAATTTTGGTAACTTCGTTATAATATTTGAATAGTGTCTAATGACACAACGATAAATTTGATTATAGTGTCTAATGACACAACGTATATGGGCGAATGCCTTCATGGTGTGTAGCGGATGGAGGGTTGACTTAGTAGTCCCCACTTGTAAATGGCGTGTACGGGTGGTGTGTAGCGGATGGACCATTAGGATTGGGTTTGAATGCATCATAATTTCATTTTATATGGATCGATGATTTGAACATGAGTGCCCAATTGTTGAATGTTAGTATTGTGTGCACATTGAGTCTGTTGACTCACCCCACCGTGGGAATTATTTTTCGTGATGAGCAAGTGATTTGACCGGTAGGTGGACCTTGAGGTGGCCATGCTACATTTGGAGATTTTATTTTATTTGGACATTATTTCGCTTGGTACCCTTAATTATATTTCTTTTGGGTTTTATTTGATGTAATAAGGCCATAAGGCCCAAGGATTATTCTTTATTTTTACTTTACTTTTAAATATTGTGCTAAGAACTATTTTGGACGTAATAAATCAAATTGATTTACAAGTTTAATAAAATGGGTTTCAATCTAAGCCCAATCCACAACAACATTTTTCTAAAAATTTTACTTAATTTTCTCTAAGTAACGAATGATTTTGAAATTGGTTCACTTTAGGAACATACCGGATCCTGCCTGGGCTCGTGGTAGGGTGTGGGTGTTTCATTTAGTATCGAGCCAGCTTTAAACTCTCTTGTGGGCTCAGCCCAAAACATTTTCAATGCGAGCCCAAATGAATTTTTTTGAAATAAGCTTTTATGGCATGGCACCTAAGTCTCCAACCCATGATCCACCGTGTAAGTACCCTAACTTTATGTGTGATTCGTGATTTATATAAGGGTAGAAAAGGCATGGAACGAGAATAGAATGATAGGAACTTGAACCCTAGGATTAGACTACTCAAACACAAAACCACATAAGATTTAATACATCGAACCAACCTATGGCTAAGTTATCGAGCTAGTGGTGTGGTAACCCCTTGACGCATGTCTACGATTGGATCCTAAGAGCTTGGTATTTAAGCAGTCCTAGTGACTCGCCTCCTCTTCGCAGAATCCTACAGTGCGTAGCTTAGCTCGGCTCACCCTAACTCGTAGGGCTCAGTGGTGTGGCAACCTCTGACGCATGTCTAGGAACGGTTTCGGTGGGAGCTTGGTATTTAAGCAATCCACGTGACTCACCTCCTCTCCACACTAATCCTACAGTGCGTAGCTTTGGTTCACCCTGACCAAGAGGGCTCGGTCATAGGCTAAACATAATGACTAAAACCCGAAAGGGAACTAGCCATGTTTTAAAAAAAAAAAAAGAGAGAACAAAACAACAAACCCTAGTTTTTTCAAACTTTTAAAACTTTCTTTTAAATCTGAGAAAATTATTTTTACAACATTTTCTGAAAAACTCTTGATTTACGAAAATTACAAAAATGCCCTTAGCAGTAAAATTACCAAAACGCCCCTGGTTTGTAAAATGTTCAACTACTCAACAACTTTACCAAAATTTCATGATTTCATAAACATTCAAAAACCCTAATTTGTAAAATATCAAAATACCATGATTTTGGAAAAAAAATTACAAAATTGCCCCTAACGTACAAAATTACCAAAATGACCTTGATTTCCAAAATTTTTGCAACATTCCCATTTTTGAAGAAACAATTTTCGAAAAGAACCCTCAAAGTTTTACAACTTTCAAAAAAAAAACCCTAATTTATTAAATTTGCAAATTTACCCTGATTTGTGAAAAATTACCAAAATACCCCTGAGGTTAAAAATTACCGAAATACCCCCGGATTTTAAAAATTTTTCCAAATTACCTTAGACTTTGAAGTTTTCAAAATAATTTTTGAACAAAACCACCAAGGAACCTTATTTTGACAAATTACGAACATACCCCTGTAGGACAAAATTACGAAAATACCCCGGGTAGTGGAAAACAACAACAACAACAAAAACTACAACGTTTCTCTGAATGAATGGAAGTTCATACTTGTGTAATGGATGAATGAATGAATGGAAAAGACTGTGTGTTTGTATGATACGAAAGAACCACTCTTAAATCCTTTTTCATAAAACTCCTTCGCGGGTAAAAAGTGGAACAATGACTAATTCATAAAATTTCTTAATTAGATCTCGACGTTAGAAAATGAGCTCTAGAGGACGTGGTCGTCGTGGTCGAGGAAGAGGAAGGATGACCGTGTCAGAACCCGTTAGGTCGGGTCAAGGGTCCGATAATGAAATGCCACCGCCACCACCACCCCCAGCTGTTAATGTTGAGCAGCAGGCTCAGACGGGAAGATCTTTGTCGCAGTCAGTCATTGCGAGTTTTGGAATTGGTGGCGAGTGCAGGTGGAAATTCAGGAAATCGAAAGTCGGTACCTAAACGGCTCCGAGCTAATGGAGCGAAAATGTTTCGAGGAGTATCTAATGTGGCACCCAATACAGCTGAGTACTGGCTGGAAGCAACGGAGCGTGTCATGGATGAGCTTGACCTGACTCCAGAGGAAAAGTTGAAAGGGATGGTGGCGTTGTTACGCGATGAAGTGTGTCAGTGGTGGTTAAGCTGTCGTGATGGTACTACTGACTAAAATTTGACACAGGAGTATGTTAAAGAGGCCTTTCAAAAGAAGTATGTGGGAACCAGGTATACAGATGAACAAAGGAAGGCTTTTCTAGGGTTGGTACAAGGGAGTAAGTCTGTCGCAGAATATGAGGCGGAATTCTTGAGATTGAGCCGCTATGCTCGAGGGGTAGTGGCGACTGAGCATGAACGCTGTGTTTGTTTTGAGGACTAATCGAGAGATGACCGAGGTCGCTTGATAGCACCGCATCGGAGCGAGAATTCTCGATTTGTTGGAAAAGGCCAAGGTGGCCGAGGGATTAAGGATGCTACTAAGCGCATCGTGGATAAGAATAAGGCCAAAAAGAGGGTTTGGGCCATCCGGAAAGGGGTACAAAAGGCCTAGGGTTGATGGGCCACGGAATCAACAAGTCGGTACAGCAATTTGATTTGTCCTTGTGAGCATTGTGGAAAGAAGCATTTAGGTGAGTGTTGGAAAAGATAGGAGCATGTCTTAAGTGTGGGTCCAAGGACTATATGTTTAGGGATTGTCCCAAACAATCGATGAGAGCCGATCGGTAGTTCGTAATGCTAGCTGACCGGTAGAGGCGACAACCTCGGTGGGGTCGTGGTTCGAGTAACCGTGGTAGTGGTATGCAGAGGCCGTGGAACACAGTAGAGGTAATACTAATGCTGATGCAAGGCAACCGGGTTTGGTTTATGCGGTTCACCGAAGAGAAGATGGAGACGCGCCGGACGTAATAACCGGTACGTTCTTTATTTTTGACAAACCCTACTTTGCTTTGATTGATGTGGGCTCGACCCATTCCTATATTGCAAGTAGTGTAGTGAAAACACTAGGCCTAGACTCTGAACTTTCGATAGGCGGATGACCGTAGTAAGCCCATTAGGCCAAACTATAGTGGTAGACAAGATCTTTTGGAATGTACCCTAGAGATTCGTGGAGTGAACTTTCGAAAGGACTTAATGGAGTTACCCTCTGAGAGTTTGAGCTTATACTCGAATGGATTGGTTAGTAGAACACCGAGCCGTGTTGGATTGTCTTGCTAAATGTATGGAACTAAGAACCTCGGAGGATGAAGTGGTAGTAATGATCGGAGAAAGGAGGAACTACTTATCCAATGTAGTCTCTTTGACCAAGGTGAGAAGATGGTTAAAAAGGTTGCAAGGCGTTTTAGCTTTAAATAAGTGCGATAGGTGGAAAGGAGGAAGGTATTAATGGAGTTAGGACGGTAAGGGACTTTGTGGATGTGTTTCCAAAAGAGTTACCGAATACCCCAGCACAGAGAGGTGGAATTTGGGATTGATTTGCTCGGGGGGCGACTTACGTGTCAATCGCTCCATACCGAATGGCACCAAATGAGTTAGTGGAGCTCAAGGCTCGGATACAAGAGCCGTTGGATCGTGGGTTTATCCGACCAAAGTGTGTCTCGTGGGAGCACCGGTTTTATTTGTGAAGAAGAAGAACGGAACTATGCGTATGTGCATAGACTACTGTCCGCTTAAATAAGTCGATCATTAAGAACAAGTATCCCTTGCCAAGGATCGATGACTTGTTCGATCAATCGAAGGAGCCGCAGTTGTTTTCGAAGATCGATTTACTGGCCGGGATACCATCACTGAAGGTGAAGGAGGCCGATATCCATAAGACCGCTTTTAGGACAAGATATGGTCACTTGAGTTTGTGGTGATGCCGTTTGGGTTGACGAACGCCCCAGCGCTCATGGATATGATGAATCGGGTTTTCCAACCCTACTTGGATAGATTTATCGTTGTGTTCATCAATGATATTTTGGTGTATTCGAAGTCGGAGGAGGAGCATGATGAGCATCTCCGAGTCGTGTTGAAAGTGTTAAGGAGAAGTTTCATGCCAAATTCAGCAAGTGCGAATTTTGGCTTAGGGAGGTGGCATTCTTAGGGCATGTGGTATCCGCAGAAGGAATAAGAGTGGACCCTAGGAAGATCGAAGCAGTGTTGGATTGGAAACCACCTAGGTCCGTGGCTGAAATCCAAAGTTTCTTAGGCTTGGCAGGCTATTACGTAAGGTTCTGGAAGGATTCTCGTCAATAGCCGCACCTTTAACCAAGTTACTAAGGAAGGAAGTACCCTTCGAATGGACTAATAAGCAGCAGGAGAGCTTTGAAAAGCTTAAGAAGGTGCTGACGGAAGCTCCAGTGTTAATTCAGCCGGAGGCAGGAAAAGATTTTGTGGTGTACTGTGATGCTTCGCATACAGGGTTAGGTTGTGTACTAATGCAAGATGGCAAAATAGTCGCTATGCGTCATGCAAGCCTAAGGCCTCATGAAATGAACTACCCAACTCATGACTTAGAGCTAGCGGCAGTGGTTTTTGCCCTTAAGGTTTGGAGGCACTACCTTTATGGAGAAAGGTCGATTATCTACACGATCACAAGAGCCTTAAGTATTTATTGACTCGTAAGGAGTTAAACTTGAGGCAACGAAGGTGGGTGGAATTGTCAAGGACTACGACTGCTCGATAGAATATCATCCGCAAGGCAAATGTGGTAGCCGATGCCCTAAGTCGGAAGGTTGTAACGGATCTACGGGCTTTGTTCGCTCATCTAAGTCTATATGACGATGGAAGTCTCATTGGCGAATTACAAGTCGTGCCCACATGGCTAAAGGAAGTGAAAGAGGACAGCTATCGATAATGACTTAAGTACTAAGTTGCAGCAAGTACAGAAGGGGATTAGAGGATTATGGTGTCAATAATGAAGGAGTATTGTGCTACAAGGAAAAGTCGTAGATGTCAAGAATAAGGAGTTGAGACAAAGGATTCTTCGGAAGCGCATGGTAGCCCTTGTGCTATGCATCCCGAGGCATCAAGTCAGATAGAGATCTAAGGGAACAATTTTGGTGGTCCGACTCAAACGAGAGGTGACCGAATTTGTGGGGAAATGTTTGACATGTCAAGAAGTTAAGGTGAACACCAAGTCCCATCAGATTGCTTCAACCAATCGAGATTCCCCAATGGAAGTGGGAGAGAATTTCCATGGACTTCGTTAGTGGGCTTCCCTCACGCCTACTAAGAAGGACTGTATGGGTGATAGTGGACCGCTTGACCAAGTCCGCACACTTTATCCCAATGTAATGGATTATTCTCTTCGAAGTTGGCTAAGTCGTATGTGGCGAAAATTGTGAGATTACATGGAGTACCAATGTTGATCATCTCGGATAGAGACCCAAGGTTTACATCTCGATTTTGGAAGGCACTTCATCAAGCTTTAGGCACTAAGCTAGACTTCACTACTTTTCATCCACAATCGACGGGCAATCTAAGCAGGTTATACAAGTGTTGGAGGATATGTTGAGAGGATGTGTAATGGATTTTAGGAAGTTGGGAAGATTACTTGCCTTTAGCTGAATTCGCCTATAACAATAGCTATCAAGCCAAAGATTTGGATGGCACCATCGGGCATTGTATGGAAGGAAGTGTAGAACACCTACTTGTTGGACCGAGTTAGAGAACGCCGAGTTTTGGGTCTAGAGTTGGTGGCGTAAAAAGAGAAGGTTGAGTTAATTCGCACGTTGAAGGAAGCCTCGATAGGAAAAAGTCGTGACGCAGCACCTTGCGAAAGGAAATAGAGTTTGAAGTGGAAGACCAAGTATTCCTAAAAGTCTCGCCTTGGAAGAAGGTTATGAGGTTCGTTGCAAAGGGAAGTTGAGCCCAAGGTTTGTAGGGCCCTATCAAGCATCTTGAAGCGAGTTGGGCGATGGCATACCAATTAGAGTTGCCACCAGAGTTACAAAGAGATGCACGACGTATTTCATGTGTCCATGTTACGTCGCTATCGATCGGATTCACGCATGTGGTATCTGTTGAAGAAGTGGAACTAAGGCCGACTTATCATACGAGGAAGAACCGATTCGGATCTTGGAATGTGATGTGAAAGTACTACGAAGGAAGACCGCCCTCTAGTCAAAGTGCTATGGCGCAATCATGGAACGGAAGAAGCTTCGTGGGAGTCGAGGAGACCATGAGACAAGAAGACTCTCAACTATTTTAGTTAGGAAATTTGGGACGAAATTTTGTTTAAGGGGTAGAACGTAACATCCCTATAGGGCCTATGCATTTCCAGCTTAATTGTATGAAATGACAAGTTTCAAGTACTATGAATAAATTTTTGATACTTTTGAAACCTAGAAATGAAAATGGAAATGGAAATGGACATTTTGGAAACTTAGACATTTTGGGAAACCCGAACATTTTGGAAACCCGAACATTTTGAAACTTAGACATTTTGGAAACTTAGACATTTTGGAAACTCAACATTTTTGAAACCTGAACATTTTGGAAACTTGAACATTTTGGAAACCTCAAGATGTAAGAAAATGGCAAGTTACAGAGCCGATCGAAAATTTTAGGAAACTTAGAAATAAGGCTTAATGACAAATTTTAAAGCCCAAAATAGGAAGTAAGGGCAAGAGGGCCTTAAAAGAAAAAGTTGGTGAAATTTGACACATAATCGGCTTGGAAAAGTGGCTCAAGGTGTCACTTAAGGTTTATGGAAATGGCCTGAGTTCGAGTCACTTGGGAAGCAAATATTGAAGGTTTTATTTTGCTTCCTAGGGCTAGGGGTGGACGGCACCTATTGGCTAAAAAGGGAAGAGTTTTATTTTATTAAAACTTGTCAAATTAAAGTGATAAATAAAGGATTTTCTTTACTAAGATAAATGAGGAATTAAAGGATGGATTAAATACTTTTAATTTAATTAGGTGATAATTAATGGAGATTAAATTATCACTTGTGGAGAGAAGTGGCCAAGTTTTGGACTCTTGGTCTAGCAATTTCAGTTAAAAGAGGAAAATTGAGACTTTTCTCTCATTCATTCTACCCTTGCGAAATTTTGCTAACTCTCTCCCCTCTCTCCGAATTTTCCTAAGCAAGAAACCATCCTCTCTTTTCTACTTTCTCCTCGCTTTCATGTCAAAGTCGAATCTTTATTGATTCTAAGTAAAGGAGAAATCATCCACAACATCAAAAGGGTAAGATCTATGGTCACAACTTCTATTATTTTCTTTTTACCAAAATTCGTACTAATCCCTACTCCTGCTCATAGCCGAATAGCATAAGGGATCTTCCGGATTCGAAACGAGGTAAGTGCATCAATGTACATTCGGCAAAAAGATCCCTTCCATAATTAAATAATAGATCAAATCTAACAAGTGATTTCAAGTAGAATTTGAAATAAAGATCAACTTCAGGATTTGAATAAGTGAGTCTATACATTCGGCCAAGGCCAAATCTTAGTCAATTAGATCAAATTGATCAAAAAAAAACTAACCTATTCAGAGATCTAGGAATTTGCCGATTACAAGGAAAAAGGAAGGTGAAGTTTTCGGGATTTAAAAATCCATAAGGTAAGCCCCTAAAGGTATTCGGCCAAGGGTTGTGTGATTACCTAGATTAGATCTGAAATTATTAAAAAGCCGAAAACTAATTTATGTTGAGTTTTAAGGTTGGCCGAACATCAAGTGAAGGAAAACCAAGTTTTCGGGATTTGAATAAACATTAAATCGGCATCAAAGGTAAGCCTTTTTACAAATCCTACTAGGATTTGGTTTTGTTTTAAGTCAAATAGGTTTCTTAATGTGTATTAAATGATGGTGAATATAGGGTAAAGATCTAAAGTTAGATCGGGTTTAGAGATCTCAAGGAACCTACTAAGCAAATCGGTGTGTACCTTTACTAACCTTCGATATTTTATGGCTATTATTTTAATATATGAATATGAATAAGAATGTGAATGTGGCTATGTACCACAAATGTGGCAAAAAGTACCTGTGCACGTTTCCTACTTCGATAGGATTGTGAAATATGTTATTCTATAACATGCGAATATATGTATACTGAACATGAAATTAAGTTATGCACAATATATTTATTTTTGGGGCATTCGGGATTTATGTGAAAGGGGAGATTAGGTGTTGACTTGGTCTCACCAAGGAAGGTGTTGACTTGATCTCACCAACGAAATATGTTGACTACTGATCACATTGCGAAATTTTGGTAACTTCGTTACAATATTTGAATAGTGTCTAATGACACAACGTATAAATTTGATTATAGTGTCTAATGACACAACGTATATGGGCGAATGCCTTCGATGGTGTGTAGCGGATGAGGGTTGACTTAGTAGTCCCCACGGTGTAAATGGCGTGTAATGTGGTGTGTAGCGGATGGACCATTAGGATTGGGTTTAATGCATCATAATTTCATTTTTATATGGATCGATGATTTGAACATGAATGCTGGATTGTTGAATGTTAGTATTGTGTGCACATTGAGTCTGCTTGACTCACCCCATTGTGGGAATTATTTTTCGGTGATGAGCAAGGATGGACCGGGCGGTGGACCTTGAGGTGGCCATGCTACATTTGGAGATTTTATTTTATTTGGACATTATTTCGCTTGGTACCCTTAATTATATTTCTTTTGGGTTTTATTTGATGTAATAAGGCCATAAGGCCCAAAGTGGATTATTCTTTATTTTTACTTTACTTTTAAATATTGTGCTAAGAACTATTTTGGACGTAATAAATCAAATTGGATTTACAAGTTTAATAAAATGGGTTTCCAATCTAAGCCCAATCCACAACAACATTTTTCTAAAAATTTTACTTAATTTTCTCTAAGTAACGAATGATTTTGAAATTGGTTCACTTTAGGAACATACGAGATCCGGCTTCAGGCTCGTGGGTAGGGTGTGGGTGTTTCAAATTCATCTCACGATTCCTTAACCCTTCGCCACCTTAGCCTTCTCAACCAACATCAGAACTCCGCTCCTACAGTGGAGCAATCAACAATCTCAGGTTATCCCTCAGTCCGTCCTCAAACCGGACACATCGTTCATGCTCCGTAGCCACGTTACCTCGTGCATATCGGCTCAGCCTTAAAAATTTTGCCTCGCACTCCACTACGGACTTACTCCCCTGAGCCAGCCTCAAAAATGCCTTCCTCTGCGCATCAATATAGCTAGTCCCAATATACTTCTTCTGATACGCCGTCTTAAAATACTCCCAAGCGAGATCATCCACTGCAGCACCATCCCGAACCGTGAGCCACCACTGGTATGACTCATCGCGGAGAAGCGACACCATCCATTTCAGTTTTTCCTCAGCAGTCAGGTCCAAATCGTCCATAATTCACTCCGTCGCCTCCAACCAATACTCAGCCGTATTGGGCGCCACACCAGACACACCTCGGAATACCTCCGCTCCATTGGCTCAGAGTCACTCAAGTACAGATTTTCGAGCTCCCATACCTCCACCTACTCCAGCCACCCTCTCAAGAACTCACAAGATCGCTCATGACATCTTGCATCATCCTCGTCGATCACGATATTCAACACCGGCGGTGGTGGTGGTGGTATATCATTCTCGAACCCTTGACCAGACCTAACGGGTTCCGATACGATCATTCTGCCTCTACCACGCCCTCGCACATTACGACCACATCCCCTAGAACTCATGCCTACGATCGCAATTTAATCTGCTTTAAAAAGTTTTATGCATCAGTTTTTGTTCCATTGATTACCCACGAACAAGTTTTATGTAAAGAAGTTTAATAGTAGTTCTTTCGATCATTTCAGGGTTTTCGTTTCAAATCTTCTACCCTAATTCAGAGAATCACATTCATATAATAGTATTTACTACTCACACTCACCACTCGAACATTTCCGTCCGTTCCAACCCAGGGGTATTTCGATAATTTTGTAAACCGGGGATATTTTAGAAATTTTTTTTTCAAAATCTAAAGTAGTTTTTACAAATCAGAGGGTAATTTGGGGATTTTAAAACTAAGGTTTTTATAAAACAGTGTAGCTAGTCCCTTTCGGGTTTTAATTATTGAACTTAGCCTGTGAATAAGTCCTCTTGGTTAGGGTGAACCATCACTACGCACAAGGTAGGATTCGAGCGAAGAGGAGGTGAGTCACTAGGACTGCTTAAATACCAAGCTCCCCCTGAATCCAATCCTAGACATGCGCACAACAGTTGCCACACCCTTAACTCGGTGACTCACTCACAGGTTTGTTTGATTAGACTTTAAATTTTATGTAATTCTGTGTTAGAGTAAGCTATTCCTAGGGTTCATTAGCTCCTAATCTACTAATCTACGATCCCGTATCACCCACATACAAATCACACAGTGGTTAGGGGTACTTACCAGTGGACATCTGAATTGGGAGACTCAAAGCCATGCTAGAAAACCTGCTCATCCTTTAGAAAAACTCAATTTTAAAAAACGTTTTGGGCCCAAAAGCCCTCAAGGATGAGTTTTGAACCGGGCTCTGATACCAAAATTGAAACACCCCAAACTTGGCCCACAAGGCCTGACCGGATCTGGCATGCTCCTTAAGCAAACCGTAGCTAAATCTCATCATCTTGAAAATAATTTGGTGGATTTGAAGAAAATTAATTTTTGTGAATGAGCAAGTTGAAAACCGTGTTATTATTGAAGCTAATATTAAATCGTTATCTTCATGTTTCAAAAATTTCAAGTTAAAAGAAATGCCAAATTTTAGAGCTTATCATCAAGTTGAAATTCGTAGTTGTCAAAATGTTTGAAGTTGTTTTACGAAAAATATTTATTCATTGGTTTGATGTTGATCATATCAGAATAAAAATTTAAAACGTAAACTTAAAACAGTTAAATAGTAATGGCCTTATTACAACAAAACAAAACCCGAAATAAATCTAAAAAAACTTAATAAGAAAATGCGATAATTTTAATCATAAGAAACCAAAAATCTTTGAAGTGAGCATGGCCACCACTAAGTCCCTCGCCAATCGGTCCAATTCTCGAGTATCACACGCAAAATGTTAGCCCACGAAGGGTGAGTCAACAGACTCGATGTGTAACAACCAACATAGACTCCCAAACGATTAAGGCATATTAGATCACATATAGCAAATTTAGGCAATGATGCAACCCAAACCCACCTAGATATCCAACCTCTTCACATCACCGTACACCAATCACACCGTGGGATTACTAAATCGACCCTCCATCCGTTACACACCATCGAAGGCGCGCTGCGATCAATCGCACATCGCCCTTATAATTGTGGTATAGCCACCAGATAATGTGACAAAGTCACCAGATTCATAATATGTGACATAAGTCACAGGATAATGTGGTAAAAACCATCGGAACACTTCCCCTTTATCATTATCACCCATATGCCCATGCAACATACATATCATACAAATATCATGCAATATACCTCACCCCATGGCCATAACGATATTTCTCATATTTTCATATCAATGTTCATGAACTTTATTAACTGAGAGTTAGGGGTAACGTTCCTGAATGCACTATACCATTGAATGGTACCCTTAGCCATATTCTTTCATTGCCTTATTAACATATACATAACAATATTATTATTAATCAGGAATTTAGGGTGGGTTACACACCTGGTTACTAATGCGATTATCGAATCCCAAAAATCCCGATCTAACGCACTAGATCCCCTTTCCTACATTCGGCCAACACTAAGATCATTAGCAAAGAGGCCATTCGGCTATACAAACAAATCCCGGAAGGTTAACGCACAACTATAATCCTTACCTTAACGCCTTCCAAATACTAGCCACAACCCGAGATATGCGAGACTGATCTCCCCCTACAATCGGCCAACATTAACACTTAATCTTAATAGCCTTCGGCTTTTCAAATAACTAAGAGACAAATTGAATCAGCATGAATCCTTACCACTAACTTACTGGAAACGATTGACAGGGAGAAGATGACTCCAATCTACTGCTTCAAAATCCCGGAGATCCTAAAAGAGACTGATTGCATGGTTTGATTAAAAGTTAAGACAAATGCCGAAATTCAGCTTTTGTCCTACACATGTAGACAGAGAAAAGTAAGGGAGAATAGAGGTGATTCAGTCATGACGGACTTACCTATTCCGAATCGATTAGAGAAGAAATCAAGGGAGATCTCTGCTGGGTTGATATTCGGCCAACACTCAAGGAAATAAGAGGGATTATTTGGCTTCTAAGCAAATAAAAATAAAAGAAAGGGTTGAGGGTTTATGGTGTTTCGACTATGATCTCAGTAAATGAAAAAGGTTCTTTCGACTTTTGATGACAGAAGAAGTTGTGAGAAGAAGAAGAGAAAAAGTGATGGTGAGGCTCAAGTTAAGGTTCGGCTATGGTGAAATTGAGAGAGTTTTTCGGTCTAAGCAAACTAAAAGAGAAAGGAGGAGATGGGTTCGGTCTAAAGATGAGTAAAATGAATTAAGAAATTCGACACTAACTCCCTATACATGACCGAATATGCCCCCTCCAAAGTCCTTCTGCCGGCCAACTCTTCTTCCCTCATCTAAATCCCCCTTTTCCCTTCTACTTAGCCGAAAATTTAAGCTATTTGACCCAATCTACACTTTATCCATGAAGTGTCCTTGTGCCGTCCATCACTGCACCTCCTTGCCGAAAAATAAAAGCTCCAAAATGCTTCCCTTGCTGGTCCCTTCACACTCTCTGTGGCATCACTCCCCTATGCTTTAAGTGGCGCCTCCCTTGCCACTTTATCAACTGAGTTCTTGTGTCCTAAGCCACACATTAAACTCCTTAAGGCCTAGCCCCCTTAGTTCCCTTTTTAGGCTTAAAAATCCAATAATTTTCTAAGGCTTCCACCTACATCCCAAGGTTCCGGAAGCCCCCAAAACACATTCAAATCACACACAAGCATGCTACCACATTCATTTAAGTGAAAATGCATAACCCCTAAATCCCGGATATTGTACATGTAATCTAGTTTTGGGCTTTGGGCTTTTGCTTATTAAGACACATTTTATGAAATTCCTATTTGGGCTTTTTGTCGACACGATTGGTTTTCTTAAAAATTTTCTTAGTGACATACCAGATCCGGTAGTAGTGTTTGGGCCGGGTTTGGGGTGTTACACTTAACATAACAAATAATTGCAATTCAATGTATTAAGCATAATAGACTATCATACACAACTTTTCTAAAATATATAACATTTTCTTATATCAAATTATCATCATTCACTATTATACTACATAACTAGCTAACTGTAGCTTTCACAAGCTTATTCAATTCAATTATCATATATCATTTAATTCACATTTTATATAGCCAAATGAGCACATTATGGGAAATAACACATTCAATCATATATCTTTCTCATATAAATCTTATATCAGCATTTATACTCAAATTCACCTTTCATTCATATAGTATCTAATAAATTTCACATATGCAACTTTATAAATCACATCTTATACATTTGTTCATATTTACTTTACACATATTCACATTTTATTTCCATATACATCACATAACATTCTTTGCACATATACTTACCTTTCATTTCCAAACATTGTATACTTTTCAACGTACCTGAATCGGATTGTCATTCACTTAATCACTTACTTCTCGAAATGCCCGTTGAACCGTTTGAAATCAATAAGGATACTCGGATAGCTCGAAAAGCTCGTACAATGCCAACATCCTAGACGTGGTCTTACATGTAATCAAATAGCGATGCCACTATCCCAGACATGGTCTTACACGAATAAAATATGATGCCAATGTACCAGACATCGTCTTACATGTAAACACAAGTCGATGCCAATGTCCCAGACTTGGGCTTACACGAAAAAACATATCGGAATCCTATGTCATGACATATGTATCCTAACTATTCCTATGGTACGTACGGGGCTTTCAGATGTCATCACATTGTTGATGCTTTCTCGTATTCATATATTCTACTTCTCAAACAATTTAATATCATAATTGTCGAAACCATTTTTAAAGTTTTTATAAAAAAATGGGGATTGACTTTAAAAAAACAAACATGGGAGTCGCCACCAATCTCTTTTGACTTAGGTGTGATTGGTTCACCTTATAAAACATTTTATTTTAAAACATTGATTTTGGTCCACGAAGTACAAGAAAACGGGTTCGGGAGTCGGTTACGTATTAGGAAGGGTTAGCACCCTCATAACGCCCAAAATTGGTACCTAATTGATAAAATCATGTCCTAATGTTGAAAATTTGAAAACTTTAAAATATGATCCTTTTATTTGAAAGAAAACCAAGACTTACCTATCTCAAAGAAATAAAATGTTATACCCAATGTAAGTTAGAATGTAACATCTCATGACTTTGAAGTTAGGCTCGCCTTATTTGTAGAAAATTCTTACCTCGAAACACAAAACATCATATCCATAATTTAGGATACAACATTTTGAATTCCCAAAAATAAGTTTTGATTTTATAAGTTAAAAAAAATACTTGATACCTTAAGTTCCACGAGAAGAATTAAAACCTAGTAAGTTAGGGTATAATCTCTCGAAGTCCCTAAATATCATATATCACTGTTTTTTAATATTTGAATAAAATGCATTAACTCAAAATGTGTTTTTATAGAAAAGGGTTTGAGTAAGACATTGCATGAATACATTACAACATACATACCAAATAGCAATTTATCATAACTACAAATCATATTAACAATTATTACTAATGGATAATTAAAGAATAATACTAAATAATAAGTGATACAAATAATAGAATAATTATAATAAAGCATAATATAAAAATGATATATGAATAAAATAAAAGGGATAAACAAATATAATATATAAAGCAGTAAATAACAAATAAATATAAATCTTTACATGCATAACAACATAGAATGAATTATTAGGAAGACTTCACTACCATCTCAAGGGAACAAAATCTGAACTTTCCAATTTGCTTCCTTACTATCTTAAGAAGACTTAAATCTTCAGTCTGCTCCACTACCATCCCGAGGGAACAAAATTTGAACTTTTCAATTTGCTTCCTTACTATCTCTTGAAGACTTCAATCTTCAGTCTGCTCCACTACCACCTCGAGGGAACAAAATTTGAACTTTTCAATTTGCTTCATTATTATCTTAGGAAGACTTCAATCTTCAGTCTGCTCCACTACCATCTTGAGGGAACAAAATCTGAACTTTTCAATTTGCTTCCTTATTATCTTAGGAAGACTTCAATCTTCAGTCTGCTCTACTACCATCTCGAGGGAGATAAGACTGATGGCTTAAATCTACTCCGCTGCTTCATGGAGATAAAATTCATCGTTCGATCTTGTTCCACTACTGCTTAGAGAGACAAGATCTACAATCTTCAACCTATTCCTCTATTGGTCAGGGAGATAGGACTGGTGAATTCACCGATGTTGCTACACCGTCCTTTAGGGGACATGTGGAACAGACCGATTTGACCCTAATCAGAACGATGGTTTTGGGACCACGAATCCGAGTCTGAGAATTATTTAAATATTATATTTTGTGTTTATTATATATGAATTAATGTGTGTGAAAGTTTCGTAGAAAAATTTAATTGTTTGTGTGTTCAATTTAGAAAAAGGACTTAATCGCGTAAAAGGTAAAAGTTGCAAACTATAGTGAAAGGAACTAATTTGAGTGTGGCTTTTTAAAGTGACACATTAAAATGGAAATTAGCCCATTTTAAGAGTTAGTGCCCGGCCATGGACAAAACTAACCTTAATATTTATATTTTGGTTATGTTTTAATAATGGATAAATTGGTAAATAGGTAACTAAAGTATATATGTTAATGTTAATAAAATAATAAAGCAAAAACACTCATCTTTTTAGCTTGGGAATAGCCAAAAGTTAGCAAGGAAGAAAGAAAGAATAAGCTTTGGTATTTTTGGCCTTGTTCAAGCCAAATTAGGTATGGATTTTAGCTCGGTTTTGATAATTTTTACGTTTTTGAGATCGTTGCTTCATATATTACCCTACCCATGCTAGAATTTTTGAGATTAGTATGTATGTGAGATTTAGCCATTGACATGTTCATGTGGTTTTTGATGTTTGATGATTTTATATTAAAGTTATGTTAAAGATTAACAAGTTTTGAATTGGAAATTTTGGTGAAATTGAGTATTTAGGGCTAATTTGTAAAAAAATAAATTTTAAGAGGGGCTTATTTACAAAATAAATGAAAGATATGGACTAGTATGGTCCTTATTAATATTTGGCCCTAAGGTACCATATTGAAATTTTGTGTATTTTGGGTTTTGTGCAATTAGGACTAAATTGTAAAAATGTGAAATAATAGGGGTAAAATGGTAATTTACCTATTTATATGCTTAGGGACTACATTGAGATGAAATGTACTTGAATGAGCTGAATTTTAATGTGTTTAGATTAAGAACAAAGAAAAACAGATTTGGATTGGGGAAAGACGAAGGTTATCGAATAGCCGGTTTACGCAGTTCGTCGACAGTCGAGGTAAGTCCTTAAGCGAATATATGTTAAAGAATTATTTATGAATCTAATGAATGATGAAATTTGAATATTTTTAGCATGAATCCATGAATTAGCCGAATGCAAGGGTACTAAATTGGATTGATTGTAATTTTATTTAATGTGATGTGAATAAATGCATTTGGTTTGATATGTGAATGTAATATGTGATATATGGGTGGTTGTGAAGTTAGCATTATGAAATGTGAATTGAAGGATTAACCATATTAATATTCGGGCTTCAAGCCTAGCAGGCCTTGTGCCAGTGATCTATATCGGGCTTTATGCCTAGCAGGCCTTGTAGCTTGATCTTATTGATCATGTCGGGCTTTATGCCTAGCGTGCCTCGTCTTGGTGACATATTTCGTGCTTATTGCCTAGCGGTGCTTAATACCGTTGTTTTGACTTTGGACCTTGAGTTCAAGAGCTTAGTGCTCGGTGTGTGAGATTCAGGTAATGTTTAGCGTGTTCTAACTTGTGAGTTGCTATTCTAAGATTTGATTATGTGCTAATGAATTTATGAAATGAATTAAGTATGCCTAAGCATGTGGAGGTGAATTGGTTAATTGGCTACAAGGTATGTGTTATTCCTACTCAAGTGTTAATATACATATATATATATATATATATATGTATGTATGTGATGTTATTGAGTAAATGAAATGATAAGAAGAATTTGATACACAAGTGATAGATTTAAAAAAAAATATGGACTATACTATAAGAAAATTTGGTTAAATAAAAGAATAAGTAGTTAAAGGTATTTGTAAAGGTATATGGATGTGTACAAGTTGGTATTATATATATGAATATTATATATACATATTCACCATAATGTATATATATAAGTTAAGCTATTCTTATTTAATGTTATGAGTTGGTTGTTTAAAAATGCTTAATTAATTGTATGTGATAATGTTTCTGCTTAAGACTTACTAAGCTAGTAAGCTTACTCTATGTGTTTAATGATCTGTTTTATAGATTTTGGTCAAGCTATGAGCTCTGGGGATCGTCACTGAAGTCATTCACACTATCGGCTCTTGATGGTACCTATAATGTTACACTTTTGTGCTTAAGGCATGTATAGGCTAGCTATGTTTTCGAATGATGCTATAATAATGTATTAAGGCCATGCGAAAGTGGCTAATTTTATGTTAATGTTTGATGGTATGAATCTATCCTTGGTGTGATATGCGTGGATAATATGCTTGAAAGATGTATATGAATTGATGCATGTTTCCTCATCATGATAATAGGGTTCGGTTTTGAATATGGAAAATGTTATAATTATTTTGGGTTGATTATTAAAGATGTGAATTGAAAACCAAACATAAGAAAGTGAATAAGTAGTACTATGTATTTCGAACTAGTTATATAGTATATGTTTGGTATGTTATTTAACCTTGTAACCTTGTATCTATGAACCTTCAAGTTGTGAAAATAGTGAAATAAGCATGAATTTAGAAACCATTCAAGTTGTACACGGTTATAAATATTATAAATACATATGGAATGCTTTGAAAACTTATTGGTACATTTTGGTTCAATTATGTACTTATAAACTAAACTCTTGATTTACTTGGGCGTTTGTGCATAATTCATGAGTAGTAGGTTTTGGCAAGATTTGGAAATGAATTAAGGGTTTTTAAAATCATTGGATCTATTTGAATATAGTATTGAAATGTATGGAAATGTAAGAAAATGTATAGAAATGTAAGGAAATGTATGGAAATGTAAGGAAATGTATGGAAATGTATGGAAATGTAAGAAATGTATGGAAATGTAAGGAAATGTTAAGTTCAAAGTAGTTATGTTCATGTTATTTCATATGTGTACTCTTGTATATTAGCCAAATAAGTATATGCATATAACTATTTATTGAGCATTTAAATTGGGGCACATGATATTATGTAATGTGATGGTTTATTTGACCACATTGAAAAGAATTACTTACCATGTATATTCATGATATGAATAATATGGGGCATTAGGGTTATTTGAGAAAGGGGAAGTGAATGTGATGACTTGGTCTCACTATCTGAATGTGGTGACTTGATCACATTATCGAATGTGGTGACTTTGGTCACATTATCGAATATGGTAACCGGTTACATTATTCGAATTTGGTGTCTCATGACACAATTATCCAGTGGCTATGCCACGAATTTTACAAGTGTAATATAGTAAGGTGAAATTGGATCATGTCTCTTTATTCAAATAGTTATATTTGGCTTGTTTATTTAAATTTTATAATAATAAAGATAAGATAAATGAAACTTATGGTATTTGAATTGTAGTATGGTATTAGTAAAATGTATATTACATGTTTGATTTGAGTAGTTTATGCTTGTGTCATATAACTTAATTAAGTAAATTAAGCATGATTTCTGTATGTGATTGGTTGCTTATATTGTAACATTATATAAGTATGTTTAATTATGATTTGATTTATTGAACAAAGGTTGAGATTTATTTGGTAATGCCCGTAACCCTAGTTCGGTGAAGGATACGGGTTAGGGGTGTTACAACATGTCATGTAGACTCGAATGTATTATGGATGACATTTGCATGAATTACAGAATGTCATGAGAATGATCCCTTTTTTAAATGTAAAATGATTAAGATGCAATGATCAGAATGAATCAAATGCTCCTAACTAAATGATATTAGGGATGACATTCGCATGAATACAGAATGTCATGAGAATGATCTCTTTTTTTTCTTTTTTTTAATGTACAACAATTAGGACACAATGATCGGAATGAATCAAATGCTCCTAATTGAAAGTGTATGAATGATATTTACATAAATGCATGAGAATGATCCCTTTTTCTAATGTTTGGGTTGTCACTGCTCTTAGTTCATTAAGGTTCTATCACTGATGAGTTACTATGCTTTCTTATTCAGCTGGTATCTTTGACAGAAAATCCAAAGAAACGATCAGATTCTGCTAAGCAAGCTTGCCCCGCTATAATTTCAGAGTCCTTTCCACTGTACCTTTTGGGACATAAAGTTTGTATCTCCCATTGCAACTTTAGGGGAATAACATTTGGTTTCTTTCATCCATCCTATTACCACTCAGAGGTATGAAATTTGTATCATCTTCAATCAAGTTGATTTGTTACACTATTCCCTGGGTGTAATGACCCGATGTATGTGCTTGAAATTTGCATGAATGCATGGTATCGTTTTTTCTTTTCCTCAGAATAATCCCCTTTTTACACTTGTTAACATTGCTCGTCATTTATCAAGATAGTCACCGATGAAATGTCTTATCCAATAAAAATCTGAAGAGATAATCATCTTTCAATATTTCCAACCCTTAGGCTTGGTGAGTTTTAAACAATAGTCCTGTTTCAGATTCTCATATTATTTAGAAGCTCACAGAGTAATATGCGAAACTTCTTTTATGAAAGTATTATTAGTCCATTAATCATTATTTCAATATAAAATGCTTGAAAAGATCATATTAATTGACATGAAAGAAATTAATCAGGAGCCTACCTTGAAACAAATAAGTTAATCAAAGATAACCAAAGCAATAAAAGAAAATTGATTGGTGTATCTTGAAAAGAATAAAGTAAGCAAAGATAGCCAAGGCTATAAAAGAAAATTGATTGGGGTGTATCTTTGAAAAGAATAAAGTAATCAAAGATAGCAAATTTAAAATGGGTAAGATAGAAGTTAGGTGCCCTAGATATCGCAACATGAGCTTCTCTATACAAACTTCTTGAGGACCATTTTGAGCTTAATACGTGTTTAGAGAATCCAGAGTACTTTGTCAATGCCCCAAGATGTAGCATACTTCTTCATTGTTAATTCAGGCATAGCAAGACTACCACATGCCCTATCTTTGATCAAAATTTGAGCTGCCCTTTTCAGGTTTTCGGCTCAAGACCCCTTTGGTCTCAAAGCGTCCTTTGCGGGTTTTCTCCTTGGCCTCTCATTCTTTTTTTTAATGAATTTGAGCTCAAGGAGCCCTTTGCGGGTTTTCACCTTGGCCTTTTCCTTTTTAGGTAAAATACTTCTTGACTGCACCTAAATTCACCGGATTGGGCAAGTTTTTGGCATCCATCTCAGTCAATATCAATGCTCCCTTAGAATAGGCCTTCTTTACAACATAATGTCTTTCCCAATTTGGCATCTACTTTCCTCTAAAATCCTTTTATATAAGAAGGATCTTCCTCAATACTAGGTCCCCATCATGAGATTCCCTTGGGTGGTCAATTTTTGACATAAACTAACATCATCCATTTTGGTATTTTTTTTTTACTATGATGAATACTTTCAAACCCTTTTCTTCAGCCAAGTTCACTAGAGACATTCTACTTCATCCGATTCTTGACTCAATCAAAGCTCGGGGCAGAGGAATCTTACTTTTCATGGACAAAACCACTTCTATTCCATAAACCAATGGGAAAAGTGTTGCCCAAGCGAAAGTTCTGATCGACATCTGATAGGCATAGAGAATAAATGATAGCTTCTTATGCCAATCTTTACAAGTCTTTGGTCACCTTTCATTTTTTATATTTTCTTTTGACAACCTTTGCTGCACTGTGATATGCTACCTGATCTTTGAGCAAACTGTAATCTTTGATATTGTACAGTTATGCATTATTAAACATGATCCTTTCGGTATTCTTTGCTGGCATCTGATCTTTTTTTTAAATTTTAATTTTGATGACTGTCGACTTTGCAATATTGGCATATGAAGCTACTTCCACCCTCTTAGTGAAGTAAACGAAGACCACGACAATGAATCGATATTGGCTATGACGAGATTGGACCCATCACATCCATGCCCCACATATGGAAAATTTGTGAAGAAAATGAAAGAGTCATATAAATCTTGTTTTCTTCAATTCAGTATTTGTGGTATAACTGATGCAATCCCCTTCCATGGTAGACCAACAGTGCCCGATCCTCATGTTTAGCCAACATTTTATTAGCCTAGGCATGTCCTCTTTTCTAGGCTCATAATGTCCAATGACCCTTTTTAGAGTAGGGTCTATTTTTCATCTTGTTCTACCCTTCTTAACAATCAGAAGATAGGTTACAATCTCTATCATTTTCAAAGTCTTGAGATCCTTTTAGACATATATCTTACTCGAAAGGAGACTCTAAGTCAGTAGCAGTGTTGCTCACATCGTTGATATCTAGAGACCTATTGTAGGTTTGAAGGAAGACTCCAAAGAATAAATGATGAATGAAGAATGAAAGAATACTTTAAAAAAACAAAATAGTGTACAATATGAAATGTGAAGAATGAAAAAATATTTTCTTAAAAAAAAGATGCATTTTATTAAAATAAAAATTCTGGACATAAGCCTATTTCACAAAAAGATTCTTATTGTCTCCAGGCTTAAGGCAACAAGCACGTTTTGAATATTACTCTATATCAGCTCTAAAAATACAGGGATCTCTTCCACAGTCCCATTATTCAAAACACTTCCAAGTATGCAAGGGCATGGAAACTTCGTTCCCTAATTCCCTCTTCGCTTTTGACTTCTTCAAGGAGCCACAACATTCTTGTCTCCTTCTTCAATTATCGCATTTACTGCCCCGTTAAAGTGAACAGGTTTTGATGAATCGTCGAACTTCAAAATTCTCATTTTAATAAACCTTTCAACCAACTTTTTAAGCGTAGTACGCTTTGACATTAAGCAATTGAGTGACTCGTTATTCCCTTATGGTAGTCACATTAAGCGCTCAAGTCATACCATTTAGGATATGGGGTCCAAATCCATGACTTTAAAATATCGAAAAAAGGGACACCACATGTGCATCAAATAAACTTTGATATAGCTCCTAACACCATTTACAAGTATGGCCTCCACGAGTCATCCATGGCCCAAGTCCACCTCACGGACATTACCTACGGGGATTAAGAAAAGAAGGGGTGAGTTACTTAGAACTCAGTGTGTAACCCACTCACGTTGTTCATTGAGCCAAAATCCATAAAGCAAATATTTGGACCTAAGCCCATTTACAAATGTAACAATATAACAAATATAAAATGCATGTGATGTGCAATTCCCAACCAAGCTTAAATTTCCATCCGCTATGCGCATAATAATATATTCATAAGGTAAATTTCAACAAAAGTCCATATTACAAATTATCAATTTGGCCCATTAGTTAAAATAGAAATTTTGGCCCATTTAACGATCTAGAGACCTTGGCCCATTTAACACATGAGGCCCTTTTCACAATATTCTTACTTGGCCAATTTATCAAAATAATCATATGGCCCATTTAACGATCTAGCAAATTTTGGCCCATTAAACATATTTTTGGCCCTCATAACAAAATATATCAGATTGGCCCATAAAGTAATATGTCAATTCAGTTCATTAAGCAATTTCGTATTTCAGCCCATTAGGGGCAATTCCGTAATTCAGCCCATAAGGGCATTTTCATAATTTTACTCATCGAGGGTAATTCGGTAATCTCGCAACCCAAGGGTATTTCGGTAATTTACCCTCTAAGGGTATTATGGTAATTTCACAACCTAGGCTTAACTACTAATTTGGAGTATAAAATCGAAACTGTCCATCTGCATCATACTGACTAAATTGACCATAACTCGAGTTAGAAAACTCAAAATCTAAATCTGTAAATTTTCCTTGAAATTAGACACATATATGTTTTTTCTATAATTTTTCCAGAATTTTTAGCTTAACCATTTGGTACAGGTTATTCCTTAAACTTTTCCTTTTTTCACTGTCCAATGATTCTGACTTCTCTTCCCTTAATCACAAATATCTTACTGTACGCTTTTCATCTACTGCTCCCACTTGTTTCCATCGAAAATAGGTTCAGTAAGGAATCCATACATATAAATTATGTCCCATAATTCACTTTGTACAATTTTATATGATTTTTCCAAAATAGAACAGAATACCCCAAAGTCATTCGGAACTAGTCTCACTAAAATTAACATATCTCGGAATATAATATTCCTTTTTCTTCTCCGTTTCTTCCATATTAAAGTAGACATATTAAGCTTTAATCTGATATCTTACTTACTTTGTAAATCCTTTTATCAAAATTTTCGTGATTTTTCAAATACACGTCACTGTTTCTGACCGAAACAGTTTTATTACAAAATCGTTTACCACTACAAGCATCGCACGTTCGGCGATCACGGATGCGGTTATTGGTTTTCTTCGGTATTTCTACGAATCACAGAATATTTCATGTAAACTTTCAAAGAGATGTGAGATTTACTCACCATTTCAAACATATATTCGGAAGGGTGCGGGATTACACACCTTATTCGAATCCGAAACACGATACTCTGGTACCAACAATCGAGTCTCTTATTACGAGGATAGATCGAGTGATTTAGTCCTAAAATATAATCGATTAGTCACAACCACTATTTAGTTAAGCAAAATCATTGGGATTGGCGAATTAGAGCTTTTAGAGTTTTGCCTTTTAACCTTGCCATATTCTTTTAGCCACCTTACCAAAATAATAAAGTTCACACTTACCAAAAATACTTCTTGGCCGACACATAAGGAAGGAAAGCAAAATAATAGTCAAATTTGCAAACAATGGGGTTTGAACCTCTTCCCTCAAGATTCTTATCTTGCCGACTCATCTGCCCCAAAGAATTACTTTTGGTTCATAGGCTCGTAACCTTCCAAATTACCTTTGAGTACCCTTTGTTGTATGTACTCATATTATTCACCTCGTCATCCTTTTTTCTAGGCGTAGACCTTTTAATGGTTTCCCCTACTTCAATCTTGCCACCACTTATGGCATTTTCAATCATTTCTCCTACCATCACTATATCCGCAAAGCTCTTGGTGGTATTCCCTATCATATGGGTGATGAATGGAGCCTTTACGATATTGATAAAAAGCATCGTAGTTTTCTTTTCTAGGAGTGGTGGCTGAACTTGCGTGGCAACCTCCCTCCATCTTTGCCCATACTGCCTGAAACTTTCATTCGACTTCTTTTCTATATTCTGCAACATGATTCTGTTAGGCATCATGTCTGTGACATGATTGTATTGCTTCATGAAGGCTTGGGCTAGGTCTCTCCAGGAACCAATATTAGCACAGCTAAGTTGATTGTACCACCTAGACGCTGCCCCCACTAAACTGTCTTAGAAACAATGAATCAAGAGTTGATCATCGTTAACATAGCTAGTCATCCGTCTACAGAACATAGTGTTATGGGCTTCAGGGTAGCTGGTCTCATTGTACTTCTCAAATTCTGGCATTTTGAACTTATGAGGAAGCACCAAGTTTGGAACCAAGCTCAGGTCTTTAGCATCAATTTCGTGGTGATTATCAACATTTTTTAAAGCCTTGAACTTTTCTTCCAACCATTTGCAACCATCTTCCAACTGCCTTGAAGATTCAGTTCTTATCCCTTCCCTCCCTGTTATATCTAAGTCAGGGATAACAGGATTAGCAGGGTTATCTCCCAGGTTGGATCCTGTGCTAACTTGGAAATTCATGGGCACTTCAGCGTTATTTTGCCCTTGTTGAGGCCTAATTGTGACAGATGGCCTTCAGGGATATTCTTTCGATTGTGTTTGCACATGTGGTGGAGTGAAACCTCGAAGAAAGTCCTCATTATCTTCAGCATTAACTATGGGACCTTTTCCTTTTTCCATTACCCTGTTCAACATCTGGGCCATTTGAGCCATCATGTTCTTTTGAGCTTCCAACATTTGGTCTCTCATTTCTTGTTGGAGCTTTGCCAATTGCTCTTACATCTGGTCTTGCATATCTCTCTAGAATTGTTCAAGTCTTTGATTCATTTTCTTTGTCTTGGCACGTGTACCGTATTGATGTTCAGTTTCCAGATTTTCCTCCTCTCTCTATCTCTCTTTCTGTGATAATTTCAACTAATTAGGCTCTCTCTATGGACTTAAATGCATATGATGTGATGTAATGCAAATGCATGAAATGCAATGCAAAGGAATGAAATGCAAAAAGAGATGTTGATTCTGAATTTAATTCCATTAGAAAAAATTTACTAGAAAATAAATTTCTTTACACAAAACGGAATACATATGCAGCTTTGTCCTCATATTCCTAGTAAAAACATCAATCCCCTTCTTCGCAAAGGTCAAATCTTACAAACTTCTAATAGATGCCTCCTCTAGCTCTTTTTGCTTGATCTGGGCCGCGACTCATTACTTATTTATCCTCACAATGCTTGTTAGCCTCTTCAAAAAGGTCGAGACGTGGTGATTCTCGAATAGTCTTTGTCAGTTTGAATCCTTGGGCAATAAAATTTGTATTCCTTCACGGACTATCAGTCTTCTCTCGTTGTGTTTACTTGGACCATATTCGAATGACCGTATTATAATCCACTTTATCAAGAAATCCATTTTCTCATGACAAACTCTTTTATTTAGCAATCGAATTTGAATCAACACCTCTTTTCTATGATGTGAATGCAATGCAATCAAAACAAAAGAGAACACGTTAGCACAAGGGAAATAAATAACGAAATAGAGTACCTATCTGAGTTACCACTAGGCATAGTTCTACCTAGGATAAGCCCTTAGGTTTTCTACATGTGGTTTAGCTCTAAAGGGTAGATACCTGAAACAGCAGATTCCTCAATCCTCACCCATTATAGGCTCATATAGATCGAGTTCAGTTCAGGGGAATATGTTTCCCTATGGCCATGTGGAGGTGAAAACCTCACGAAGACATAGGTACGGATGTATCTCGGAAGCAGTCCACTAGCCCATGCGGAGGTGAAAACCTCACGAAGGCATAGTTTCTTACTCCCACTTAAAAGCTATGACCACAACGGTCGTGCAATATGATTGCTAGGGTTAGGTGTAGTTCTACCTAGGGTAAGCTCTTAGGGCTTTCTACATGCGATTTGGCTTTAAAGTTGAGGTACCTGAACCAGCAGATTCTCGATCCTCACCCATTATAGGCTCATACGGACCAAGTTCAGTTCAAAGGAATACATTTCCCTATGGCTGCATAGAGATGAAAATCTCACGAAGACATAGGTATAGATGTATCCCGAAAGCGATTCACTATCCTGCACGGAGGTAAAAACCTCACGAAGGAGTAGCTTCTCACTCCCACTTAAAAGGGTGTGACTACAACGGTCATGCAATGCAATGCAAAGATATTTTAAAAAATTAGAACCACATGCAATAAAAAGGATCATAATTTTTTTTTCAAATAAATTTGGACAAAAGGACAGGAAATAATCAATTTTACGGTTTGACTCTCTTATTGTCCCCAGCGGAGTCGCTAAGCTGTCGAAACCATTTTTAAAGTTTTTGTAAAAATGGGGATTGACTTTAAAAAAACAAAAACAGGAGTCGCCACCAATCTCTTTTGACTTAGGTGTGATTGGATCACCTTAGAAAATATTTTATTTTAAAACATTAATTTTGGTCCACGAAGTACAAGAAAACGGGTTCGAGAGTCGGTTACGTATGAGGAAGGGTTAGCACCCTCATAATGCCCAAAATTGGTACCTAATTGATAAAATCATGTCCTAATGTTGAAATTTTGAAAAATTTAAAATATGACCCTTTTATTTGAAAGAAAACCAAAACTTACCTATCTCAAAGAAATAAAATGTTATACCCAATAAGTTAGGATGTAACATCTCATGACTTTGAAGTTAGGCTCGCTTTTATTTGTAGAAAATTCTTACCTCGAAACACAAAACATCATATCCAGTAAGTTAGGATACAACATTTTGAATTCTCGAAAATAAGTTTTGATTTTATAAGTTAAAAAAAATACTTGATACCTTAAGTTTCACGAGAATAATTAAAACCCAATAAGTTAGGGTATAATCTCTCGAAGTCCCTAAATATCATATATCACTGTTTTTTAATATTTGAATAAAATGCATTAACTCAAAATGTGTTTTTATAAAAAGGGTTTGAGTAAGACATTGCATGAATACATTACAACATACATACCAAATAGCAATTTATCATAACTACAAATCATATTAACAATTACTACTAATGGATAATTAAAGAATAATACGAAATAATAAGTGATACAAACAATAGAATAATTATAATAAAGCGTAATATAAAATGATAGATGAATAAAATAAAAGGGATAAATAAATATAATATATAAAGTAGTAAATAACAAATAAATATAAATCTTTACATGCATAACAACATAGAATGAATTATTATAAATATTTTAAATTAAGAAATATATGGCTTTAAATAAAAATGATGTGGAATAATAAAATATGAATTATATAAAAAATGAATTAACATGCAAAATGATGTGGAGAAATAAAAATAATATATATTCATAAATAATAAGTAAAATATATTGTTAAATAAATAAATAATATATAACCTCAAATAAAAGTATATTTATAACATAATAATCTAATAAATATATCATTCATATAACATATTTAAAGTCACAAGCGACTTACCCGGAATCCATGCACATGTCCACACGGAAAATCACTAACAAAATAGTTAACTATAACATATTAAGCAATGCCAACTAATAAAGTGTGTAAGAGTTTTACACACCTGTTTAACCGAAGATCTAAGGAGAAAACCCAAATCTATACGATATCACAAAATCCAAACGTATTCCCAGATTGCCTACATTCGCCACTATAGGTTAGTATCCAAAAGCCTTATTCGCTAACTCTAATAATCCCAAGGACTAATCGCGCCCATAACCAAAATATGGCCCTAGGTCGAATCTTTATTATCACTTACCAAAGCAAATTGAAATCCCGGAAGCCTCTATTTTCCTTTGCCGATTAGCCCCTAAAACCATAGTGCACATTCGGTTATACATAGATACCAAAAATGGCCTTTGGCCGAATATGTCTAACCACTTACCAATCTTACCGAAATCCCGAAATTGTCACTTGACTTTGTCGAGATCCCTACCAAAACATTTGTTAGAATCAGCTTGCACACTTATATCCATAATCAATGCCCTTGGCCGAATAGTATATATGCCTTACCTTGAAGAATCAAATCCCGATAGGCTCCTTCAATGCACCTTAACGTTAACTACACACAAGAGAGCACATCACTTATTGTCTTAAGAAGACATTCGGCCAACCTTACCAAGGCTTAGCCTCATGCTTTCGGCACACTTAAGGAAGATAAGTCAAAACCGTTTGTTAAGGGAGAGTTTACTTACCAAGAGATTCGGCTATGGCTCCCAAGTGTTGATGAAGATTATTCGGCTGACACAAGATGAAAGATGGAGTTTTGAGTAGAAAAGGGGTGATAGGTTCGGCCAAGTAGAACAAAAGAAGAGAGGAATTTGAAGAACTTTTAGGCAAAGAGAACTAGGGAGAATTCGGCCAACACAAATTGAGAAGAAAAGAAAACAAGTTTCGGCACCCCCTCACTATACTCAAAACTGAATATGGAAGTCCCTAGGAGTCCTACATTCGGCCAACACTCACCCTTGGGTGATAATTTTTATCATTTGAAACAATATCTATCTTCTATCCTATCTCCTAATTACCTCTTCAAATAAATAAAATAAATAGAATAAATATCATCATTCAACTCTTCCAGATGAAATTACTAAGCTTATCCTCATCCATCGAGAGTCCATGAGCAGTCCACTAGCTCTCTCCCTTCACGCCAGCATGCAAAAAGAAACGACATACATTGCTTCCAACGTGACTCGAACTTGAGTCCTTTCTTTCCTGCTTGGGACGACATTCACCAAGGCCCTAAGAGGTGGCCCCAAGCCACCTTACCAATCCGACTTTCATGTCCACCAACTCCCACAAAATCTTTTAAAACCTCCTTAACTTAGCCCCTTCCTTTTAAACGCCAAAAAGCCCAAAAATAAAACACACCCCCTTGTGACCACCATGATTCGAACCTCCTCTCCCCTTGCACTCCCTTGACGCAAGCCTCCAAGCCCCTAAGGTAGCATCCCAAGCCATCCTGCCAATCGGTTTATTATGTCCAACTTCTCCCAAAATTTTCTCTTAACCCCTATCTCATCTCGCTCCCTCCTCTTAAGCACTAAAAAGAAATTTTTAGCCCTAAGTCAGACCTAGCCCGGGGTTATGACTAGACCCTAGAATATGTCAAGCAATCAAGCATATATATTTCTTCAAGCACACACATGGGAAAAATAATTAAATTGCAAACAACCCTTAATTCAGGATGTTACAGGCTGAACATCAGGGTTACGAGCTTCCTGAGTCGTATCAGTCCGTCCAGGGCAATTCTTATACTCGATGATCCTTGGAACCACATTTATAGCATGCACCAATTTTCCTCCAACATTCTCCGTGTCGCCTTCCCACACAAGCACATTCTCGACTCGATTGGTAGTCACAGTACTCTAGCTTGAGTTGGCTCGTCATTTCGTGGCCTCTTTTGAAACCTTTTAGAAGAACCCGAGTACTTAAAATCCTCTTGCCTCGACTTTTCCCTTTACGGCATTCTCAATTCTTAGCCTCTTCGCTATCTTAGCTTCTGTGACAAGCGAGGTAAAAGTCCGTACTTGTTGTAGGGTTATCGCACTCAAAATCATCATTCACCCATCCTCAAAGCGCACACATACTTTCATGATCGCCGGCACTATTGTGCAAGCATAACGGCTCAAGCGAAGAAATTTTGCCTCGTAAGTCGCCACCGCCTTACTTCCTTGAACCAAATTCAGAATTCCTTCCTCCGGCATCTACATAACTTGTCCCAATGTACTTCCCTTGAAAGCGACTTTAAAGAAATCCCAAGTAACCAATGTAGCCATGGTGCCTTCTCGACAAGAAGTCACCATTGATACGCCTCGTCTCTTAGCAAGGACATGGCTCCTCTCGGTTCGCCGACGGTGCACTCCAGATCATCCATAATTCGTTCTACAGCCTCAAGCCAATATTTTGCCACATTCGGAGCTACACCGGAGACACCTCTAAAAACTTCTGCACCACTAGACTTGAGTCGTTCCGATATTGATTCACGAGCCATCGCCCGCTTCTAGCCCCACCACTCTTTCTAAGACTCGTAACATTGCTTGAGTCAAAGCATTATCCTCATTCGCATGATCATGAGATCCGCCTCGCCCCGAATGACGCAGTGCATCCATTTTGGCATATGACCCCGGCTCAGACGCAAAGACTCGCCCTCTACCACGACCATGTTCATCAAGGCCCACAACCACGCCCTCTAGTGCTCATAATGACTAATTCGATTTTAATCGATTACAAGTTTTATGAATCGAATACTATTTCAATGTTTATTAATGATATTTTATGAGATATAAGAGATAGGGTTGTTTTCGCAATCACATCCTATAGTCTCATTCTCTATCATTTTCAACACCTAAAACTAGAAGTTCTAGAGTGTTCCTAAGATCTTATCACAATAATAAAAATTTAATAAACAAATACTTACTTGACTTGGTGCCGGATGCTCGTGGTGCCATACTACTTTTAAAACCTAAAATCTAGAAATTTAAGTAGTTTTTAAACAAAAATCATTGTTGAACCCAAACCACGCCCGAGTTTTGAAACCGAGCTCGATACCATAAATGTAACACCCCAAACCCTACTTATGCATTAAGCCCGATTTTGGCATGCCACACAATTTGAACGTGCATTCAAATCATCAACGATGTAGGAAATCAAATCTTCAAAACGATTAAGAGAATGACTTTATCAAAAATCGAGGTTTATTTGAAATCCATGATTAAGAATACAAGAGTTTATTATTTGATTTACTGAGTAGTAGTTGATTAAAATTTTAAATTTATTTAGTCGAAATATTTCATTGAAGAGTTTTAAAAGAATTTCCTAAGTTTCAAATGATATTTAAGAAAAACCTTTATTTTATGCGAGAGTTTTAGAAAACATTTATGAAAACTAAATCACCTAATTTAGGAAAACTAAAACATAATAAAATCCATCCGCATAATAAAATCCATGAAAATAATTAAAGAGGCCTTATTACATCGCAATTAAAATAGTACTTAAATGAAAATAATTAAAGAAGTTTTAAAGTTATATAAACCACTATTTGTAGTATGGCCTCCACACGAAGTCATCTCTGACTCAAGTCTCCATTAATTATTATTACCTGAGAAGGGTAAGAAAATGGGGTGAGTTACTTAGAACTCAATGTGTAACCCACTTACCGCTTTCATTGGGCCAAACCATATAAACATATAATTGGGCTTGATCCCATTTTGCAAATGTTCAATATATATAAATCAAGTATAAAAAAAATAATGCATGTGATATGAAATTCCCAACCAAGCCTAATTTCCATCCGCTATACACCACCGTAGCAACCATCACACCTGGGGATCAAGTCAACCCACCCCGCCAACACACCAATAGCGGGCTTTAAGCCAATTATAATATTTGTGGCAACAGCCATTTATAATATTTGTGGCAACAGTTATTTATAAGATTTGTGGCAACAGCCATTTATAATATTTGTGGTAGAACCACCGATCTAGATTTTGGGCAATGTGCCATTGTGACAGAGTCACCGATCCGATTTTTGTAATGAGCCTTTCTTCTCTTCATCAATTATCCCAACCCATGCAAATATGTATATATATATATATATATATAAATATATATAAGGCATAACAAAATATTCGTAAGGTAATTTTAACAAAAACCCATATTACAATTTATAAATTTGGCCCATTAGTCAAAATAGCAATTTGGCCCATTTAACGATCTAGCAACTTGGCCCATTTCATCTCATATCACATTTAGCTCATATATTAATATCACTTTTGGCCTATAAAGCAACGTATTTCAATTTGGCCCATAAAGCAACATATTTCAATTTGGCCCATAAAACAACATATTTCAATTTGGCCCACAAAACAACATATTTCAATTTGGCCCATAAAACAACATATTTCAATTTGGCCCATAAAAGGGTATTTTCGTAATTCGGTCCATAGAGACATTTCGTAATTCAGCCCATTTAACACATGAGGCCTTTTCACAATTTCCACACTTGGCCAACTTGTCAAAATAATAACATAGCCCAAAATATCACTTTCTTTAACAAAATAGCCCATTAAGGGCAAATCCGTAATTTTTTCCACAACCTCAATTTCTTGTTTCACGATTCACATAAAAAGTGTTAATATAACGTATTTTCAAATTTTACCAGATTTACGATTATTATTTTAATGCTTACGATATAGATAAGTGTGAAGTTACACACCGATTACGGTGAGAACTATACTTTCCGGCTCGTCGATATCTAAACACGCATCACGATGGATTAGAATACTAATATTTAATATAAAACTATTCTAATGATTAACGATCTAGATCCTTACCCTCGAAATCTTGAATGATAACTATTTACGATTTCTCTCCGATCAATGGTTCAGAACCACGAACAAACAATGGCTCTGAGTACGACGACTTCAAATAATTGATTTTCACGGATGAGGTCCACAACCCTTGGAAAATCTTGGATTGCCAAACAACCCTTCGCTTGAATCTAGAGGAATAGCGAATCCACCCTCTTCCGAACACTATTCACAACCCTTTTTGAACATATCTTGTTTTCCTCCATTGACAAATAAATGTTAGTCAAACTAATATTCCCTTATCACCACCAATTGATTTTAAGAGCGAAATCGCTTACCACGAGATTCTTTCGCTCAAAAGGTGAAAGTCGATTGATAGAGTCCCTATGATAGAATCGATTAATCAATACAATCTTATTAAAATAGAAAGATAAAATAAAATCCTTTTCAAATGATCCCTTACGTTGATCGATGAAATCTTTTTTTCCACCGATCTATAATAGCTATGATCAACTAAAGATGTAGAAAAGAAATCGGCACTCCACTATATCACTACAAAGAAAGAAGGATTTGATTGGAGGAGAAAAGATTAAAAATTAAAAGAAAGATTCGCTATGCTAAAACAAGGAGAGAAAATAATGATTCGACTATGGAGGTAGTCTAACATTCACCAAGGGAGAAAAAATGTTGAAAGTATGGTTGAAAAGAAAATTAAATGATGAAAGAAAGAGAATGAGGATGAGAGGTTTATGATTTAATTTTCAAAATAAAAGAAAAGCAAAGGAGAGAGTTTGAAACAAAGGTGCATTCGGTCAAGGAGAGGAGAAAGAGATGATGTTTGTGTTTTATGTTTTAGGCACTTGATGAGAACACAAAATGGGATACTTGAGTGATTTAGCAAAATGACCAAATGGTCAAAAAGAAATGACTAAATGAAACCCAACAAAGTTGTTTCCTCCAAGCTCAAGACACATTTGGCTATGGGAGAAAGAAAAAGAGAGGAAAGATGTTTTGGAAGAGCAAAAAAAAAAAAAAAATAAAATAAAAATTTTGACCAAAAGAAATCCTAACAAGCTACCATCCTAACCCCATACTAACCACCAAAATTTAGCTCCCCCCATAGTCCATGAAACCGTCCAAATACATAGACACTAAACCAAAGTTTTTCCATCAAGAACTTTCCAAGACAATCACCATACATTAAACCTTGTGTTTCCCCATTACCTTAAATCATGAGATTCTTTTCCTTAAATTTTACTTACCTTTTTCCTTTGGTCTTCTTGCCATAAAATGATATCTAACTCATCCTAATCCTTGTCCATGACCGACACATTAGAAGAGGAAACAAAATAAAAACAAAACTCAAATGCACAACCAAGGATTCGAACCTCTTCCCTCAAGCAAACATACATGGCGCCATATCCCCTTTACCACTTGCACATATTATGCTAGTTTTTGACACTTAAATTTACTTAAACCTCAAGGTCACTTGATCCACTTCAATAAAGTATTCATTACTAAAATTTATTCTAATTTTGAATAATTCCCAATTCTTCTCAATACTATATTAAACATGCAAAATTTTAATTATACACAAGCTAAGCTGTAATATCCTGGATGTAGGGGTTATGCATTTTAACTTAAATGTATGTAGTGGCATGCTTGTGTATGATTTGTATGTGTTTTAGGGGCTTCGAGAACCTTGGGATGTAGGTGGAAGCCTTAGAAAAATATTTGATTTTAAGCCTAAAAAGGAACTAAGGGAGCTAGGCCTTAAGAAGTTTAGTGTGTGGCTTAGGACACGTGAATCGAAATGGTAAAGTGGCAAGGAGGTGCCACTTAGAGCACAGGAGAGTGACGCCACAGGGAGTGTGAAGGGGCCTAGGTTCGAGTAACGCAGGTGGTGTTTGGAGCTTTTATTTTTCGACAAGGAGGTGAAGTGGTGGACGACATAAGGACTCTAAATGGATGAAATGTAGATTGGATCAAACAGCTCAAATATTCGGCTAAGTAGGAGGAAAAAAAGGGATTTGGATGAGAGAGGAAGAGTTGGACGGCAAAAGGGACTTTGGAGGGGGCATATTCGATCATGCATAGGGGAGCTAAGTACCAAAATTGCTTAAGGGGTTTTAGGTGCATTTTGGCTCTCTTTTCTTCTATTTTCTTCTTCTCTTTACTCCTCTTTAGACCGAACCCATCTCCCTCCCTTTCATTCTCTTTTAATTTGCTTAGGCCAAAACTTCATCCATTCTCCTTTGTCGAAATCAATCCCATTCCATCTTCTTCCATCTCTTTCATCTTGAAAAGCTGAAACCCCTTTGTGTTCTCTTCTATTCCTTCAAAGTGGTTGGCCGAATATCCTTGGCCTTATTTCTCTTCTCACATGCTCTAAACACCATACTCAGTGTTGAATCTATCTCCAGTTCTTTCATTTGAGTTAACCGAATCTTCTGCCGAAATCCCTAACATCACTTAAGGGTGCCAAACGTTGGTGCTTGGTAGCCGAATACTGTAGATTTTTGGGATTTGGCTAAGCGATCTAGTGCTTGGCCGATTGCAAAGGAGGTGCGTCACGTAGCTTCAGGATTTGGTTGGGAACCAAATCGACATTAAGGAAGGGGGAAGGCAAACGTCTCGGGATCTCGTTAGTTTTGTGTAGTTTCAGGATTTCGCTTAGATCTACGAATAGTCAGGTGTGTAACGCTTACACACTTTGTTAGTATGATATGTTTATTGTGTTACTGTGATAGCCATTAAAACGGGTGGTTTTGCCTTGTGGGCATGAGTGTGGACTCTGGGTAAGTCCCTATGCTATCATGTCATTGTTTAGTGCTTATAGGCATTGATATGGAAATATATGTAATTTCGTTATGACTTTGGGGTAAGGCGCATTGTATGATATCTGAATAATATGTATGTTGCATGGGCATATGGGTGATAGTGATTAAGGGGAAGTGTTCCTTGGTTTTACCACATTTTCCAAAGACTTATGTCACATATTATGAATCCGGTGACTCATCACATTATCTCGTGGCTATGCCACGATTATAAGGGCGATGTACTGCTGATCGCAATGATCGCCTTCGAGGTGTGTAGCGGATGGAGGGTCGATTTAGTAATCCCCACGGTGTGATTAGGTGTACGAGTGGTGTGTGAGGTTGGAAATCTAGGTGGGTTTGGGTTGCATCATAGCTTATATCTGCTTATATGTGATTTAATATGCCTTAATCGATTGGGAATCTGTGTTGGTTGTTACACACCGAGTTCATTGACTCACCCTTCCCGGGCTAACATTTTACTGGTGATACTCGATGAAATGGACCAGTTGGTGGACTTAGTGGTGGCCATGCTCATTTCGAGATTTTCGGTTTTCTTATGATTTAACTTATCACGTTTTCTTATTATGTTTTCAAGATTTATTTTGGGTTTTTGTTTTGTTGTAATAAGGCCATTACTATTTAACTGTTTAATGCATGCATTTTAATTTTTATTCTGATACGATCAACATTAAACAAATGGTTAAACAATTTTTCGTAAAACAACCTCAAATGTTTTGACACCTAAACACCTACGATTTTCAACTTAATGATAAGCTCTAAAATTCGGCATTTCTTTTAACTTGTAATTTTTGAAATATGAAGATAACATTTTTCTACAAACTTCAATAACAACACGGTTTTCAACTTGATCATAACACAAATCTATTTTCTTCAAAACCACCAATTTTTCCAAGATGACAAAATGAGATTTAGCTACGTTTTACTCAAGGAGCATGCCAGATCTGGTCAGGGCTCGTGGGCCGGGTTTGGGGTGTTTCATAAGCACCAAAAACATGCATCATATCGATACTCAGGTTATTAGGATGTTACAATATTAAAATATTTTTCTAACTTATATTTTTGGTCCCGAAACCACTGTTCCGGCTGGGGTCTAAACTGGGTTGTTACAACTCTCCCCTTAGGAATTTTTGTCCTCGAAAATCTTTCCAGAAAGTAGATTAAGGATTTTCTTCCACACAATACATTTCAAATTCACACATACCTTTGGATTTCAAATCTCTTTAATCTCACAACCGAAATTCTAATCTAACTTTCACTGTACATCATCTCTAGCTGAGACTGCTTATAATTGTATTAAATTGTTTTCATTTTCTACTCACTTTCTCTAACAATATTAATTCTGTGGATCATTTTTTACAAAGCTCAATCCTGAAATACCGAAGTTAAGTAAATGTCACATACGATACCTCATACAATGTCACTTTTATACTCACTTGATAGTTTATCAAATAGCAATAGTCTTTTTTTTTTAGTTGCTTTAAAACTCTAAAACACAGTTACAAATAAATATTTCGAGAATTTGTTTTGCGTTTCCCGATTTCAATATAATTTCATACTCACAGATTACTGTAATCTCTCTTAGAATTACCATATGAGTTTCAGATCTCAATCCAAAACAATGGTATCTGACACCGTAGACAAACTTACTAACACAGGAATAGATAACTCAACTGTTTTATCAAAAGAGAAAATCTATACGTACAGAGAGATTTCTTCAGACAGTTAAATCATATTTCAGATAACTCTATCTTTTTCAATGATAAAGATAATCCCGATACAAAATTCATCAACCCTCCATTTCTATAATCAACAAAGTTAGAAATATCACATTTCACACTCATCATCGATATCATATCTCGACTATTGTGCATCTTGTCATTCCCATATGAACAAATAAACTACCACTGAGAGTTTCTTGTATCAGTTGTCGTATATTCATAGAGCTTTTCAGTATACACACACTATCTCAAAATAACTAATAATCATTGATACCATATCTGAGGTTTTGAATCAGAAATTAATTTATGCTGAACCCCCTTTTTTTTTAACTTGTAATTCGCTGTTACACTTCTGAATTTCACAACTTCACTAAATAAACATTTATTTAGCCTCTAATTCAGCTAACAACTATTTATTACCTAATAAGATCAATCACGTATTCATCACTCATAAAGCACACAAGAGTTTCTCATTCGGTACATCCGGAATTATAATTGTTTTCCTCGGATAATAATTACTTACAGACTCAAAAGTTTTTCGACGATTGGAGCTAACCTTGCTGTGCCAAGTTCAGATCTTTCTCTGACATTAAACATTTTAAACTCTTGTAGTCATCAAATATGTCACATAACTCTTTTTATACAGCTTTAACTGTTTAGAATCACAAGATATCTCTGCACATTCTTGTATTAGAACACATTTCAAACCATTCAATAATATATGACTGAAAATCATAAACTCTTTATTCAACTTAGGCAGAACCAGAACTAACATTTTGGTTGATAATGTCTTCGTGCAAAAGAAAGCTTCAACAATCGAACTAACTTTAATTTACCACAACATTTCTCAGATGGAATCGTTCCGATAGATATAATTCTGTATCAAGTCTTCAAGAATACAAATTCAACTTCCAGACTATCCTTCAATTCATACATGTACATTCAAAGTTTATTTCCAATTCGTAGATAGATTCAAACACATATAACCCAATTAACTTTTCAATTAAATAATTTAGATCATACTAACTATTGAATCGGTCTTTTCGAAAAAAATCTTTCTTCTCATTAGAAGGAATAACCCCAGACATATCATTATACAGATTGATCTTCTATCATTTTCACTTTTATCAATGTCGAACCTTCACGAGAACTAGAAAAGAGTTTATAAAGAAGTTGTCTCATTTATTAATCATCGAGACTCTAAATTATACTGAAATCACCTTAACCAAATAGAAACCATTGGGCCTTACTAAGAACGATGTTTCAACCTTATAATAAATATTATCCCGGCTGTTAATGAAGCATTTGAACACAGGAAAGAAAATCAAATATGATTTAAATATCCACCATTGCAGAAACACAACTTTTATAACTCTAAGGATGGTACCATTATACTCTCACATTTCAAGCCAGAAATTATAATCATAATAGATATAGTCATCTCTGTCAAATAGAGATCTCTTGCAGATAATAACATGGAATCATAGAAAACTGGAATAGCGTAATTTCAACATTTGGAGCTATACAAGATATCTAAAAATTACAACCCATATAGAATGATATCAATTTTGATATATCCCAGATAATGTCCAAAAAGAACATTGTCACTCATAAATCACCGAATCCATAGTAATGTATAATATTCTTCACGATATTCGCGTAACAATAACCAAAGAGAAATAGAATATTAGCCTCATACAGATTTTACCGTCGACTTTCATATCCATACAATGGAATAAATTTTCAGAGAAAGATATAACAATGTCGAACATAACCCAAACAGATCAACCATGCTTTCGTCTATCAGTAGGTTTGGCCAACGTTCTCATATGATAAGAATTTTATCTTAACATAATCAACTACATATAGCTCTGAAAGTAAATAAACACATTGTATAATCAGAAGTGATCGTCATAATTAACTCAACCACAACCACCGTACTCAACCATCAATACAATTCAAACGTTAATCCACTATCTAATTCTGTCATAAAAAATTTTCACATCATCCCATCAATAACAGAAATCAATCCAGAGAAGCTTCCAGTTAATACTTTCTTTAGATAACATACCTGAATAGGTCACATTTAATCGGTGTTAACTTCTTCTGTAATAGTGACTTTACATAATCTGAATAGTTTTCAGAACTATCCAATATCTCTTTTAATATTGTTTTCATTTGCTGATTCAATCTATTTTCTGACTGCTTTATTAATCTCTAAACACAAACTTCTATAACTCTACACTCGTGAGCATATTTAACCCAAATCTTACAGATTTCATTATAACATTTCACTGATAATGGGGGTGAGGGTAGTAAAGCCTTAAATTTAACTTACACATAAATGCACATAACACATACTATCGCAAATAGCCAGTTCATTACTAATTTCACATTCTCAAATCATTTAATAAACTTTTGCTTTTAATCACTTTTGCTCTTAACATATTGTTCATATGCCAACTCAAATCACTAAATCACAATCAAAGAATTTCAGATAGCAATCATAACTCAAATATCATATCTCATATGCTCATATAATTACAACATTTATCAATAACAACATGTCATACAATTTGATCCTTACCTTTATGAGTTTCAACTCATAATCAACACATTTCCACTCAAACATTTAAGTATTTACTTCTGTACTATCAGAATTAGCTTGGTTGGAAAACATATCTGTCTCATCAAAACAATTTTCGTCAGAGTCGAGAGATATCAGACTATCGCAGGTTATATATGGCATGTATAGCTAGAATCACATTAGCTAGTCCTGAACCGACTAAAACATAGCTCTGATACTAATAAAATGTAACACCCCTAACCCATATCCGTCATCGACTAAGGTTAAGAGGCATCACTGGACATATCGGAACATAACATAAACATTTCACTAACATCAAACATTCACAAGCATTCTATAGTGAAATATATACATAGAGTTCATTTAGAAAGTCTACGAGACCTTAAACATGCATAGGGAAAGGGTCGGGACTAAATCGAGCACATACAAATTTTTTCGAAACTTAAGCATTTTTCAAAGTTACAGAGGTCACACGCCCGCGTGGTTAGGCCGTGTGCCTCACATGGCATTAGACACACCTGTGTCTGAACCGTGGTGAAACAGGCATACAACTGACTTGTCCACATGGCCACAAGACACGCCCGTGTGTCCAGCCCGTGTGGCTTCCTGACTTGCTTCAATTGCAACCTTAAGAGACATGGTTGAGACACACGGTCATGTGCTCAACTGTAGGCAAATATAGGCCATTTGTAAGGCCAATTTGCCACCCAAAATTAAGGTCATACTTACAAGCCTCAAACAAGCATCAATTCATGTCCATATACAAATTGAACTCAACCATACCAATTCAAAGTACCAACTTCAAATAAAAAACATGTAATTCATACATCATATTAATCCATTTCAATTCCTAGTATTTCTCATTATATCTATTTTCTCAAATCAACCATTAACCTTACCAAAACTAACCATTTCTTTTAGCCATTCATGCCTTTCAAAACATACCCAATTTCCACTACCACATTCATAACCAACCATCTCAAATGACCAAATACATTTCAACCATAATATCAATTACCATAGTCTATACATATAACTACATATATATAACACATTTTATAATCATTCATTGAACCAAAGATTTGACCTTTTTAAACCGAACTACAAGTAAACATTAAATAGGCATATGTATTCTTATCTCATATGTCCAACAATTTAAATAAACAACCTTCCGGTTATCAAATTTAACTCAATAAATCATAACATTTCCATCACTCCATCTATAAGCTAAACATGTAATCTCATATCTTAACATCAAAATAATATATCATTTATAGTTATTCAAATGACCCTTTTACCAAACCATATTATACCACTTTTCATGCTTCCAAAAAAATGAGTTAATAAATAAATCGAATATACACCCTACTTACCACTCCTCATTGCTAAATCATATAACCAACATCACAACATAGTTACCACAAAACATACCTTTCAATTAAGATTATAACATGACCAAATATAACTACCAACATTTGCATCATAAACAAGCCATTTTCGCATGGCTATATACTTATCCAAATTTCAAAACCAAATATATCAAAACTAGCCTATACATGCCTCATAATCAAATCTCAAAGCATTTATTTACCGAAACGAATACTGGATAGTGTGATGAAATCTCCCACGAATTCAAACCCGAACAAGTCTCTGAAACTCTATAAACATAGGAAAAACACACAGAGTAAGCTTTGAAGGCTTAGTGAGCTCGTATCTTAATAAACTTAACATAACAAATAATTTCAATTCAATGTCTTAAGAATAATAGACTATCATACACAACTTTTTAAAATATATAACATGTTCTCATATCAAATTATCATCATTCAATATTATATCCTTATAGCCAAATGAGCACATTATGGGAAATAACACATTCAATCATATATCTTTCTCATATAATTCTCATATCATCATTTATACTCAAATTCACCTTTCATTCATATAGTATCTGATAAATTTCACATATGCAACTTTATAAATCACATCTTATATATTTGTTCATATTTCCTTTGCACATATTCACATTTCATTTCTATATACATAACATAAACATTCTTTGCACATATACTTACCTTTCATTTCCAAACATTGTATACTTTTCAATGTACCTGAATCAAAATGTCATTCATTTAATCACTTACTTCTCAGAATGCCCTTTGAACCGTTCGAAATTAATAAGGATACTCGGATAGCTCGAAAAGCTCGTACAATGCCAACGTCCCAGACGTGGTCTTACATGTAATCAAATATCGATGCCACTGTCCCAGACAGGGTCTTACACGAATCAAATATGATGCCAATGTCCCAGACATGGTCTTACACGTAAACACAAGTCGATGCCAACATCCCAGACGTGGTCTTACACGAAAACACATATCGAAATATTATGTCATGACATATGTGTCCTAACTATTCCTATGGTTCGTACGGGGCTTTCAGATGTCATCACATTGTCCATGCTTTCTCGTATTCATATATTCTGCTTCTCAAATAATTTAATATCATAATAACATATATAACTTATTCAAAAACATATGTATTTACATTACCATTCGGCATTAAATTCAATCACACAAATAATATGCATTTATAACATGATTTCGTAACGTCTATTAAAATACGAACTTACCTCGTTTGTAGTAATGACAAATCAAGTCGACTAATATGATATTTTGACTTTCCCATGATATAGATCCGAATTCCACTTTTGCCAATCTAATTAATATCAAAATTAACTTACTTAGTCAACATTTCATTCAATTTCATCCAAGAACACATTATTTGGGCATTTTGCATTTTAGCCCCAAACATTTCACATTTTCACAATTTAATCTCTATTTCAAAATAACACAAAATACATAAAATCTCATCAAACCCATGTTAGGCCGAATTTACCTTAAGTCCCTAGCAGCCCGTTAATTTTATTTATTTCACATTTTGATCCTTTAATTTAAAAATTGCTCAATTTAGTCCTTAATACATATTTTTATCAAAAATCACTTAATTAAACATAATAATCTATCAACAAAAAATTATGTTTCATCATCAAACCACAAAAACATCAAGCTATCATCAATGTAAAATCTCAAATTCTTCATTAAATCCAAAAATTAAGGCATGGGTTTACTAGTATTCGAAGCAACGATCTCAAAAACTTAAAAATTATCAAAAACCGAACAAAATCCATACCTTAATTTGAGTTTCAAAGAGCTGAACCTTAAAAACCTTCAAATGTTTTCTTACCTTAAAAACCTTCAAATGTTTTCTTTCTTTCTTCCATTCGCCAAAAAAAAATGATAATGCATGCCTTTTTAATGTTTTGTTTTATTTATTAATAATTTAACACATAATTTTCCATTATACCATTATGAAATAATATAAAAAACTATATATTAAAAGTCTAATGCCGTCCACTCAATTTTATAATGACAAATTTTCATTTTAAGGACTTCACAATTAATAGACCATAGCAATTTAGTGCTTTAACAATTAGATTGCCACTTTTGCATTTTACGCGATTAAGTCTTTTTTAGAAATCGATACTCAAACGATGAGATTTTCATAAGAAAATTTCACACATCAATTCATATACTTTAAGCACAGAAAATAATATTAAAATATTTTTCTGACTCGGATTTGTGGTCCCGAAACCATTGTTCCACCTGGGGTCTAAACTGGGTTGTTACACATCTTTTCTCCAATATTTTTATGAAGGCTTGAAACAGAGATGAATATGGTAGACGCCCCCAGTGGAGGAACATTGGTCAATGTGACTTCCCAACAAGAAAGGGACTTGATATCCACGATCGCTGCAAATACTCAGCAATTTCAAGCTAATCCTGAGCCCCCTAGAAGGGTTCATCAATTAAGTAATTCGACCTTAGAAGATAAAGTTGATAGACTTACTAATATTGTGAATTCTCTTATTGCATAAAAAGCAAAACTAGTCCGATTATGCGTAATATGTGCTACACCTGAACATACAACTAATGCATGCCATAGTTTTTATGATGATACTATGGCTCATTAGGATGCTGTGGGAAACTTTCCTGGGCCACCACAAAGGCTATATGACCCCTACACTAATACCTACAACCCAGGATGGAGAGACCATCCCAACTTGAGTTATAGGGAAAACCTGCAATATAACTAGCCATACCAAAATCAGTTTCCACAACAAACACAATATTCAGGTACCTATCTAGAAACCAAGGTCAATAAATTAGCAGCTAATGTGCTTGATTTCCAACAGCAGATACAATGGCAAACTACTGATTTCCAACAGCAAATACTATGACAAACTCTTGATTTCCCAAAGGAAACAAAGGATTTTCAACATAAAATTGAGGCATCTATAAGAGAGTTGACCACAACAATTGAGAAAACGAACTCACAAGGGAAGTTGCCATCACAAACAGAACCTAATCCAAGGCAACATGCAAATGCAGTAACGGTGCGAAGTGGAAGAGAACTGGAACCAATTCCTAGCAAAAATCTTGGCCAAGATTCTACCCAAGAAAAGCAAGAGAATGATGAACAGGTCAGAACGAAACCTCTATTGCCTAAAATTCAACCTCTATTTCTAGGACGATTGAACCAATGTCGAAAGGTAAAGAGGACAAGGAGATCCTCGAAACATTCAGAAATGTCGAGATCAATATGCCACTGTTGGATGCAATCAAACAAATTCCACGATCGCCAAGTTCCTTAAAGAACTCTGCACTAACAAGCTGAAAGTTAACTTGTAACACCCCAAACACGACCCATGTGTTATGACCGGATCCGACATGTCACATGAGAAAAACATGTTAAATCCTTTTTATTTGTACTAAAATAGATATTATTTTGTTATAATCAAGAAAACAAGTTTGATTTGAAATATTTGATAAAGTACTATTATCCTCGAAAGTTGATAGATAAGTCGATAATCAACTAGAAATCTTATAAACCATGACTTTTGAAAACATCGCTTGATAATTCAAGAGAAAATTTCGAGTTAAAATATTTGTAAAAGTTTGTTTATGAAATTCATTTGTTAATCTATTTTAGAAAATCTTTATTTAAGTTTTAGAAAATTCCCATTTAAAACAATTTAAGCAAAATATAATTACGCCAAACATAAAGAAAAAATAAAATATTCCAAAGGACTTATTAAAACATAAAAACCCAATAAAAATAATAAAGTGAATGGAAATAGAAATCTAAAGTTCAATAAAAACCATTTCTGAAGTATGGCCTCCACCGAGTTATTCATGGCCCAAGTCCACATCACTGAACATTAGCTGAAGGGATTAGGGAAAAGGAGTGAGTTACAAGAACTCAGTGTATAATCCCCTCACCGATATCCACTAGTCCTGAACCCGTATAGCAACATCTTGGGCCTAATCCCATTTACAAGTAATAAATAAATGATATGAATGCAACCCATCCCATCCAGCCAATCTCTCCCCGACCAACCAATCTCTCCTGTAGGGATCAAGTCAACCCACCCTGCTAGTCTCTCCAATTTGCAGTCAAGCTGCCATTTATAATATTTGTGGCTGAGCCACCAGAATCATATACGGTAATATAATCGGCATACAGCCTTAATCACGATGGCACAAAGCCATATTTAAATTGACACATAGCCATTATCATAATTTGTGGCAGAGCCACTGGGCTACACTTTTTTCATCCATTTTTCCCATCCCATGCAATATGTAATGATGCAACATACATAAATTATCCGTATATAAATGACAACCAATAATCTATTGATCACTTTTAATGAATTGGCCCATTAAAGCAATTTAATAATTTGGCGCACAAGGCATTTTAGCAAAACGGCCCATAAGGGCACTTTCGGTAAATTGGCCTATAGGGGCATTTCGGTAAATCAGCCATAGGGACATTTCGGTAAATCTCATAGTTTTAACACCGATTTTGACAAATCTATCGGATCAATGTAATTTAAGCCAATTTCTCGGTTTATGCCATATTACGATTTTAATCATAAAAATAATAACGACCTATTACCAATATGATATCGAATCTTAAATCTACGGGATAACGGTGTGAGATTACACAACTGATTATAGTAAGTATTAAACTCTCTTGATCGTCGGCACCTATGACAACATAATACTCGATTAATCTAATGAACGAGATTTTTATTAATCTAAATCTAAACCAAGCGATCTATTGAAACGCTTACCCTCGATATCGTGAACGACCATGATTTGTCTATTCTCACCGAATGATGGTCCACAACCGGGTGGGAAATTTTGAACCCCCGAAACCGCTCTACGCTTGAACTTAGGAGTAGGAATCGTAAATCATGTAACATCCTAAAATTGGGCCTAGTAGGATTGGGCCCATTGGGCCTTGAGCACTGAAAGCATTTAAAAATTTTTGAATAATAAAAGAATGGCTTATTTCAAGTTGAACTGATTAGGAAGGTGATTTTGGAAAGTTACGGCGTTTCTAGGAAGTTCCGGGTTTAAGTTGTGCCTTAGTAAAATTTTGTGTTTAAGCCTATTAAGGAGAGATAGTAAGTGGCATCAAGGCTTATGGAAATAGGTGAGTAATGTGCTAGCATAAAATGAGCATATGGCAAGGAGGTTATGGCATCAAGTGGAGGACATGGAGAGAAGAGGTTCAAATCCCATCAAGTGCAAATTTTTGACTAAATTTTTTGTTTTCTTTCCCTAAGTGTCAGCCATGGGTGTATTTTTGGTAAGGTGAACTTTTTAATTTTGGCAAGGTGGCTAAGGAAATAAGGTAAGGAAAAATGGATGGAAAGGAGTAAAAGAAAAGGGATGGAATAGGGAACATGTTGGCATTTTTCGTGGGGGATGTTTTGGAAAGGTTTTATTTGGTCTATGTTCATCTTTTGGTAAAGATGATAATGGTTTGGAAAAAGAGAGAGGGTAGCCAAATTTTGATGGGAGCATTTTGGTAGTTTTGGTGTTTGTTAGGTCTAATTCCTTTTGGCATCCTTTGTGTTCATTCTTCCAACTTCTCTTCCCATTGCCGCAACTTCAAGACAATAGTGGACATTTTCTCTTTTCTTTCTTGTCTTGCCGAAAACACCTAGCCTTTGTGATCAATTATTTTTCACTCATCTTCTCTTGAAAACCGAAACTACCATCCTTCTTTGTTGTCTTGCTACTAGTGCCAAACCGTGTTCTTCATTTCGGTTCATCCCTATTATAAAGGTAAAGGTTCTTTCTTCTTATTCATGTTGTTTGTTCTTTCTTCTCTTGACTTGGCTAAGCGAAACTCTCATCCCTTGGCTAAGCCGAACCTAGCCACTTTTTGTTATTTCAAACTCCTCTTATTCTCTTTTGATGAAGGCCGAATCAAGCCATCCTTTGTTGCTACTTATCTTTCTCTTAGCCTTGGTTTCGAAAGTTGAATGGGACTCGTTGCAATAGCCAAGGTGCAAGGCCGAATTTTAGAATCTAGTAGGGAAGGATTGCGATTGTGGTAAGTGACTCTTGTGATTGAGTACTTTTGGGCTTTTGGAAACTTTAAGAAATCGAGGCTAACTTCGATCGATTTTATTTTTAGGGGCAACAAAGAGTGGTTCTTTAGGAATCCTAATCAAGGTGTGTAATCCGCACTTTCCGAATACATGTTGAAATGGTGTGTAATCTCACACTTCTCTGAAAATTTGCATGAAATGTTCGTGATTTGGTCGAAATACCAAAGAAAATAAAAATCAGATCTGTGATCACTCAAGGCGTGAGGTTCATAGTGGTAACCATATTTTTGCAATGAAACAGCTTTTGGTTAGTAAGAAGTGATGTGATTTCAAAAAAATCATGAAAAATAGAGAAAGGAATTTGAAAGTGAATAAGATATCAAATAAAATCTTATTGTATCTATTATGATATGAAAGAAATAGAAGAAAAAAGAATTTTCTTTTCGTGATATTCTAATTTTAGTGAGACTGTTCTTATTGACTTCGTGGTTCCCTAATCTATTTTGGAAAAATCATTCAAAATTGTAAAAAGTGAATTTTCAGTAGTGAGTCTATTTTCAATAGAAACAAGTAGGAGCAACATATGAAAACCGTACAGTGAGATATTTGAATTTTGGGTAAGAGAGGTCAGAATTGTTGGACAAAGAAACAAGGGAAACTTTAAGGAATAAACTCTGTACTAATTGGTTAAGCCAAAATTCGGAAAAAATGTAGTAAGAAGATATATGAGTCTAGTTTCAAGGAAAATTTACGGATTTAGATTTCAAGATTTCTAACTCAAGTTATTGTCAATTTAATTAGTACGACACAGTTGGACAGTTTAAGTTTTTTTATGCCTAAATTAGTAGTTAAGTCTGGATTGCGAAAATTACTGAATTGATATATTGCTTAATGGGCTGAATTGATATATTGCTTAATGGGCCGAATTGATATATTGCTTAATGGGATAAATTGATATATGGGCCAATTTGATACATTGTCTTAAAGCAAAGTGTTAATGGGACGAACTTTTGTCTGAATTAATTATTGTTGGTATATTTGTAAATATCATGATTTGCTATGTACGTTGCATTTACATAATTCTGCATGGGATTGGGATATTGATGATCGGAGGAAGTAATCTGGTGGCTCTGCCACATATTTTGGTGACTCTGTCACAATCTGTCCGGTGGCTATGCCACATATATTCTGTGATTCTAGTGGCTTGTCCACAATTAAATTTGTTATAGAAGGCAAAATGCCTGTGATTGGTGTGTTGGCGGGGTGGGTTGACTTGATCCCCACAGTGTGTTGGTTGGCACGGTGGTGTGTAGCGACTTGAATATTAGGTTGGGTTGGGATTGCATTACATTCATTTGATTCATTTGATATATTCTGTTTTGTAAATGGGCTTTGTCCTAAGATTATGCTTTATGGGCTTCGGCCCAAGTTCTTATAAATGGGCTTCGGCCCAAGTTATTGTTATATGGGGTCAGGCCCAAATTTTTGCTAAACCAAGGTTCAAGCCAGTGAAAAACTAGTAAGGGATTATACACCTAGTTCTTGTAACTCACCCCCTTTCTTTTCTTAATCCCTGTAGGTAACGCTTAGTGACAAGGACTTGGGGCCATGGATGACTCGGTGGAGGCCATACTTCATAAATGATGTTTGAAAACATTAGTAAACTATTTTTCTGTATTATTTTGTTACCTTTACTATTTCGGGTTTTAAAGTTGTAATAAGGCCTCTGGGGTAAACTTTAATTTGCTTTATGTTTGGACGATTTATTATGTTGCTTGAATTATTTTTAAAATGGGATTTTCTAAAAGCATAACTAACGGTTTTTCCAAAGTTGATTAAAAAATGGATTTTATAATAAACTTTTACAAATGATTTTAACTCGGACTTTCTTTCAAATTGTCGAGGACATTTTTTTAAAAGTCACAGTTTTAAAGTTCACTACCTTGATTTTTGATTCATCAATCAACCTCTCAAAAATAGTTGTATTTTATCAAAAATTTACATCCAAACTTTTTTTCTCCGTATTTATCAAATATTTCAAATCAAATTTGTTTTCTTGTTTATAACAAATCAATATCTATTTTAGTACGAATCACAAGGATTTTATATGTTTTCCTCATGTGACATATCAGATTCGATCATAACGCATGGGCGGATTTGGGGTGTTACAAATCTACTCCTTTTGTGTTCTCCAATCGCTTTTCCTTTCGATTCGATACCGCTTGCCTCCATTGGAAAAAGTCTTAATCAAAACGATATTACAGTATATATTGATTATCTAAGGAAAAAGGGTTCAGCTTACCACTATTTCCGTAGAATCCACAAGTAGAGAATATCGAGTGATTTCGCCCCTAACAACATAATTGATTAGCCAACTTTCAATCCGATTAACACAATAACCGAGTAGCGATATCGAATGGATTATGAAGAGACTCCTTACCTTAATCGATGATGATCCCGATTCCCACAGAGTGGCTTATAACTAAAGATGATTAGGCAATGATGTGATATTTAGCCAATCCATTAGAATACCATAAATAAATAACGATTAAGATATGGGGGAGTATGGAAAAACTCCATTTCAGTTTAGAAACAATATGAAATAACCAAATGATGAGGAATACTCATTCAGCTAAAGAGAAAAAGAAAATGAAAAGATTTGAATGAAACACTTACCCGGTTTAATCAAGAAAGAAAAGTCCAACTTGTAAGATGGAGAATATGATCAATATTCAGCTTTTGAATAGAAAAAAAAGGTTGATGAAATGATCAAAAGAAAAGAAAAGATGAAGGAGGAGTACTTTGTTAGTTTCGGCTAACAAAAGAAAATAAACAATAGTGGTTGAGTGTTGCAGCAAAACAAAGAAGTAAGATGAACTCGGCTATCAAAGAAAGGATGACCAAAATGCATTGAGGTTTCGGTCAAAACAAAGAAAAGAAAATGCTCACTTTTGCCTTTGGAGTTTTTGGCAAAGAGGGAAGAAATTGAAAGAGAGCAACCTCAAAATGCCAAAAGAAACTAGCCTCTCATGTACCACATTTGTCAAATAACTATTGAATAAAATTTAGCTACCAAAACTCCCCCTCCCAAACCGTGTATACCTTACCAAAAGGATCAAAAATTGACCAACAAAACTTTCCAAAACATTTTCCCCAAGACCGGGCAACATATCCCCCTTCTTGCTCCTTTTTTATCATTTCTTTCCTTACCCTCATCCTTACCCTATTTCCTTAGCCATCTTACCATAATTAAAAAGTCTTCCTTGCCTTAAATAGAGCCTTGGCCGACACTTTGGATGGATAACACAAAAAAAAAAAAAATCAAAATTTATACTAGGTAGGATTCGAACCTCTTCCCTTAAAGCCCTTCATGTGATGCCACATCCTCTTTACCAAATGCTTATTTATGCTAGCAAATTACTCACTTATTTCTATAAGCAATAATGCCACTTACCTTCTCTCCTTAAAGTACTTAAACATAAAAAATTTCTAAGGCCCATTTCAATCCCGAGCCTTCTTAGGACCCCTTAAACATACACAATTAATAATCTAACTAGCCTAACGCAAGATATAATGCACAAACATAAATTCTGAATTTCAGGATGTTACATAACTGGTAATGAAAGGGTAAGCATTGGTGAGAATGTATCCGCAGTGTTACAGATGCCAGCAAAATGAAAAGATAGGGGCATGTTTGCAATACCTTGCAAAATAGGCCACTTAGGAATTAAAAAAGCTATGTGTGATTTAGGGGCCTCCATAAATGTAATGCCTTTTTCTATTTATGAATCACTTAACGCGGGTTTTTTGACAAAAATAGGTGTTATCATTCAGTTGGCAGACAGGTCTATTATGCATCTCGAAGGAGTCCTTGAGGACGTATTAGTCAAAGTCAACGGTCTTATTTTCCCTGCAAATTTTTATGTGATAAAAATGGAGGAGGATAGCCTCCTAGATTTTCGGACATCTTGTTGGGCCGACCTTTCCTTAGTACCGCTAGCACTAAGATTGACGTGTGTGGTGGAACTCTCACGATGGAACTTGATGGGGAGATCATAAAGTTTAACGTTTACGATGCTATTAGTCACCCAAGTGATATCTTGGACGTAAATCGTGTCGGCATAATTGACGCATTAGTAGAAGAAACTTTTGAGTCATCTTATAGAGATAAATCTAAAATGATGTTTAATGATTTTGAATCTGTTAATAAATTATTGGCTCCTATGAATACTAAACTTCTATCTTCTATTGTGCAGGCACCAGATTTGAAATTAAAACCACTTCCCGAGCATCTCAAGCACGCATTTTTGGAGAATGATGAGACCATTGCCGACTTAAAAGGGATTAACCCCCTGACAGACACACATAAGATTTTCTTGGAGGAAAATATGAAATTAAAGAAAGAGGTGCAAGGATGATTCAACCCAAATATGACGAACGTGATAAAAAGGAGAATTTTCAAGCCCATACGAATGAAAGAATTCAGCTGGAACAGCCTCAATATTAGTTGGGGCGTCAAGCTAGTGACGTTAAACAAGCAATTGTTAGAGGCAACCAAATTTTTATTTTATTATATTTTATTTATTATTATTTATTACTTTATTTTATTATTTGTTACTTTATTTTATTTGGATATTAATAAATTTCTCGTCTTTTGTCTAGGTAAATCGACGAGGAAAAAACTCAAAATTGGCATACTTTCACAAACATCCCTTACTCTATCCCTATTCCAACGCATCCCTGGTTTATACTTAAGCAAAACCTACATTCAAACACCCACAATACAACCAAACACCCTTTCTTCTACACCTTCAAACCCCAAACTTTTCCCTATTTTTCACCCAAATAACCCTCTAGCCGCCATTCCCTTCTCCCTTACCCCACCACCGATTTTCCCACCACCATGGTTAGGACTAGAAGCCGTGCCGCTGCCAAACCCTCTAACAAGTCAACTTAGTGACGAACGCCTTCCCTTCTACCTCTTCTCAAAACCTTTCCCTCACTGCAGCTATGCGTGAATGGCAATGACTACATGGGGAGTTTTTCTAAACCCTGTTACTTTCACCTATTTTTCTTTTTTCTTTTTCTTTCACATCGAGGACAATGTGTTTTAAGTAGGTGGGAGGCATTCCTCATTATTTCTATCATTTTATATGCTGTTTTTGTTGCTACTGCCCATGCTTTTTTTTTAAGAATATTCTGCCTCTTTTCATGCCCAAGAATTTGACCAGACTTGCCCACAGTTTGACCTACATGCATGATTCTTATCTACTGAGTTAGTTAAGATTTTGGCTTGTTTGATTTCATCTCCACTGTTTTTTTTCTTTTTAGGCTAAATACTTATGATTAATAGAGTTAACCCTATCTTGCTTATAGTAAAATTGATTAAGTCTAAATGGAAAGATTACACTTAACACAATTGCATGTTAAAATTATGTTCATGATTGTTAGGTGATTGCTGAAACTTATTTTCGGCACTTGATTGTTTTTTTCCTAGTCCTCCTAATTAAAATTCTATTTCATTAATAATAAATTTTGATGCTTCCGTGGTTATGAGTACAACTTAAAACATGATTGACTGAGTAATCGGGGTAGGGTGCTTGGGTTGTCATCCTATTTCGCGTCAAAAATTTGTGTGACATGTTAGGTAAACTCTGCTAACTGGAATTAAAAAAAATAATTTTTAGGAATATGTTAATGAAAATCGGGAGAGGTGCTTATCATTATCTCTTTTGCGCCAAAAGGTTCGATATGTTCATATGGAAAATATAATAAATTAGGAGTATGTCAATGAAAATCCCAAGGGTGCTTGGTCATCATCTCTCTTCACGTCAAAAGGTTCAATATATTCTTAAACAAAAAATAATAATTAAAATTTAAAAAACACAAAAAAAAAATTGTATTAGGGGACCAAAGTGGAAACAAATAGGGTGTCTTGGTAAGTTTTAGTAAATTACCTAATTTTCATGAAATAATCCAAGTCGATTTTGATTTTGTGTGATTAAATTGGAATACTTTTTCAGATTTACTTATAGCAAGCTAAATGTTTTCTTTATTTTCATATGCATTAAGCCTAATTTTTATAAAACCTTGGAGTGATATTTCTTTCATGGCAAAATTTAAATTTCATAGTGGATAGGAACCATACTTGAGGTCAAGCATGGGCTAAGTAGGGGGATTATATAATACTCTAGAATAACATATTTTTATGTATTAATTGCATATTTATTTTGAGTATGATCCTACTAGTTTGAGCTATTTATGGTTTTTTATCTTATAGGGACTAAATTGAAGGCAAAAGGAAATTTGGGAGCAAAAAGCGCAAATTTGAAGATAAATTGGGCCAACAAGAGAAGTAGGAGAGAAGTGGTGCCAAAAATGCAAAGTGTAGAAGATTTTGGAGAAAAAATGCAAAAGAAGAGATTTTATAGCACAAGACTCTATTTTAATTCTAATTATATTAGGATAATTATTAAGGATTATTGTTTAGATTTAATTTTAGCATTATCTTTATTTATCCTTATTTATTTTTTATTTATCTTTTATTTATCTTTATTTATCTTTTAGAGTTTAATTCGAAATAGACTAGGTTTCCTAGTACAATAAATAGGAGATGGAGTGACACAAATTTCACTCATCTTTTCTGTAAACACTCTCTCCCTATAAAGTTTAGCCTTTTGTTCTTTCCATATTTTTCAATAAAAATCTCATTTCCATTACTTTTATTTCTTTTTCTTTTCCCAAAAATCATGAGCCATTAAATCTGTGATATCCCAGATTAGGGGTTATGCATTTAGTGCATAATTCATGTGTTAGTGGGCTTAGTGAGGGTGTTTGGAGGTGTTTGAGGGGCTTTGGAAATTCTAGGATGATGGTGGAAGCTTTGGAAAATTATTGGTTTTTAAGTAAAAAAGGGGGAGCTGGGCTAAGGTAGCCTTAAGAAAAGTTGTGGGAGTGTTTGGACATAAAACAGGCCTTGGTAAAGTGGCTTCCATGCGCCACTTAAGGGCCTGGAAAAGACGCCTAGACAAAGGCCTTGGTTCGAATCCTGCATGCATGGGCGTGTTTTATTTTGCTTTGGCGTTAAGACAAGAGGGAGCTAGGGAAGGAGGCTTTAAAATAAATTGTGGCGAGCTTATGTCATAAAAGAAGGCCATGGCAGAGTGGCTTGGGCGCTTATATGTGGCTTATGCAACGAGGCCTGTGTTTGAGTTATGAAGGAAGCAAGAAAGGGCATTTTATTTTTAGCAAAGAAGAAGGCGCTTGGGCTAAGTAGGTCTTAAAAGAAATTGTGGTGAATTATGTCACAAAGAGGCGCCTTGGCAAAGTGGTTCAGGCGCTACTGCAGCTAAGGGTTCCAAGGAGTCTTGGGTTCAAGGCGTGTGAGCAAGAAGATTGAGTGTTTTATTTTTGGCTTTTGACGCCAAGAGAGAAGGAAGTAGTGACGACAATTGGACCTCTAATTGGGTAAGGATTGTCGGATTTTATTTTGAATTTCGCTAGATAAGTAGCGTATAATTGTTAATTTATTTTTATTATTCTTTATAGGTAGATAAGAGATGATTTAGGAGTTTGATAAGGGATTAATGATGGATAATTTTTATTTTATTAATTAAGTTGATAAAGGTGGATTTATTTTATGTTGATAGATAGAAGATAATTATAGATTTATTTTTATATATTTTGGATATGTGTTCAAGAGTTATTATAGGAGAAGGAAGTTGTAACACCCCAAACCCGGCCCATGAGTCCCTAATCGGATCCGGTATGTCACGGAGTAAAATATTTTGGAAATTGTTGAGTGTCCGATTTAAAACTCGTTAAAATGTGGCTAAGGTATTAAAACTGGGTTTGATAAAACCCAGGTTGGGATTATTTTATAAACATGGTTGTGTTGACAACCCCTTTGAAAACGTTTGATCATGTAAAATTTTAAAATCGCCAAGGTTATAGTTGACTTGGTGTATTTTGTTACCCGATGGTAACATCTTTGAAAACCCGTAGAAGTTATTAAATTTGAAAAGTTATTTTAACCAGTTCACTTAACATTTATAAATTCTTTTATAATATAGTATAAGTAAATTAAAACAACTAATTAAAACATCCATATAAATATTAGCGGCCTTATTACAACCCAAATTAAAAAGACTTAGAAATAAATAATATTAACTATAACAAAATAAATTAAATTCAAATCCATCGAATACATGACCGCCGAGTCCTCTCCTAGCCCATCTCCGATCTACTCATCTCAAAATAATTTGGGAAGGGTGAGTCACCAAGACTCAAGGTGTAAATTCCCAATCTTAAATGTAACTCATACACAAGATATTAATAAACATGCAATTATGCAACCCAACTAACCATCCGTACTCTTTAACTACCCCTGTGGTCAAAACCACTAGTGGTCAAAACCATCGTGACTTAGAGTCACAAATCAAATGATGGGGCCAACCCATCGTGGTCAAAACCATCGATGACCATAGGTCACAATTTATCAAGTGTGGTCAAAACCACTGGTGGTACCAAACCACTGGAACTTAGTCACAATTTCACAATAGTGTGGTCAAAACCACTGGTGACCGAAGTCACAATAAATCTGATGGGGCTAACCCATCTTGTTATCAAAACCACTGGTGAAAGTCCATAAAAATCATCCCCCTCCTCTCATCAATCCCACCATCATCATGCTTTCATAACAAACGTCATATATAATGCATTTATGTATAGCATAGCATTTAACAGCATATGATGGCATATTCAATCATACTTTATAGACAAAGTAATAGGGGACTTACCCGAAATCCAATCTTATGCCACAAGCAAATCACTAGCAAAAAGATTAAAAGGCAACAATATGGCAATAATTAATAAAGTGTGTAAAGAGTTTTACACACCTATCACTACCGAAATTCCTAGATCCCAAGATTCGATCTACGACGCTAGATTCTTGATCCTATAATCGCCAACAATAGGTTAGGACTTAGCCTATTCGCCAAACCAAATAATCCCGAAGGATATGTTGTACTTGAAATAACACTCACCTTGGTTGCCGATTTGTTTCAACCAAACTCAAGCCTTAATTAGCCCCTAAATCCATGGCACATATTAGTTTCGCATTTAAACATAAACTTTTAACAAATGGCCCTTGGTCGAATGATGTATAAGCCTTACCTTGAAAAATCAAACTCAAAGCTTCCTTCAATCGGCTATGGCTTCCTACAATCGGTTTAATCACATTAATAAGAGTCATAGGCCATTCGCAATAATCTTGAACCTAAAAGAGGTATCGCCTTACCTTGATAATTATATCGGCCTTAAACACCACAAGTCAAGCACCACTTGGTATTGTGAGGGGTTCGCTACCTTCAATGAAGAGAAAAGAACAACACCCTTTTTTAAGGGGGATTCGCCAAGTAGATCTTAATAGAGAAGAAAAGATTTCTAAAAGAGTGGAAGAGATTCTACTAATAGGAAAGAAAAGAAGATAATATTTTTGAAGAATTTTGGCTATTGTATCTAAGGAAAATTCGCCAAGAACTATTGAAGAGAAAAGAAAAGAAATTTGATGAATTTTCTAAGACTCCTTGTTATATCAAACCCGATTATGGATGTTTCTCCCAAGGAGCCCTATAACCTACCATCACCTTCTTTTGGTGATAATTTCCACTTAATTATCACCTAATAAGAATAATATTTATCTTCTATTTATCTCCTATCCACATCTTTAAACAAATAAAATAAAATATAGTATAACATCACAACTCTTTCAAATTAATCCTAGAGCAAAAATTAAGCTCATCCTTATCAAAATAAGAGTCCAAAATCAAGCCATTACTCGCCCTCCCATTCACGCCAGCTGCATAAAAAAAATAAAATGCCCACTCATCGCTTTTTTGATTCAACTCGGGACCTAAAGGAGCAACTGTGCAGCCCTCACAACGCCTCCATGCCTCTCCACCATTTTGACTTTCATGTCATAAAACCTCACCATTTATTTATAAGGCCTTCCTAGGCCAATCACCGCAAATAAAAATAAAATGCCAAAACGCCACTCCAAAGAAATAAACCTGCACTGCGCCCTCTTCTCCTCCAAACTCTTAAGTGGCGCACGGTAGCCACTTTGCTATTGCCTTATTTCGTGACATGCTCCTTACAATCTCTTTTAAACGCCCTTCCCTAACTCTTTTTTTTTTTAGCTTAAAGGCAAAATAAAACTTTCTTGCGCTTCCATCGACTCGAACGTGACTCCTCCCTTCAAAGACTCCTTGCACCTTGACGCCTCAAGCCACCATGCCACTTTGTTCCTTGTGTCCAATTTCTCCCAAAATTTCTCTTAACCCCTATCTTCTAGCTCCTCCTTTAAACACATAAAAAGAAATTTTTAGTTCTAAGTCAGACCTAGCTCAGGGTTATAACTATACCCTAAAATATGTCAAATAATCAAAATGTTCATTTCTTCAAGCACACATATGAGAAAAATATTTAAATTACAAACAACCCCTAATTTAGGATGTTACGCTTCTACCCCTTAAAAAGAATTTCTACTCGAAATTACTTGGATCAAGAGTTAGGGGTATTGTTTGCAGATCACATCCTCTAAGTTCCCATAGGTGTAACACCCCAAACCCTACCAAACATTACTACCGAATTTGGTGTGTCATAGAGAAAACATTTTGAAAATCCTTTTTAAGCCGATTTAATATTAAGGTAAAAGATACTTATCTTGTGTTAAAACCATTGAGGTGTATGTATAAACCACACTTAGTTTTGTTTAAAAAAACTTATTAAGTCGAGGTGTTACCAAATTTATTAATGTATTCGATGGTACGAAAGAAAACATTTTCGCTTGAATTTAAGAAAATTTGTGTAATCATTTTAAAGTTTATGTGGTTTAAACAAATAATCCTAAACATGTAAAATAATAAAAATAATCTTAGGAGGCCTTATTACAACTCAAACAAATAAAACCCAAAAATAAAATAAAATAATTCAAAGTAAACTCAAATTTCCACCGCATGGCCACCTCAAGTCCATCCGGCCTCATCCGCGATCTACGAGTCACTCAAAAATATTAAAGGAAAAGGTGAGTCACCAAGACTCAACAGTAACCCTTTTCCGGTCTAGTGCAACAACATACACAATTTATAACAAATTAACATGCACTAAATTATGCACCCAACCTAGCCATCCAAACACCTTTCTACCCCCGGTGGTACCAAACCACCGGTGGTGCTAAACCACCGGTGACGAAAGTCACGATATTCATCAATAATTGTGGTGCCAAACCACCGATGGGGCCAACCCACGGTGATACCAAATCACCGGCGCCGATCCCATAAAATACTCCGGGGCCAACCCAATCGTGGTGCTAAACCATTGGGACGAGACGCTATGAGGTGCCAAACCTCCTGAGGTGCTAAACCTCCGTGACCGTAGTCACGAAATGTGGTACCAAACCACCGTGTCCGCCGACACCTAATATCACTTCCCTCCACTCATATATCCCACATCAATCCATGATATTTAATGTAAATCATGCCAACATGCTTATTTAGCAACATACACTAGATTAATCATTAACCATATATTTAAATCACATATACCAAATATGTCATGCTTTCCAAAAGCATCATAAAGAACTCATAACGACAAGGACTTACTCAATCCTTGCTTATACCGCTATGGTATTAAATCCAAATCTACATCATTCCGATTAGCACACACAAGGTATTTAACACGCTTTTAATTATAAAGTGTGTGTGTACACACCGCTACTATCGATAGCCCTAAACCCAAGAAACCAATCGCCACACAAGATTCCCTTGCCCTATATTCTACCATTACCTAAAATTAGTACCAAGGCCATTCGCCAAACCAAAATAATCTCAAGGGTTATCATTTGAAACCCAAACTTTACCTACATCGCCCTTGAATACAAGCCACCACACCAAGTGTTTCGCTTCCCTATAATTGGCAATCACATGTTAATAGCCTTCGCTTTTCAATCACTTAACTAAATAACTTACTAAAATAGATCCTTACCAAGTGATTACTCAAGGATGAAGACTTCGCTTGCTTGCTTCCAAATCCTCAAGGCCCTTCCTCTCAAACCGATTGAGAAGAAGAGAGCACCTTTTCTTTGATGTTCTACCAAAACTACAACAAATAGGGAGGAGTAGATTCTGCTAAGGAAAATAAAAGAGATGCTGGAATTTTTGAATAATTTTGGGCAATGGTATAAGGAATTTCAAGAAAGGTAGTAGGATTCGCTAATGGAGGAAGAAAAAAGAGAGAAGGAAAGAAGTAGGGATCAAGGAGGATTTCATTGTAAAAGAAGAAGAAAAGAAGTCTGAATTTTAGCAATATAGGCAAAGCAACAAGAGGGAATTCAAAGAAGAGTAATTGGAGAGAATAATTGATGAGTTTGGCACTACTTTGCTATACTAAACAGATATGGACAAATTTCCAAAGGAGTCCAATATCCACCAATTCCTCCTCTTGTGATAATTCACTCTTAATTTATCACTCAAGAAAATATAACATTTATCCCTTAATCTCCTCAAACAAAATTGAATAAAATAAGCCACTAACACCTCTACCTCCAAATTAATTTAGAGCAAAAATTTAGCTCAACCTTATCACTTTTAAGAGTCCAACTTGCACCAATATTCACCCATGCACGCCAAAGAAGAAAAGAAAAGAAAATTAAAACTAAACCATCGCTATGTCAAGTTCGAACCAAAGGACCCATGCCACGCCTCCCCTTAAGCGCCTGCATCAACTCTCTCAATTGACTTTCATGTCAATTAACCCTTCCATTTATTTATAAGACCTTCTTCTTGGCCCTTTTCTTCTAATGCAAAAATCCCAAAATAAAATGCTCCCTCATTCCCTTGAACCCGAGACCGCCTCTTCTAAACTCTTAAGTGGCACCCAAGCCACTCAGACTACCGGACTTTCATGCCATGAACCTTCACCAATTAATTTTGAAGCCTTCCTATTTAAGCCCATCACTTCCTAAAAAAAAAAAAACGCAAAATGCTCCTCCCGCCACTCAACTTGTGACTCATGCCCTTTACCTCCAACACGATGGAACCACTTAGCCAACTAGTTCTTTGTGTCAAGTTCCTTTTAAAATTTTCTTAACCCCTATCTCACCTAGCTTCCTCCTTTAAGCACTTAAAAAAATTTTAACCCTAAGTCGCCTAGCTCTAGTTTAATTCTAGACCTTAGAATATGCCAAATAAATCATAATATTAATTTCTTCAAGCACATGCACACATGGGAACAAATAATTCAATTTTCAAACAACCCCTAATTTAGGTGTTACGCTTCTACCCCTTAAAAAAATTTCGGCCTCGAAATTACCCGGATTAGAAGAGTTGGGGTATTGCTACCGCATCACATCCTCAGATTCCCACGTGGCCTCCTCCGTACCATGATTCCGCCATAGCACTTTCACCAAAGGTACTGACTTCCTATGTAGAACCTTGACAACACGATCCAGGATTTGTACCGGCTCCTCCTCGAAAGACATGTCTGGGTTTACTTCAATTTCTCAACCGACAACGTGTGAGGGATCTAATCGATAGTGCCTCAAAGATCGAGACATGGAAGACATCATGGATCCGCTCAACTCACGGCAACTCAAGTCGGTAAGCTACCGGACCCACTCGCTTTAACACTATATAAGGCCCGATGAACCTAGGGCTTAGCTTCCCTTTTCGACCAAATCTTAATGCCTTTTTCCAAGGTGACACCTTCAGGAAAACTTTATCTCCTACTGCATATTCCATCTCCTTTATCTCCTACTGCATATTCCATCTCCTTGCGCTTAAGGTCAGCATAAGACTTCTGCCTATCTGACGCTTCCTTAAGACGAGCCTGAATCACCTTAACTTTATCTTCGATTTCTATTACCAATTCTGGACCCAAGACTTGTCGTTCACACAACTCCGTCCAACACGTAGGAGTACATCATTTTTGTCCATATAGTGCTTCATATGGTGCCATCCGATACTCGCTGATAACTATTGTTATAAGCGAATTCTCTAGCTGAGGTATTCTTCCCAACTACCATCGAAATCCGTAACACAACCTCTTAGATGTCTTCTCAAATCAGATGACCTTTTCGAACGCCTCACGACCGTGGATGGAATGTCAGATCGAAATCCAATCGCAGCACTCCAAAGCCCGATGCAACGCTTCCGTAACCTTGACGTAAATCTGGATCCCTATCCGAGATGATCGACATCGAACACCATGCAACCTCACTATTTCCGACACATACAGCCTTAGCTAGCTTCAAGAGGATAATCCATTCTCACCCAGATGAAGTGAGTCGATTTAGTCAGCGGTCCAAATTACCCAAATCAAGGCCCTTCTTGGCGCGTGAGGGTAGCCCATCGACGTAAATCCATAGTGATCCTCTCCCATTTCCACCGAGGATCTTCACCGTTGAAGTAAACCCACCGGCAACCGATGTTCAGCCTTCACCACGACACGCCAAACACTTACCCACAAATTCGGCCACCTCACGCTCAACCTGTGCCACCAAAACTATCTCCGCAAATCCCCATACATCTTGCTACCTCCCGGATGCATAGCGTATGGGCTACTATGTGCATCCTGAAGAATTCTCTGCCTCAATTCCACATCTTTTGGCATACAAGCTCGCCCTTGAAAGCATAATACTCCATCATCGGTCAAGCTATACCCTTCTATACCACCATTTTGAACTTGTAATCTCCGTGCATTCAAACTTTCATCTACTAACTGTTTTTCCTTAATCTCCTCGATCCAAGTCGGCTTAACTTGCAGCTTTGCCAAAAGACTTTCATTGTCGTACAGACTCAAATGAGCAAACATCGCCCTTAAGTCCGCCACGACCTTCCGACTTAACGCGTCAGCCACCACGTTAGCTTTGGCCGGATGGTACTCGATTGAATAGTTGTAGTCCTTCAACAACTCAATCCACCGTCGCTGCCTCAAGTTCAAATCCTTCTGAGTTAAAAGATACCTCAGACTTTTGTGATCCGTGTAGACTATCGACTTCTCCCATATAGATAATGCTCCATATTTTCAAAGCAAAGACTACGCCGCTAACTCCAAGTCATGAGTTGGGTAGTTAACCTCATGCGGTCTTAGCCGACGGACGATAGGCCACTACCTTCCCTCTTGCATCAATACACATCCCAACCTCAGATGGGACGATCACAAGAAATCAGAATAATTTCCGCTTAGGTCAGCATCTGAATCGAGCTCGTAATCTTCCTTAGCTTGTCAAAACTTTCCTCGCCGCTTCTCCACCATACAAATGGTACTTCTTTTCTTAATAACTTAGTTAATGGGGCACATTAAAGAGAACCCTTCCACAAATCTTCAATAGTATCCCGCTGCACCTAAAACTTCAAATTTCACATCGACTTAGGCGGTTTCCACTCCAACACCGCTTCAACCTTGCGAGGGTCCACTCTAATCCTTCCACGACACCACGTGACCTAAGAAAGCCACCTCCCAAGCCAAAATTCACATTTACCTAATTTGGCATACAACCGCTTCTCCCTTAGTACTTGTAGAACTATACGCAAATGCATGTCATGCTCCTCCGCCTTAGAATAAACCAATATGTCATCTATAAACACCACGAAAAATTGATCCAAGTAATCACTGAACACCCTATTCATTAAGTCCATGAACGCTGCAGGTGCGTTGGTCAACCCAAATGGCATCACTAGAAACTCGTAATGCCCATATCGAGTACGGAATGCCGTCTTGTGAACATCAACCTCCTTTACCTTAAGTTGATGATAACCCACCTAAGGTCTATCTTCGAGAATACCGATGCACTTTTCAGCTTGATCAAACAAGTCATCAATCCGGCAACTGATACTTGTTCTTGATCGTTAACTTGTTCAAATGATGGTAGTCAATACACATCCGCATCGACCCGCTCTTTCTTCTTGACAAACAAGACAGTGTGCTCCCACTTGAGATATACTTGGTCGAATGAACCTCGGTCCAAGAGTTCTCGAATTTGAGCCTTCACCCACCAATTCTTTTGGTGCCATTCGGTAGGGTGCTATAGACACAAAGCGCCGCTCCGTAATAAGTCTATACCGAATTCAACTTCCGATCAGAGGCGCACTAAAAGTTCTTCCGAAACACATCAATTCCCTACCGCTCGGACCTTCTCAATCGCCACTTTTAGCCTCCAAGGCACATATTCGAACCAAAATGCCTCACACCCTTTCCCGACCATCTTCTCCGCCTTCAACGCAGACACCACGCTGGATAGGTAATCCTTCTATTACCTATCATGACCACCTCATCACCTTCACCATCTTCAGAACCATGCGCTTAGCAAAATCCAACCTTGCCCGATGCTTAACCAACCAGCCCACTCCAAGAATTAAATCGAACTCCCCAAACGGCAGCTCCATCGATCGACCACAAACACTACCCTTGAGTTCTAGGGTACATCCCTATATAGCTTGTTTACAACCACAGAGTGACCTAGAGGGCTAATTATCGCCATCTCCCTAGAAGTAGTCTCAAAGTCTATGTTCATAGTCTCTACCACACTACTAACAACGTATGAATGCGTTGAACCCACATCAATTAATGCAACATATGGAAGACCAAAATTAGGAATGTACCTAAGATGACGTCCGCAAGGCCACCCTCTTCTCGACGCCTCACAGAGACCAAACCAGTTGCCTTGCTTCGTTGCCTCGCCTCTTCCCGTTCTCGCGACTCGATTAGAACCATTGCCTCTCTACCATTACCACAACCCTCCGTGGTGGTCCTACATTTCTAGCCCGAGCACTCTCACCTCCGGCCGATTCTTAGCCAACTTTCGAGGACAATCCTTACACGGTGATCCAAAGATCCACATTCAAAGCATCCCTTTCACAGTCCAACATCCTCCCCAATGTGATTTCCACAACGATTGCACCGAATCGGTCTCTCGATTAGTAGCCACTGCCTTCCTCCCCGACGGCCCACTTTGTCGAGCCCTTTTGTGCATTACTACCCGATCCAGACGATCCAAAGCCTCTTTTCGCTTGTTCCTATCATAGTTCTCGTCTCACTGACTCCTTGACCCCTTCGCTACCTTATCCTTTGTACCGTAATAGCAAGCTCACGCCCCCCGCATTGGAGCAATCAACAACCTTAAATCATCCCTAAGTCCGCTCTTCAAAGCGACACACCGCTTATGTTCAAGAGCCACGATGCCTTTAGCGTATCGACCAAATTTTAAGAACTCGCCTCATACTCGATACCGACTTATTTCCTTGTACCAATCCCGAAAGGCTTTCCTCCGAGCATCAAGTAGCAGCCCATGTACTTCTTCCGATAAGCGCTTTGAAATACTCCCAAGTAAGGTCATCTCGTCAGAGCACCATCTCGAACCGTGAGCCACCAATCGATATGACTCATCCTTTAAAAGTGACACCGCTTCTTTCAGCTCCTCATTCGCCAGATCGAGATCATCCATGATCCTCTCAGTCGATTCCAACCAGTATTCCGCCACACCGAGCCACACCCGATACTCCCTTAATACCTCATCCCCGCTGGATTGAGTCACTGCACAGATTTTGAGCTCCCATACCACCACTTACCCCAGCCACCATCTCAAGAACTCGCAACACACCATGAGCATCGCCTCACCTTCCGTCTGATCTTGATCCTCAGCTCCAAAAGTTGAGGGTGGTGGTGGCAGTGGTACCTCATTCTCGATCCTCGACCCGACCTCACGGGTTTTGACACGATCATCCCGCCTCTATCAAGGCCCACGACGGCCACGTCCTCTAGAGCTCATTCTTAACTATCGCGCTTTAATCTGATTAAAAAATTTTTATGGATTAGTACTTGTTTCACTTGGTTATCCGCAAAAAATTTTATGAGGAGAGTTTAATAGAGATTCTTTCGATCAATCACAGTTTTAAGTCCTCTATCCTAGTTCACACAGGAAAGCACATCCATTCCCTAGTATCTTTCATACACACTCACTCTTTCGGACATTTCAGTCCATTTCTATCCTGTGGTATTTTCGTCATTTTCCTATTGGGGTATTTTCGTAATAAATCGAGGAAATTTAAAAAAAACTTTGGTATATCAAAACATCTTGTAATTCCTAAAACTGAAGAGTATTTTCGAAAAATTTTCAATTTAAAGGTATGGCAGAATTTTGGAAACCAGGGGTATTTTGGTAATTTTGTCAATCCAGGGTAATTTTGTAAATTTCCAAAGTCAGGGTATTATTCTGAAATACAAAATTTTGGATGCTTTTGCAATGTAAGAGAATTTTACTGAAATCGGGGTAGTACGGTAATTTTAGAAACCAAGGGCATTTTCGTAATTTTACCATCAGGGGCATTTTGGTTTTTTGGTAAATTGAAAATATTTTGAAAATTTTCCAGAAATAAATTTTTGTTTCTATTTAAAAGAGCATTGTATTGATTTTAAAACTTAGAGTTTTCATAAAACATGGCTAATCCCTTTCGTGTTTTAGTTATTGTGTTTAGCCTATGACCGAGTCCTCTTGTTGGGTGAACCGAAGCTACGCACTGTAGGATTCCCTGAAGAGGAGGTGAGTCACGAGGACCTGCCAAGTACCAAGCTCTTCCGATCCAATCCTAGACATGCACTGTGGATACCACACCCTAACTCGATGACTTGGTCGAGGTTTGTTTAATTAAGCCATTAAAGTCTTATGTGATTTGTTGAGTAAACTAGTCCTAAAGTTTATAGCACTTATCATACTAACTATGCTCCATACCTACCCTTCTACAAATAATAATCCACATAGAAGTCAGAAGTACTTACCTGGGCAGATTGGTGCCGGAGACTCGGTGCCATGCTGTTCAAAAACCAAAAATATTTCACAAAGGCCTACCAAAAACATTTTGGGCCTTGGGCCCCCACAGCCGAGCTTTGAGCTGGGCTCTGATACCAATTTTGCAACAACCCAAACCCGGCCCAAACATTACGACCGAATTCGATGTGTCACAGAGAAAAACATTTTGAAAATCCCTTTTTAAGCCGATTTAATATTAAGGTAAAAAATACTTATCTTGTGTTAAAACCATTGAGGTGTATGTATAGACCACACTTAGTTTTGTTTTAAAAAAAAATTTTTAAGTCGAGGTGTTACCAAATTTATTAATGTACCCGATGGTACTAAAGAAAACATTTTCGCTTGAATTTAAGAAAATTTGTGTAATCATTTTAAAGTTGTTATGTGGTTTAAACAAATAATCCCAAACATGTAAAATAATAAAATAATCTTAGAGGCCTTATTACAACTCGAACAAATAAAACCCAAAATAAAATAAAATAATTCAAAGTAAACTCAATTTCCACCGCATGGCCACTTGAGTCCATCCGCCCTCATCCGCAATCTACGAGTCACCTAAAAATATTAAAGGAAAAGGTGAGTCACCAAGACTCAAAGGTAACCCTTTTCCGATTTAGTGCAATAACATACACAATTTATAACAAATTAACATGCATTAAATTATGCACCCAACCTAGCCATCCAAACACCTTTCTACCCCTGTGGTACCAAACCACCGGTGGTGCTAAACCACCGGTGACGAAAGTCACGATATTCATCAATAATTGTGGTGCTAAACCATTGGTGGGCCAACCCACGCAGGATACCAAATCACCGGCGTTGATCCCATAAATACTCCGGGCCAACCCAATCGTGGTGCTAAACCACCGAGACGAGACGCTATGAGGTGCCAAACCTCCGAGGTGCCAAACCTCCGTGATCGTAGTCACGAAATGTGGTACCAAACCACCGTGTCCGCCGACACGAATATCACTTCCCTCCACTCATATATCCCACATCAATCCATGATATTTAATGTAAATCATGCCAACATGCTTATTTAGCAACATACACCGGATTAATCATTAACCATATATTTAAATCACATATACCAAATATGTCATGCTTCCCAAAAGCATCATAAAGAACTCATAACGACAAGGACTTACTCAATCCTTGCTTATACCGCTATGGTATTAAATCCAAATCTACATCATTCCGATTAGCACACACAAGGTATTTAACACGCTTATTAACTATAAAGTGTGTATGTACACACCGTTACTATCGATAGCCCTAAACCCAAGAAACCAATCTACCACACAAGATTCCCTTGCCCTATATTCTACCATTACCTACAAGTTAGTACCAAGGCCATTCAACCAAACCAAAATAATCTCAAGGGTTATCATTTGAAACCCGAAACTTTACCTACACGCCCCTTGAATACAAGCCACCACACCAAGTGTTTCGCTTCCTATAATCGGCAATCACATGTTAATAGCCTTCGCTTTTCAATCACTTAACTAAATAACTTACTAAAATAGATCCTTACCAAGCGATTACTCAAGGATGAAGACTTCGCTTACTTGCTTCCAAATCCTCAAGGCCCTTCCTCTCAAACCGATTGAGAAGAAGAGAGCACCTTTTCTTTTGATGTTCATTCAAAACTACAAAGAAATAGGGAGGGAGTAGATTCTCGCTAAAGAAAACAAAAGAGATGTCGGAATTTTCAAATAATTTTGGGCAATGGTATAAGGGAATTTCAAAGAAGGTAGTAGGATTCAATAATGGAGGAAGAAAAAAGAGAAGGAAAAGAAGTAGGGATCAAGGAGGATTTCTGCTTGTAAAAGAAGAAGAAAAGAAGTCGAATTTTAGCAATATAGGCAAAGCAATAATAGGAATTCTAAGTAGCAATTGGAGAGAATAATTGATGAGTTTGGCACTACTTTGCTATACTAAACAGATATGGACACTTCCAAAGGAGTCCAATATCCACCAATTCCTCCCTCTTGTGATAATTCACTTTTAATTTATCACTCAAGAAAATATAACATTTATCCCTTAATCTCCTCAAACAAAATTGAATAAAATAAGCCACTAACACCTCTACCTCCAAATTAATTTAGAGCAAAAATTTAGCTCAACCTTATCACTTTTAATAGTCCAACTTGCGTACCAATATTCACCCATACACGCCAAAGAAAGAAAAGAAAAAAAAATAAAACTAAATCGCCGCTATGTTCGGCTCGAACCAAGGACCCATGCCGTAGCCTCCCTTAAGCGCCTGCACTAACTCTCCCAATTGACTTTCATGTCAAGTAACCCTTTCATTTATTTACAAGACCTTCTTCTTGGCCCTTTTCTTCTAACGCAAAAAGCCCAAAATAAAATGCTCCTCGCATCCTCGAACCCGAGACCCCCTTCTAAACTCTTAAGTGGCGCCTCAAGCCACTCCTACTACCCGGACTTTCATTCCATGAACCTTCACCAATTAATTTTGAAGCCTTCCTACTTAAGCCCATCACTTCCTTAAAAAAAAAAACAAAACGCAAAATACTCCTCGTGCCACTCGAACTTGTGACCGCGGCCTTTTTACCTCCAACACGCTGGAACCACTTAGCCAACTAGTTCTTTGTGTCAAGTTCCTTTTAAAAATTTTCTTAACCCCTATCTCACCTAGCTTCCTCCTTAAGCACTTAAAAGAAATTTTAACCCTAAGTCGTGCCTAGCTCTAAGTTTAATTCTAGACCTTAGAATATGCCAAATAAATCATAATATTAATTTCTTCAAGCACATGCACACATGGGAACAAATAATTCAATTTTCAAACAAACCCTAATTTAGGGTGTTACATGTGGCCTCCTCCGCACTATGATTCCGCCATAGCACTTTTACCAAAGGCACTAACTTCCTCCTCAAAACCTTGACATCTCGATCCAAGATTTGTACCGCTCCTCCTCGAAAGACAAGTCCGAGGCACCTCGATTTCAGAATCGTACTACGGTGAGGGATCCGATCGATAGCGCCAAGATTTAAACATGGAAGACGCCATGTATCCGCTCAATTCTACCGCAGAACTCAAGTCGGTAAGCTATCTGGTCCCACACGCTTCAACACTGTGTACGGTCCGATGAATCTAGGGCTTAGCTTGCCCTTCCGACCAAACCTCAAGACTTTCTTCCAAGGTGATACCTTCAAGAAGACCTTATCACCCATCGTGATACTCCACATCTCTCGCTTAAGATCAAGTAGGATTTACCCGTCTGATGCCTCCTTAAGACGAGCCCGAATTACTCTAACTTTATCATTCGTCTCAGCCACTAACTCTAGACCCAACATCTGCCGCTTCTTAGTTCCAGCCCAACATGTAAGAGTACGACATTTTCGACCATATAGTGCCTCATACGGCAATATTCGAATACTCGCTGATAACTATTGTTATAAGCTAACTCGCCAAAGGTAGGTACTCTCCCAACTACCACGAAATCCAAGACACGCCTTTAACATATCTTCCAATACTTGGATTACCCTCTCGATTGTCCATCGACTATGGGTGAAAAGTCAGGCCGAATTCAACTGCGTGCCTAACTCCTAATGTAAGGCCTTCCGTAATCTTGACGAATCGGGGATCCCGATCCGAGATAATGGACACCGCTTCTATGCAACCGCACTATCTCAATTTATATACAAATTTGGCTAACCTTTAAAGTGAGTAGTCAACCTCACTACAGATGAAATGGGCCGACTTAGTCAACCGGTCCACTATCACCCAAACGATATCTTTTCATCATGGGCGGGAAGCCCACTTACTTAAATCCATAGTAATCTCCTCCCATTTCCATCGGATCTTTTACCGCTATATAATACTTCGATGGCATTGATGCTCACTTTAACTTGTCGGGCATGTCGACACTTGCTCACTAACTCTGTTATTCCCGCTAAGACCCGGCCACCAAAATCGCCTCCCTTAAATCCCGATACATCTTGTCGCTTGGGTGCATAGCGACGATCGCTATGAGCTTTTTAAGGATTCACTGCCTCAATTCATCATCCTTAGGCATGCATACTCTCCCCTGAAAGTATAGCACCCCATTACTACCCAAATTGAAAACTTCGGCCTCACCATTTTGTTCTTGCAACCTCCGAGTATTCAAAGCTTCATCGGTCATCTGCCTCTCCTTGACCTCATTAATCCAAGATGGCTTCACTTGCAACTCGCCAAAAGGCTTCCATCCTCATAGAGACTTAGATGAGCAAACATTACTCAAGAATCCGCTACCACCTTTCGCTCAATGCATCACCACTATATTAGCCTTCCCTGATGGTATTCGATTGAGCAATCGAGTCCTTCGAAGAACTCAATCCACCTCCACGCCTCAGATTTAAATCTTTCGAGCCAGAGGTACTTCAGACTCTTGTGATCTCAGATACACCATCGATTTCTCCCCATACGAGATAGTGCCTTCAGATTTTCAAGGCAAATACCACAGCAGCCAATTCTAAGTCATGTGTCGGATAGTTAACTTCGTGAGGCCTCAATTGCTGTGACGCATAAGCGACCACCTTCCCTTCTTGCATCAACACACACCCTAAACCAGTATGCGATGCATTGAAATATACAGTGAATTCCTTTCCTGCCTCCTGCTGAATCAAGATCGGTGCTTCATAAGATCCTCTTCACTTATCAAAACTCTCTTCACGCTTCGCATCACACAAACGGAACCCTTTTCTCAACAGCTTGTCAACGGTACGGTGATTAAGGAGAAATTTTCCATGAATCTCCTATAATATCCTGCCAACCCCAGAAAACTCCAAATTTTCGTAACCGACTTTGGTGGTTTCCATTCCAATACCGCCTCAATCTTACGGGATCCACTGATGCCCTCAAATGAAACAACATGCCCTAGAAAAGTTACCTCCTTGAGCCGTAACTCACACTTGTCAATTTGGCGCATAACCTGCTTTCTCCCTTAGAACTTGCGTAACCACATGAAGATGTGCGCATGCTCCTCCTCGACTTCGAGTACACCAAAATGTCGCCTATGAAGACCACGATGAACCGATCCAGATAGGGTTGGAAAACCCACCATCATGTCCATAAATGCGGCCACGGCATTCGCCAACCCAAAAGGCATCACTAGAAACTCAGAGTGGCCATACCGAGTAATCTAATGCCATCTTATGGACATCAACCTCCTTCACCATAAGTCGATGATACCTCGACCTAAGGTCAATCTTAGAGAACACCGATGCTCCTTTGAGTTGGTCGAATGTGATCATCAATCCCGGCAAAGGATACTGGTTCTTTATTGTCACTTGTTCACCGCCGATAGTCTATACACATCCTCATTGTCCCATCCTTCTTCTTGACAAACAACACCGGAGCTCCCTGTATGCATACACTTGGCCGGATGAACCTCTATCCAACAATTCTTGAATCAGCCTTCAACTCAACCAATTCTTTCAGCACTATCTGATACGGAGCTATAGATACTGGCGTGGTTCCGAGTAACAAGTCTATACCAAATTCAACCTCACGGTCCCGAGGTAGACCCTAAGTTCCTCCGAAACACATCGACATAATCCCTCACAAATCCGGACATCTTTCACAAAGAACATCCTTAGCTTCCAAAGTACAAACATGCACCACATAAGCTTCACAACCCTTCCTAACCATCTTTTCGCGCTTCAACGCAGTAAACCAAACTAGACAGTAATCTCCTTTACCTATCATCACCACCTCATCACCTTCCACTGCCTTTATTACCATGCGCTTAGTCAGCACAATCCAAAGCTAGCTCGACACTTTACTAGCCAATCCATCCCGAGGATTAAATCAAACTTCAAACGGTAGTTCCATCAAGTCAGCCAAGAACACGACCCCTTGGAGTTCTAAGGGTACGATCCTATAGAGTTTACTTACTTCTACAGAGTGACCTAGGGGGCTTAATACATTCATCTTCCCAGAAGTAAGCTCAGAGTCTAAGTGCAAAGTTTCCACTACGCTACTAGCAATGTATGAGTGGGTTGAGCCAATGTCAATCAAAGTATTATAGGTACACCAAAGATCAAGAACATATTTGCTTATAACGTCCGGTGCGTTGTTCTCCTCTTGACGCCAAGATAGACTAGACCAGTTGTTTAGCCTCAGATTCACCGTACCTCCCCTTGGTGCCCCACGACCTCTGCCAAAGACCATTACCTCCTCTTCTCGTTATCCTTCGCTTGGTGCACGATCCTAACCCTTTGATCTCACCTAGCCGCTTTCTTCTGACAATCCCTAACTCGATGCTCTAAGGACCCACACTCAAAGCATCCCGATTACCATTCCAACACTCCCGTGTGAGACTTGCCACACCGAGCACACCGTGGTCGCCATTGAGGATTAGCAGCAATTGCAGCCTAGTAGCTTGATCTCGACCCACCAAACCTTGTCCTCTTCACATTACCGAGAACCTTGAAGGTCCCGAGCTCCTCTTATTCCAATTCCTATCTTGATTCCGCTCTAACCGATCGCTTTACCCTTCAAGAACCTTCGATTTCTCCACTAGAACAAATAACTCCGCTCTGTTGTGGAGCTATCATCATCCTCACTGCCTCAAATTTCATCCTCGAATCTAACACAGCGTTCATGCTCGGTACTCACAATACCACGAGCATACCTACTCAACCGGAGGAATTCAAATCATACTCCACCACCGCCTTATTGCTTTGAACCTGTTTCAAGAAAGCCTTCCACTACGCATCCACGTAGCTAGCTCCTATGTACTTCTTTTTGTAGGCGGCCTTAAAGAATTCCCACGTAAGATCTTCTGCCATCGCTCCATCTCTTACAGTGAGCCACCATTGATATAACTCATCCCGAAGTAGAGAGATGATACCCTTCGACTTCTCCTCAGCTATGAAATCCAGGTCGCCCATAATCCTTTCAGTAGATTCTAACCAATATTCTGTCGCACTGGGTGCCACTCCGAAAACTCCTCTAAACACCTCTCGCTGTTAGCCTGAGTCATTCCACCACTGATTTAGGGCTCTCAGACCACACCGCCTCAAAGAACTCGCTCCAACACTTATAGTACCGCTTGGGATACTACGTCGTTGCCACCAGTCCGATCTTGAAACTCGGTTCACCACCGACAGATCCGGCATCTCATTCTCGCACCCATGACCGACTCGGTCGGCTCGACAAGGTCATCCTACTCTATCACTACCACGGGCGGGCGTCCACGACCTCTTGTACTCATTTCTAACGATTATGCGTTTATCTGCTTAAGAATTTTATGCATTAGTACCTTTGTTTCACTTGATTATCCTTGAAGAAATTTTATGATAGGAGTTTTAGGAGTGGTTCTTTCAGATTCATACACGCATACGCCTTTCTATTCATTCATTCAAAGAGACGCTGTAGTTTTTATTATGATTATTTTCCACTACCTGTGGGTATTTTCATAATTTATCCTATGGGGTATTTTTGTAATTTTTCAAAATAAAATTCTCGGATGATTTTGTCAAAAGTATTTTGGAAATTTTTGAAATTGGGGTATCTCGATAATTTGGACCATTGTGGGTATTTCTAATTTTTCACAAATTGGGGTGAATTTGTAAAATTTTAAGAAATCGTGGATATTTAAAAGTTGTAAAACTTTGATGGTTCCTTTTGAGAATTGCATTTTTCGAGTTGATAGTGTTGCAAAATTTTGAAAATCGTGGTTATTCGTAATTTTGTTGGTTAGGGGCAATTTTGTAATTTTAACACTGTGGTATTTTAGAAAATTTTTTCATAATCGTGGCATTTTCATAAAAGATTTTCAAAATTTGGTTCTAATTGTTTTCACAAAAGAAGGATATTTTAAAATTTTCTATTTGGAAATTTTCTTACTTGAGGTATTTTGGTAATTTTTCGCCGTGGGTATTTTGGTCATCATTTTTTCTTTTTTTAAACAAGGTTTTAATTACTTCAAAACAAAACGGCTAGTCCTTTCGTGTTTTAGTTATCAAGTTTAGCTTCGTAAGTGTGTCGTCCTCACTAGGATGAACTGCTTACTACGCACTGTAGGATTCAAGTGAGTAGGAGGTGAGTCACTAGGATCGCTTAAATACCGTGCTCCCACCGAATCCAATCCTAGACATGCGTATAACGATTGCCACATCCCTTGCTCAAGGACAACTCATGTGGTTGTTTAGGAATTATTAAATCTTATGCATGGTTTGTTGGGGTATGTTAGCCCTAGGTTCAACAATTTCTATTCTAATAGTCTACGCTCCTAATTTACCCTTCTACCCCAATCAAGTATTCACAAAATAGATAGAATTACTTACATGGGCGGATAGGTGCCGGAGACTCGGTGCCATGCTGTTCGAACCATAAACAATTTCCTAAAACATTCCAATAAGGCCTACTAATAAACACAAAATGTTTTGGGCCTTGGGCCCCACAATGAAGTTCTAACCTGCTCGATATCAAAATGTAACACCCCAAACCCGCCTATGAGTCCCGACCGATCTCGTATGTCACGAGTAAAATATTTTGGAAATTGTTGAGTGTCTGGCGAAAACTCGTTAAAATGTGGCTAAGGTATTAAAACGGGGTTTGATAAAACTCAGTTGGGATTATTTTTATAAACATGGTTGTGTTGACAACCCCTTTTAAAACGTTTGATCATGTAAAATTTTAAAATCGTCAAGGTTATAGTTGACTTGGTGTATTTTGTTACCCGATCGTAACATCTTTGAAAACCCGTTGAAGTTATTAAATTTGAAAAAGTTATTTTTAACCTGCTCACTCAACATTTATAAATTCTTTTTGTAATATAGTATAAGTAAATTAAAACAACTAATTAAAACATCCATATAAATATTAGCGCCTTATTACAACCCAAATTAAAAAGACTTACAAATAAATAATATTAACTATAACAAAATAAATTAAATTCAAATCCATCGAATAGCATGGCCTCGAGTCCTCTCCTGGCTCCATCTCCGATCTACTCATCTCGCAAAATAATTTGGGAAGGGTGAGTCACCAAGACTCGAGTAAAATCCCACCCGTAAATGTAACTCATACACAAGATATTAATAAACATGCAATTATGCAACCCAACTAACCATCCGCATTCTTTAAATACCCCGTGGTCAAAACCACCGTGGTCAAAACCACCGTGACTTAGAGTCACAAATCAAATGATGGGCTACCCCATCGTGTGGTCAAAACCACTAATGACCATAGGTCACAATTTATCAAGTATGGTCAAAACCATCGTGGTACCAAACCACCGGACTTAGTCACAATTTCACAACAAGGTGGTCAAAAGCACCGTGACCAAGTCACAATAAACTGATGGGGCCAACCCATCTTGTGGTCAAACCACCGTGACAAATCCATAAAAATCATCCCTCCTCTCATCAATCCCACCATCATCATGCTTTCATAACAAACGCCATATATCATGCATTTATGTATAGCATAGCATTTAACAAAGATATGATGGCATACTCAATCATATTTTATAGACAAAGTAATAGGGACTTACCGAAATCCAATCTTATGCCACAAGCAAATCACTAGCAAAAAAGATTAAAAGGCAACAATATGGCAATATTAATTAATAAAGTGTGTAAAGAGTTTTACACACCTGTCACTACCGAAATTCCTAGATCCTGAAGATCCGATCTACAACGCTAGATTCTTGACCCTATAATCGGCTAACAATAGGGTTAGGGACTTAGGCCTATTCGCCAAACCAAATAATCTCAAGGATATGTTGTACTTGAAATAACACTCACCTTGGTTGCCGATTTGGTTTCCAACCAAATCTCAAGCCTTAATTAGCCCCTAAATCCATGGCACATATTAGTTTGATTTAAACATAAACTTTTAACAAATGGCCTTGGTCAATGATGTATAAGCCTTACCTTGAAAAATCAAACTCAAAGCTTCCTTCAATCGGCTATAGCCTCCCTACAATCGATTTAATCACATTAATAAGAGTCATAGGCCATTCTACCATAATCTTGAACCTAAAAGAGGCATCGCCTTACCTTGATAATTATATCGCCTTAAACACCACAAGTCAGCACCACTTGGTGTTGTGAGGGGGTTCGACTACCTTCAATGAAGAGAAAAGAACAGCACCTTTCTTTAAGGGGGATTCGGCCAAGTAGATCTTAATAGGAGAAGAAAAGATTTCGGTAAAAGAGTGGAAGAGATTCGGCTAATAGGGAAAGAAAAGAAGAGAATTTTTTTGAAGAATTTTGGCTATTGTATCTAAGGAAAATTCGGCCAGCAACTATTGAAGAGAAAAAGAAAAGAAATTTGATGAATTTTCGGCACTCCCTTGCTATATCAAACCCGATTGTGGACAGCCCCTCCCCAATGAGCCCTATAACTGCCATCACCTTCTTTTGGTGATAATTTTCACTTAATTATCACCCAATAAGAATAATATTTATCTTCTATTTATCTCCTATCCACCTCTTTAAACAAATAAAATAAAATATAGTATAACATCACAACTCATCCAAATTAATCCTAGAGCAAAATTAAGCTCATCCTTATCAAAATAAGAGTCCAAAATCAAGCCATTACTCCCTCCCATTCACACCACCGCATAAAAAATAAAATGCCCATCGCTATTTCTTTGATTCAACTCGACTTAAAGGAGCAACCGCCATGACCCCTCACAACGCCCCCATGCCTCTCCACCATTTCGACTTTCATGTCATAAAACCTCACCATTTATTTATAAGGCCTTCCTAGGCCGATCACCGCAAATAAAAATAAAATGCCAAAACGCCACTCAAAGAAATCGAAACCCGCACTGCCCCTCTTCTCCTCCAAACTCTTAAGTGGCGACGGTAGCCACTTTGCTATTGCCTTATTTCGTGACATGCTCCCTTACAATCTCTTTAAACGCCCTTCCCTAACTCTTTTTTTTCTTAGTGCTAAAGGCAAAATAAAACTTTCTTGCGCCCATCGGGACTCGAACGTGACTCCTCCTCCAAAGACTCCCTTGCACCTTGACGCCTCAAGCCACCATGCCACTTTGTTCCTTGTGTCCAATTTCTCCCAAAATTTCTCTTAACCCCTATCTCCTAGCTCCCTCCTTTTAAACACTTAAAAGAAATTTTAGTTCTAAGTCGACCTAGCTCTAAGTTATAACTATACCCTAAAATATGTCAAATAATCAAAATGTTCATTTCTTCAAGCACACATATGGGAAAAATAATTAAATTACAAACAACCCCTAATTTAGTATGTTACAGAAGTGGAATTTGAGAGGAGGTAGGAGTGCCGAATTTGAGTTGTATAAATAGGGGTGACCATCTTTTAAGCTATTCTTCATATTATTTTCCTTGGCCGAAAATTGTTCCTCTAATTCTCTCTTTGAGCCGAATTGCTTCTTACTTATTCTCCCTATTCTTTCTCTTTTCTTCAACTTTAATTCTACATATTTTCTTGGATAGCCGAATAACCCCTTGCCATTTAGAAGCCATAGCTGAATCCTATAGTGGCCTCACTCTCTCTTTTTGCCGCAAGTCTTAAAAAGCCAAAAACGGTAGTGTGATTCTTTCTCTTCAAAGCAACGTGTAGTGCTAGCGTGAAGGAGGTTTACGGATTTGCAAAGTGATCAAGGATTTCACAACTTTTAAGGCAAGTGGAGGTTTTCGGATTTAGATCCTTAAGGTTGGGTGCAAATCGCTTAGACGTAGAGTTTCGAGATTTGATCGATTGTGCCAAACAGTGCATAGTTATCGTGACCGTCTCTTGAATGCTTAAATGAATGTTTAAATGTATTATTATGAATATGTGTATAATGTGAATGATAGCCAAATAAGGGCTAGGATGGTGGATGCCCATAATGGGTAATCGATTTATCGTCAAGCTTTTATGACATTAATTTGCCTATGGTATGTGTATGAAATTGAGATGGCATGTGATGTATACTTATTTTAATGATATTGTGGCATGATACATGGGGCTTGGGATGTGACTATCGAAGGAAAGGGTGTACAGATTTATGTACATGGTCTAATGTTAGCCTTGTGCTACATTAGCGCTTGATGGTAGCTATGTGCTTCTTCAAGGGAGGTGTTGGCTAGGTGCCCATCTCGCGGTTGATAGTCATGTGCATCATCGTGGATCGATTGATATGTGGGATCACTTAGGTGATCGGTGGCTCAGCCACTGCCTTGAGTAGCAGGTCTGCTAAGGTAGGTGTAACGGATGAACTTAGGTTGGGTTGGGATGCATTTTTGCTTGACTGATTATGTGGATCATGTGGATATGGGCCAAGCCCATATGTATGGAGACATGTGAAATAACTATGCACCGACTGCTTGACTCACCCGATATTTCTCAAACCTTACGGTGATGCGAAAGCTTGGACTGGTTGGAGTGGATACAAGGTGGCCCATGCGAAGTTGATTTTCTTATTTTATACATTTTATATTTTCAGATTTTGGGAATTTATTTGATGTAATAAGGGCCACTTATGGTATTTGGGAAACTTTATTTACTGCTTGAAGTTTATTTTATTAATTAAACTAATAATGGAAAATATTTTTGAATCGATTTATATTACAATAACTTATGTAAAAGTTTTAATTTGGGAATTTATAACAACTAAATTTTAATGGGCTTTAAATACACAATGTTTAATTAAAGTTCACAAATTTTCACGCTTTCACTTTTAAGACAAATTCTTCGCAAATGTTTTCCGCAGGACATACCAGATCCGGTCAAGGCTCGTGGGCCGGGTTTGGGGGTGTTATATTTATATCAAAGCCCGGTTCAAAACTCAGCTTTGAGGTTTTGGACCCGAAAATAGTTTTCAAAAATGGGCTTTTCAAAATATGGACTTTTATTTCAGGTTTATTCTCGCATGGCACCTATACCTCCCAAGTCCACTGTAAGTACCTCGACTCTTCAAGTGATTTGAAGATGTGATCAGATGGGCTTTTGTGGGAACGTAGATTAGTGAACTAGGATCTATTGAACCATAGGGCTAGTGTACTCAAACACATGCATAAGACTTAAAACGATCAACAAACTCCGTGAAGTAAGTCACGAGTTAGGGTGTGGCAACCATTGTACGCATGTCTAGGAGTGGATTCGGTAAGAGCTTGGTATTTAAGTAGTTCGAGTGACTCACCTCCTCTTTACTCGAATCCTACCTGGTGCGCAGTAACGATTCACCCTAACCAAGAGGACTTATTCACGGGCTAAACCCAATAATTAAAACCCGAAAGGGACTAGCCAGACTTTTATGGAAACCCTAGTTTTAAAATCCCTAAATTACCCTTTTAATTGTAGCAAAAGGTTATTGTGAAAATTTTCCAAAATATCTCCGATTTACAAAATTACAAAATGCCCTTGGTTGTAAAATTACTAAAATGCCCTGGCTTGGAAAAAAAATTTTATTACCATACTACCCTCGATTTTAATAAAATTTTCTTACTTTGCAAAAGTATCCGAAAACCCTATTTTGTGAAAATTCAAAATACCCTGATTTAGAAATTTACCAAATTACCCCTAGTTTACGAAAGTACCAAAATAACCTCGATTTTCGCAAATTTCTGCAAATACTTGGGTTTGGAAAATCTTTCTTTCAAAAATACCCATGAGTTTGGAAAATTTTGAAATGACTTTTGTGATTTTCAAATTGACCCTGGTTTATTACCGAAATACCCCTATAGGAAAAATGATGAAATTACCCCTGGGGTAGGGAATGATCAGAAATGCCTAAAGTAGTGAAGTGAATGTTGTGGATGAATGTGAATGAGAATGTGATTCTCTAAATTAGAGTAGTGAACTTAAACTGAAACTTTGATTGATCGAAAGAACTACTTCTGGAAACTTCTTATCATAAAATTTGCTCGTGGATAAACAAAGAAACAAAATTTCTAATACATAAAACTTTTTAATCGATTAAATCGTGACGTTAGACATGAGTTCTAGAGGACGAGGTCGCCGTGGACGCCAGAGAGGTAGAATGGTCGTGTCGAAACCCGTTAGGTCGGGTCAAGGATCCGAGAATGGGGTACCACCGCCACTACCACCACTTTTTTGGTGTTGAGCAAGAAGATCGACGGGATGATGTCAGATCGCAGTGGTGTCGCGAGTTCTTGAGATGGTGGTGGAGCAGTGGAAACATGAGAGCTAGGAAGTTCAGACCGAGCGACTCCAAGCTAATGGAGTCAAGTGTTTCGTGGAGTATCCGTGTGGCACCCAAGATCGCTGAATATTGGTTGGAGCAACCGAGTTTAATTATGGATGAGTTGGACCCGACTACCACAGAGAAGGTTAAAGGAATGGTGGCGCCGCCACGCGATGAAGCGATCAATGGTGGCTCAGCTCGGGATGGGGCCATAGCCGAGGATCTCACTTGGGAATATGTTAAGACGGCGACGTAAGAAGCACGCTGGTACTCACTATATTGATGCGCAAAGGAAGGCGTTCGGTCGGTTCAAGGGAACAAGTTCGTAGCGGAGTACGAAGCTAAATTCCTGAGGTTAAGCCGATATGCTCGAGGAATAGTAGCTACGGGGAGCATGAGCGGTGTGTCCAGTTCGAGGACAGATTGAGAGATGACCTGAGGCTGTTGATAGCTCCACATCAGAAGCGAGAGTTCGCTGTGCTAATAGAGAAGGTTAAGGTAGCTGAAGGGATTAAGGACTCTGTGAGGCGTAATGTAGATAAGGAGAGGAATCGGGATAAGAGAAGTTTTGGATCGTCAGAATCATCTGAGAACTTTCAGAAAAGACCGAGGGTTGAGAATTTCGTCGTCTTGCTAAGCCGACATCGGAAATCCGGACAGTCCATGTGCTCAATGCGAGAGGTATCATGTTAGCGAGTACTGGAATTGGAATCGGGAGTGTTTTAGATGTAAGTCTAAGACTCATTTGATTAAAGACTATCCTCGGGATCCAAATAGGGCTCTTGACGGAAGGTCAAGGAGGAGGCAATCGGCGTAATGGTCAAGAAGTTTACAAGGGTCGTGGTTCAACCATGGAGGAAATGGTTCAGCCGAGGTCGTGGAGCACCAAGCGTAGATGTCAAGGAGCGTAGCGAGGCAGCCAAGGTTGGTTTATGCAAATGACCGCTATGAGGAGAGTGATGTGCCGATGTGACAATGGCACGCTCCTTATTTCTCGAATACCCTTAATTGCTTTGATTGTTGTATAGTTTTCTTGAATCGCTAGTGAAAGTGTTCGAAGCCTTGCATGTGAACTTAGAGATTGTGCATAGGAAGTATGATATTTTTATAAGATTAGAGTGCGCAAGCGTAAGCATAGTGTGGTGAGAAGGAGTGCATTAGCGAAGTAATTTCGAGGACGAAATTATTTTTAAGGAGGGTAGAACTGTGATATCCCAGATTAGGGGTTATGCATTTAGTGCATAATTCATGTGTTAGTGGGCTTAGTGAGGGTGTTTGGAGGTGTTTGAGGGGCTTTGGAAATTCTAGGATGAAGGTGGAAGCTTTGGAAAATTATTGGTTTTAAGTAAAAAGAGGGAGTGGGCTAAGGTAGCCTTAAGAAAAGTTGTAGGAGTGTTTGGACATAAAATGTGCCTTGGTAAAGTGGCTTCCATGCGCCACTTAAGGGCCTGGAAATGATGCCTAGACAAGGGCCTTGGTCTGAATGCCGTTGGCATGCATGGGCGTGTTTTTATTTTGGTTTGGCGTTAAGACAAGAGGGAGCTAGGAAGGAGGCTTTAAAATAAATTGTGGCGAGCTTATGTCATAAAAGAAGGCCATGACAGAGTGGCTTAGGGCGCTATATGTGGCTTACATGCAACGAGGGCCTGTTCGAGTTATGGAAGCAAGAAAGGGCATTTTATTTTTGTGCAAAGAAGAAGGCGCTTGGGCTAAATAGGTCTTAAAAGAAATTGTGGTGAATTATGTCACAAAGAGGCACCTTGGCAAAGTGGTTTGGGCGCGCACTGCAGCTAAGGGTTCCAGCAGGTCTTGGGTTCAAGGCGTGTGAGCAAAGAGTTAGGTGTTTTATTTTTGGCTTTTACGCCAAGAGAGAAGGAAGTAGTGGACGGCAATTGGACCTCTAATTGGGTAAGGATTAAGTGGATTTTATTTTGAATTTCGCTAGATAAGTAGTAGATAATTGTTAATTTATTTTTATTATTCTTTATAGGTAGATAAGAGATGATTTAGGAGTTTGATAAGGGATTAATGATGGATAATTTTTATTTTATTAATTAAGTTGATAAAGGTGGATTTATTTTAAGTTGATAGATAGAAGATAATTATAGATTTATTTTTATATATTTTGGATATGTGTTCAAGAGTTATTATAGGAGAAGGAAGTGGAATTTGAGAGGAGGTAGGAGTGCCGAATTTGAGTTGTATAAATAGGGGTGACCATCTTTTAAGCTATTCTTCATATTATTTTCCTTGGCCAAAAATTGTTCCTCTAATTCTCTCTTTGAGCCGAATTGCTTCTCACTTCTTCTCCCTATTCTTTCTCTTTTCTTCAACTTTAATTCTACATATTTTCTTGATAGTTTAATAACCCTTGCCATTTAGAAGCCATAGCCGAATCCTATAGTGGCCTCACTCTCTCGCTTTGTCGCAAGTATTAAAAAGCCGAAAGCGGTAGTGTGATTCTTTCTCTTCAAAGCAACGTATGTAGTGCTAGCGTGAAGGAGGTTTACGGTATTTGCAGTGATCAAGGGATTTCGACAACTTTTAAGGCAAGTGGAGGTTTTCGGGATTTAGATCCGTAAGGTTGGGTGCAAATCGTTTAGACGTAGAGTTTCGAGATTTGATCAATTGTGCCAAACAGGTGCGTAGTTATTGCACTGTCTCTTGAATGCTTAAATGAATGTTTAAATGTATTATTATGAATATGTGTATAATGTGAATGATAGCCAAAATAAGGGCTAGGATTGTGGATACCCATAATGGGTAATCGATTTATCAGGTCAGTGCTTTATGATATTAATTTGCCTATGGTATGTGTATGAAATTGAGATGGCATGTGATGTATGCTTATTTTAATGATATTGTGGCATGATACATGGGGCTTGGGATGTGACTATCGAAGGAAAGGGTGTACATATTTATGTACGTGGTCTAATGTTAGCCTTGTGCTACATTAGCGCTTGATGGTAGCTATGTGCTTCATCAATGGAGGTGTTGGCTAGGTGCCCATCTCGGCGGTTGATAGCTGTATGCATCACCGTGGACTGATTGATATGTGGGATCACTTAGGTGATCGGTGGCCTAGGCAAGGCCTTGAGCAGCAGGTCTACTAAGGTAGGTGTAACGGATGGACTTAGGTTGGGTTGGGATGCATTTTTGCATGACTGATTATGTGGACTGTGTGGATATGGGCCAAGCCCATATGTATGGAGACATGTGAAATAACTATGCACTGAGTCTGTTTGACTCACCCAATATTTCTCAAACCTTACAGGTGATGCATAAAGCTTGGACTGGTTGGAGTGGATACAAGGTGGCCCATGCGTGTTGATTTTCTTATTTTTATACATTTTATATTTTCAGTATTTTGGGAATTTATTTGATGTAATAAGGGCCACTTATGGTATTTGGGAAACTTTATTTACGGTTTGAAGTTTATTTTATTAATTGAACTAATAATGGAAAAATATTTTTGAATCGATTTATATTACAATAACTTATGTAAAAGTTTTAATCTGGGAATTTATAACAACTAAATTTTAATGGGCTTTTAAATACACAATGTTTAATTAAAGTTCACAAATTTTCACGCTTTTCACCTTTAAGACAAATTCTTCGCAAATGTTTTCCGCAGGATGCACTGCATCCGGCCAAGGCTCGTGGGTTGGGTTTGGGGTGTTACAAAATCTATCTAGTCGAAGGTTATCAAAGTTCTCCAAAAAGGGTTCATGAGGCTTGGAATCCGTACTTAGCCTTCTCAATGAGTATTCATCATTTCTTTGCATTACGGGGCTGACGCTTCCGTCCATGTTCCTTAAAAGGTGATCTTTTCAACATGTGCAAGGAACAACTGCTTTGTATATTTTGGGAAGGTTGCACAGTTGGTTCGTTAGCTTACTGCGTCAGAGGTTGGCGAGCCCAAGAGACAAACTGGCGTGGCATTCGCCATTGAGAAATGATGATCTAGCATAAGATGGTCCCACAGAAGCGATTGTTGGCTAGAGTCAGATTCCTTTAAAACTGTAAGTCTAAATTCTTGGAGCTGGTGGTCGTAGGCATCCTCTTCCACTATAACTGGCTTATTCTATTTGAGAAGGATCACTTAAAAGTCAAGGATTGAATCCAAGGCTGATCGAGACAACCGGAGGCTGGAATCTCTCTATAAGAAACTTTTTCTCAACTCTATTTATCTCTACTATTCCAATTTTAATTTTCTCACTTCCAATTAAATCAAAACTTTTAATTCTATTTTTTTATTTTTTCCAAGTATCGTAGGTTTTCTTGGGCATGATTTTGTCCAGGATTTCGCGGAGCAAGCAATTGTGCAAATCCAGACCCTAAGGATTTTTCCCTACTTCCCTTATACTATTATTTTTATTAATTTCAATACTTTATAGGGATAGGATATTTTTGGTGCTCTCAACGACCGCATCAATTAATATCGGTGATGTAACTATTGGTAAAGGAACTAACAGCATGTTTGGTTCAATGTAATGAACCATGCATTCAACTCAAACTGAATGGGCCCACATTAAAGTAAATGTTTGGTATAGTGTAATTGTCTATTACAAGTGTTGATGTTTAGCTCTCTATTCCCACTAGTCACTAAATAGAGGCTGAATACCATTTTTTACCCGACCCTCTAAATTACCCATTCAGAGCACAGTAAGAATGCTGAAAGATTTAACTTTTAATTTTTGTCCTCATTTTTCATCATCGTTCTTTCTACACTTTCAACTACAGCCTCCACATTCAATCCCTTCTCCATTTCCAAAGCCCTAAACATCATTTTCCTTTACCAACTTCTTCAATCTTTCCTAATAACCAAATCCCTAATCCTTCCAACTCTATTTCAATCTCATCAATTTTTTGTTTTATAGATTCCCTTTCAAGCTTCAATTTTTGTTACTAAAAAATTACAGTATTTATTCTAAATTTGTTGGCTTTATTTTATTTTTGATCTGGGTTCTGCTTCTTGTATATGGCTTTGTTCTGTAGGATCTATGTATGATTTTCTTTTTTCAAATTCTATAGTTTTGTTTCTTTTTAAAAATAAGAGAAAAATAGGAAAACTATAAAAATTGTAAGAGTGGAAAGATGATAGATTTCTGTTTTTCTTCTAAATAAATTCTTTGCTAGCATTTTTCTCATAGGAATCAAGATCGTCGCTCGATCTCAATCACTTCATAATTGCGGTATATCAAAACAATATATTTTTGTTGAAAAGGAAAAATATATAACAACAATATGATAAGAGATTATAGAAAATAAAAACCCTAATTTTGTGCCCAAAATCAAGCAGTCTTCATTTTAGAGGATTTTGAAAATAAATAGTTTTAAAATTAAAAAATATTTGAGTCTTTAAATATGAATACCTAAAGAATTGCCCAAATTTTGTTGTTGTCATATTGCCATTTAAATTTTGTTGTTGATGTCTTGAATTGTTGAGGATATTAAGAATGTTGTTTTTGTTGTATTGGTTGGTTCTGTTGATGTGATTTTACTGGTTTTGGTCATTTTGCCTCTATAGCTTGTTTTCCATTTCTAAAGTCCCTCTTTTAGGTTTCTATGTTATCATTCAAGTTTTGAACATTATCCCACCTTTAGTATTTGTCTGTTTCTTTGCTCTGGTTGTTTTGATCTTGCTATTGATTTTTTTCTCATGGCTGGAATTGTGGTGGTCTAGTGCCGAACATTTGTATTATGTTGTTTCCTTTTAGGTGATTTGGTTGTTCTTATTGCTTGAATTATATCAGTAATAACTAACTTGATTCTAAATTATCTCCTTATTAATGAGAATTTATCTTATTGTTGGGAAATTTGTCCATATTGTAGTAAACATATAACTATTTTCTATGTCTTTGAACGATGAATAAATAAATAAAGTTAATTTCACATTTCACTGTTATTTCTTTTATGTTTCTGTCTTTCATGTTTTGTATACATAGCAAAATTTTGAAAAACAAATATTATCTCATTAATTGTCTAAGTTCAAACTGATGATAAGTGGCACTGTAAGAACGTTTATATTGTGAGAAAGACAACATACTTCAGTAGATAACCTAAACGAGTCTGTAATCCCATAAAAGAATCAAAGTGAACATTTTATTCAAATACTTAGAAGAACTATTATGTCATCTTCAATTCCAATTGGGGAGATGACTAGTCTTGACTATTAGAACAATTAACTCCATGAGTAGAGACATAGATGTATTCATTGAAGGTATGATACATTGGACTAGACTTAAGATGAATTAATTATGAATCCATTTTTGAACTAATTCACTTAAGACGTTCATGGTGTGATTTACCTAAATCTTAAGTTAGTCACTCACCATGCGTATGTAATTCATGTGCTTTAATATAAGTGAAGGCTTATGCTTTAAAGATGATCGAGTCCATAAGAATATGTGGGTTACATGACTTGTGTATGGTATGACTTTACTTGCAACAATGGAAGTCATAACTCGATTAAAGAGTTAACGATATTCTCTCATTGACATTGTGTGGATTGATAAATATGGAATGTTGTCACGGGTTGTTTGTTCAAACAATTTATCACAGTCATTTGTTGACAATAATCATATTATTCATTAAGAAGACACAATGGTGACAATGATATAAAATAGAATTATATTGAGTGAACGAATTTAACTCAAATGAATCAAATATATCATATGGGGGTAACACACACATGATAAGGTCAATGGACAAAACAGTTGGATGGATTGCTTTCATAAAGAGTGTACAATAAGGAGTGTTCAACCATGGTACTTCTTATGGACTGACTCCATGATTAAGTTTGTGAATTATTGAAACAATGCTTTTGGACATAATTGCAATTAGTAGAGTCTAATTGTATATGTCTGATTGGTCCCTCTGCTAACTCAACAAAAGCTCAACCGGATTGCATTTGAATCAAAAGGAAACTCTACAACTTCAGAAATAATTTAATTGAGTCGATTTTTTTGATGTGTAATTAAATTAGGCGGTCGTGAGAATTGTTCATCTAGAGATTTTGATTAAAGAATTTTCTTGAAAAAAATAATTTAGAAAATCTCAGTAATTTTTGGGAAAATTAGTTTTGACCAAGTAAAATTAAATTAATCAAATTAATTAATTAATATTGATCAAGTCAAATAATTGACTTGAAAATTAGACTTGAGATTAAAAGTTGGAACCGATAACCAAAAACTGGGACCAAGACTTAAACCGTGGTTGGACTAGACCAGTCAGACGGTTGATCGCCTGTAAACGTGTTATCATTTATAGTTAATTATCACACAAAAATATACAAAATTAGAACAGAGGTGTTCGCAAGTATACGAGTCAAATTGTAATATAGTATATGTGTACAACGGAATACAGGAAGTATTCTGAGGATCGTATCAAGGAGGACAAAATAAATCTATAAAACCCTTTTTACAATAATAAGTCTAAGTAGTAATAATTAACTTTTATATTACAAAAATCATAAAAGGGATGAATAAGATAAATTAAATAACTAAAGTAAATAAATAGGAAAATAAACAAACAAATTAAATCAATACAAAACCAATCAATAAGATTAACTCGTTTCAAGGTTTGTAATTAACTCTGGATTAATGTTTTAGGGTGGATTAACTACCGATTTGTAACAACCCATTTTTCAGTGGTGTCGAAAACGGTAGTTTCGGGGTCACAAATTCGATGAGTGAGTCCGTAAATATTATTATTTAATATTTTAGAGTCAAATATAGTATTATAATAAATTTTGATTAGATAATTTTTGTTATTTGAATGAATAGTTAAGTTCACGTGTTTGTTCAAAAAGTCAAGTGGTTTCAAAAAATGAGGTGTCGGGACATTGTTTCTATAAATCGAGCTTGTAGATATTTTTATTAAATATTTACAGAGTTATTATTTAGATATGTGAAGGTTCAGTTAGAAAATTGTAATGTTTGCATAATTAATTAATTAAAAAGGACTCAATCGTAAAGGATGTAAAACTTGATCACTATTGAATTTGAATGATTAAATGGCTTAATTAATATAAGTGGAAGGATTAATATGGTAAATATACCATTTTTAATTATTGGGACGGCAAGAGAGATTTTAAATTTTGTTTTATTCATGTGTAAAGGTTAAAATAATTAAAAATAAGTAATAAAACTAAAGTAAAATAAAAATAAATCATTATCAACTTCTTTAACAAGGGTTCTCCGCCGAATGTAGAAAGAAAAACCTCCATGGAAATACTTTCAAGGCTTGTCCATTGAAAGGTTTTTCCATGTAATTCCGTTTTGAACCTATTTCTTGTAATTTTTATATTTTTTAGATCGTTACAACTAGTTCCAGCTAACTCTGTACCTTCGTTTTTAAACCGTTAAAGATTTTAAATTTTTAATTGATGAATTTTTGTGATTTTAGATGTTAAATGATGAATTTGAAGTATTAGTTGTTATATATAAGTATTTTGTTTAGTGTTTTTGATGAATTTAATGATTAGGGATTAAATTATTGAAATAGTAAAATTCAATATAAATTGTGTGAAATGAGGAAAAATATGGGTTGTTTAAGATTAAAGGAAAATCGGCTAACATGAATTTTAGCTAAAAATGGTTGCAAGTTTTGGATGTAGGGACTAAATTGAATAAAAGGTAAAATGTTGGGCTAATTTTATAAATTGATAATGGAAGGGTTCAATTGCATAAAACTACTTGTCAGAATGCTAGAAATGTATTAATTGGGTTGAATGATTATTTAGATCAAGAAACGCCGTAATCGGATTTAAATCGAGGAAAAGCTAAAGCTTTGAACTAGATGTCGAGTCTATTTTAGTAACCGTTTTAGTCGAGGTAAGTTCATATTATATGTAATATGTCATATTAAATTCCTTGATATTTTTTTATTCTAATAATTGTGGTGTTTGTAATTATTGAATGTTGGTTGATGAAAATTAATAATGAAATTGAGTTGTATTGGAGATAGTGTATCGAGCCTTGAGTCCGGCAGGCTTCGTGCCAGTGTATATTATTAGGCTTTGTTCCTAGTAGGCTTCATGTCGGTGTATTATATAAGGCTTTGTGCCTAGTAGGCTTCGTGTTGGTGTATCGTAATAGGCTTTGAGCCTAGCAGGCTTCGTGCCGATGTATTATATCAAGCTTTATGCCTAGCAGGTTTCGTGCCGATGTGTTGTATTAGGTCTTGAGCCTAGTAGTCTTTGTGCCAATGTATTGTATCAGGTAAGTTGTACTGAAAATATTATTTCAAGTATCCGATGTTATTCTATTTGGTTCAACGAGCAACTAAGGGTTAAAATGAAAAGGTATGTATATAAATGAACTATGTTAGTGAGAATACAAAATGTAAAATGTAAAATGTAATGTAAGTATTTGGATTGAAAAGGTAACATTTGAATTGTGTGAATGAGTGACTTATATAGTGAAATTCTTTCCATGATATGAACGGGTAAATAAAGCTTAAATGGGTGTATGAAAATATAAAATGAATCATGATTTTGGATAATGAAATGGATTATAATGATATGTGAAATTGAAAGGAAAATATGGTTTATTGTACATGTAGAAGTGATGACTTATGAAAAGGAAATGTTGACATGTTATATACCATGTTTTCATTAGAATTATAAGTGCATTGCTTTACCAGCTAACCATGTAAGCTGTTGTGTATAGGAAAGGAAATTTGGACTATGACTAAGCTAAATTATGCTTGATTGCTTAATTTAATGTATTCGGTAAGTTTAAGTTTCCTTTATACGAGCTTACTAAGCACTAGTTGCTTATATAGTTGTTTTATTTGTTTTATAGATCATCAGAAAGCTTCAAAGGTTGGAATTAATGTTGGAGCATGATCACACTATCCATCGATCCACTTTGGTAACCTATGAATATATTGAAATGGTTATAAATGACATGTATAGGGTTGTATGTTAATTTAATATGTTACGAGCCTAGGTTTAACCTACTTGCGTATGTATATGTTTTGAAATTAGTTGGTATATGCTTGTGTTAATAGGTGAATTTGGTCTCTGTTGTGTGTCTTATAAAAAGGTATGGATAAGTGATATAAATAGAGAATGAAGTAACTAAATGGTGTGTGTGGGATATGTGTATTGACATGTATAAGAATTATTGTTAATTTGGCAATTTGATAATGTTTTAAGTTGTGTTAAATCTTGATATGCATAATGCCTTTTGTCTTTGGCTTGTATACGATTAAACGCTTTTGAATATGGTCATGTTGGTTATGCCAGCTAAATTGGTAAGTTGTAATGGTATAGGTTGAAAAGAAGTGATCTTTTGTATCAATGTTGTATAGTTGAGACGTGGTATTGTAATCTTATTCATGAATAGTTTTAGTGCATGAAATGTGGTGCCTTTGAATGGCATATTGGTTAGAACATATAGAATGCTTGAAATGGGTATGTTTCTAATGTGTTAAGAGGTGTTTTGGTGTAACATCCTAGATTAGGGGTTATGCGTTTGTGCATAATTCATGAGTAGTAGGTTTTGGCAGTGTTTGGAAATGAATTAAGGGTTTTTAAAATCCTAGGATGGAAGAGAAAGCTTTGCACAATTATTGGTTTTTAAGTTAAAAACAAGAAGTGATGTGGAAAGGTGGCAAAGGACGCCACCTAAGGTGCAAGGGTTATGGCATCAAGTGAAGTACTTTGAGGGAAGAGGTTTGAATCCCATTGTGTGCATTTTTGCTTAATTTTATGAAATAGCATGTTTACTGTGATATGTGGTGTGCATTTTTAGAACCTTGAAAATATAAGGAAATGTATGGAAATGTAAGGAAATGTATGGAAATGTAAGGAAATATATGGAAATGTATGGAAATGTATGGAAATATAAGGAAATATATGGAAATGTATGGAAATGTAAGGAAATGTATGGAAATGTATGGAAATATAAGGAAATGTATGGAAATGTAAGGAAATGTATGGAAATGTAAGGAAATGTATGGAAATGTAAGGAAATGTTAAGTTCAAAGTGAACATTTTGGAAACTAAGCTGAATTAGGAAAGTGAACATTTTGGAAACTAAGTTAAAAGAGGAAAGTAAACATTTTAGGAAACCTAAGAAATGTCAAGTTTACAGAGCCGAACGAAAATTTTTGGAAACCTAGAAATGACTTAGAAATGTCGAGTTTTAAAGTTTAAAAGACGTAATTAAGGCAAGGAGGCCTTAAAAGAAAAAGTACGTGAAATTTGACACACAACGGCTTGGAAAAGTGGCCCAAGATGCCACTTAGGGCCTTTGGAAATGGCGCCACATACAAGGGTGTTGGGCCCGAGTTCAAGTCACATGGGAAGCAAATAAAATAAGTTTTATTTTTGCTTCTAGAAGCCCAAGAGGTGGACAGACAAGGCTTGCAAAAGAGGAGTTTCACTCTCTTTAAATTCGCTAATTAGAAGATAATAAGGATTATACTTTATTTGTTTTAAAATTAAAGAGATAAAGTTATCACATAAGGAAGAGTAGTGGCCAAGCAAAGGATTCTTGGCCTAATTTCTACTATAAAAGGATGAGACTAGGGCTATTCATTATTCATTCTCCTCTCTTTCTTTTGCCAAATATTCTTTCTCCTCTCCTCCGCCAAATTCTTCTTGAGCATCCATTCTTTTCCTCTTCTCTTTAGCATCCTAGCCGATTCCTTCTAAGCCTATTATTCCTCTCTTCTTTCATCTTTGAAACCGAATACATAAGGGATCATAGCCGATTGTTCATCAAGTCTCTAAGTCAATCTCTGAAGTGGTGTCGGAGGATCATCGATTTCAATATAAAGGGTAAGGATCTATAGTTATAATTGTATTCCTTTCTTTTAAGCCGAAAGTTAGTCTAATCCTCCTATATCTTATTGATCTAAATATGGAAGGTGAATTTTGGATTTCAGATCTAAGGTATTTCGCATCTCCATTAATCAAGAAGAGAGTTTCAGATTTAAAAGATTTAAGGTAAGATATATGTATATTCGCCAAAGGCCATGTTTATGTTTTAATGTTAGATTAAATCTAACATACGGTTATAGGAATTTCGACATCCTTAAAGAAAGCAAGAGATTAATTTTGGGATTTGAATAATAGGGAAATCGGCAACAAGGTAAGCCTTAGTGTACTAATCCTACTAGGATTTGGATTTATGGCCGAATGGATTTTTTATTAAAGTAATAAGTGATAAAACAAATGTAGGGATTAAGGATCTAAGCATTAGATCAAGCTTTTCGGGATCTCAAGGAAACTGCTACAAATCAAAGTGTACCCTACACTAAATCTTGATAGATTTACGGCTTTAATTCATTATATGTGTTAATATGAAAGTGTAAGAATATGGCTAAGGTACCGTGTGTACCCCACACTAATCTTAATAGATTTATGGCTTAAATATGATATATATGTTAATGTGAAAGTGTAAGAATGTGGCTAAAGTACCATATTATGGTACAAAGTACTGTGCACGCTTTCCTACTCCTACTAGGATTACTTAAATATGTTATACTCAACATGTGAAAAGTGACATGAATGTGAATTTAAGTATGATATGCATGATATGAATAATATGGGGCATTCGGGTTATTTGAGAAAGGGAAGTGAATGTGATGACTTGGTCTCACTAAGTGAAACGTGATGACTTTGTCTCACTAAGAATATGTGACGACTTCGGTCACACTAAGTGAATGTGGTGACTTGGTCACATTAAGTGAATGTGGTAACTTCGGTTACATTATCTAAATGTGGTGTCTCATGACACAAATATCCGTGGCTATGCCACAAAATTTTATATGGGCGATGAGCACGCCGATCGCAATGATCGCCTTCGATAGTGTGTAGGGGATGGAGGGTTGACTTAGTAGTCCCTACAGTGTGCAAAGTTGGTACGGGTGGAGTGTAGCGGATGGCATATAGGTTTGGGTTCGGGTTTGCATCATTACCTTGAATTTTTATATGAACATGATATGTATAGTGTGCCTAATTCTATTATATTTTAGTGTTGGTTACACATTGAGTCTATCGACTCACCCTGCTGTGAACATGTTTGTGTGATGAGCAAGAATGGACCGGACTACAGAACTTGTGGTGGCCATGTTTAGCTTGAAGTTTAATTTAATTTGAACCTTTATTTTATTTTAAGTACTGTATAAATTTTATTTTGGGTTTTGTTTTATGTAATAAGGCCATAGTGATGATTTTATTTCTGTTTTGATTACTATGCTATGAATTTAGGGCTTTATAAAGAATAAGCCCATTTAATTTAAAATAAGCTTAAATATTTTGTCACCTAAAATTATGGGTTTTCATTATAAAAAAAAGATAAACTTGTTTTCAACTCGAGCCCAACACACAAACAAACTATCTTCCAAAACACACAGTTTTCAAAGTTTTCAAAAGAATTTCGAAACGGTTTACACCGGGGAACATACCAGATCCGGTCCATTCTCATGGGTCGGGTGTGGGGTGTTTCAATTTGGTATCAGAGCCCAGTTTTAAACTCTCGGTCTGTGGCCTAAGGCCCAAAACGTTTTCAAATCGAGCCCAAATGAGTTTTATGGAAATATTTCTAAAAGTAGACAGGTTTGATGGCATGACACCTAAGTCTCCGACCCGCAGTCCACCAGGTAAGTACCCCTAACTATCTGTGTGATTATGTGAATTATAAAAGGGTAGAAAAGGAATGGAACGTAGAATAGCATGATAGGAACTTGAACCCTAGGATTAGTCTACTCAAACACAAATACATAATACTTAATACACTAAACAAACCTATGGCTAAGTCAATCAAGTTAGGGTGTGGCAACCATGGTATGCATGTCTAGGATTGGATCCTGAAGAGCTTGGTATTTAAGCAGTCCTAGTGACTCACCTCCTCTTCGCAGGAATCCTACCTGGTGCGTAGCTTCGGTTCACCCTAACCCAGAGGACTTAGTGGGTGTGGCAACCCCTGTACGCATGTCTAGGAATGGTTACAAGGGAGCTTGGTACTTAAGCAATCACGTGACTCACCTCCTCTCCACTGAATCCTCGCCTCAGGCGTAGCTTTGGTTCACCTCGACCAAGAAGGCTCTCATAGGCTAAACCCAATAACTAAAACCCGAAAGGGAACTAGCCATTTTTTTGAACCTTAATATTAAAATTTTAAATCATTTTTTTCCTTAATTCACGAAAACTATTTCTTATACACAATTTTTTTCTTTTTCAAAATTTCGATTTATAAAATTACAAAAATACCCCTAGTGGTAAAATTATAAAATGCCCTTGGTTTATAAAATGCCCAACTACTCAACAGCTTTTGCCAAAATTTCAATATTTCATAAATGTTCAAAAACCCTAATTTGCAAACTATCGTGAAAATACCTTGATTTTGAAAAAAATTACAAAATCGCCTTAACTTACAAAATTACCAAAATGACCTCGATTTCCAAAATTTTTGCAACAACACCGCTTTTGGAAAGTACAATTCTCAAAGAACCCTCAAAGTTTTGCAACTTTTGAAATATCCCGATTTATTAAAATTTTACAATTTACCCTTTTTAGGAAAATTACCAAAATATCCCTAAGGTCCAAAAATTTCAAATACCCTGATTTCAAAAATTTTCCAAAATACCCGAAAACTTAAAAATACCAAAATACTTTGTGACAAAATCACCAAGGAACCTTATTTTGACAAATTACGAAAATACCCTCAGAGGACAAATTACAAAAATACCCCGGGTAGTGGAAAACAACAACAATGGAAACTACAATATTTCTCGAATGAACGAAAGTTCATAATTGATTGATGGAGGTATGAATGTAAAGACGTGTGCATGTATGAATACGAAAGAACCACTCCTAAAATTCTTTTCATAAAACTTCTTCGCTATTAATCGGTGGAATAAAAGCTAATTTATAAAATTTCTTAAATCGATTAAAGCGCATCATTAGAAATGAGTTCTAAGGGACGGAACTTAGAGATTGTGCCCGGAAAGTATGATGGTTCTATTAAGATCAGAGTGCACAGCAGAAGCATAGTGTGGTGAGAAGGATTGTACGATCGTTAGTAAGTAATTTCGAGGACAAAATTATTTTTAAGGAGGGTAAACCAGAACATCCTAGATTAGGGGTTATGCGTTTGTGCATAATTCATGAGTAGTAGGTTTTGGCGGTTTGGAAATGAATTAAGGGTTTTAAAATCCTAGGATGGAAGAGAAAGCTTTGGACAATTATTGGTTTTAAGTTAAAACAAGAAGTGATGTGGAAAGGTGGCAAGGGACGCCACCTAAGGTGCAAGGGTTATGGCATCAAGTGAAGTACTTTGAGGAAGAGGTTCAATCCCATTGTGTGCATTTTTGCTTAATTTTATGAAATAGCATGTTTATCAGTAATATGTGGTGTGCATTTTAGAACCTTGGAAATATAAGGAAATGTATGGAAATGTAAGGAAATGTATGGAAATGTATGGAAATGTAAGGAAATATATGGAAAAGTATGGAAATGTATGGAAATATAAGGAAATGTATGGAAATGTATGGAAATGTAAGGAAATGTATGGAAATGTATGGAAATGTATGGAAATATAAGGAAATGTAAGGAAATGTAAGGAAATGTATGGAAATGTAAGGAAATGTATGGAAATGTAAGGAAATGTTAAGTTCAAAGTGAACATTTTGGAAACTAAGCTGAATTAGGAAAGTGAACATTTTGGAAACTAAGCTAAAAGAGGAAAGTAAACATTTTAGGAAACCTAAGAAATGTCAAGTTTACAGAGCCGAACGAAAATTTTTGGAAACCTAGAAATGACTTAGAAATGTCGAGTTTTAAAGTTTAAAAGAGGTAGTTAAGGCAAGGAGGCCTTAAAAGAAAAAGTACGTGAAATTTGACACACAAACGGGCTTGGAAAAGTGGCCTGAAGATGCCACTTAGGGCCTTTGGAAATGGCGCCACATACAAGGGTGTTGGGCCTAAGTTCAAGTCACATGGGAAGTAAATAAAATAAGTTTTATTTTTGCTTCTAGAAGCCTAAGAGGTGGATCAACACAAGGCTTGCAAAAGAGGAGTTTCACTCTCTTTAAATTGCTAATTAGAAGATAATAAGGATTATACTTTATTTGTTTTAAAATTAAAGAGATAAAGTTATCACATAAGGAAGAGTAGTGGCCAAGCAAAGGATTCTTGGCCTAATTTCGCTATAAAAGGATGAGACTAGGGCTATTCATTATTCATTCTCCTCTCTTTTCTTTTGCCAAATATTCTTTCTCCTCTCCTCTCACAAATTCTTCTTGAGCATCCATTCTTTTCCTCTTCTCTTTTAGCATCCTAGCTGATTCCTTCTAAGCTTATTATTCCTCTCTTCTTTCATCTTTGAAACCTAATACATAAGGGATCATAGCCGATTGTTCATCAAGTCTCTAAGTCAATCTCCAAGTGGTGTCGGAGGATCATCGATTTCAATATAAAGGGTAAGGATCTATAGTTATAATTGTATTCCTTTCTTTTAAGCCGAAAGTTAGTCTAATCTCTCCTATATCTTATTGATCGAAATATGGAAGGTGAATTTCGGATTTCGATCTAAGGTATTTCGCATCTCCATTAATCAAGAAGAGAGTTTCGGATTTAAAAGATTTAAGGTAAGATATATGTATATTCGCCAAAGGCCATGTTTATGTTTTAATGTTAGATTAAATCTAACATACGGTTATAGGAATTTCGACATCCTTAAAGAAAGCAAGAGATTAATTTTGGGATTTGAATAATAGGGAAATCGGCAACAAGGTAAGCCTTAGTGTACTAATCCTACTAGGATTTGGATTTATGGTCGAATGGCTTTTTATTAAAGTAATAAGTGATAAAACAAATGTAGGGATTAAGGATCTAAGCATTAGATCAAGCTTTTCGGGATCTCAAGGAAACTACTACAAATCGTGTGTAATTCTACACTAAATCTTGATAGATTTACTACTTTAATTCATTATATGTGTTAATATGAAAGTGTAAGAATATGGCTAAGGTACCGTGTAAACCCTACACTAATCTTAATAGATTTATGGCTTAAATATGATATATATGTTAATGTGAAAGTGTAAGAATGTGGCTAAAGTACCATATTATGGTACAAAGTACTCAGACACGCTTTCCTACTCCTACTAGGATTACGAAAATATGTTATACTCAACATGTGAAAAGTGACATGAATGTGAATTTAAGTATGATGTGCATGATATGAATAATATGGGGCATTCGGGTTATTTGATAAAGGGAAGTGAATGTGATGACTTGGTCTCACTAAGTGAAACGTGATGACTTCGGTCTCACTAAGAATATATGACGACTTGGTCGCACTAAGTGAATGTGGTGACTTGGTCACATTAAGTGAATGTGGTAACTTCGTTACATTATCTAAATGTGGTGTCTCATGACACAAATATCCGTGGCTATGCCACAAAATTTTATGTGGGCGATGAGCACGCCGATCGCAGCCTACCGCCTTCGATGGTGTGTAGCGGATCGAGGGTTGACTTAGTAGTCCCCACTGTGTGCGTGTGTTGGTACGGTGGAGTGTAGCAGATGGCATATAGGTTTGGGTTCGGTTTGCATCATTATCTTGAATTTTATATGAACATGATATGTATGGTGTGCCTAATTCTTTTATATTTTAGTGTTGGTTACACATTGAGTCTATCGACTCACCCTGCTAGGGAACATGTTTCGTGTGATGAGCAAGAATGGACCGGATGGCGTAACTTGTGGTGGCCATGTTCACTTGAAGTTTAATTTAATTTGAACCTTTATTTTATTTTAAGTATCAGTATAAATTTTATTTTGGGTTTTGTTTTATGTAATAAGGCCATAGTGATGATTTTATTTCGCTTTTGATTACTATGCTATGAATTTAGGGCTTTATAAAGAATAAGCCCATTTAATTTAAAATAAGCTTAAATATTTTGTCACCGAAATTATGGGTTTTCATTATAAAAAAAAAAGAAAAAAAGATAAACTTGTTTTCAACTCGAGCCCAACGCACAAACAAACTATCTTCCAAAACACACAGTTTTCAAAGTTTTCAAAAGAATTTCGAAACGGTTTACACCGGGGAACATACCAAATCCGGTCCATTCTCGTGGGCCGGGTGTGGGGTGTTACATTTGGTCAATTGAATGTGTGTGTAAATGGTGTATCTTGTTGGGCAAGGTTTGGTATTGATTTGGCTTATTTTTGGGGCTAAATTGGGAGCACATGGCCTGGAACACGGGCTACCGCATAGCCGTGTGCCACACATAGTCACCTCACACGACCGTGTGTCATTTACATTTTAGGTGTAGGTTACATACAGTCTAGCACACAACCTATGGCAAGATCGTGTGGCCCTATTTCAAATGCACACACGGGTGGACACACAGGTTGGGACATGACCGTGTGTCCTTACTTTGAAGGTTTACATAGTCTAGGTTATGTCACATGGCCTGGCCACATGGCCGTGTGACCCCATTTTTTTCCAATTTTTCAATTTATTCAATTTGATCCCTGATTGCTTTTAAGTTTTTTTAGGGCCCCAAAAGCTCGATTTAAGGCCCAAATGTGTATGTTTTCTATGATTGGAATGTATTATTGGTAATTATTGTAACACCCCTTACCGTGTTCGAAGCCAAAATCGAATACGAGGCATTACCTAACTCAACTTGCTTAAACATGTCGTTTTGGGCTATAAAATTTCGTTTTGTCTTAAAAACTTTCCATACAAACCCAAAACATACTTTCGAAAAGTTTCAGAATTAGTCGGAAACTTTTATGCACTTAGAAAATTTTTGCCTTTGCAGGGCCACACGTCCATGTTGCTCAAGGCACACGCCCGTGTAACACCCCAAACTCGGCCCAAACACCATGACCTGATCTGGTATGTCACATAAAAAGATTTTAATAGAACTTCGTGATCGTTTTAAAATTTTGGACTCTCTTTTGAAAACATCAGGTCCAGTAGTTCGTCAAAAAACTCAATATTCGTTTATAAAAGTTGTAAATAGCCCAATTCTTGCGTTTAGGTGACAATTGAAAACATTTGATGTTGCAATAAGTTAACTTAAGATTTATTGTCTAGTTTCGGTTATAAAAATCCGTTGATTAAGTTGAGAGAAAAACTTACATTTGCTTTATTTTTAAAAAAATGTTTTACTGATTAAATTAAAATTAAAGTGTCTAAAGTTTAAACCAAAATAAACCATAAATTATTAGTGGCCTTATTACAAATAAAATCCCTAACATGGAAAACGATGAATAAAAGAAAAGTTCAATTTTAACAAAAACCGTGCATGGCAACCCCCGAAGTCCTCCCCAGCCCAAACCCACTGAGCTAAGAATCACCTGCAAGAGTTAAGCAGAAGGGTGAGTCATTATGACTCAGTGTGCAATTACCTCATATATCATAACTAGGCCTAAGCCCCTGTAACACCCCAAACCTGGCCTAGACATTACGACCGGATCTGGTATGTCACAAGGAAAGGTTGTAAAAGAAACTGCGCGATTAAAATTTTTGAGTTTTGTTTTACAATACAGAAATCAGGGTCGATGGTTTTAGGAAAATGCGTCGTTTTGAAATAGTTTTTGAAGTCTAAGAAAATCCCAATTTTAATTATTTATTGCTTGTGATCCGTTTGTTCACATTTTGGAAAACGGTTATTACATTTTTAGGGAAACCCCGTATTGATCAATTCATAAGAGATAACAGCTGAATAAAGAAAAATCCAAATTAAAATCCTGGAGGCCTTATTACATAACAAATTCCCAAATTTAAAATAAGTTTAAAATAAAGAAAAATGGAGTTTACGAAAGAAGTAACGCATGGCCATCTCAGAGTCCACCTCAGCTCCAAATCTGCAACTAGGGGTTACTTGCAAAATTAAGCAGAGGGGTGAGTCACCAAGACTCAGTGTGTACTTCCCCTTATAATGCAATCGGCCTTAAGCCCACTTAACATAACATATTAAACAGATGATGTATGCAATGCATCCCAACCCAACCTAGTTTTCCATCCTCTAGGTCACCGGAATCATCCAAACACCCGTGGCATCATGCCACTGTGGTTCTTGACCACCGTGGTCCTAGACCACTCGTGACAATAGTCACTTGTGACATTAGTCACTTGATTATCACTTCCTCCTCCTTTCAATTCCCGAGCCCATGCTCTTTACATCGTGCACAATATGTATGTAACCAATATCACAGTGTGCAACAGATCATATTTCATGCAAGCATAACATCAAACTATACATACAGCATATTATCAACAATGTCAATATCGAAGAACTTACTCGGCGTCTTCAACCTTACCCATGAGGGCATTTTGCCTATCACATCAGTTATTTCGGCTTTCAACCATTACAGTTAATAAAACAATAAACAAAGAAGGCATGTGAGTAATACACACAATCACGCTAATCAACCCCTAATGGTATAACGGTAATTTTACCCATCGAGGGTATTTCAGTAATTTACCTACCAAGGGTAATTCGATAATTTTGCAAATAAGGGGTAATTCGATAATTTCGCAAACTAGGGGTAATTCAGTAATTTCGCAAACTAGAGGTAATTCAGTAATTTCATAAAGTAAGGGTAATTCGTTAATTTTGCAAACTAGGGGTAATTCGATAATTTTGCAAACCAGGGGTGCTTCGATAATTTCACAAAGAAGGGGTGATTCGGTAAATTTGCAAAATAGGGGTGATTCGGTAATTTTACAAACCAGGGGTAATTTGGTCATTCACAAATTAGGGTATTTTGGCACTTTCACAAATCAGGGGTATTTTGGTCATTTTATAAATTAGGGTATTAACGACCCAACAGAAGGTCCACTAACGCCTCGAACGACTCAAGTATTCTAAACAAAGATAATGATGAGAATGGGCCTAAGGCCCATTCTCAGCCCAAGTGGGCCCACACACTCGTGTGGCCCATTTAGCTTAAGCCTAGCCACATATATGATATTCACATAGTCTAGTTCACTATCTACTACTCAATCATACACTCATATGGGCCCTCGGCCCATTGGGCCCACTTGGCCCCTTTCGGGCCATCATGGGCCAACAGCCTAAACCCAAGAGACACTACTAATGGCCTCAACTATCGCGTTAAAGCCCCACACGTGCGCTCCCTTTCTTGTCATGAGATTCGAACCCAAGCTCCCCTGTAGCATAATCCACGCCGCTAGCCACTTTACCAACTAGCTCATTGTGTCTAACATCATGCGCAACTAAATATAAACCTATGGCCAAATTCTAAAGTCCATATAAAAAGAAAACCAAAATGCAAGAGCTAAGACTTGAACCTTGGACCTCCTTCCTTCCTTTTGGCGTCATTCCCTTGCTCCTTAAGTGGCATCACTATGCCACTACACCACACACTCCTTTTATGTCATTTTCTCCACATTTTATTCTTAAAGCCTACCTACTAACTCCCAGGGTTTTATTCACCTAAAACCAGAATTTTTCCTAAGCCAAGTTTGATCCTGGGACTTCATAGAAGCCTCCCAACCTTCCAAAATCACATTCCTAACAGGTCTAACTTAAAATAATATCATTCTCATAATCCCTAAAATTTTAAAACGCTCCCATGGCCAAGGCCCAATGGGCCCAATCCTACTAGGCCCAAATTCAGGGTGTTATAAATCTCCCTCCTTAAAGAAATTTCGTCCTCGAAATTTCAAACTATAAGAACAGTCACACATCCTAACCTACCACACTACGCCTTGTCACAAGACTCGATCTTAATAACACTAATATACTTTTAACTAAATCTCAAGTTTCTTCCTCGCAACTAGATACCTAATCGTAGAAGCACATAGAAGTTTATCACACATGCACATAATTCCAATATTCAAGCAACTCATCCAAACAGAACACATACAGAATAAATACCAACATACAGTCATTACAGCATATAACAGAGCATAGGTCAGGAAACTTACAAATTTGGTGCCGGAGACTCAGGTGCCATACTTCCCCAAAATAATATGTTTTTCTAAATCAAATTTCAAACAAATTTGGAAAACATTTTCGAACCCATTCCACAGCCCAGTTTTGCAACCTAGGCTCTGATACCATAATTGTAACACCCCAAACCCGACCTAGACGTTACAACTGGATCTGGTATGTAACAAGGAAAGGATGTAAAAGAAACTTTGTGATTAAAATTTTTGAGTTTTGTTTTACAATACAGAAATCAGGCCAATGGTTTTAGGAAAATGCGCCGTTTTGAAGTAGTTTTTGAAGTTCTAAGAAAATTCCAAGTTTAATTATTTATTGCTTGTGATCCATTTGTTCACATTTTGGAAAACGATTATTACATTTTTAGGGAAACCCCACATTGATCAATTCATAAGAGATAACAACTGAATAAAAGAAAAATCCAAATTAAAATCCCAGGGGCCTTATTACATAACAAATTCCCAAATTTAAAATAAGTTTAAAATAAAGAAAAATGGAGTTTATGAAAGAAGTAACACATGGCCACCTCAGAGTCCACCTCAGCTCCAAATCCGCAACTAGGGATTACCTACAAAATTAAGCAGAGGGGTGAGTCATCAAGACTCAATGTGTAATTCCCCTTATAACGTAATCGGCGTTAAGTACACTTAACATAACATATTAAACAGATGATGTATGCAATGCAGCCCAACCCAACCTAGTTTTCCATCCTCTAGGTCACCGGAATCATCCAAACACCCGTGGCATCATGCCATTATGGTTCTTGACCACCGTGGTCCTAGACCACTCGTGAAAATAGTCACTCGTAACATTAGTCACTTGATTATCACTTCCTCATCCTTTCAATTCCCAAGCCCATGCTCTTTACATCATGCACAATATGTATGCAACCAATATCACAGTGTGTAACAGATCATATTTCATGCAAGCATAACATCAAACTATACATACATGCATATTATCAACAATGTCAATATCGAAGAACTTACCCATGGTCTCCAACCTTACCCATGAGGGCATTTTGCCTATCACATATGTTATTAAGGCTTTCAGCCATTACAGTTAATAACATAATAAACAAAAAAAGGCGTGTGAGTAATACACACAATCACGCTAATCAACCCTTAAGGGTATAACAGTAAGTTTACCCACCGAGGGTATTTCAGTAATTTACCTACCAAAGGTAATTCAGTAATTCTACTCATAACTAATCCATGTATGCAGTGCATCTCGAACATAATCAATCATACAATTAACACTGACAACATTAGTACTACCACGAGGGTACAACGGTCATTTGTCGTTTAGGGGTAAAACAGTAATTACACATTAAGGGTATGTCAGTAATTTTGTAATTTGGGGGTATTTCGATAATTTTGCAAATCAGGGGTAATTCGGTAATTTCGCAAACCAGGGGTAACTCAGTAATTTCGTAAACTAGAGGTAATTCAGTAATTTCGCAAAGTAAGGGTAATTCGATAATTTTGCAAACTAGGGGTAATTCGATAATTTTGCAAACCAGGGGTGATTCGATAATTTCACAAAATAGGGGTGATTCGGTAATTTTGCAAAATAGGGGTGATTCGGTAATTTTGCAAACCAGGGGTAATTCAGTCATTCACAATTAGGGTATTTTGGCAATTTCACAAATCAGGGGTATTTTGGTCATTTTATAAATCAGGGTATTAACGACCCAACAGAAGGTCCACTGACGCCTCGAACGACTCAAGTACTCTAAATAGAGATAATGATAGAATGGGCCTAAGGCCCATTCTCAGCCCAAGTGGGCCCACACACTCGTGTGGCCCATTTAGCCGAAACATAGCCACATATATGAGATTCACATAGTCTAGTTCACTATCTACTACTCAATCATACACTCATATGGGCCTCCGAGCCCATTGGGCCCACTTGTCCCCTTTCGGGCCATCGTGGGCCAACAGCCTAAACCCAAGAGAACACTACTAATGGCCTCAACTATCGCGTTAAAACCCCACACGTGCGCTCCCTTGTTTGTCATGAGATTCGAACCCAGGCTCCCCTGTAGCATAATCCACGCCGCCCGCCACTTTACCAACTAGCTCATTGTGTCTAACATCATGCGCAACTAAATATAAACCTATGGCCAAATTCTAAAGTCCATATAAAAAGAAAACCAAAATGCAAGAGCTAAGACTTGAACCTTGAACCTCCTTCCTTCCTTTTGGCGTCACTCCCTTGCTCCTTAAGTGGCATCACTTTGCCACTACACCACACACTCCTTTTGTGTCATTTTCTCCACATTTTATTCTTAAAGCCTACCTACTAACTCCCAGGGTTTTATTCACCTAAAACCAAAATTTTTCCTAAGCCCAAGTTTGATCCTGGGACTTCATAGAAGCCCCCCAACCTTCCAAAATCACCTTCCAAACAGGTTCAACCTGAAATAATACCGTTCTCATATTCCCTAAAATTTTAAAACGCTCCCATGGCCAAGGCCCAATGGGCCCAATCCTACTAGGCCCAAATTCAGGGTGTTACAGCCCCCATGTTTCAATCGGCCAAAGCCCAACCAATATAGCATATCAAATAGTCAATATGATAACCCAACCCATCCTAATATTCCATCCTCTACACTCCACTCCATATATCCAACCTCAGCACTCCTGTGGGGATTTCTACAATCAACCCTCCATCCTCTACACTCATCTTTGGCAGTCATGCCGACAGTCATGCTGCTCAAAGCCGATATAATGTGGCCTAGCCACCGATACAATGTGACCAAGTCACCGATATACAATATGGCACCAAGCCATCAGAATAGTGTGACAAAGTCACAGATAAACACTGCCCCTTCACATAATTATAATTTCCCAAATCCCATGCACATGCAAACATAGTGAAATGAATTCATATAACATCATACATAAATTATGTAGAGCACATGCACATTCATGCTAACGATAGTATTTATAAGGCTTAATCTGAGAATGACTAACCTGATGTTACGATTTTACCCTCCATGGGTAACTCAATAGCCATTACTAAGTTTTCAGCTTTCAAACAATACATATACCTTTTTATACAAATAAGAATAAGTGTGGAAATTACACACCTGTAAACGCGAAAGACTAGACTCTTGATATCATCGATATTTTCACTAGAAGAAACGATCGCAATCTGCCTATCCCAAGCAGATGTCGGTTCCCTACCACTACCCAAGAAATATCTCGACCGCCGACATCGCACATTTTTAAACTTAGGAACCGAGATTATAGTTCCACTCGCCTCCTTAGCTTGACTGACATTCGTATCCATGAAAAGATCTTGATCAGGAAACTGGGTTAAGGCACTGAAAAAAACAGAGAGAATAGGTACTCAAACGAAGAGGTTCCTTACCTTGATCAACAGAAATCGAATGTTAGAAGGCTTGGCCTAAGAAATAGATTGCGTCCCTACATAATAGCTATGTTAAAATTGATTCTCAAAAGTAGAATAAAAGAAGTGGCCTTTAGGCCAACCAAAACGATAAAGAACCCCCCTTACTACCCATTCTGCCAACAACCACTTACTAAGATCCTCACGAAAACAAGCCACAAGTAGAAGAGATGTTGGAGATACGCCCCTCTACAATCGCTCAGTTCCCAAAGAAGTGAGTCAGAACTTTGGTTTAACCAAAACAAAGAGAGAAAGGAAGAAAAACGAGAAAAAAAGAGAAGAAGGATCCTTACCGAGACAAGAGTATACCGAACGGAGGGTCTATGTTTAGCTATTAGCAAAATCGATAGAAAGGGTGCCTACACTTGACACAAAAAGGGAATTCGGCTTCTATAAAATAGGAAAATAAAGAAGAGAAAAGATAAAATAAAAGCAAAGTATAAGATTCGGCTATGGCACTTACATGTTCGGCTATAAGGAAGAAGCAAATAGCAATTGGACTAGGGAGATTTGACTATGAAGGGAAACAACTAGCAAACGGAGGAAGAAGAAAGAAAGAAAGCACAAAAACCACTCTGATATTCGACCACTTTTCAAAGAAACAAGAAAATGAAAGATGTTGCAAAAAGGTGTTTCAGTTTTTGGTAGGAGAGAAATGAAGCAAAAGTTCCAAAATGCAAAAGAGAAAAGAGAGTGTTTCTAAGATTGATTTGGCTACCCAATACTCAAAATGGCCACTTGAAGGAAACGTCACACCCTTATGACCAAAAATGCTCAACAAAAAGCCTAAGAGCTACAAAATGAAGGTTTGGTCCCCACCTAGCCAAGCTAAACTGTCCACACATCCCCCATACCATCCCAAATTCGGCAACCTCTCCCCCTCTCTCCACATCCCACAACTTCTTCCACCTTTCACTCTCCACTCCCCATTCAAATATGTTGACCGATTCTTACTCATCCAACTCCTCTCCTCCTTTCATTTCAAATGTGTTGACTCATTCAACTCCCACACACCAAAGTCCTAGCCAAATCTACCTCTCCTCCATCCTGGCGCCAAAAAGAAACTCTAAAATGCAAGCTGCGCGACTCGAACCTGCTCCCCTCTCCTCCAAGCTCCCTTTGAGGTGTCATCCCCCTTGCTTTCTAGGCATCACCTTGCCACTTTACCACACACTCCACTTGTGTTATCAATTACACACAAATATATCTAAGACCTACTTCTACAAGCTTCCCCCATAAAGTGCCCTAAAACAAAAATTTAACCAAGACTCCAACTTGAACCCGGGCCTTCCCAAGACCCCCAAACACATCCAAATAGCAAGCAAAACAAGCCAAACACACAGAAACAAGAAATGCAGAACCCCTAACTTGGGATGCTACAGTTCTACCCCCTCAAAGAAATTTTGGCCTCAAAATTTACCTGGTCAAAAGAGATGAGGGTATTGCTGTCGCATTGCATCCTCTAGTTCCTACGTAGCTTCTTCTGCACCATGATTTTTCCACGAGACTTTGACCAAAAGAACTAATTTCTTCCTCAAAACCTTTACGTTTCGATCTAAGATCTGCACTGGTTCTTCTTCGAAAGACAGGTCCGGCCTTACTTCAATCTCCTCCACCGGCATAATGCGAGATGGATCCAAACGAAAGTGCCTCAACATTGAGACATGGAACACATCATGTATCTGTTTTAATTTCGAAGGTAACTTAAGCTGATACGCCATTGGTCCCACACGTTTCAATACCGATAAGGCCCGATGAACCTCGGGCTCAATTTGCCCTTTCGTCCAAACTTCATAACCTTCTTCCAAGGTGAAACCTTCAGGAAAACTCGATCACCAAACGAAAATTCTATTTCCTTGTGCTTTAGATCTGCATACGATTTCGTCTGTCGGAAGCTTCCTTCAACCGATCCCAAATTAACTTAACCTTCTCCTCTGTCTCTGAGATCAATTTCAGACCCAACAACTGTCGTTCACCCAACTCCGTCCAGCAAGTAGGGCTACGACACTTACGACCATATAGCGCTTCGTAGGGTGGCATCTTAATGCTGGATTGGTAACTATTATTGTATGCAAATTCTGCCAACAGTAGAAAATCCTCCCAACTACCCCTGAAATCGATAACACAGCCTCTCAACATGTCTTCCAAGATCTGAATTACCCTTTTAGACAGACCATCAGTCTGTGGATGAAATGCCGTACTGAAATCCAATCTCGTTCCTAAAGTCTGGAGCAACACTTTCCAAAATCGTGACATAAACCTAGGGTCCCTATCCGATATTGATCGCTGAAATTAGAGCTTTAAATTTATAATGAATGAGATCAAGCCTTGAGACTAACTTTGACAATGATTAAAGACAAGTGTACCTATCGAACAGTAGTATAGCTTAGGCAAGACCGATTATCAAACCCAAAGGAACTAAAAGTACTAATACTTACTTTCTTTTTATTATTTAGCCTAAAATATGGAGTGATTGGTTGATTTAATCTAGTTTAACGATTTTTAAGCTAAAGACAAAGAAAAAAAGAACGAATAGGGAAATAACTCAAAGAAAACTCAATTGATCACAACGATACCCTTAGGAAGAATCCACCTAGACTTCACTTGTTATTTAATACTGAACCATATGATTTATTTACTTAATTTGATCTGTAAGACTCCCTAAAGTATATTAAACCCTCTCTCAAGGTGAATAACGTCTAACTCTAGGTTAACTAGTGGAACTCTCGTTCGCTTATAATAACCCTCTAGAATAGCAGTAAATCTATCTATGGATTCCCATATTAGGTTTCACCCTAATCCGACAAAATCTCGTCACCCTATCTCTAGGCATGCGAGCAACTCCGCTTAATTATGCTCAATCTACTCTTAGGTAGGGTTTATTCCTCCTCCACCTAAGCACATTAGATTTGGATTAAGCTTGCACAATTAAGAACAAACTAATTATTTATCATTTAATTCAGAAATCAATAACAAAATTCATCTAGGTTGCATCCCCTTCAGGTATCTGAAGGTTTAATTCATAACAAATAAAGAAAACATCTCAAGAGAAAAGATAAAATAAAACATAAAAAATCCCTAAAACCCGCTGAAGGAATTGAAGGAGAAATTCGTCTTCTTGAGTAGAATTCTAGCTCTTCGAGATGGATCCACTTGGCTATCTTCGAGTGATTCTATAAAACGTGATCTTCCTGCCTCGGCTTCTTGGCCTAGCTCACCGCCCCCTTTTCAAGATGCGCTTAGGGTGTTTATATAGACTTTTAGAATCCCTTACTTGGTCCCTAAGTGTCCTAATTTAACTTTGCTTCCTACTCAATGTTTGAATAAGCTTTGGAAAGTGTTTCTTTGGCTCTAAGCATCCAAATCCGAGTGACATTTCTCTCTCCTAGAATAGGGGCACGACTATGGCACACGCCCGTGTAAATCGTGGTTGGGCCATGTTTCGATTCTATTATTTTAGGCATGGCCGTGTAGATTAGGATTCAGGCCGTGTCTCATAATTTGACGAGACACGGCCATGTGGCTTGAATTTCAAGTCGTGTCGATTTCTTCTTTGGCCCAAATTGGCCCATTTTAAGCTCGTTTCTCATTCTTTTCATCCTCGGGTGCTTTCCTGAGTATAAACATGAAAAGAAAGGATTAAAAGCACCTTTTTACATAAATCAAGGGCTAAATCATCCAAAAGCATACTAAATATGGGGTTAAAATATGTTACTTTTACGGTTTATCAAATACCCCCACACTTAAGCTTTTGCTTGTCCTCAAGCAAAATTCTCAACTTATAATTAAAATGAACTTTCTATAATTCATAATTCCTATCAACAATGCCTTATCATAATTCATAGATAATTTATACATGGATAATTTAACTCAAAGACTCTTAAAGATTCAAACAATTCTAAGTCATAAATTTGTAGCATAAAAACATAGACGTCTCCCCTTATCTAAATAATTACCTTTAATTCAAAACCGAAAAAGATTGACATCCTCACTAAAGATTCACTCAAAGCACTCGAAGTGTTTAAAGTTCAAGAGAAAGCACTCATAAGTCAAACCTGAAAAGTTAATCCCATAGGCTTGCCTGAAAATCAAATCTCCACCATTGTAATATGAGATGATACACAAATCAAAAGGTCTTTAACAAGGTTGTAACAGGGCTTAGGTTAAAGGTGTGGATAAAGGCTGAATTAGAATGTTGAATCATCGAGATTGACTTGATAAATTGCCTACTAGGAATACTGAACTAGAAAGTAAATGATTGAAACTTTGAAACCAATACGAGCTCTTCTTCAACAATTGGAATTTAAACACATAAGCTCTTTTAAGCATATACTATTGCTTGAATATACTTTGGTTGGTTTTTTTAGGACAAACTAAAATAGAAACATAATGAAGAAAGAACTTAATCAATTGAATTAAACTAACCTGGCAATTGATCAAATCAATTCTTGATAGAAGGGTAGTTAAAAAGAATGGTGATAACAAATACAAAGGGTTTTGGGTTTAAAATTTAGCAGGTAAATAAAAAAAAAGTTGTTAGGATCAACGGGGTTCACCAGGGGTTACTTTGTGAAGGTAGGTCTTTTAGTGGAGTGAATGGGTTAAAACCTAGGTGCCTTTATCATCTCAGTATATCAAATCATTTAATGTGGTTTCGACATGTATAATCAAGCCAAGTTCTGGACTAACAATTTAGTGTTGTCACACACATAATTAATAAAGTGAGCATGAAAAAGAATATATGCTCTATAGGGCTCAAATCTCACAAAAAATTATGGGTATTTGACATCAATCTTGTAAATTTCAAGCTTCAAGGTAATATTCAAATTCAGTTCAACAACCTAGGAAAATTTTAATTTTTGAAAAAAAATAGACTTATCATACTTGATTCTCTAGTATTCTTCACGTATAAATCATCAATGCACAATTATCAATGACTTATTCAAGAGCTTATCAATAAAAATTATAAATCATTACAAATTTCACCTTAATTAATAATATGAGAAACTTACTTAGGAACAAGACTAAAATTGTGATTTGAGAATAATGCAAAAGTTAGGTACTTTTATCCTCGACACTTAAGATGTACATTGCCTCAATGTACAAAGATGGATAAATAAAAGTTATATAATATCAAAAGAAAAGGGGAGAAATTATCACTTCCTGAATATTGGATGATTCTAGGAGTTGGCATTGGTCGTGGTGGTGGCAGATACTTCGAAGGCGGTGTCTTTGGTGGCGGTGATGGTGTTTTCTATGGGCCCAGTAGGGTGGCTGTCGAGAATCATTTTGCTAGATGAAGAAATTGGGTAGCCTAGGAATATATAACCAAGAAATCTAGAGAAACATTAAAAATATACTACTAATATAATTAAGGACAAGAAAAATAGAAAGAAGGAGACTAAGAAGAAAACTGAAATTAAAAGAGAATACTAATGAACTAAGAAGGCCTTATTGACAGATGGTTTGCAAAGTGGGTTTGACTTCGAAGGCTGTGGTGTGTTGGTGATGGTGGAAGTGGCCTGATTCCCTAATAGCCTTTAGAACCTAAAACCAAGAAACTAAAATGAAGGAAATTAAATTAAGCAAAAGAGAAGTACAGATAAGGAAAATAAGGAGAAAAGAAAGGAAAAATAGAACCGAAAAGGTTTTTGAGACCCTTGGCGTATCGAATAGATCAAACTACCGGCATGAACTCATTTGAATCGGTCTCCTTCAAGGAAACTGTGGTTGGCCTTTTACGCTTCTGTGGCATGGCTTTAGTGTAGCTCACGAGTCCTGGACACCTTTTCTAAGGAAAAAAAAGAAAAATAAGAAAGAAAGAATGAGAAAAGAAAATGGGGAGAGGGGTAAGGGCTGTGAGGTTTAAATAGATTTTAGCCTCTAACGCCATCCCACGCCCATTTATCTAGGGTGTGTTGCTTTACACGGCCGTATCGCACGGCCATACTTGGAAGTAAAATGCCCATGGTCAATAAGTCAGTGTTTTCACACGGTCGCATCGCACGACCGTGTTCTGGGTGTGTTGGTATGCCACGGCCGTTTGTCATAATGCCACGCCCGTTCCTAAATTGGTAGTGTTTTGGCATGGTTGGGCGGCATGGGCGTGTGTTTCTCGTGTCTGATAGGATAGTAGATTCACACAGCCTTAGAGCACGGCCGTGCTGATTTTCTGGTTCCCTTGGGAGAGTTGTTGGATCTGTGACATAGAAAGTGGTTGGGATTTGATTCATACGGCCGCTGCTGTGTCAGTACGAAGATTTCGGTGGTCTACACGGCCACGGGCACGGCCGTGTGTAAGGCCGTGTGTCCTAGAAATCTGCTCTTTTGGTTGATCTATAAAGAGAAAGAGAAAGAAAAAAATTAAAACAGAAACAAACGTAAAAAGAAGTAGGGTTAGTGCTCGGTTTGCCTCCCGAGAAGCGCTCGTTTGTAGTCTTAAGCTGGACATTTCCTTGTACTTGAATCAGGGTGGTTTAAAGGTTTGAATATCTTTCCTCTTGGTTAAAGTTCTATTTTCTTGACAAAGTTGATAACGATGAGTGTTTACCTAGAAAGTGTTGAATGTTGGGTTGCTTACCTCTACTATTTCGTGTGGGAAGATATTGTGCACCTTAAGAGGGTTTTCTCCCTTTGCCTTCAGGTTTTTTGTGAAGATGTGTGGATCTGCTTTGTCTAACAATACCTGGTTTCCTATTTTGTAGTGGTTTGATGTTCCTACAAGCTCTTCTGGTGGTTCCTCTAGTTTTACTTCTTGCGGTTCCAGGTTTTTTTTTTTTACTTGTGTCCTCTGCTCTTCTAAATTTTCGATCCTAAGGTCTTGTTCCTTATGTGATTCCTCTTTGTCGCATTAGGATCTATAAGTTGGCTCAGGGTTGTGCCTTTGCGGTGTTTCCTGCGACAAAGGTTGAATAATTTGATTATCATCTGTATTCACTTTCTTACCTTCATCGATTGTTGTCTTGGTCGAGTCAAGAGCTTGAAGACTGATTGATTCATCTCCTACACAAAGTATGAGTTCTCCTGTGGCAACATCAATTTTAGTCTTGGCAGTTGCTAGAAAAGGTCTTCCTAAAATTAAAGGGATTGTATTATCCTCATCCATATCTAAAACAACAAAATCTACTGGGAAAACAAATTTATCGATTTTGACAAGAACATCTTCGATAATGCCCCTAGGAATTCTAATAGTTTTATCAGCTAATTGTATACTCATCTTAGTTTGTTTGGGATTCTCTAGACCTAGTCGTTTAAATAATGTATAAGGCATGACATTTATGCTTGCCCCTAAATCAGCTAACGCGTTGTCAATAGCTAAACTACCAATTAAACATGGAATTGTAAAACTCCCTGAATCTTTTAGCTTTCGTGGTAGTCTATTCTATAATATTGCTGAGCATGCTGCGTTTAATTCCACGTGGTGCTCTTCGTCTAATTTGCATTTGTTAGTTAAGAGTCGCTTTTAAAATTTCTCGAGTTCTGCATCCAAAAAGAGCTTCAAGAAGGGTAAGTTAATATGTAATTTCTTTAAGAGTTTAAGAAACTTACCAAACCGTTTTCCTAATCATCTCTTTTATCACTTCGGATAAGGTATGCGAGGTTGGTACTGCTGATTACCGGTTTTGGCTTTTCTTGTGTTGCCTCTACCTTACCTTCGCTCTACCTTATTTTCTTGTATTGGAATGGGTTCCTCTAACCCTTTACTACCATTAGCTGAGATGGCTTGAATTTGCTCGTTTAGGTTGACCTCCATGTTATTTGGTAGACGTCCTTGTGGTCATTCTGACAGTAGCTTTGCAAGTTGTTCAACTGCATTAGTTGCTTCCTTCACTGACTTCGTAAGTTCCCCATTCGGTTCTCATTACTTTTAATTGTTTTCTCGCTTGGAACCGATTTTCTGTTTTGCTATAAATTTTGTCAAGATCTCTTCGAGGCTTGGATTTTTCTCTTGGGATATGGCTGATTTTCAAGTTTTGAGGAGGTTGTTGTCTTTGATTCCTTGATTTCCTTGGCCTCCCATGAAAAATTTGGGTGGTTCCTCCAACTGGATTGTAAGTGTTACTATAAGGATTGTTATTGGATTTGAAATTATTACCTATATAGTTTGTCTATTCGGTTTTTATGTCCGCTTGGTATGGTAGGTACTCGTGATTCGCCATAGTTCCACTTATGCTGCATTGCATGACTGGTGTGCTCATGAGGAACATAAACCATCAAGCTTTTTATTCATCAACTCTACCTAATTTGACAAAGATGATCATCGTGATCGAGGTTGTAAACCCTACCGATTATCGAACCCAAAGGAATTAAAAGTACTAATACTTACTTTCTTTTTATTATTTAGCCTAAAATATGAAGTGATTGGTTGATTTAATCTAGTTTAACGATTTCTAAGCTAAAGACAAAGAAAAAAAGAACGAATAGGGAAACAACTCGAAGAAAACTCAATTGATCACAACGATTCCCTCAGGAAGAATCCACCTAGACTTCACTTGTTATTTAATAATGAACCATATGATTTATTTACTTAGTTTGATCCGTAAGACTCCCTACCGTATATTAAACCCTCTCTCGAGGCGAATAATGTCTAACCCTAGGTTAATTAGTGGAACTCTCGTTCGCTTATAACAACCCCTAGAATAACAAAGAATCGATCTATGGGTTCCTATATTAGGTTTCACCCTAATCCGCAAAATCTCGCCACCCCATCTCTAGGCGCGATCAACTCCGCTTAATTATGCTCAATCTACTCTTAGGTGTGGTCTATTCTTCCTCCACCTAAGCACATCGATTTGGATTAAGCATGCATAATTAAGAACAAACTAAGTATTTATCATATAATTCAGAAATCAATAACAAAATTCATTTAGGTTTTATCCCCTTCAGGTATCTGAAGGGTTTAGTTCATAACAAATAAAGAAAACATCTCAAGAGAAAAGATAAAATAAAACATAGAAAATCCCTAAAACCCCCAAAAGGAATTGAAGGAAAAATTCGCCATCTTGAGTAGAATTCCAGCTCTTCGAGATGGATCCACTTGGCTATCTTCGAGTGATTCCACAAAACGTGATCTTCCTGGCTCGGCTCCTTGGCCTAGCTCACCACCCCCTTTTCAGGATGCACTTAGGGTGTTTATATAGACTTTTCGAATCCCTTACTTGGTCCCTAAGTGTCCTAATTTATGTCTGCTTCCTACTCAATGTTTGAATAAGCTTTGGAAAGTGTTTCTTTGGCTCTAAGTATCCAAATCCAAGTGAAATTGCTCTCTCCCATAACAGGGGCACGGCCATGGCACACGCACGTGTAAGTCGTGGTTGGGCCATGTTTCAATTCTTTTGTTTTAGGCACGGACGTATAGATTAGGATTCAGGCCGTGTCTCGTAATTTTAAAAGACACTACTGTGGCTTGAAGTCCGTGCCGTGTTGATTTCTCTTTAGCCCAAATTAGCCTGCTTTAAGCCTGCTTTCGTTCTTTTCGCCCTCGGTGTTTTCTCGAGTATAAACATGAAAAGAAAGGATTAAAAGCACCTTTTACATAAATCAAGGCTAAATCATCCAAAAGCATACTAAATATGGGGTTAAAATATGTTACTTTTACGGTTTATTAGATATGATAGACACTGGTACCCCATGCAACCTCACAATCTCTGCCACATACAGCTTTGCTAACTTCTGTAATGGATAGCAGATACGAATAGGTATGAAATGAGCAGACTTTGTCAACTGATCTACAATCACCCATACCGAATCTTTTTTAGTAGGTGTAAGAGGTAGCCCACTAACAAAATCCATCGTTATCCTCTCCCATTTCCACCGTGGAATCTTCACCGGCTGTAATAACCCCAAAGGCAACTGATGTTCCGCTTTCACCTAATGACATGTCAAACACTTACTCACGAATTCAGTCACTTCTCGCTTTAATCCTGGCCACCAAAACTGTTCACGTAGATCCGATACATCTTACTCCCACCAGGGTGCATAGCGTATGGGCTACTATGCACCTCCCGAAGAATCATCTGTCTCAAGTCAACATCCTTTGGCATGCAGACCCTTTCACAAAAACACAATACCTCATCACTGTTCAAACTATAATCCTCTATCCCACCACTCTGTACTTGCAGAAGTCGAGCACTTAATACATTATCTAATAACTGCTTCTCTTTAATCTGGCTTACCCACGTCGGTTTCACCTGCAGTTCAGCTAACAAACTTCCATCATCGTACAAGCTGAGATGAGCAAACATTGCCCTCAAATCCGCTATTACTTTCCGACTTAACGCATCTGCCACCACATTAGCTTTTTCAGGGTGATACTCAATCGATCAGTCGTAATCCTTTAACAGTTCAATCTACCTCCGCTGCCTTAAATTTAACTCTTTCTAAGTAAGGAGATATTTCAGGATCTTATGGTCGTGTAAATAATGGACTTCTCCCCATATAGGTAATGTCTCCAGATCTTCAGAGCGAATACTACCACAGCTAATTCCAAGTCAAGTGTGGGATAATTCATCTCATGTAGTCTTAACTGCCGAGATGCATACGCAACTACCTTCCCTTCTTGCATCAACACTCACCCTAGCCTTGTATGCGAAGCATCACAATAGACAAGGAACTCTTTCTCAACCTCAGGTTGAATCAAAATCGGAGCCTCCATCAAGATCCTTTTCAGCTTCTCAAAGCTTTCTTGCTGCTTATCAGCCCAAACAAATGGTTTCCCTTTCTGTAACAACTTAGTTAAGGGTGTCGCAATCAAGGAAAATCCCTCAACAAACCTTCTATAGTATCCAGCTAACCCAAGAAAACTTTGAATTTCTGCTACCGACTTCGGTGGCTTCCAATTTAGAATAGCTTCAATTTTTCAGGGGTCCACCCTAATCCCCTCCACAGAAACAACATGCCCCAAAAAGGTCACCTCCTTCAGCCAAAACTCACACTTGCTGAATTTGTCATACAGTTGCTTCTCCCTTAATACTTGCAGAACAACCCGAAGATGTAAATCATGCTCCTATTCCATGCTTGAGTAAACCAGACTATCGTCTATGAACACCATAACAAACCGGTCCAGATAGAGTTGGAATACCCCATTTATCATATCCATAAACGCAGTTGGTGCATTCGTCAACCCGAACGACATCACTAAAAACTCATAGTGACCATAACGAGTTTGAAACGCCGTCTTATAAATGTCTGCCTCTTTGACCTTAAGCTGATGATAACCTAACCTCAAGTTTATCTTTAAGAAAACTGAAGCCCCTTTAAGCTGATCGAACAAATCGTCAATCCTCTGTAGCGGGTACTTATTCTTAATCATCAACTTATTCAACTAGCGATAGTCAATGCACATATGCATCGACCCGTCCTTTTTCTTTATGAATAGCACCAGCGCTCCTCGTGGAGATGTACTTGGTCAAATAAAACCATGATCTAACAACTCCTGGATCTGAGCTTTAAGTTCTACCAGCTCATTTGGCGCCATCCTATATGGAGCGATGGACACCGGAGCCGTACCAGGAAGTAGTTCAATTCTGAATTCCACTTCGCGGTCCGGAGGCAACCCCGGAAGTTCTTCAGGAAAGACGTCCACGAATTCCTTTACTATTCTAACCTCCCCTATAGCCAATTCCTTTGCATCCAAAGCACTAATGAAAGCTAGAAATGCCTTGTACCCTTTTTGAACCATCTTAATAGCCTTTAATGTAGAAACCATGTTAGATAAATAATCCCTTATTTCCCTTATCACAACCACCTCTTTATCCTCTAAAGTTCTCAACAACATTCGCTTAGTCGCACAATCCAAATTAGCACGATGCTTAACTAGATAATCCATGCCTAAGATAAGGTCAAACTCACCAAATGGTAAGTCCATCAAGTCTTCTAGAAATACTACTCCTTGAATTTCTAAAGGCACATCCCTAATCATCTTGTTTACTACTACAGATTGTCCTAAAGGGCTAACCACAGTCATTCCTCTAGCAGCAATTTTAGATTCTATACTTAAAGTTTCAGATACGGTACAAGCGAAATAAGAATGGGTCGATCCAATATCAATCAAAGCAAGAAATGGCTTATCAGCTATAAGAAATGTACCGGTTATGAAGTCTAGTGCATCGCCATCCTCTCGCCACCGTCTTTATATAGACTAACCCCGCTATCTTGCATCTCAGACATCGACACCGCATCTTGTACTCCAAGACCTCGATCTAAACCATTCCCCCTCTAATCAGACCACGACCTCTCGGCATCTACTGTCCACCTCTTCCTAGCTGCACATAACCCTGACCTACCGACCGTGCCCTAGTTATTTCTTGCAGACAATTCCTTATTAGATGATCCTTCGACCCACCGACCCACACTTAAAACATCCTCTATCTCTTCCCCAGCACTCTCCTGAATGTGATTTCCCACACTAAGCACACTGTCGAGACTGTCCAATAGCAGTCGGCATTGCAACTCAACCTGGCCCATCAAACCTAGGCCTCTTCTGAAAACCCCCAGATGATCCCGACGATCCATAGCTCCTATTTTACCCCTATCCTTATCCTTGTTTTGCCTCTCAGTCCTCTTAACCTCTTCGGCTATTTTAGCCTTTTCAACCAGGATAGCAAAATCCCTCTCCCGCTGCGAATCTATCAACACTCTCAACTCGTTTCGTAGCCCATCTTCAAACCATACGCAACGCTCATAATCGGTCAAAACTATCCCTCGGGCGTAACGGCTCAAGAGCAAAAATTTTGCCTCGTACTCAGCCACTGATTTACCCCCTTCTACCAGATTCAGGAATGCTTTCCTCTGAGCATCCACATAACTTGCCCCAACGTATTTCCCTTGAAATGCAGTCTTGAAGAAATCCCAGCCAATATGATCCACCGAGTACCTCTTCATCAGTGAGCCACCATTGATATGCCTCGTCCCAAAGAAGAGACACCGCTCCTTTCAATTTCTCCCCTGTCGTGCAGTTTAGGTCATCCATAATCTGCTCGACTACCTCCAGCCAATATTCAGCTATATTTGGGGCCACACCAGAGATACCCCTAAACATTTCAGCCCCGTTTGCTCGAAGTCGCTCAGGAATAGACTTTCGAGATACTGCCCCAATGCTTGCCCCAACAACTCGCTCCTATACACGCAACATCGCCTGAGACAAAGCATCATCTTCCCCAGTTCTATCTTGAGATCCTGCTTCTACCACGGGTGATGCTGGCGCTTCACCTTCAGGCTCATGCCTTGCTTTCGAGAACTCAGCCTCCATACCCCGACCTCTACCTCGACCGCGTGTACCACGTCCACATCCTCTAGCACTCATATCTAACGTTTCATCTTAATCTGATTACAAATTTTATGCATTAGCAATTCTTTTCACTATTTATTACCGAGTAGTCATATGAAAATAGAGTTGTAAGTAGTTTTCCGCAAAACATACGTATACCTAAAGGTTTCCATTTCTAAAGTAGAGTTTCTTAATTCTAACTTTCATAACACAATAAAACAACTTTATGCAAATCACCCAATTCAATCAAAAAACTTACCGTACGGACCTGGTGTCGGATACTCGGGTGCCATACTTCCAGAATACATGTACATATATATATTTTCTTTCTAAACCATCTTTAGACCAATTTTGGAAAACATTTTGAACCTAAAAACCCATAGCCAAGTTTTGCAACCAGGCTCTAATGCCAAAATTGTAACACCCCAAACCCGGCCCAAACACCACGACCAGATCTGGTATGTCAAATAAAAAGATTTTAAAAGAACTTCGTGATCGTTTGAAAATTTTGGAATCTCTTTTGAAAACATCAGGTTCGGTAGTTAGTCAGAAAACTCAGTATTCGTTTATAAAAGTTGTAAATAGCCCAATTCTTGCGTTTAGGTGACATTTGAAAACATTTGATGTTGCAATAAGTTAACTTAAGATTTATTGTCTAGTTCCGGTTATAAAAATCCATTGATTAAGTTGAGAGAAAAACTTACATTTGCTTTATTTAAAAAAATGTTTTACTGATTAAATTAAAATTAAAGTGTCTAAAGTTTAAACCAAAATAAACCAGAAATTATTAGTGGCCTTATTACAAATAAAATCCCCAACATGGAAAATGATGAATAAAAGAAAAGTTCAATTTTAATAAAAACCGAGCATGGCCACCCCCGAAGTCCTCTCTGGCCCAAACCCATCGAGCTAAGAATCACCGTAAAAGTTAAGGTATGGGTGAGTCATGATGACTCAAAGCTTAATTACCTCATATATCATAACTGGGCCTAAGCCCCCATGTTTCAATCAGCCAAAGCCTAACCAATATAGCATATCAAATAGTCAATATGATAACCCAACCCATCCTAATATTCCATCCTCTACACTCCACTCTACATATCCAACCTCAGCACTCATGTAGGGATTTCTACAATCAACCCTCCATCCTCTACACTCCTCTTTGGTAGTCATGCTGACAGTCATGCTACTCAAAGCCGATATAATGTGGCCTAGCCACCGATACAATGTGACCAAGTCACCGATATACAATATGGCACCAAGCCATCAGAATAGTGTGACAAAGTCATCGATAAACACTGCCCCTTCACATAATTATAATTCCCAAATCCCATGCATATGCAAACATAGTGAAATGAATTCATATAACATCATACATAAATTATGTAGAGCACATGCACATTCATGCTAACAATAATATTTATAAGGCTTAATCTGAGAATGACTAACCTAGTGTTACGATTTTACCCTCCATGGGTAACTCAATAGCCATTACCGAGTTTTCGGCTTTCAAACAATACATATACCTTTTTATACAAACAAGAATAAGTGTGGAAATTACACACCTATAAACGCGAAGGACTAGACTCTCGATATCATCGATATTTTCGCTAGAAGAAACGATTGCAATCTGCCTAGCCCAAGTAGATGTCGATTCCCTACCACAACCCACGCGAAAAATCTCGCAATGCCGATACTGAACATTTTTTAAACTTAAGAACCGAGATTACAGTTCAACTCACCTCCTTAGCTTGACTGATTCGTATCCATGAAAAGATCTTGATCAGGAAACTGGGTTAAGGAACTGAAAAAAATAGAGAGAATAGGTACTCAAACGAAGAGGTTCCCTACCTTGATTAACAGAAATCGAATGCTAGAAGGCTTGGCCTAAGAAACCAATTGAGTCCCTACATAATCACTATGTTAAAACCAATTCTCAAAAGTAGAATAAAAGAAATGGCCTTTCACCAACCAAAACGATAAAGAACCCCCTTACTACCCATTCGACCAACAACAATTTACCAAGATCCTCACGAAAATAAGCCACACGTAGAAGAGATGTTGGAGATACGCCCCTCTACAATCGTTCAGTGCCCAAAGAAGTGAGTCAAAACTTTGGTTTAACCAAACCAAAGAGAGAAAGGAAGAAAAACGAGAAGAAAAGAGAAGAAGGCTCCTTACCGAGACAAGAGTATGCCGAACGGAGGGTCTATGTTCGGCTATTAGCAAAATCGATAGAAAGGGTGCCTACACTTGACACAAAAAGGGAATTCGGCTTCCATAAAATAGGAAAACAAAGAAGAGAAAAGAGAAAATAAAAGTAAATTATAAGATTCGGCTATGGCACTTATAGGTTCAGTTATGAGGAAGAAGCAAATAGCAATTGGACTAGGGAGATTCGGCTATGAAGGGAAACAACTAGCAAATGGAGGAAGAAGAAAGAAAGAAAGCACAAGAACCACTCTGATATTCGACCACTTTTCACAGAAACATGAAAATGAAAGATGATGCAAAAAGGTGTTTCGATTTTTGGTAGGAGAGAAATGAAGCAAAAAGTTCCAAAATACAAAAGAGAAAAGAGAGTGTTTCTAAGATTGATTTGGCTACCCAATACTCAAAATGGCTACTTAAAGGAAACGGCACACCCTTATAACCAAAAATGCTCAACAAAAAGCCTAAGAGCTACAAAATGAAGGTTTGGCCCCCACCTAGCCAAGCTAAACTGTCCACACATCCCCTATACCATCCTAATTCGGCAACCACCCCCCTCTCTCCACATCCCACACCTTCCTCCACCTTTCACTCTCCACTCCTCATTCAAATATGTTGACCGATTCTTACTCCTCCAACTCCTCTCCTCCTTTCATTTCAAATGTGTTGACTCATTCAACTCCCACACACCAAAGTCCTAGCCTAATCTACCTTTCCTTCATCCTGGTGCCAAAAAAAAAAACTCCAAAATGCAAGCAGCGCGACTCGAACCTACTCCCCTCTCTTTCAAGCTCCCATTGAGGCATCATCCCCCCTTGCTTCTTAGGCGTCACCTTGGCACTTTACCACACACTCCACTTGTTTTATCAATTACGCACAAATATATCTAAGACCTACTTCTACAAGCTTCCCCCCTAAACTGCCCTAAAACAAATATTTAACCAAGACTCCAACTTGAACCCGAGCCTTTCCAAGACCCCCAAACACATCCAAATAGCAAGAAAAACAAGCCAAACACACAGAAATAAGAAATGCAGAACCCCCTAACTTGGGATGTCACAGCCCATGTGCCCTTGAGACATGCCCGTGTTTTTCACCCGTGGTCGACACTGACTTATTTCACACGGGCAGACACACGCCCATGCCCTTAGCTTGTGTCCCTCACACGGCCTCGACACTCCCATGTCTTAGGCCATGTGCCAAAACCTTGGCATTTTGTTTATGACATCATCACTTCACTAAGGTCATGTAACACCCCAAACCCGGCCCAAATGTTACGGCCAAATTCGGTATGTTACAGAGAAAACATTTTGAAAACCCTTGTTAGCCGATTTAAATTTAAGGCAAAAGAATTTTTGTCTTGTTTCAAAACCATTGAATTGTATGAAGAATTATTAAGTCAAAATTGTTACAGATTTTAATGTACCCGATGGCACAATAAAACATTTTACGTTTGATTTTTAAGAAACTTATGGAATCATTTTAAAGTTGTAAAGTAATTTAAATAGTTCATCAATCATGAAAATAAATAAAAATAACCTTAGGAGGCCTTATTACAACTTAATTAAATAAAACCCAAATAGAATAAAACTAAAATAAAATACTTCAAAGTAAAATTTAATTTCCAATCGCATGGCCACCTCGAGTTCATCCGGCTCCTCATCCGCTATCTACGTATCACCGAAAAAATATTAAAGGAAAAGGTGAGTCACCAAGACTCAGCAGTAACCCTTTTCCTGTTTAGTACAACAACATACACAATTTATAACAATTAAACATGCACCAAATATAATACCCAACCTAGCCATCCAAACGCTTTTCTACCCCCTGTGGTACCAAACCACCGGTGGTGCTAAACCACTAGTGACCTAAGTCACGATAATCATCATTAAATGTGGTGCTAAACCACCGGTGGGGCCAACCCACGTGTGATACCAAATCACCGGCCGATCCCATAATATAATCCGTGGGGCCAACCCATCGTGGTGCTAAGCCACTGGGACAAGACGCTATGAGGTGCCAAACCTCCGAGGTGCTAAACCTCGTGACCAGAGTCACAAAATGTGGTACTAAACCACCGTGTCCGCCGACACAAATATTACTTCCCTCCACTCATTTATCCCATATCAACCAAGAGTTTATATTTTAATAGAAATCATGCCAACATGCTTATTTAGCAACACATATAGAGTTTACTATCAACCATAACCACATATACCAAATATGTCATATTATGTCATGCTTTCCAAAAGCATCGTAAAGTAAGTCATAACGACAAGGACTTACTCAATCCTCGCTATACCATTATGGTATTAAATCCCAAATCTACACAAGTCGATTTAGCATATACAACACGTAGCATTTTAATTAGTTATAAGTGTGTATGTACACACCGATTCTAATGATGATTCTAAATCCTCAAAGAGACAATCGGCCACCCTAGCTTCTCTTCCCCTATATTTGGCCAAATACAAAGGTTAGTGCTATTGACCATTCGGCCAAACCCACATATATCCGAAGGATTAATATTTGAACTGAAACCTTACCCAAACGCCTTCGAGTTCAATTATAGCACACGATTTATGACTGCTTTTACTTCCTATAATTGGCAATCATTAGTATCACAAAATTGCCTTTCAAAACCGAATAAATGATTTATCGCATCCTTACCATCACTTACCAAAATTGCTAACAAATGGAGGCTTCACGTGACTATTTCCAAAATCTCGAGTACCTTCCTTTATGACCGATTGAGACTCACTAAAAGGGACCACCCTTGCTTTAATATTGGGCCAAGATTTCCCACAGTAGGGAGAAGGGAATTCGGCTATTGTTGGTTAAAATAAGGTTCGCTTATGTGAAAAGAGGAAGAACAAGAAGTAGGAAAAGATGCTGGAATTTTATCAATAACAAAGAGAGGAAATTCTATAGCTTTGTCTAAGAAATTCCAAGAAGAAGGTGGTGGATATTCGCCAATGGTGAAAGAAAGAAAAAGGAGACTTAGTAGGAGAGATCAAAGGTGGTTTTTGGCTAAATAAAAGAAGAGAAAGCTGAATTTTTTTTGAAGAATTCCCTAGGGAATTTCGGCAAGAAGTAGGGAAAAGGTTGTCGAATTTTTTGCTCTAGTTGTCAGACAAAAAGATTGATTTTGAATGCCCCAAGAGTCCCAATGTTGGCCAATTACTCCCTCTTTGCTGATAAATAAACTATTAATTATCACCTAAGATAATAGCACTTTATCCTCTATCCTTGTTTAAACAAATTGAATGAAAATAAAATACCAAACTTACCTCTTCCACCTACCTTGGGAGTCCAAAGTGCAAACCAAACTCTTTCATCCTTCACGCCAAAAAGAAAAGAGAGAAGAAAAATAAACCAAGGTGTCTTGCTCCTTGATTCAACTCGAACCCCAAGCAAAGAAATTTCTAACACGCCATAGGCCACTACTCCCCATTTGACTTTCATGTCAAATACCCTCACGATTTAAATATAAGGCTTCCATACCGGGCCCCCTTTTCTTTTAACACCACCAGCCCAAAACAAAATCTCTTCCTTGCTTTCCTTGCTTTGAACCCAAACCTCTCCTCTCAAGTGGCGCCCAAGCCACTCCTACTACCGCCTTTCATGTCTGGATTCTTACCAATTTTATGTAAAACCTTCCTAGCCCTAACGCCCACAAGCCCACAAGGAAAAAAACAAAACATTTCTCCTTGCTACAGAGACTCGAACCTTCTCCCTAGCAATTTCTTAGGCGCACCACGCCACTTATACCAAGCCCATACTTGGTGTCTTATTTCGCCAAATTTTATTAAAACCTTCACTACCCTAGCTCCTTCCTTTTACACACTTAAAAATAAATTTTAATATCGGTCGCCTAGCTCAGGTTTATATTTGGACCTCAAACATGCCAAATAACATCATATTATTAATTTCTTCAAGTATACATGGAAATTAATTAAATTACAAATAACCCCTAATTCGTGGTGTTACAATTCTACCCCTTAAAATAATTTCGCCCTCGAAATTACTTACTATCGTCCCAATCGTATCCTTAACTCATCACCCCACGCCATCGTATGCACTCGATCTTAAAGATCTATCATACTTTCTCGAAACATTCCCTACATCCATAATCCAAGTCCCATACACTTTACTAGCTACATAAGAGCGAACTAACGAACCACAAACAAGACAATTGAGGGTATTTCGAAATAAGAAACTTACCCGTTGTCATATCCGCACATCTTCCTCCTCGCGACGCCAACCGCATAAACCAACCTTGGTTGCCTCGCCTCAGACCTTCAAGACTCGCCACGCCTGCTACCATTACCTCTAGTCGCACCTCGACCCTCCGTGGTGGTCCTTCATTTCTAACCCGAGCACTGGCTCGACCCTTTGGGTGATTCTTAGCTAACTTCGAGGACAATCCTTACACGGTGATCCAACGATCCACATTCAAAGCACCTCTACTTCTAGCCAAACATTCTCCCGAGTGGGATTTCCGATCTAGCACACCGAGGTGGCCACTGAGTAGGCTTTGTGGCTCTTTCTGACTCCCCAAACCTAGCCCTCTTCTCCACATTACTGCCCGATCCAGGCGATCCAAAGCCTCTCTTCTGTTTATTCTTTTCGTGATTCTGTCTTACAGACTCCTCGATCCCTTCGGCTACCTTAGCCTTTTCCACTAGGACTGAAAACTCACGCCCTTGTTGTGGAGTAATCAGTAACCTTAGATCATCCCTAAGTCCGTCCTCAAAGCGGACACAGCGTTCGTGCTCCGTTGATACAATTCCCTGAGCATAGCGGCTCATCCTTAAAAATTCTGCCTCATATTTCGACACTGACTTATTTCCTTATACTAACCCTAGAAAAGCTTTCCTTTGAGCATCAGTGTAGCTGGTGCCCACATACTTCTTCCGAAAAGCAACTTTGAAGTAATCCCATGTAAGATCATCCGTCAGGCACCATCTCTGACCGTGAGCCACCACCGACACGCTTCATCCTTCGAAGTGACATCGCCCTTTTATCTTCTCCTCATTAGTCGTCAAGATCGTCCATAATCCTTTCCGCTGATTCTAGCCAATATTTCACAGACTGGTGCCACTCCCGACACACCCCAAAATACCTCAGCTCAGTTAGATCGGAGTCGCCCGGGAATAGATTTCTGAGCTCCCAAATTTCCACTAGCCCCAGCCACCAACTCGAGGACTCACAACACAGCTTGCGACACTGCCTCACCTCCGGTCTGATCCTGCTCCTCAGCTCTAAAAATTGGGGGTGGTGGTGGCGGTGGTACCCCATTCTCCAATTCCTGACCTGACCTCACGGGTTCGACACGATTATCCCGCCTCACTGCGTCCCACGACGGCCACGCCCTCTAGAGCTCATTCTAACTATTGCGCTTTAATGATTAAGAAATTTTTATGGATTAGTATTTCACTTGGTTAGCCGCCAAGAAATTTTATGGCAAGAGTTTAGAGTGGTTCTTTCAGAAACATACAAACACACGCTTTTCCATTCATTCATTCAAAGAGACGTTGTTGATTTCATGGTGATTGTTTTTCCACTACCCGGGGGTATTTTCGTAATTTGTCCTACAGGGTTATTTTTCGTAATTTTCCAAAAATGAAAATTTTCGGATGATTTTGTCAAAAATTATTTTAAAACTCTTAATTTCCTGGGGTATTTTGAAAAATTCTGAAATTCGGGGGTCTTTCGGTGATTTTGAAACTCAGGGGCTTTTGGTAATTTTTTATAAATCAGGGTGAATTGTAAAATTTGATGAATCAGGGATATTTCAAAAGTTGTAAAACTTTGAGGGCTCTTTTGATAATTGTACTTTCCAAAATAATGATGTTGCGAAATTTTGAAAGTCAGGGGTATTCTGGTAATTTTGTAGGTTAGGGCAATTTTGTAATTTTACAAATCATGGCATTTTTGAATTTTAAGGTTTTTGGGGCACTTTTCATGTGATAAACTTTTTGATTGAAACCGTGGGAATTTTGGACATTTCATGGTTCAAGGGCGTTTTCGTAATTTTACCCCTAAGGGTATTTTAGTAATCATAATCAGGTTATTTTCACAAAATAATTTCCAAAAATTGGGTTCTAAGAGATTTCACAAAAAGAAAAAAATGTTTTTGAAAAATTCCTATTTGAAAATTTTCATACAGAGGGTATTTTACAAACCAGGGGTATTTTGGTCATTTTTCAAACTGAGAGGTATTTTGGTCTTTTTTCAAACTGAGGGGTATTTTGGTTTTTTTTTTAAACTAAAATTTTAATTATTTCCAAAACAAAATGGCTAGTCCCTTTTGGGTTTTAGTTATCGAGTTTAGCCTGTGAGTGTGTCGTCTCAGCTAGGATGAACCGTTACTACGCACCAGGTAGGATTCAAGTGAGTAGGAGGTGAGTCACGAGGACTGCTTAAATACCAAGCCCTCACCGAATCCAATCCTAGACATGCGTATAACGATTGCCACATCCTTTGGTCAGTGACATCTCACAGGGTTTGTTTAGGTAATTATTAAATTTTATAAAATTTTTGTTGGGGTATGCTAGCCCTAGGGTTCAATAGTTTCTACTCTAGTAGTCTACGTTCCCATTTTACCCTTCTACCCCTCATCCAAAGATTTCACAGAAATTGATAGAGGTACTTACCTGGGCGGATAGGCGCCGGAGACTCGGTGCCATGTCGTTCAAGCCCAAAATAATTTCTCAAACATTATAATAAGGCCTACTATAAAAAAACCAAACATTTTGGGCCTTGGGCCCCCCACGGTCGAGTTTTAAACCTGGCTCTGATACCAATTTGTAACAATTAAACATGCACCAAATATAATACCCAACCTAGCCATCCAAACGCCTTTCACTACCCCGTGTGGTACCAAACCACTGGTGGTGCCAAACCACTGGTGAGAAAACATTTTGAAAACCCTTGTTAGCCGATTTAAATTTAAGGCAAAAGAATTTTTGTCTTATTTCAAAACCACTGAATTGTATGAAGAATTATTAAGTCAAAATTGTTACAGATTTTAATGTACCCGATGGCACAATAAAACATTTTACGTTTGATTTTTAAGAAACTTATGGAATCATTTTAAAGTTGTAAAGTAATTTAAATAGTTTGTCCAATCATGAAAATAAATAAAATAACCTTAGGAGGCCTTATTACAACTTAATTAAATAAAACCCAAATAGAATAAAACTAAAATAAAATACTTCAAAGTAAAATTTAATTTCCACCGCATGGCCACCTCGAGTTCATCCGGCCTCATCCGCTATCTCAAGTGTCACCTGAAAAAATATTAAAGGAAAAGGTGAGTCACCAAGACTCAAAGTGTAACCCTTTTCCCTTTAGTACAACAACATACACAATTTATAACAATTAAACATGCACCAAATATAATACCCAACCTAGCCATCCAAACGCTTTTCTACCCTGTGGTACCGAACCACCGGTGGTGCTAAACCACTTGTGACCTAAGTCACGATAATCATCATTAAATGTGGTGCCAAACCACCGGTGGGGCCAACCCACGTGATACCAAATCACCGGCGCCGATCCCATAATATAATCCGTGGGGCCAACCCACCGTGGTGCTAAGCCACGACAAGACGCTATGAGGTGCCAAACCTCCGAGGTGCCAAACCTCCGTGACCGTAGTCAAAAATGTGGTACCAAACCACTAGTGTCCGCTGACACAAATATTACTTCCTCCACTCATTTATCCCATATCAACCAAGAATTTATATTTTAATAGAAATCATGCCAACATGCTCATTTAGCAACACATATAGAGTTTACTATCAACCATAACCACATATACCAAATATGTCATATTATGTCATGCTTTCCAAAAGCATCATAAAGTAAGTCATAACGACAAGGACTTACCTGAATCCTCGCTTATACCATTATGGTATTAAATCCCAAATCTACACAAGTCAGATTTAGCATATACAACACGTAGCATTTTAATTAGTTATAAGTGTGTATGTACACACCTGATTCTAATGATGATTCTAAATCCTCAAAGAGACAATCGACCACCCTAGCTTTTCTTCCTCTATATTTGGCCAAATACAAAGGTTAGTGCTATTGACCATTCGGCCAAACCTACATATATCCGAAGGATTAATATTTGAACCAAACCTTACCCAAACGCCTTCGAGTTCAATTATAGCACACGATTTGCGACTACTGCTTTCACTTCCTATAATTGGCAATCATTAGTATCACAAAATTGCCTTTCAAAACCGAATAAATGATTTATCGATCCTTACCATCACTTACCAAAATTGCTAACGAATGGAGGCTTCACGTGACTATTTCCAAAATCCCGGAGTACCTTCCTTTATGACCTATTGAAACTCACTAAAAAGAGACCACCCTTGCTTTGATATTCGGCCAAGATTTCTCACGGTAGGGAGAAGGGAATTCGCTATTGTTGATTAAAACAAGGTTCGCTTATGTGAAAAGAGGAAGAACAAGAAGTAGGAAAAGATGCTAGAATTTTATCAATAACAAAGAGGAAATTCGCGCTTGTCTAAGAAATTCCAAAGAAGAAGGTGGTGGATATTCGCCAATGGTGAAAGAAAGAAAAAGGAGACTTAGTAGGAGAGATCAAAGGTGGTTTTGGCTAAATAAAAGAAGAGAAGGCTAAAATTTTTTTGAAGAATTCCTAGGAATTTTGGCAAGAGTTAGGGAAAAGGTTGTCGAATTTTTTGCTCTAGTTGTCAGACAAAAGGATTGATTTTGAATAGCCCCCAAAAGTCCCAATGTTGGCCAATTACTCCCCCTCTATGCTGATAATTAAACTATTAATTATCACCTAAGATAATAGCACTTTATCCTCTATCCTTGTTTAAACAAATTGAATGAAAATAAAATACCAAACTTACCTCTTCCAGCCTACCTTGGGAGTCCAAAGTGCAGCCAAACTCTTTCATCCTTCACGCCAGCAGCAAAAAGAGAGAAGAAAAAAAAATAAACCAAGGTGCTGCTCCTTGGATTCGAACCTAGAACCCCAAGCAGCAGCCCCTCTAACACGCCCCAGGCCACTACTCCCTATTTGACTTTCATGTCAAATACCCTCACGATTTAAATATAAGGCTTCCATACCGCCCCTTTTCTTTTAATGCCACCAGCCCAAAACAAAATCTCTTCCTTGCTTTCCTTGCTTCAACCCAAACCTCTCCCTCTCAAGTGGCGCCCTAAGCCACTCCTACTACCTGACTTTCATGTCGGATTCTTACCCGAATTTTTATTTAAAACCTTCCTAGCCCTAACGCCCACAAGCCCACAAGGAAAAAAAACAAAATATTTCTCCCTTGCTACAGCCGAGACTCGAACCTTCTCCCTAGTAGCCCTCTTAGGCGCACCACGCCACTTATACCAAGCCCATACTTGGTGTCTTATTTCGCCCAAATTTTATTAAAACCTCACTACCCTAGCTCCTTCCTTTTACACACTTAAAAATAAATTTTTAATACTGGGTCAGGCCTAGCTCGGGTTTATTTTTGGACCTTCAAACATGCCAAATAACATCATATTATTAATTTCTTCAAGTATACATGGGAAATTAATTAAATTACAAAGAACCCCTAATTTAGGGTGTTACAGGTCACATGGCCAAGGCACACGCCCGTGTCCTTAGACCGTATGTCGAATTAAATTCCACATTTAAAGTGCAGACTTCACACGACCTGGGCATACGCCCATGTCCAAGGTTGTGCTTTCTACATGGCTGAGACACACGGCCATGTCTCTGCCCGTGTGTTTACTACTGAGCGTCCTGACTTTCTAAACCTAGCATGCAAAGGACACACGATCGATCGACACGCCACTGGGGCTGACCGTGTGTCCCACACGGCCTAGACACATGCCCATGTGTCTACCCGTTTGGACATTAAAAGGTTATATTCCAAGCCAAATGCCACCCTGCATAGTAGACATACTAACTCCAACTCATACAAACATCATTCATGACCTAAAGGCACATCCAATAACTCAATTCAAAGCATTCACACAAGCATAAACTTCATAATTTCATTATCATTGAATATATATAAACTTAACAAGTGATGGCCCATTTCTGAAGACCATTTATAAAGTGACTTTGATAACATACATATCCAACACTTTGGCTAACAATTACGACCTAACAAAATACCAAGTCTATAACAGCCCAATTTAGGGGCTAATCAAAATAGTGATCTTGGGATCACTAATCTGAGGTTAGAGAAAATTATTTTCATGTTATTTTATGTGTTATAACATGTTTATAAGGGTTCATGAAAATTTTGATGCTTTAATTTTAGCGATATTAGGCTTAATCGCTAAAAAGGATTAAATCGCATAAAGTGCGAAAGTTCTATTTTATTTGCTAGAGGTGCCAAATAGCTATGGGTTATTAATTGGAGGTCCCAAATGTGAAATTTGGCCTTGTTTAATTGAGTTGGCCGGCCATAGTATGCATAGGGGACAAGAGCATTTAATTTGGTCAATAGTTGGTGATATTAGTTGGTAAAATGAATAAAATAAGATGATATAAGCAAAAGTTATCATCTTTTCATTTTGTATTCTTCTCCAACCAAAAATATCAAAAAAGGGAGGGCTTTGAAAGCTTGAAAATTTCTGCAACTCATTTTCTTTACAAGTGATTTTAATGGTATAAGTTGATAATTTTTGTACTTTTGGAGTTTCCAAATCTTAAGCTAGCTAATGAAGGGACTAATTTGTAATATGGTTGAAAGTCTAAGGACTTGACATGATAGAGTTTATGTTGGTTTCTGAGTTTTTATGAAAGGAAATGAATGTTAGGAAGATGATAAACAACTTTTGTGAAAGGTGTTGTCATGAAAACACCTAATTGGGACTAAGATGCAAATGTTGTAGTTTGTTCATTTATGCATGAAGTAGTTGGAATTGTGGATAGTTGTAAGAGGATTAAATGTTAAGCTAGGCTTGTTTAATATTAAAATGTGATAAAAAGTGATTTACGAGCCTAGGGAAAAATCATAATTTTGCCAAAGTATAAGGGCAAAATAGTCATTTTTGCCCAAGAGTAGATTATGATGTATTATTATTTATAAGTGATATAATGAGTAAACTCTATTGTTCTAGATCAAAAAAATGAGATTTGGACCTAGAACGGGAGAAAAGAGGCATATGGACAAATAGGTCCCTTTCTACCTATCGATATTGATGTAAGTTCGTTGGAAAATGTTGCAATTACGTGCTGGATATTTAATATTCCAATGCTGTTGATATGTATATTTATCTTATGAATGTATTAAATGTGTTTTGATGAGATGTCAAAAGAATTGAATCTAAGAATAAAGAGAATGCAAAGGTCATGATACGATGACAATTAAGGTTCCATGTAAGATCATAATTGGAATATGGCCTCGGTGAGAGATATGGAATAAGACCATGTCAGGGACATGGCATCGATATGATATTTTCTGTAAGACCCTATCGGGGGCATGATGTCAATGTGAGATTATATGTATGAGACTCGAGTATGTTATTTAACAATTTGAGTGATTCAACAGGTATGTTGAAAATGATATAGTATGTGGTTGTACCGTGAGAGGTACAGGTATGTGTTAGAATTAAATTGAGGTGAATTTACTACATGATGAACCCATAGTGTGTTATGTGTAAATGATTATTGTAGAAATCTAACTAGGAATGGTAGTGTGTGAAGATGTTCCCGGATGAACATTTGAAATAGAGAAATGCTTATGGATAACTATCCATGAATGTATAATGACTATAGGCTATGTGCGATACCACCTTATTAATTGTTAGTGATGGGATGTGTGCGATACCAACAACAATATTATTAATGGTGGGCTATGTGCCTTACCACCTTATTAATTATTAAATGATGGGCTGTGTACGATACCATCGCTTATATTATCATTTGATGGGCTAAGTGCAATACCACCGTAATTATTCTTGTTGGTGGGCTAAGTGCGATACCACCGTAATTATGAATGATTGGTGGGCTATGTGCGATACCACCCTATTAGAGATTGATGGTGGGCTAAGTGCAAAACCACCGAGTGCCTGGTAGTATAAATGGTTCATTGAGAAGTTACGATGTGTTGTATTATGTGACTATGTGATGATAAGTGTAGGGATGTAGGTTAATGAATGCGAGCCTTAAGCTCGAGATATGGTTAGAACGTGGTAAGAGACATAATAAGTAAGCATTATGAATGATTGAATGGGTAACCATGAGTTTAAGAATAAAACTCATTATAATACCTTGTGAATGAGTATAACCAATAAATAACAATAGTTGATTATTAGTTGTCTATGAACTTACTAAGCATTATTTCTTATTTCTTTTCTTTTCCCATCTCTTATAGGTTAGCTTAACTAGCTCGAGTTGGAGATAGCTGGAGATGTTTTCACACTATCAAGCAAACAATTGGTATGAGGTTTCAAGTCCTTGTGAGTTATGGCATGTATAGGGATCTTATTTTAGTTTAGTTTAATTCATTGTTAATGTGCCAAGTGTGTTGGCCTAAACGAGTTATGAAACGATTGTGTACAGTCATAGATGATGGCTTAAGTAGATTGAAATTGTATTAGAAATAGTTCTCCCTCGTGTATGAGATGAAGACCTCACTTTTATGAATCAAATGTGTTAATTCAAGTGTCATAATTGATGATTTGAGAATGTTGTGTGATGGTGTATAAATGTATGCAAGTGAGGGTGCCTAATGGCTTGGAAAATAGCCTTGAATTGGTCCACAAGGGTAGGCACACAGGCGTGTGTCTAGGCCGTGTGAAGTCTGCACCTAGAATTTGGAATTTTAATCGCCACACGATTGAAGTACACGGCGTACGACCGACCATGTTTATTATTCAGAGGCGATCACGGGCCAGCCATATGGGCATGTGCCCAAGTCATGTGAATCAAGTCAGTGTCGACCACTGGTGTCGAACACGGTGTGTGAGATGATACACGAGCGTGTCATCCACCCCCACAGGTGTGTGGCCCCTGTTTAGGTAAAATTTTCTTAAGTGCATAAAAGTTTTCAAATTATCTCCGAAACCTTTTGAAAGCATGTTTAGGCTCGTAGGTCCATTATAAGGATGATAGGCTCATGAATGGAAAAGTTTTAATTTGAAATAAGTTTGATAGTCCAAAGTTGTATGATTGTGCGAGTTAAGTACGGTAGCGCCTCGTACCCGGTTCCTGCATAGAATTCGGGCAAGGGGTGTTACAAAGTCTTATACATGCCATACTCAAAATAAGCCTAAATTGTTATACCAAAGTGATGTTGATAGTGTAATTTCCGAACTCCTACGTCCCACGATCCCCAAATTATCTTGGCAATTCTACAAGGAAAAGGGAAATGAGAGGGGTAAACATAAAGCTTAGTAAGTTTGCATGAAAATAAATAGCAATAATAAGCTCATAATGACATCAATCCATAGCATTAGATAACCATACAAAGTCATAAGCACTTTGCCATACTTACTCGTGCTTGTTCTTATCTAGAACATACCATGCCACATATCGTAAACATTCCTCGTGAATTTTCTCACGGGTACCTGTATTCACTTATTCACACGACTTTAATACAATTTTCATTTCTATTTCCTAGCAAATCTATTTATCCCAATAAATCACTAAGGATACTTATAGATGCATGTTCATTATCATTAGCATAAACTCGAAGCCAATGCCACATCTTGTATGTGGTCTTACATGGATCATCTCTAATACCAATGCCATATCCGGATATGGTCTTATACGAAACCTCACATCAATATCGATGCCATATCCCGAATATGGTCTTATATGATTTTCCATATTCAAAGCCGAAGCCATATCCCAGATATGGTCTTATACGAGATCTCAATTCGGTACCGAGGCTATGTCCCCGGCATGGTCTTACACGGGACCTCATCCATCTCAACTTTCTCATTCAATACCAAATACTTAATTTCATAGAGCATCATGTATCATTATAACATCAAGCATTCTCAAACATGCTAGCATAAATGTTGAATTTATCACATACAAACTTACCTCGATTTCAAAATAAGCTAGATCTTCAATCTAGTCCGAGACTTTATTCTTGCCCCGATCAAGGTTGATTCTTGGTTCTTCTTGCTCTATAATAGAAAATTAGCTCGTTTCAATCATCACATTAATAAAAGCATTTTAATAATCATGTTTTGGAAAAATTACTATTTTGCCCTTACACTTTGGCAAAATGACCATTTTACCCCTAAACTCGGAAATCAATTCTAATCAAATTTCTACCTTTAATGAGCCTAGGTGAACATTTATTTCTCTTATGGCCATCATCAAAACCCAACATTTCACACATTTTACTACCAATTTTACAACATTTACAAAAAGGTTCATTTATGTGTTTTCATGGCAACACCTTTCACAAAAGTTGTTCATCTAACAACTAAGACTCATTTTATTCCATAAAAATTCAGCAAACAACATTGAAAGCTCTTATGGAAAAACTCTAATCTTTTCACCATATTGCAAGATAGTTCACTCATTAGAAAGCTTAAGCTCTAGGGGTTCTAAAAGTACAACTATCTTCAAGAAAAACCATTAAAATCACTTGTTACGAAGAAAGCTTGCTAAAATTTTTGAGTTTTCAAAACCCTCTTTGCTGCTGATTTTCGGTGGTGATGGAAAGAAGAAAAGATGATATCTTTTCTTTCTTTATTTTATTAATACAAGTCAATTTAGTCACCAACTTTTACCAACTTTTACCAATTTTGTCAATTTTTGTCTCCTATGGCCGACCACTCTATTCTTATGGGTCTAATTGCACTTTAAAGACCCCAAATTAACATTCTATAGCTATTAGGCACCTTTAGCTTATAAAATAGAACTTTTGCACTTTATGCGATTTAGTCCTTTTTCGCGATTAAGCTTGAAATCGCTAAAATTAAAGCACCAAAATTTTCATGCACTTATATAATCATGCTCTAATTCATAAAATAACATTAAAATAAATTTTCTCTGACCTCAGATTAGTGATCTCGAGATCATTTTTCTGACTAGCCCCTAAATCGGGCTGTTACAATTATATTTAAGTTTAATTATTTGTTTGGATTTAAAGTTAAACGTTTTGTTTTGAAGGATAACGAAGAAGACTACTTGGTCGAAGCGTTCACCCAAGACAAATCGAAATGGTACAATTTTAATTAAGTATTTATTACTTTAGATATCACAACCAAGTTCTTGTTTTTGAAAAAAATTAAAACTTTGGTTTTTCCCTTATACTTATTTTTCGCTACGTTTTCCAAACCTATTTTTCTAACATTATCTTTAGTGTGGATGGTCATATATGTGTTGCATGCATTTATGTTCTTGACACAGGTATTTTTTCTCTGTGAAAGTGGTATGGATTCCTTTTTCATCTCATTAAATCACTCCTCATTGGAGTCCTTCTTGTTAGCATGATGATATGCAAAAAATATGTTTTGTTCCATACTTTCTCATTTTTGTCATGAATTTGTAGATAATTTTTTACAACATTTTGAACAGAAAAAGTCCACACTTATTGTGCCTAAGGAGGTTTCCTATGAGGCTTGAGATCTAATAACAAGATTTTTGGTTTTAAGTCTTCACATATGATTTTGCTTGTATTTTATTTCTTGTATCTTAATGTATTGGTTTTAGGGGTTTTTTAATTGCTTTCCCAAGATTGGTATTAATATTATATATTCATGTATATATTTTTAAGTCTAGTTAATTGCATAGATGATAAATAGTATTTTCATAATGAATACTATTGGTGTGTATTTGTAACACCCCAAACCCGACCTAGTTGTTTAGGTGGGATTATGAAGGTTACAATGTTTGTAAAAACATTGTTGATCAACTTACGTGAAAACTTAGTTTTATTTTCAGAATGATAAAGTTATTTAATTTATCTAAAACATGAGTATTTAGAATATTGCATGTGAACACTTTAACATGAACCTGGTTTTATTAATTTTATAAAAACAATCATGAATGTTTAACCAATTGCGGTGGAAAATGTCATAATTAATTTCAAAACCTTGCAGCGGAAAACTACTTTCAAAAAAATCTTATATATTAAAATCTTAAGGTTCTATCAGTTATGTTGTCTTGGGTGTGTTTATAAGTTATAAATAATATGTCCTAAAAAAAATACCAAAACCAAAATTTAACGTTCTAAAACAAATTAAAAATCGAAAGACCGTAAAGTTCGAAATCAAAAGCCAAAACACACTTATACCAAATTGTGCAAACTAAGCTCCAGAATCGCCACCAAGTCCTAATTCTGAAAGTCACTTGAAACATATTTAACAAATGGGTGCGCTAGAGGCCCAGTGTGTGACTCGGCCCACAATCAACATATACTTATAACAAACACAAATATAAATACCATCACAAAAATTCTACTTATAATGTACACATTACCATAAACATATCTCAGATCATAATATCATATTTTCATAATCTTATATCATAACGGAATTCATAATTTCAAAATAAAAAATCTCAAACACATTCTTTTATACAAAATCAAGTGTATTTCATAATTAGATACACATTCATATTTAGATTCAGACACATAATCAGATTCAGATACAAATGCAAACGTAAATTATGATACAGATGCAGTCACAGATGCTACTCCCATCTGCTACACACCAACTCCGTCCAACCAATCACACCAAATAGGACTAAAAGATCCCGTCCATCCAATCACACCTTGTCCTGGTAGTATGCCACTAATAGTAGTATAGCTGAGCTGCCAGACAGATATTGCAGTTTAACCATCAAAATTGTAGTATTACTTCCAAAAAACACTTCCTCCATCAAATCAGAACTCACCCCAATGCATATGCAAAGTCATGTTAACATATTATACGGAGTGTATCACAACACATAACTTATAGAATGCATATGTATAATATGTGCTTATGTATACAAAATCACATGGGTTGTATAGAATGCATACATAAGCACATATTATACGGAGTGTAACACAACACATAACTTATACAAATCATAGCATATCATATTGCTTATACTAACAGTTATTTTTACATACAAGTGTCATGCACATTTTTACACGTAATTATACTTTCAGAGTTATCGAAACACAGATCGTACATAAGTTTTTCACCTACCTTAACCATAGCACATACTAACACATTTTAAAAGATGTCACATTTCGAGTCCTATTTAAGCCAAATGGATCCCACAGAAGGTTTAATTACGCATTTCAAGATTAAACGAGCCCAAGTGGAAAATTTCTAAAAGATGAGCCCACACAATTTGACACATGGCCTCACACACACTCGTGTAGCCCACATGGCCCAAATAGCCGAGAACGGTTTGGCACATGATCGTGTTACGTAGAATAGTTTTGTAAACAATATTTATTTTCAACTTTTTCCAAGTTTCAAATGTCGTTTTGGGTTAGAATCACACACCTGACGACGATTCTGATACCCCACACAAATATCGCACTCTGACTCCTACATATAACATTAAAATGACTCAATAAATGATCAATAAAACACCAAAATCTTAAACTTCATTGCTAACAAAATTTAACATAACAACCCTAAAACTAATCTTCCATCCCTTTACTATGAAATTAACAACCCCCAAGTCGTTCTTAATTTGCCAAGAAAATGAGGAGCGCCGAATGTTTTATATCCTAATAGCACAAAATTAGCACAACCAACATTAATCTCAAGAAATTTTCAGCAAAAACTATGCCTAATTAACCCAAATTCAAATAATTCCCACACTTACTAAATCCACAATAGATAACAAAAGAACATAGAATAAATGGTAGAATCGCAATGGGAAACAAGAAAATAGAGCTTTAAGTGAAACATGATAGGAATTGGGAAAAATACATGGAAAAGAGGAGCAAAGAATTATCCACAAGAAAAGGAAAAAAAATGTGGGAAGAAACAAAAGAAAGTAAAGAGAAAATGAACAATAGTGGGGAGTGGAAGAGAGGAACGTGAGAGTGGGAACTGGGAGAGAAATTTTTGGGATAATTTCAAAGCTACCCACATCCCACTAAATCCCACTACTAACCACCTAATAGATTCCCTTAGAGTTTAAAACAAAAATAATTTTGACCTTGCACACACAGGAATTCGAACACGAGACCAAAGGGTAAGCTGAAGCCTTACCATTAAACTAGTAGGCTCATTCTTAACATCAATTGAATGAAAATATTATTTATGCTAGAAGCTTAAAGATAGGGATTAAGATAAAATTAAAAAATTCAAAGGAAATATTCAAACCCAAAACCTCACTCCCACAAACACAACACCTTTCCACTAAACTAGATTAACTCACTTAACATGATTTCACAATCTTAACTCAAAAATCAAAATGTGACCCCTCTAGGTTTCACTAACCCAATTTCTTCTAACCCGATTTTTGGGATGTGACAACTCTCCCCTCCTTAAAAGAATTTCATCCTTGAAATTCCTGCTATCTTATCATTCACTTACCCAAAAAACCTGAAATTTCACATTCCAAACTTATCACTACGCTATCGCTACGCAATTATGGTTTCAATGCAATCCAAACAACATTTGACTCTGATTCCAAACATATTTCTAATGATCTTTTCTATTCACTAACTCAAATTATCTCAAGAAACTCTTTAAAAAAAGAATCACCAACTATTCCACAAACCCAAAAATCTTATAAACTCCAATGACAATCAAACACTTAAGTACAACCAAACACTTAGTCAACGTAGGGTACAATAGGCATAGATCACAAATGTACTTTTATTGCTGCCAAATACGCCTCAATCCTTTTGACGCCTAGTTGCACAAACCAGTCTCTGATTTCTTCTCTAAGTTGAAGCTTACATCCGACTAAGGGAATGTCATGAATGGACCCTAGCACAATGCTCTTCGGATCCACAGCTAAAACACACTCCCACTTTTCTCTAACACTCTCCCAAACAGTGCCTATCATAGAAAACACCAATTAAAACCTAACATAAGCTCACATTTGCCTCAACCACTGAGGCCTAACTATTCTGGCCTGATTCCTATATTGTAGATTCAAGTCAACATGACCAAAACTCCTCTTATTCCTCTCTTATTCATTTCATTTTCCTCACTCTCTAAGCTATTAATCTCTTCCACTATCTTAATCTCATTCAATCGAAGTCGCTTAGTCACAGACCCTCTACTCATCGATACAGATTAGACCTCAACGAACCTTTGTAAATCTCTAAACTTATCCTGAGACACAACATCATCTTCAGCTTCCCAATTACCACCCTCAGAAATGGCATCTCCACACACTAGTTAATTTCTAAATTAAGCATACTGCCCCAAGAAAAGGACTCGGTGTGAATCACTTGAAAACGTCCACCACATCCTCACGCCTTATGTCCACAGGTATCGCGTAAATTCATTTTACTTATCTTCAGTTCCGAAGTCTAAAGTTTAGCTTCGGTTATTAAAAATCCTAAGTCTAAGGTTTATTAAAAGTGCGTAGTTATATTTAAGCAAAGAATATCTTATTTGTTAATCTCTAAAGTCCATCAGACTCGTTAAAGTGCAATTAACTAGAGTATAAGTAACTTACTTGGATCAGTGTCGAGACTCGGATTCACATTTTCAAAATAGTAAATTTTTGTGCAAATTCACCCACATCAAATTTTCAAAATATTTATTAAAAATTGGAAATTTCAAAACACATTATGCATAAAATTTTAAACGCAGAAACCAAAGCCCATGTTTTGCAACCTGACTCTGATACCACAAAATGTAACACCCCAAACCCAACCTAAACATTATGGTCAAATTATGAAGGTTACAACGTTCATAAACAACATTGTCGATTAAGTTACATGAAAACTTAGTTTTATTTTTAGAGTAATAAAATTATTTAATTTATCCAAACACAAGTATTCAGAAGATCGTGTGTGAACACTTTAATGCAAACATTATTTTATTAAGTTTATAAAACAATCTTGATTTTTAACCAATTCAGTTGTAAAATGTCATAATTAATTTAAAACCTTGCAGGAGAAAAATACTTTAAAAAACTTCTTATCTCATAAAATCTTAAGGTTCCATCAATTATGTCATCTTGGATGTGTTTACAAGTTATAAATAATGCATCCGTAAAAACAATACCAAAACCAAAATTTAACTTTCCAAAACAAATTAAAATCGTAAAGTTCGAAATCAAAATCCAAAACACACTTATACTAAATTGTGTGAACCGAGCTCCGGAATCACCACCAAGTCCTAAGTTTGAAAGTCTCCTAAAACATATTAAAAAAATAGGTGAGTAAGATGCCCAGTGTGTGACTCGGCCCACAAACAATACCTACTTATAACAAAAACAAATGTAAATACCATCACAAAAATTTTACTTACCATCACAAAAATTTTACTTATAATGTACACATTACCAGAAACATATGTCAGATCGGAATATCATATTTTCATAATCAGAATAGAATTCATAATTTCAAAATAAAAAATCTCAAACACATTCTCTTATACAGAATCAGGTGTATTTCATAATCGAATGTAACACCTCTAACCCGTAACTGTCATCGGAGTAGGGTTACAAGGTATTAGCGATCAATAGACATCATTTAACATACAATACTCATACATTTATGCATTCATACTCAAATACCATTCAACACAATCACATTGTCCCTTATAAGAGCCTACGAGGCCTTAAACATGCTTTAGAAGTGGTTCAGGACTAAACCAATAACATATGAAATTTTTGGAAAACTTAGAAAATTTTCATCCATACAGGGGTTACACGCCCGTGTGAACAAGCCGTGTGCCTCACACGGCTCCAAACACGCCTGTGGAAATAGGACATATATACTGACTTGGGTCACATGGCCGACCACACGTCCGTGTGTCTAACCCGTGTGCCCTTTGAAATGACCACACACACCCGTGTGCTAGGCCGTGTACTAGGCCATTCCAAACCTTACGGCATACTAACTTATGCAACACTGCCAAGTCATACACCCAAGTGCTAGGCCGTGTGGCATTTAGAGGGTATACTGACTTGTGACAAACAGCCAGTCACACGCCCGTGTGTGAAGCCGCGTGTATCATATTGACTTCAATTTAATTTCATCACCAAAGGACACACGACCGTGCAACATGACCGTGTGTTGCACACGACTGAGACACAGACTCGTGTCCCTGCTCGTGTGGACAAAAATAGGCCATTTGTAAAGCCATTTTGCCACCTTATTTTTTACATGTATATACAAGCATAAATTACAACACTTCACAACTCAATTGGTAGCCAATCCATGACATTTCTTACACATTTTATACCATAACATGTACCAAAATTACTAGTTCAAGTAACCATAACTATCATCTTATAACTAGCCTATACATGCCATATTTACAAATATCCACAAATTCATAAGTACCAATCGGCAACTGGATAGCGTGATGCGTAACTCTAACTTTATCCGAATTGAGCAAGCTATCGAACCTCTATAATACACAGAAAAGAAACAGAGTAAGCTGTATAGCTTAGTAAGCCCGTATAATTCAAAATTAAACTTACCATTCTTACATAATCAAGATAACAAGTAAGGTAAACTCAATTAAATTTCCAAATGCCTAACACAAGCATTCATCAACAAGTTAGTCACATAAATACATGTAATAATCCATTATCTCAATTTCAATACTCAAAACATTGTATCAATCCAAATTCATATATCATGCACATCATATTCAACATTTCACTCTCAATCATATAATCAATAACTCATTCACTAACAGTACTCATCTGTATAAATAGTATTTATGCCTGTTGAACCCATTAGAAGTTCAAAGGATACTCGGGTGATATACATCAGTAATCCGTCAATTCATTATCGTTTTCGCTCTTTCGAGCTATGTTCAGTAAGCTACTTTTGAGATGATGGACAGTAAGCTCTAATGAACTGATATATCGGTAAGCTCATATGTGGTGTGGTGAGTCCACAACAAATGCAAGAGATTGAATAAAATAGTAACGCTAGTGACATGTCTCTCGTATCCTACGAATTCATACGGTTCAAACGAGGCTCGATAACCATCAATCTATATCAAATAGGCATTCATATTCCAACTATATCAATTTCTAAATTATATACATACATCTCAAACAAATACAAGTATATAAAAGTTTGATTCTAATTATACGAACTTACCTCGTATCGGCAAATATCGGCTATTCGTCCACTTTTCTTTTTCCCCGATCTAATTTCGATCTCAGCTTATCTTGATCTATATAATATCAAAATTAACTCATTCAATATTCATTCCATTCAATTTAGCCCAAAAATAACCTAATAGAAAAATTACACTTTTGCCCCTACTATTTTAACATTTTTACAATTTCATCCTTAGCTCGTAAAAAGGAAAATTCATGCAATTAAACCCTTAACTATGCTAGTCAAATTTTAATGGAGTCCCTAGCAGCCCATATTTTTCATTATTTCACATATTTACCACATAAAATTTCACATTTCACCATTTAACCCCTTTTTGACATTTTTATCAACAATCACTTTACAAACATGGAACTATATCATCAAAAATTCATATTTCAACTTCAAACACCAAAGAACACATAAACTCATCAATGGAAACTCTTAAAATCTTTAACAATTTTGAAATTAAAGGTATGGGCTAGCTAGATTAAGTTGAAACGATTACAAAAACATAGAAATCATCAAAACCGAGCTAAAACCATACCTTAATGAGCTAGGAATGTGCCAAATGCTTCAACCTTTTCTCATGGATTTTCTAAGCCCCAAACTCAGCTAGGATGAAGATGATAGCTAAAATTTTCCTTTTGTTTTATTAAATTAACCTTTAATAACCAAATTACAAAAATAGCCTTAATGAACATTAATAATTTCAAATTTACCAAGCCACTATCATCCACTATCATGTTAATGGTCTAATTTCAACATAAGGACCTTAACTTTAAGGTTTTATAGCTATTAGACACTTTTAGTTAATAGAACACAAGTTTTACATTTTACGTAATTTAGTCCTTTTACTTGAATTAACCATTCAAACAGTAAATTTTCTTTACGACACTTTCACATAATAATTCTATCATGCTGTAAACTTCAATAAAGTAATAAAATAAATATTTTGGCCTCAAATTTGTAGTCCCAAAACCACTATTTCGATTTGACCTAAAAACGGGCTGTTACAACTCTCCCCCTTAAGGATTTTCGTCCCTGAAAATCTTACTAGTGAATAGGTTAGGGTACTATTTTCGTATAGCTTCCTTGGGTTCCCATGTAGCTTCCTCAATCCCATGTTTATGCCATAGAACCTTCACTATAGTTATGCATTTATTTCTCAATTCTTTGATTTCACGAGCTAAAATCCTGATTGGTTCTTCACTATATGTCAAATCTGCCTGTATCTCAACATCTACCAGAGAAATCACATGTGACAGATTGGATCTATATTGACGTAACATAGAAACATGGAAGACATTATTAATCTTTTCAAGTTCTGACAGTAAAGCTAGTCGATATGCTACAGGCCCTATTCTTTCAATGATCTCGTAAGGTCCAATAAATCGCGAACTTAACTTCCCTTTACGGCCGAATCGAAGAACCTTTTTCCATGGTGACACCTTTAAAAACACTCAGTCCCCAACTTGAAACTCTATTTCTTTACGTTTCATATCCGCATATGATTTCTATCTATCTGAAGCTACTTTTAAACTGTCACGAATCGTTTTCACTTTTTCTTCAGTTTCTCTAATCAATTTAACCCATGAATCTTTTTCTCGCTTAGTTCAGTCCAGTATAGCGGAGTTTGACATTTTTGACCATATAAAGCTTTGTACGGTGCCATCTTTATACTCGTCTGAAAACTATTATTATATGCGAACTCAATCAACGGTATGTATTTTTCCCAACTACTCTCAAACTCTAAAATACAACATCTCAACATGTCTTCGAGAATCTGAATGACTCTCTCAGTCTGACCGTCAGTCTGAGGATGAAAAGCTATACTGAAATTCAACTTCGTACCCAAAGCTTATTGCAGTGTCTTCTAGAATCACGATGTAAATCTCAGATCTCTATCAAAAATTCGTGCCCAAAGATTAGTTGAATTGTACATTTTTTAAGCAGTCGTGTCATCGGCGTTGCAATCGTTGAAAATCCTTTCATGAACCTTCGGTAATAACCCACTAAGCCCAGAAAACTACGGACTTCAAACACATTTCTCGGAGGTTTCCAATTAACAATAGCAAAAATCTTACTCGGATCAACTCTAATACCATCAACTAAAACAATATGCCCCAGAAATCCAACCTCTCGGAGCCAAAAGTCACATTTTTTGAACTTTGCAAATAATTGCTTATCATGTAGAGTTTGTAACACAACTCTCAAGTGCTCGGTATGTTCATATTCATCTCATGAATAGATCATAATGTCGTCAATGAATACAACAACAAATATGTCTAAATACAGTCTGAATATTCGGTTCATCAAGTTCATAAAAGCTGCTGGAGCATTAGTTAATCCGAAAGGCATAACAAGGAATTCATAATGTAACACCCCTTACCCTTATTCGACACCTGAACCGGGTACGAGGCATTACCGTACTTAACTTGCTCAAACATACAACATCGGTCCATAAAATTTCATTTCAAATTAAAACTTTTTATTCGAGACCTTAATATCCTTTTTATAGGTCTACAAGACCCTAAACTTGCACGGAATGATTCGAGACCAAACCAGAAACTTTTGAACACTTAGAAAATTTTGACATAAAACAGGTCACATGCCCGTGTGAAGAGGGACACGGCTATGTGGACAAGCCGTGTAATCACACACTCCCATGTCCCTAGTCCGTGTGGATTTTATTTTTCATTTCGAACCTACAGGGGCTTTCCCACGGCCTGACACACGCCCGTGTCCATAGCCTGTGTCCCTCACACGGCCATGACCTCGTGCCTTTACCCGTGTGTGAAAACCTTGACATTCTGTTTATGACATCATCATCACAATAAGGTCACATGGCCAAGGCATACGCCCATGTCCTTAGACTATGTGTCCAATTAAATTTTTAATTTCAGGTGCAGATTTCACACGGCCTGGGTACATGCCCATGTCTTAGGCCGTGTCTCCCACACGGTTGAGACACACTACCATGTCTCAGCTCGTGTGTTTACTACTAGTCATACTGACTTGCCAACTTAGCATGCAGGGGTACACACATCCTATCAACACGCCCATCGGGCTGGCTGTGTGTCACACACGGCCTAGACACACGTCCATGTGTCTACCCATATGGATAATTATAAGGCTATCTACCAAGCCAATTGCCACCCTGCTAAGTAACCACACTTATACCATTTCATTACAACATACACCATGACCATAAAGCGCTTCTAATACCCAAAATTAAGACATCTATACATAGGTTTACACTATGTTCCACATGCATATTCTATACTCATTTACTCATCCCATCACACAAGCATGCACTTCATGAACTTCATCTTCATTGAATATATAAACTTATCAAGTATTGGCCAATTTCCATTAACCATTTACAAAATGAATTTAATGACCTCAATAGCCACACATTGACTAACAAATATAACATAACACAAAATAACCAAGTTTCTATACATGTCATACTCAAAATTAATCAAACTATGCTATACTAAAGAGAAGTTGATAGTGTGATTCTGAACCTTGATGTCCCACAATCCCCGAGTTAGCTTGGCAATACTACAAGAAAAAGGGAAATAAGAGGGGTAAGCATAAAACTTAGTAAGTTTGCATGAAATAAATAGTGACATAAAGGCTTATAATGCCATCCATTCATTGCATTGAATAAAAACACAAAGTCTCAAGCACATTGCCATAACTTACTCATGCTTACTCTTACCAATTACATATCATGTCACATATCGTAAACATTTCTCTTGAATTACTCACTTGCACTTGTACCCCTTCATCACATAGCTTTAGCACTAATTTCATCTCTATTATAAGCTTAACTATTTATACCGATGAATCACTTGGAATACCCGAGGATACACAATCATCGTCATACACATAAACACAACGCCAATGTCATATCTCAGATATGGCCTTACATAGGATCATATCTCGATGCTGATGTCATATCCCAAATATGGTCTTATACAAGATCTCATATCAATGTCGATGCCATATCCCAGATATGGTCTTATACGATTTTCATATTCGATGCCGATGCCATATCCCAAATATGGTCTTATACGGGATCTCATATCAATGTCGATGCCATATCCCAGATATGGTCTTATACGATTTTCATATTCGATGTTGATGCCATATCCCAAATATGGTCTTATACAGGATCCCAATTCGGTGCCGAGGTCATGTCCCAGACATGGTCTTATACGGGACCTTACCAATCCCATGTCTTGATGACGATATCCTCTCACTTCTTAAAGTCCAACCGGGACTTCAATATCATAAATTTTCATCATTTTCTCATTTAACATCATTTCTCAATTTCATAGAAATAATATACATCTTCACGAATATCAAACATTTTAAAACTTAATAACATGATGTTGAATTTATTACACACAAACTTACCTCGGTACCAAAATATGAAATTTTGTAATCTAGTCCAAAACCTTGCCTTTTCCTCAGTCAATGTTAATTCCTCGTTCTTCTTGATCTTTAATAACAAATTAGCTCATTTAATTACCACATTAATAAATACATTTCAATAATTTCTACTTTGGCAAAAATTACTGTTTTGCCCTTATACTTTGGCAAAATTATGATTTTGCCCCTAGGCTCGTAAATCATTTTTCATCAAATTTCCTCATTTAACAAGCCTAGATGAACATTTATTACTCTTATAACAACTCACAATGCCAATCATTTCATGCATTTACTACCCAATTTACAACCTTTACAAAAAGTTCCTTTTAGGTGTTTTCATGGAAATACCTTTCACAAAAGTTGTTTATTTAACAACCATAATCCATTTTCTTCCCTAAAAACTCAGAAAACAACATGAGCACTCTCATGGGAAATCCCTATAATTTCAACCATTGTAATATCCTAAAATTGGGCTTATGCATTATTGTTAAAATGTGTGAAATAGCATGTCATTGTGAGTTTGAATGTGTATTTATGAATGTTTGTGAACTTAAGAATAATAGGCAAATACTTTAGAAAATGTTAAGTTTTAAGTTTTAAGAGGAAGCTAAGTTGATATGGCCTTAAGAGAAAATGTAAGGGAAATGAGACATGAACATGGGCTTAGCAAAGTGGCTACAAGGCGCCACTTAGGGCTTTAGTGTGTAACGCCATATGCTAGGGGAAAGGGTTTGTGTTCGAGTGACACAGGGAAGCAAAAAAAAGTTTTATTTTTGCTACAAGGTAGATAGTGTTGGACGGCATTAAGGCACTAAAGGGAGGAGTTTTATCCTTTTTAAAATTTGGCTAAATAAGGGATAATTGATGGATTTATTTTATTAATTTAAAGAGGTGATAAGAGATAAAAATTGGAGAATAACAAGGTGAGGCTAGTGATTAAGTTATAGCCGAATTTATCAGCTAAGTGTTCATCTTTTCCTTGTTTTCTTTTATTCTCTCACCTTTATTCTCTAGCCGAATTTCCTTCCCAAAAAATCACCATAGCCGAATTCTTCCAAACAACTCTTCTTTCCTTCTTTTATTTTGATTAAAATAGAAATACCCTATGCTTCCCATCATTGATTCTTCTTCCTTTGCAAATTCAATCAAAAGCCGAAACTTAAGTAAGTAACATCTAGCCATAGCCGAATACTCTGTGGAATTCAAATAAAGGAGTTGTCGACTTCAAGAAAAGATCTTTCGGGATTTCTTTTAAGATTCAAGGTAACATGATATTCGGCCATAGGCCATTTTTAATGTGTTTAAATGTTAGAAATTGATCTAGCATGTACCCATGGGGATTTTGATGCACACTTAAGGCAAGGGATACTTTTCGGATTTGGAAATCGCAAGGTAAGTGCATAAGTACAATCGGCCAAGGCCATACTTGATGTTTTAAGTCTATTCCTTATTTGATTAAAAAGCCGAAACTAATCCTTTAGGTGATCTAGTGTTGACCAATTTCAAGGAGAAGCACAACAAAGTTTCGGGACTTGATTAGTGGTGAAAACAGCAACAAGGTAAGGGCTTTTGTCGCAAGGATCCTTCGGGATTTGGGTTTTTAGCCGAATAGGCCTTTTTGCTAATATGCCTAGTGTTGGCCGATTATAGGAACTAAAGGATCTAAGGCTCTAGATCGGGCTTTTCGGGATTTAAGTAAACCGCTACGTGTATCAGGTGTGTACCCTACACTATTTCTTAACAAGATTGATGGAAATGTTTAATGAATATAAATATATGTGTCATTAAGAATGTGAAAAGTATGGCTAAGGTACCATACCATGGTACAAAGTACTCAGGTACGTTTTCTTATTCCTATTGGGATTATGATAAGATCTGTTAAAACACAAATGTGTACCTATAAGAATGTGAATAGAAAATATGGCATAATAATGCATGATTATGTATGACATGGGCATTTGGGCGAATATGAAAGGGGAAGTGAATGTGGTGACTATTGTCACATTATCTGAATGTGGTGTCTCAAGACACAAAATATTATCTGGTGGCTATGCCACAAATTTTATAAGGGCGATGAGCACGCCAACTGCAAATGACTTCCTTTGATGGTGTGTAGCGGATGGAGGGTTGACTTAGTAGTCCCCACTGCAAAGTGTGATGGTAAGGGTGATGTGTAGCGGATGTCATATAGGTTTGGGTTCGGGTTGCATCATTATTTCCCATCAGTTATATGAATATGTATGTGACATGATAATGTATGCCTGAATTGTTAAATTTTAGTGTTGGTTACACATTGAGTCTGTTGACTCACCCGCTAGGGATCATTTTTTCAGTGACTCATAGTAATGGACCGGCCTAAGTGCTTAGTGGTGGCCATGCTCAGCAAGGAATTTTATGATTTGACATTTACTTTTATTTAAGTACTTTCAATTTATTTTGGGTATATATTTTGATGTAATAAGGCCATAGTATGAACTAATTATGCATGCATTTAAATTTACGATATTATGTTTCAATGTTATCAAAATTAAAGTTAAGTAATATTTTAAAATAAACTCGTAAATATTATGACATCTAAATACAAATGTTTTCAAAGGCAAAATCTTTAAAATTAAATCAGCATATCTTTTATTTAAAGTTTTGGGACTCAATAAAGAATTTTATAAAACTTATATTTCACAAAGACGAATGGTTTCAACTTGAGCCCAACCCAAATCGAGTTTTCTCCCAAAATCACTTAAAGATTTTCTAAGAACCCACGAATTTGAACCGTTTTTACTCGAGGAACATACTAGATCTGGTCGAGGCTCGTGGGCCGAGTTTGGGGTGTTTCAGTTTGGAATCAGAGCCCGATTCAAAACTCGGCCTTGAGGGCTTTTAGGGCCCAAAATGTTTTCTGTCTTTTGAAAATAGACTTTTCTAAGAAATAAACAGGCTTTCTGGCATGGCACCTGAGACTCCGACCTGAAGTCCACCAGGTAAGTACTCCTAACCTCTTTGTGATTTGTATGTAGGGATATATAGGGACGTAGACTAGTGGATTAGGAATTAAATCCTAAGACTAGTTTACCCCAACAATTACATAAAACTCTAAGGCACAATTAAACAAACCTGTGTCTAAGTCACCGAGTTAGGGTGTGGCAACCATTGTGCGATGTCTAGGATTGGTTTCATTGGAAGCTTGGTATTTAAGCATCCGTGACTCACCTCCTCTCCACTCGAATCCTACCGGTGTGTAGCTTCGGCTCACCCTAACCAAGAGGACTTAATCACTGCTAAACCCCTAACTAAAACCCGAAAGGGACTAGCCGTATTTTTATGGAAACCCTAGCTTTAAAATCTCTATGTTACCCTTTTAAGTGTAGCAAAAGATTATTGTGAAAATTTTTCCAAAATATTTCCTATTTGCAAAATTACTAAAATATCCCTAGTGGTAAGATTACCAAAATGCCCTTGGTTTACAAAATACTCATATTACCCACAGTTCTTATCAAAATTTCATTACTTTATTCAAAAACCCTAAATTTACAAAATATCAAAATACCTTGACTTTGGAAAATTACAAAATTACCCATAGCTTGTAAATTATCGAATACCCCGAGTTACAAAATTACCGAATAACCCCGATCTTCAAAAATTTCGCAACAACACCGATTTGGAAAACAAATTCTCAAAACAACCCCAAGTTTCAGAATTCCAAAATACCCTTGATTTATTAAGATTTACAAATTTACCTCGTTAATTACCAAAATACCCTCAAATTTCCAAATTTCCTAAAATACCCCCGGGAATGCAAAATCACCAGAATACCCTTATTGACAAAATCACCAAAGAAACCTTATTTTGATAAATTACAAAAATACCCACAGGATAGGAAATGACGAAATGTTCGAAGAGTGAATGTGTATGGGAGATACTATGGAATGGATGTGCTTTTCTGTGAATTAGGATAGAAAACTTGAAACTTTGATTGATCAAAAGAACTACTACTAGACTCTTTTCATAAAACTTCTTCATGAATAATCAGTGAAACAATGGCTAATGCATAAAATTTCTTAATCAGATTAAAGCGCGGTAGTAGAAATGAGCTCTAGGGGACGTGGTCGCAATGTACGAGGACGCGATCAAGGTAGAATGACTGTGTCAAAACCCGTTAGATTAGGTCAAGGATCTGAGAATGAGGTACCACCGCCACCACCACCAGCAGCTATTGGTGTTGAGTAGTAAGATCAGACGGAGAAGATGTCAGATCGCAGGCTGTGCTGCGAGTTCTTGAAATGGTGGTCAGGTCGAGGGAATATGGGAGCTCAAAATCAGACCGAGTGACTCGAGCCAACGAGTCAAGTGTTTCGTGGAGTATCCGTGTGGCACCCAAGACAATTGAATATTGGTTGGAGGCGACCGAGCAAATTATGGATAAGCTCGATCTGACCCCTGAGGAGAAGTTAAAGGGAATGGTGGCATTGCTACGCGATGAAGCGTATCAATGGTGGCTCACAGTTCGGGATGGTGCCACCGCTGAGGATCTAACTGGGAGTATGTTAAGGCGGCGATCAAAAGAAGTATGTGGGGACCAAATATATTGATGAGCGAGAAAGGAATTTCGGGTGGGTTCAAGGAATAAGTCCAGTAGTAGAGTACGGTTGAATTTCGAGGCTCGAGCCAAGATGCTCGAGGAGTAGTGGCTACGAAGCATGAGCGGTGTGTCCGGTTTGAGGACGGGCTAAGGGATGACCTGAGGTTGTTGATAGCCCCACACCAGGAGCGGGAGTTTGCCGTATTAGTAAATAAGGCTAAGGTAGCCAAAGGAATTAAAGACTCTATAAGGCAGAGCTCTGATCGGAATAGAAATAAGAGAGGTTTTGGGTCGTCTAGATCATCCGAGAATGCTTAAAAAGGCCTAGAGTTGATGGGCATGAGGTCGTCAAAACCGGTACTAGAGGGCAATATCGATTTGTGAGTAGTGGGAAGAAACACTTAGGCGAATGTTGGAAGAAGACAGGTGGATGTTTCAAATGTGGGTCAAAGGACCATATGATTAAGGACTGCCCAATGAGACCAGATGGGAATCGACCAATAGCTCAGAATGTTAATCAGACTGGTAGAGGTGGACAGTAGTCTCAGCAGGGCCGTGGTCCAAATAACAGAGGGAATGGTGCTGGTAGAGGATGTGGAACACCGGGCCGAGGTATTGCTAATACTAAGGCAAGGCAGCCAGGTTTGGTTTATGCGATTCACCGTAGGGAAGAGGGAGACGCGCCAGACGTCATAACCGGTACGTTCCTTGTATTTGGAAAGCCTTATTATGCTTGATTGATGTAGGCTTGACCCATTCGTATGTTGCATGTAGAGTAGTTGAAACTCTAAACATAGCCTCTGAACTTTCGGATAGGGAGATGACTGTAGTACGCCCACTAGGTCAAACTGTAGTGGTAAATAAGATCTTTCGGAGTGTACCTTTAGAAATTCAAGGCGTAGTATTTTCTGCCGACTTGATGGAACTTCCCTTCGGAGAATTCGAACTTATACTTGGAATGGACTGCCTAGTAGACCATCGGGCTGTGTTGGACTGTGCAGCTAAGCGAATGGAGTTAAGGACCCCGAAGGATGAGGTGGTCATTATGATAGGAGAAAGAAGAAACTACTTGTCTAATATAGTTTCGGCGCTAAAGGTCAAAAGATGGTTCGTAAAGGGTGTAAGGAATTTTGACCTTTATTAGTGCATTGGATGGAAAAGAAGGAGAGTTAGTGGAGTAAGAGTCAGAATTTTCCCGAGGATTTTGTGGATGTTTTTCTTATTGCGAGGAATTACCCAAAGAATACCCCCAAAGAATGCATGGGTTTATCCGAAGGTTGAGTTCGAATTGACTTGTTTTCGACCATGCCTTTGCCAAGGATTGATGACTTGTTCGATCACTTAAGAAATAGTGTGGGGTACACACGTGTCCATTGCCCCATTCCTATAATCTAGTAATGGCACCAAAGGAGTTGGTTGAGCTCAAAGCCCAAATCCAAAGAATTGCTTTTTAATCAAATAAGGAATAGACTTAAAACATCAAGTATGTTTATCTTACCTCATGACCTAGTGTGTCTCCATGGGGAGCAACCACATTAAAAATGGCCTTATTTGTGAAGAAAAGGATGGAACTATGCAACATGTCCATAGATTATCGTCACTTACTTATGTTTCGACTTGAATAAAAGTCGACCATCAAGAACAAGTATCCTTTGCCAAGGATTGATGACTTGTTCGATCGCCTCACCTTGTTAAGGGATAAACTCCTCCTTTAGTGCCTTAATGCAATGTTCTCAAAGATCGAACTTAAGGTCGCCCTAAGTCGATATCATCAATTGAAGGTGAAGGAGGCGGATATCCATAAGATGACCTTTTGGACAAGATACTACCACTATGAGTTTGTGGTAATGCTGTTCAGGTTGACAAACACCCCAACCGCGTTCATGGATATGATGAACCAGGTTTTTTAACCTTACTTGGATCGGTTCGTCGTTGTGTTCATCGACGACATCCTCGTATACTCCAAGACTGAGGAGGAGCATGATGAGTATCTCCGGATTGTGCTACAAGTGTTAAGGGAGAAGAAGCTCTATGCCAAATTCAGCAAGTGTGAATTTTGGCTTAAGGAGGTTGCATTCTTAGGGCACGTAGTGTCTGTTGAAGGAATAAGGGTGGATCCTAGAAAGATTGAAGCAGTGTTGGATTGGAAACCACTTAAGTTGGTGACGGCGATTCGTAGTTTCTTGGGATTGGCAGGCTATTACGTAAGGTTTGTAGAAGGGTTCTCGCCAATAGCAACGCCTTTGACAAAGTTGTTAAGGAAGGAAGTACCCTTTGTATGGACGGATAAGCAACAGAGAGTTTTGAAAAACTTAAGAGGTATTGACTAAGCTCCAAAGGTTGATTCACTGAGGCAAGAAAGGATTTTACTGTGTATTGTGACACTTCCCATACAGTGTTTGGGTTGCGTATTGATGCAAGACGGGAAGGTAGTCGCATATGCATCCCGACAGTTGAGGCCACATGAGGTTAACTACCCGACGCACGACTTGGAATTGGCGGCAGTAGTCTTTGCCCTTAAGGTGTGGAGGCATTATCTTTACGGAGAAAAGTCAGTGATCTACACAGACCACAAAAGCCTTAAGTATCTACTGACTCAGAAGGAGTTGAATCTGAGACAGCGAAGGTGGGTGGAATTATTGAAGGACTATGATTGTTCGATAGAGTATCACCCGGGCAAAGCAAATGTAGTAGCGGATGCCCTAAATCGAAAGGTGGTGACAGATTTGAGGGCAATGTTCGCACATCCAAGTCTCTATGACAATGGAAGTTTGCTAGCAGAGTTGCAAGTCAAGCCGACGTGGCTGAATGAAGTAAAAGAAGGACAATTGGTGGATGAAGATCTAAGTGTTAAGTTGCGACAAGCGCAGAATGGAGAGTTGAAAGGTTATGGTGTTAATGAAAAAGGAGTATTGTACTTCAAGAGTAAGGTTTGTATGCCGAAGGATATGGAACTTAGGCAAAGAATTCTTTGGGAATCGCATAGTAGCCCTTATGTTATGCATCCCGGAGGTAGTAAGATGTACAGAGACTTAAGGGAACAATTTTGGTGTCCTAATCTTAAGCGAGAAGTGACCGAATTTGTAGGGAAGTGCTTGACGTGTCAGCAAGTTAAGGCTGAACACCAAGTTCCGTTAGGATTGCTTCAGCCAATATAGATTCCCCAATGGAAGTGGGAGAGAATTACCATGGACTTCGTTAGTGGGCTTCCCCTTACGCCTACTAAGAAGGACTCGGTATGGGTGATAGTGGATCGGCTGACAAAGTCCGCACATTTTATTCCAGTACGAGTTGACTACTCCCTACAAAAGTTGGCAAGGTTGTATGTGGCGAAAATTGTAAGGTTGCATAGAGTGCCGATGTCGATTATCTCGGATAGGGATCCGAGGTTCACGTCTCGGTTTTGGAAAGCATTACATCAGGCTTTAGGCACTAAATTGGATTTTAGTACGGCTTTCCATCCACAGTCAGATGGTCAGTCTAAACGAGTGATTCAAGTGTTAGAGGATATGTTAAGAGGCTGTGTGATAGATTTCAGAGGAAGTTGGGAAGAATATTTGCCTCTAGTGGAATTTGCTTACAACAACAGCTATCAGGCCAGTATTCGGATGGCACCGTATGAAGCACTGTATGGTCGGAAGTGTCAGACTCCTACATGTTGGACGGAGTTGGGAGAGCGTCAGATTTTGGGTCCAAAAATTGTGACAGAGTCTGAAGAGAAGGTTAGTGTAATACGGGCTCGATTGAAGGAAGCATCTGATAGACAAAAGTCGTATGTAGATCTCAAACGGAAGGAGATTGAATTTAATGTGGGAGATCAAGTGTTCCTTAAAGTATCGCCTTGGAAGAAGGTAATGAGATTTGGTCGAAAAGGGAAGCTAAGTCCAAGGTTCATAGGACACTATCAGGTATTGAAGTGAATCAGACCAGTGGCATATCAATTAGAGTTGCCTCCAGAATTGAAATAGATGCACGACGTATTCCATGTTTCCATGCTACGTCGATACCGATCGAATCCATCTCACGAAAGTGTCGGTTGAAGAGGTGGAGCTAAGGCCGACACTGCCCCACGAGGAAGAGCCGATTCAGATTCGAACAAGATGTGAAAGTGCTACGAAGGAAATCGGTCCCTTTGGTTAAGGTGTTGTGGCGAAATCATGGATTGGAGGAAGCCTCGTGGGAGCCGAAAGAAGCAATACGACAGCAATACCCCCACCTATTCTAGCCAGGTAATTTCGAGGACGAAATTATTTTAAGGGGGTAGAATTGTAATATCCTGAAATTGGGCTTATGCATTATTGTTAAAATGTGTGAAATAGCATGTCATTGTGAGTTTGAATGTGTATTTATGAATGTTTGTGAACTTAAGAATAATAGGAAAATACTTTAGAAAATGTTAAGTTTTAAGTTTTAAGAGGAAGCTAAGTTGATATGGCCTTAAGAGAAAATGTAAGGAAATGAGACATGAACATGGCTTAGCAAAGTGGCTACAAGGTGCCACTTAGGGCTTTAATGTAACGCCATATGCTAGGGGAAAGGGCTTGTGTTCGAGCGACAAAGGAAGCAAAAGAAGTTTTATTTTTGCTACAAGGTAGATAGTGTTAGACAAAGATTAAGGCACTAAAGGGAGGAGTTTTATCCTTTTTAAAATTCGGCTAGATAAGGGATAATTGATGGATTTATTTTATTAATTTAAAGAGGTGATAAGAGATAAAAATTGGAGAATAACAAGGTGAGGCTAGTGATTAAGTTATAGCCGAATTTATCAGCTAAGTGTTCATCTTTTCCTTGTTTTCTTTTATTCTCTCACCTTTCTTCTCTAGCCGAATTTCCTTCCCAAAAATCACCATAGCCGAATTCTTCCAAACAACTCTTCTTTCCTTCTTTTATTTTGATTAAAACCGAAATACCCTGTGCTTCCCATCATCTATTCTTCTTCCTTTGCAAATTCAATCAAAAGCTGAAACTTAAGTAAGTAACATCTAGCCATAGTCGAATACTCTGTGGAATTCAAGTAAAGGAGTTGTCGACTTCAAAAAAGATCTTTGGGATTTCTTTTAAGATTCAAGGTAACATGATATTCGCCATAGGCCATTTTAATGTATTTAAATGTTAGAAATTGATCTAACATGTACCCATGGGGATTTCGACGACACCTAAGGCAAGGGATACTTTTTAGGATTTGGAAATCGCAAGGTAAGTGCATAAGTACAATCGGCCAAGGCCATACTTGATGTTTTAAGTCTATTCCTTATTTGATTAAAAAGTCGAAACTAATCCTTTTGGTGATCTAGTGTTGACCGATTTCAAGGAGAAGCACAACAAAGTTTCAGGACTTGATTAGTGGTGAAAACGGCAACAAGGTAAGGACTTTTGTCGCAAGGATCCTTTGGGATTTGGGTTTTTAGCCGAATAGGCTTTTTTGCTAATATGCCTATTGTTGGTCAATTATAGGAACTAAAGGATCTAAGGCTTTAGATTGGGCTTTTCGAGATTTAAGTAAACCACTAAGTGTATCAGGTGTGTACCCCACACTATTTCTTAACAAGATTGATGGCAATATTTAATGAATATAAATATATGTGTCATTAGGAATGTGAAAACTATGGCTAAGGTACCATACCATGGTACAAAGTACTCAGGTACGTTTTCCTATTCCTATTGGGATTATGATAAGATCTGTTAAAACACAAATGTGTACCTATAAATATGTGAATAGAAAATATGGCATAATAATGCATGATTCTGTATGACATGGGCATTTGGGCGAATATGAAAGGGAAGTGAATGTGGTGACTATTGTCACATTATCCAATGTGGTGATTTCGGTCACATTATCTAAATGTGGTGTCTCAAGACACAAAATATTATCTCGTGGCTATGCCACTAATTTTATATAGGCAATGAGCACGCCGATCGCAATGATCGCCTTCGATGGTGTGTAGCGGATGGAGGGTTGACTTAGTAGTCCCTACGTGCAGCGATGGATGGTAAGGGTGATGTGTAGCGGATGGCATATAGGTTTGGGTTCGGTTGCATCATTATTTCCCATCGCTTATATGAATATGTATGTGACATGATAATGTATGCCCGAATTGTTAAATTTTAGTGTTGGTTACATATTGAGTCTATTGACTCACCCTGCTGGGATCATTTTTTTCGTGTGACGACAAGAATGGACCGGCCAAGTGCTTAGTGGTGGCCATGCTCAAGAAGGAATTTTATGATTTGACATTTACTTTTATTTAAGTACTTTCAATTTATTTTGGGTATATATTTTGATGTAATAAGGCCATAGTATGAACTAATTATGCATGCATTTAAATTTATTTATATTATGTTTCAATGTTATCAAAATTAAAGTTAAGTAATATTTTTAAAATAAACTCGTAAATATTATGACATCTAAATACAAATGTTTTCAAAGGAAAAATCTTTAAAATTAAATCGGCATATCTTTTACTTAAAGTTTTGGGACTTAATAAAGAATTTTATAAAACTTATATTTCACAAAGATGAACTGGTTTCCAACTTGAGCCCAACCCAAATCGAGTTTTCTCCCAAAATCACTTAAAGATTTTCTAAGAACCAACGAATTTGAATCGTTTTTACTTGAGGAACATACCAGATCTGGTCGAGGCTCGTGGGTCGGGTTTGGAGTGTTTCAACCATTTTGCAAAATAGTCCCCTCTTTAGCTAGCTTAAGCTTTAGGGGTTTCCAAAAGTACAAATATTATTAAGAAAGACCACTAAAATCACTTACTTGTAAGGAGAAAAGCTTGGCTAAAATTTTGAGTTCTCAAACCCATATTTTGATGCTAATTTTTGGTGGATAAGAAGATGAGAAAAGATGATATCTTTTATTTTCTTTATTTTATGATTAAAATCAATTTGTCACCAAATTTTCACCTAGCCAATTGACAAAGTCTTTTCTTTGTCCCTATGGCCGGACACCATCCTAAACAAGGCCTAATTGCACATTAGGTACCTCCAAATGATATTCCTTAACTATTTGACACCTCTAGCTTGTAAAATAAAACTTTTGCACTTTATGCGATTTAGTCCTTTTTCGCAATTAAGCATGCAATCGCTAAAATTAATGCACCAAAATTTTCATGCACCCATATAATCATGCTATGACACATAAAATAATATTAAATAATTTCTTCAACCTCGGATTAGTGGTTCTAAAACCACTATTTTGACTAGCCCCTAAATTAGGTTGTTACACATAATGTCTGTACCTCATTCTGAATGCGGATTTCGGCACATCTGACTCTTTAACTCGCAACTGATAATAACTCAATCTCAAGTCAATCTTTGAAAATACTATAGCCCCTTTCAACTGATCAAATAATTCATCAATTCACGATAGAGGGTATTTGTTCTTTATAGTCACTTTATTCAGTTGTCTGTAGCCGATACACATTCTCATCGTGCCATCTTTCTTTTTCACAAATAATAACAGTGCACACCATGGCGAGTAACTCGGTCGTGCAAAACCTCTATTTTTTAATTCTTGCAACTAAGCTTTCAACTCTTTTAATTCTATTGGAGCCATTCTATACAGAGCTATCAATATCGGTGTTGTTCCCAGTACTAATTCAATACCAAATTCAACTTCTCTGATCGGTGGCAAACCCAGTAATTCTTCTAGAAATACCTCCAAAAACTCACAAACAACATGTACGATTCAATCTTTGATTCAGATGCCTTAGTATCTAATTACATATGCAAGATATGCATCACAGCCCTATTTCATACATTTCTAGGCTAACATAGACGATATCACAGTAGGTAATTCACTCAAATCATCAGACTCAATCTGAAGAATTTCACCATTCTGACATTTCAATTCAATAGTCTTTCATCTACAATTCACAATTGCATCATGCATAGTCAACCAGTTCATACCTAGAATCACATCAAACTCATCAAACGGTAGAAGTGTCAAGTCAGCCAGAAAACAGTAGCCCTGAGTCATTAAAGGACAATTCTTACAAATTTTATCAACTAACACAGATTTGCCTAAGGGGTTGATACTTTAATTACAAACTCTGTAGACTCGACATGTAAACTCTTTTTATATACTAAATTCATATAGATATATGAATGGGTTGATCCATGATCTATCAACGCAACTATATCAGTATCAAAAAGAGAAAAAGTACCAGTAATAATGTTTGGCGATGATGCCTCCTCCCGTGCACAGATAGCATAAGCTCGGGCAGGTCATCGTGCCTCAGATCTCACAGTAGAATCTCTCGTAGCACCTCGGTTACCACTCATATTTCCAATGTTTCAGGGTGGTCTCCCTCTAGTAGCCGTATTACTCGATTTTGCTGGTTGATCACTTTCAACTATAGACTTTTCTGGACAGTCCCGGAGATAATGATCAAGATATCCACATCTAAAACAAGCTCCACTCACTATTCTGGATTCACCATAATGTCGCTTGTTGCAATGCTTACATTTAGGTACAACATTTCTAACACTACCCACACTGGCAACGATGTCGTCTGAGGTTTAGAGTTGAAATTTCTTGCATCTCTATTTCTGATCAAAATCTCCGCAGATTTAGTAGAACGAGGATGATATTCTTTATATTTCTTGGATGCTGATTGATGTGATTTGCCTGAAAATCTTTTTCTAAAGTCTCTAGCCTCAGAATCGGCTTTTTTTTCTCTTTCCTAAGCTCTTCGGCTTTGCAAGCTCTGTCAAATAGAACAACGAACTCTTTCAGCTCTAGAATCCCAGTTAATAGTCTGATTTCTTTATTTAACCCATCTTCGAACCTTTTACACATTACAGTTTCTGAAGAAACATATTCACTAGCATATTTGCTGAGTCGTACAAACTCTCTTTCGTATTCTGTTACTGACATACGACCCTATTTCAATTTAAGAAATTCTTTTCTTTTCTGATCAATGAACCTTTGGCTAATATATTTCTTTCTAAATTTAACTTGAAAGAATTCCCAAGTAACTCTTTCTCGAGGAACTACGGATATCAAAGTATTCCACCACTAATACGTGGTGTCTCTCAATAGTGATACAACACATTTTAAACATTCTTCAGGTGCAAGATAGTTCATCAAATACCCAAATCATGTTCTCAAGCCAAAACTCAGCTCTCTCAGGATCATCGCTAATAGTTACTTTGAAGTCTTCAGCCTCGTGTTTTCGTATCTTATTAATAGGTGGTTTATTCAATCGCAAAGGATCTATACCTTGAGGAACTACAGGGATCGGTTGGGGAATAGGTGAGGGTGGAGGTTGTTGAGCAGTTGGGTTCGTATGAATGTATTGTGTGAACCATTCGTTCATCATTTGGAAGAAGGCTTCATTACCCTCTCCTCATTGGCTACCTGTTACGGGTCTAGAGCCAGATGGCACTGTCCCTTGTGTGAGAGCAAGCATGTTACTCTCAACCTTATCAACTACGAATCAATCAGGATCCATTTACTATATAAAAAGAAACACATTTAAAAACATCAGGAGTCGTCACACTATCACAATTTATATATATGGCATGTATAGCTAGACTCACATACGCTACATTAGTCCTAGAATCGACTAAACCGTAGCTCTGATACCAATCAATGTAACACTTCTAACCTGTAACCGTCGCATCGGAGTAGGGTTACAAGGTATTAACGATCAATACACATCATTCAACATACAATACTCATACATTTCTACATTCATACTCAAATACCATTCAATACAATCACATTTTCCCTTATAAGAGTTTACAAGGCTTTAAACATGCTTTAGAAGTAGTTTGGGACTAAACCGATAACATACAAAATTTTTGGAAATCTTAGAAATTTTTCATCCATACAAGGGTCATACGCCCATGTGAACAGGCCTTGTGCCTCACACGGCTCCAGACATGCTCGTGTCTCAAGCCGTGTGGAAACAGGGCATAAAAACTGACTTAGGTCACACAACCGACCACACGCCCGTGTGTCTAACCCGTGTGCCCTTCGAAATGGCCACACAAGCTCCTGTGCCAGGCCGTGTACTAAGTCGTGCCAAACTTGTAGGGTATACTGACTTATGCAACACGGCCAAGTCACACGCCTGTGTGCTAGGCCATGTGCCATTTAGGGGGTATACTGACTTGTGACACACGGCCAGTCACACACCCGTGTGTGAGCCATGTGGAGCATACTGACTTCAATTTAATTTCATCACCATGGGACACACGGCCGTGCAACATGATCGTGTGTCACACACTGCTGAGACACACGTCCGTGTCCTTACTTGTGTGGACAAAAATAGGCCATTTGTAAAGCCATTTTGCCACCCTATTTTTTTAATGCATATACAAGCATAAATTACAACACTTCACAACTCAATTGGCAGACCAATCTATGACATTTCATACACATTTTATACCATAACATGTATCAAAATTACTAGTTCAAGTAACCATAACTATCATCTTATAACTAGCCTATACATGTCATATTTACAAATATCCACAAATTCATAAGTACCAATCGGCAACTGGATAGTGTGATGCGTAACTCTAACTTTTATCCGAATGGAGTGAGCTATCGAACCTCTAAAATACACGAAAATGAAACAGAGTAAGCTATATAGCTTAGTAAGCCCGTATAATTCATAATTAAACTTACCATTCCTACATAATCAAGACAACAAGTAAGGTAAACTTAATTAAATTTCAAAATGCCTAACACAAGCATTCATCAACAAGTTAGTCACATAAATACATGTAATCATCCATTATCTCAATCTCAATACTCAAAACATTGTATCAATCCAAATTCATATATCATATACATCATATTTAACATTTCACTCTCAATCATATAATCAATAATTCATTCACTAACAGTGCTCATATGTATAAACAATATTTATGCTCGTTGAACCCATTAGAACTTCAAAGGATACTCGGGTGATATACATCAATAATCTATCAATTCATTATCATTTTTGTTCTTTCAAGCAATGATCATGTAAGCTTCTCCTGAGCTGATGGACAGTAAGCTCTATTGAGCTGAAACGGTAATAGTAAGCTCTAACGAGCTGATATATCGGTAAGCTCATACGTGTTGTGGTGAGTCCACAACAAATGAAGAAGCTCGACCAAAATGGTAACCCTAGTTACATGTCTCTTGTATCCTACGAATTACGGTTCAAACGGGGCTCGATAACCATCAGTCTATATCAAATAGGCATTCATATTCCAAGTATATCAATTTCTCAATTATATACATACATTTCAAATAAATACAAGTATATAAAAGTTCAATTCTAATTATAAGAACTTACCTCATATTGTTCGGATAACAAATATCAACTATTCTTCCACTTTTCTTTTTCCTCGATCTAATTCTGATCTCGGCTTATCTTGATCTATATAATATCAAAATTAACTCATTCAATATTCATTCCATTCAATTTAGTCCTGATAAACCGTAATATGTTCATATTTTAATCCTATATTTAGCATACTTTTAGATGATTTATTCCCTGAATTTTGGACTTTGGTGCTCCTAAACCTTTAATTTCATGTTTATACTTAGGAGAGCACCGGAGGATGAAAAGAATGAGAAATGGGTCGAAATGGAGAAAATTGGCCAAAGTACAAAATCATCACGGCCTGGGCCCAAAACACACGGCCTGTGCCACACGGGCGTGTCCCTGCCACAGCAAAGAAGAGTTTCATTCTAACTAGGGTACTTAGAGGCAAAGAAAGACATTCCACAAGCCTATATAAACACCCTAGAGGCCAACCTTTAGGGGGCATTCAGCTAGGCCAAGGAGCCAAGCCAGAGGGACAAAATTGTGGGATTCACTAGAAGAGAGCCAGTTGATCCATCCCAGAAGCCGGAGTCATACTCAAGACTGAAGGTCTCTCCTTCAATTCCTTCAGGGGTTTCAGGGTTTTCTTTATGTTTTGTTTTATATTTACCTCTGAGATGTATTCTTTTATGATTATGAACTAAACCCCTCAAATACCTGAGGGGGATGAAACCTAAGACAGATCTTGTTATTATTTTTTGAGGTATATGTTAAATACTTGATTTGTTCTTAACTATGTGTTCTTAATTCTTGCTTTGAAATTTCAGAATATTGATTCAAGTATTCATACCCTTAGGCAGAAGAGGAATATTCCCTGTTTAGGAGAAGATCTAGCATAGTTAAGCGGAGTTGATTGCAACCCTAGAGATAGGATGATGAAAATCTATCGGATTAGGGTCAAACCTAATATGGAAGTCCATAGATCGAGTTAATACAATTCTAGAGGTTTTAATTAGAAAGAGATTTCAATTAATCAACCTAGGGTTAGACGTTAGTAGCCTCAAGAGAGGTATTAATATAAATTAGGGAATCTTACGGATCAAGTCAAGTAAACAAATCGTCTGTTCAGAGTTAGATAACAAGTGAAGTCTAGGTGGATTCTTCCTCGGGTATTGTCTTAATCAATTGGTTTTCCCACAAGTATTTCCTCAATTCCTTTTCTATGTCTTAGCATCTTTAGCTTAGTAGTTAGTTAATTTTAGATTAAACAACCATTCTCTTAATTCTTATGCTAAATAATAAGAAGAAAGTTAGTATTAGTACTTTTTGTTCCTTTGGGTTTGACAATCCGGTCTTGCCACTAAACTATACTACTGTTCGATAGGTGCACTTGCCTCAATCGTGGTGATAGTTAATTTCTAGGTTCGATCATTCATTATATAAATTTTAGTACTTTTTCCATCATGCAATCAAGTTTTTGGCGCAGTTGCCGGGGAATTGAAATATTAAGAACGCTCAATTTTTATTACTTTAGCCATATTTTATTTTTGCAATTAAATATTATTTTTACTTTTCTAAATTTCTTTTTTCTTTTCATTTAGCAAGTACCTCTAGTTTATGACTAGAAGGAACCCAACAGGAGCCTTGATTTACGACAGTGATATCGAAGGTACTATTCACAGAAATCGTAGAGAAATAAGGCAAAGCTTAAACTACATAAAAGAAGAGCAAGAAGACGAAATTAATACTACCGAAGGGATGGCTGAGAATAATCTGCTACCTCAGGAGGTGGCCGAAAATCATGCTCCCCGTAGTATGTATGATTATGCTAAACCTAATTTAATAGGAGCTGAATCGAGTATTGTTATGCCTGCTATAGCTGCTAATAATTTCGAACTAAAACCTAACACTATACAAATGATTCAACAATTTGTTCAATTTGATGGTTTGCAGGATGAAGACCCAAATACTTATTTAGCAAATTTTCTAAAATTCTATGATACCTTCAAAATAAATGGCGTTTCTGATTATGTCATTCGTCTTTGGTTATTTCCCTTTTCATTATGGAATAAAGCCAAATAGTGGTTGAATTCTCTTCCACGAGGATCAATCACTACATGGGAACAAATTACCGAAAATTTTTTATTAAAATATTTTTTTTGGCCAAAACGGCCAAATTAATGGATGATATCTCTTCTTTTATGTAGATGGATCTAGAAACACTATATGATGCATACAAAGATCTATTGAGAAGGTGCCCACACCATGGATTACTAGGTCCAAACCTTTTACAACGGTGTGAACCCCTCAACTAGGCAGTTGATTGGTTCAGCCGCCGGCGGAACCCTGAATAACAAAACACTTGAGGCAGCCTATGAATTCATTGAAGAGATGTCACTGAATAACCATCAGTGGCAAGTCACGAGACAAGGCCCACAAAAGCCTTCAGTGTTTTCAACCTCGACGCTGTCACCATGCTATCAAATTAGGTAGAGATGTTAAATAAAAAGATTGATGTTTTGTGTGGTCCTTCAGGGTACACCCAGTAATGCATTGTAATTCAAAACATGGAGGTCTGGCGAATCCTGAGTACCCACCCTACGGACATGGCACGGAAAATGAGCAAGTTCACTATATGGGTAACAATTTTAAGTCTCAAAATAACCCTTATAGTAATACTTATAATCCAGGTTGGAAAAATCACCCCAATTTCTCATGGGGTGGTCAAGGAAATCAGAGACAACAACAACCTCCAAACATCCAACAATAGCCCCACCCCCAGGAAAAGAAGCTAAACCTTGAGGAGATGCTGACAAAATTCATATGTCAGAAACTCGTTTCCAAAACACCAAAACAACACTTAAAAATCAACAAGCATCGATTCAAGGGATTGAGAACCAGTTAGGGCAACTCGCTAAGTTGATCTCCGAACGACCACAAGGTAGCTTGCCAAGCAACACTGAAACTAACCCAAAAGAGCAACTTCAAGCCATAATTGCTTAAAATAGTGAAGGGTTAGTGGAATCTGAATCTAAGCCAAGGCAAGAACCTGTGGTAAGTGAAGGTAAGGTTGAGGTAAGCCAAGAAAAACCAAAACCGGTAACTAAAGAGTACCAACCTCGAATACCATACCCCAATGCGATGAAGAAAGACAATATAGACGAATAGTTCGATAAGTTTCTTAAACTTTTGAAGAAATTACATATTAACTTACCATTTCTTGAAGCTCTTACGCAGATGCCAGATTCAAGGAAATTTTTAAAAGAGCATTTGACAAATAAGCGAAAGTTAGACAAGGAATCGATGTGAAACTAAACGCAGTGTACTCAACAATGTTACAAAACAAACTACCATGAAAATTAAAAGATCCAGGGAGTTTTACAATTCCATGCTTCATTGGTAGTTTATATGTTGATAATGCTTTAGCTGATTTAGGGGCAAGCATCAATGTTATGCCTTATAAAATGTTTAAATAGCTAGGCTAGGGAAACCCAAACAAACTAGGATGAGTATTCAATTAGCTGATAAGACTATTAGAATTCCTAGGTGTATAATTGAAGATGTACTTGTGAAAATTGACAAATTCATATTCCCAGTAGACTTTGTTGTTTTAGACATAGATGAGGACAATAGTATCCCTTAATTTTAGGAAGGCCCTTTTTAGCAACTGCCAAAGCTAAAATTGATGTTGGTATAGGTGAACTCACACTTCGTGTAGATGATGAATCAATTAGTCTTCAAGCTTTTGACTCAGCCAGGACATCGAGTGATAAAGGTGAGAACGTAAATTCTGTTGATAATCATTTGGTCCAACTTTCTTCACAGGATGCGCCACGAAATCATATAACTGAGCCAGATCATAGACCTCGTGCCAATAAAGAAGAGATTTATGAGGAATGAAGGCTTTAGGTCAACGAACTAGACGAGTGGAAAGCGTATTTCAAGGAGAAATCAAAACCACACGAAGTAAAACTAAAGGAACCCCCAGACGAGCTTATAGGAACATCAAATCACTTTGAAATAGGAGATCAAGTACTGTTAGAGAAAACAGACCCTTGAACCACCACTTCAGACCTCAATACAAATGAAGAGATCCCTTTTAAGGTAATTAATGTCTTCCCTTATGGAACAGTCGAGGTAAGTAATTCTACATTCAGCACTTTTAAAGTAAATGCTACTCGACTTGAATTATATATTGATAATAGAATTGATAGCATGAGAAAGGATTTTCAACTCCTCAAACCACCATGATCATGAGAATGAGAGGTAGGTCTATTTAAAGACTTTAAATGAGCGCTTCTCGAGAGGCAACCCGAGCTCTAACCCCATTAATTTTTACATTTTTATTTTGCTTCTATTTTTTTCCTTTTTAGCACCTAACTATGAACTAACCGTATAGATTTCCATACCACACGGCCTTGCACACGGCCGTGTGGTCACCACAAGTAGGTATATGGGTGTGGTCATAGTCGTGGGGCAAAAGGACGAAAATTTTCCCCAAGACACGGGCTTCAACTAAACGCCACGGCCGTGCGACGCGGCCATGATCAAAACTACCTAAAGAACACGGGCCGCTATAAATCCACACGGTCGTGCGAGGCGGCCCTGGTCGACATAATCAGCTTTTTCACATATCGCCGCCACCACCACCTCGAGATCACTCTGATGACGAGGACTTTTGGGTCCTTTTATTTTCTTTATTTTTATTTCTATTCTTATTCTTATTTTTATTTTAGTTCATTTCCTTTTATTATCAAACTCTTTAAATTTTTAAGTATAATTTAATTTCTTTTATCTCTGGCTATTTTACTCTCGAGCAACTATAACAAACGACCATTAAATAAAAAACTCCCTAAAAACTTTAATGATGACTTTGCAGTTTAAAAAGGTTAAGGGTGCCACTCAAGGAATGAACACACCACCGGAGTATTCTCCACCACCTTTACCTATACCTAGTCATCATTAATCATCCTCTAAGGATTTCATCCATAATTCAAGAAGTTTCACTTCTCTCCCTCTCTTTTGATTTTATAACTATATGGTTATTATCTATCTTTGTACGTTAAGGGCAATGTACATCTTAAGTGTGGGGGGTGAATTTTATTTCAAAAAGTTCCTAACTTTTTGCAAATCCCTGAATTATGTCTTGTTCTTAAGTAATTTTTTAGAATGAAATTTTCTATTGATTTATAATTCTTATTGATATGTTTTGAATTAAGTCATAGTTAATTGTGCATTGATAATTTAAACTTTAAGAAACTAGAGAATCAAGCATGATAAGTCTATTTTTCAGAATTAAAAATCTGCTAGGTTGTTGACCTAAATTTAAATATTACCTTAAAGTTTGAAATTTGCAAGGTTGAAATCAAAAACCCATAATTTTTGTAATATTTTGAGCCTTTTAGAGCATACATTCTTTCTTGATCACTTTATTGATTATGTGTGTGTCAACATTGATTTTTTATTCTAGAACTTGCTTCGATTATACATGTCAAGACCACACCTTTGATTTGATATACAGAGATGATAAAGGCACTTAGGATTTAACCCACTTACTCCACTAAAAACCTACCTTCACAATTAACCCCTAGTTAACCCCTTGGATCTTAATAACCCTTTTATTGATTCACCCACTAATATTAACCTAAAACCCATCTTGTATTTGTTATCACCATTCCTCTTTATTACCCTTTTTGTCAAGATTTGATTTTGAGCTGTTGACTAACTATGTTCTATATTTCAGTTGTTAAAGTTCTTTCTTATTATTGTTGATTTGTTCTTAAAAAAATCAAAGTATATCCATTATTAGTTCTATGATTAAGTGAGCTTATACGTTTAAATTCAACATCTTGAAGAAGAAGCTCGTATTATTAGTTTTCAATTGATGTAATTATTCAAGACTATTTCATTTTTCTAGTTAGGTAAATTGTGAATTCAATCTCGATTCTAACCTTTTAATTTAGCCTTTATCCACACATTTAACCTAAGCCACATTACAACCCTTTAAAGACCTTCTGATTTGTGTATCATTTCATTTTATAGTGGTGGAGATTTGATTTTCAGGCAAGTCTATGGGATTAACTTTTCATGTTTGACTGATGAGTGCTTTATTTTGAACCTTAAACACCTTGAGTGATTTGAGTGAATCTTTAGTGAGGATGTCAACTCTTGTCGATTTTGAATTAAAGGTAATTATTCGGATAAGAGGAAACACCTATGTTTTCGTGCTACAAACTTATGACTTTGATTGATTGAATCTTTAGGACTCTTTGAGTTAAATTATCCATGAATTATGATGAGACATTGTTAACGGGAATTATGAATTGAGGGAAGTTAATTCTAATTGTGAGTTGAGAATTTTGCTTGAGGACTAGCAAATGCTTAAGTGTGGGGGTATTTGATAAACTATAATATGTTCATATTTTAATCTCACATTTAGCATACTTTTGGATGATTTATTCCCTGAATTGTGGAATTTGGTTCTCATAAACCTTTAATTTCATGTTTTATACTTAGGAGAGCACCGGAGGATGAAAAGAATGAGAAACGGGTAGAAAATAGAGAAAATGGGACAAAGTATGAAATCAACACGGCCTGGGCCCAAAACACACGGCCGTGCCTCCTTAGCAGATCTGACCACGGCCTGGCCCCTAATCAAACGGCTGTGCCACACGGGCATGTCCCTGCCACGGCAAAGAAGAGTTTCATTCGAATTAGGGTACTTAGAGGCAAAGAAAGACATTCTAAAAGCATATATAAACACCCTTGAGGCCAACCTTTAAGGGCGCGTTCAGCTAGGCCAAGGAGCCAAGCCAGAGGGACAAAATTATGGGATTCACTCGAAGAGAGCCAGTTGATCCATCCCAAAAGCCAGAGTCATACTCAAGACTGAGGATCTCTCCTTCAATTCCTTCAGGGGTGTAACATCTTGAAAAGGGCCTATGCATTTTGGCCAAATTGTGCGAAAAGACATGTTTTATGTGTTTTGGAATAAATTTGGAATGATTTCGGAAACCTGAGGATGTAAGGAAATGTAGGGAAATGTAAGGAAAAGTAAGGAAAATGTAAGGAAATGAAAGGAAATGAAAGGAAATGAAAGGAAATGAAAGGAAATGTAAGGAAATGTATGGAAATGTATGGGAATGTATGGAAATATATGGAAATGAAAGGAAATGTATGGAAATGTATAGAAATGTGTGGAAATGTAAGGAGATGTATGGAAATGTAAGGAAATGCTTTAGAAATGTTAAGTTTTGGAAACTAAACTAAAATAGGAAAGTGACCATTTTGGAAACCGAAGTAAATTAGGAAAGTGAACATTTTGGAAACCAAGCCAAAAGAGGAAACTAAACATTTTGGAAACCAAGCCAAAATAGGAAACTTGAACATTTTGGAAACTTGAGCATTTTGGAAACCTGAACATTTTGGAAACTTGAACATTTTGGAAACCTGAACATTTTGGAAACCTGAACATTTTGGAAACCTAAACATTTTGGAAACCTAAACATTTTGGAAACCTGGAAAATACAGAGCCGCGCGAAAATTTTAGGAAACTTAAAATTGACCCCGGAATGTTGAATTTAAGAGCCCAAAGGGGAACTTAGGGCCAAGTGACCCTAAAAATATACAGTACATGACATTTGCCCCAATAACGAACTTGGAAATGTGGCCTGAAGATGCCACCTAAGGTCTTAGGAAATGGCCCAAATACAAGAGGTTTTGGGCTCGAGTTTGAGTCATCCAGAAGCAAATAATGAAGGCTTTATTTTGCTTCCGTATACGACGTGGACGGCATGGGTTTCTAGAAAAGGAAGAGTTTTATTCACATAAATATGTGAATAATAAGAGATAAATAAAGGAGTTTTATTCACATAAATATGTGAATAATAAGAGATAAATAAAGGAGTTTTATCCACATAAATATGTGAATAATAAGAGATAAATAAAGGAGTTTTATTCACATAAATATGTGAATAATAAGAGATAATATTATCTTAAGGAGAGTGGTGGCCAAGTCAAGGACTCTTGGCCTAGCAAATTTGGCTATAAAAGAAGAACCCAAGGTCTTTTTTCTCTCATCTTTCCAAGTAGCCAAAATCCCTTTGCTCTCTCCTCCGCCGAATTTTCTTTCTATCTTTTCTTCTTCTCTTTTCTTCATCCGTCAAGCCAAAACCTTTTCTTTTGATCCCGATTAAATCTCCATAGCCAAACCCTCAAACTCTAGGCAAGGAAGCAATCGGTCAAGGCATTAAGGATCTTTTACAACCGTCGAATACAAGGAGGAATCTTTCGAAATCTAAGGATCCAAGGTAAGATATTTTATTCGATTAAAGGTTATGATGTATATGTTAGATTAGATCTAACATGAAAATTTCGACAGCATATATAGGGCAAGGAATTCTCTTGATTTGGAATTTGTATGGTAAGTGATATTCTGCCAAGGCTTAATTTTGGTATTTGGAATTATTTTCATTATTTCAAAAGCGAAAACTCACATGGTTACATGATTTAGTATTAGCCGATTTCAAGGAAAAAGGATACTAGTAATTTCGGATTTGATTTACAATCATCCAATTCGCAACAAGGTAAATAATACAAATCCTACTAGGATTTGGTTTTAAGCCAAATAGGTTTGTTAATATGTTTTAATAATTAGCGAATATAGGAGATAAAGATCTAGATCGGTAGATCGTTCTTCTGATTTCAAGGAATCTATTAAGCCAATCAGGTGTGTACCCTTACTAACCTTCAATATTTCATATGGCTATTATTTAATATATGAATATGTATAAGAATGTGAATGTGGCTAAGTACCACAAATGTGGCAAAAAGTACCGAGAACGCTTTCCTACTTCGGATTGGATTGTGAAATATGTTATTTTATAACATGCGAATATATGTATATAAACATGAAATTAAGTAAGTTATGCATAATATATATATTTGGGGCATTCGGGATTTATGTGAAAGGGGAAGAGTAGGTGTTGACTTCGGTCTCACCAACGAAGGTGTTGACTTTGGTCTCACCAATGAAATATAGGTGTTGACTTCGGTCTCACCAACGAAGGTGTTGACTTCGGTCTCACCAACGAAATATGTTGACTACGGTCACATTGCGAAATTTTGGTAACTTCTTACAATAGTGTCTAATGACACAACGATAATTTGATTATAGTGTCTAATGACACAACGTATATGGGCGAATGCCTTCGATGGAGAGTAGCGGATGGAGGGTTGACTTAGTAGTCCCCACTGTGAATGGCGTGTACGGTGGTGTGTAGCGGATGGATCTTTAGGCTTGGGTTGGGTTGCATCATCATTTATCTTTATATGATTATGAATTTGATATGAACATGTATGCCCGATTTGTTGAATGTTAGATCGTGTGCACATTGAGTCTGTTGACTCACCCGTTGGGAACTATTTTCGTAATGAACAAAGGATTTTAATGGGACTAGAGACCTTGAGGTGGCCATGCATCAATTTGAAGATTTTATTTATTTTGGACTTTATTTCTTTTAGTACATTTAATTTTATTATTGGGTTCTACTCGATGTAATAAGGCCATAAGGCCCATGGATTTCTCTTTATTTTTGCTTTACTATTAAGTTTTATGCTAAGAACTATTTTGGATGTATTTAATTAAATGGGTTTACAAGTATAAATAAATGGGTTTACAACCTAAGCCCAATCCACAACAATATTTTTCTAATTATTTTACAAATTTTCTAAGTAACGAAAATGTTTGAAACCGTTTACTTTGGGAACATACCGGATCCGGTCCATTCTCGTGGGCGGTGTGGGTGTTTCAATTTGGTATCGAGCCCGCTTTTAAACTCTCACTGTGGGCTAAGGCCCAAAACGCTTTCAAAGCGAGCCAAATGATTATCTTTGAAAAAAATAAGCGTGTTTTCGGCATGGCACCTAAGTCTCCAATTCCATGATCCACCGGTAAGTACTTCTATCCATTGTGTGATTTATATTATGATTTGTAGAAGGGTAGAAATGGAATGGAACGTAGAATAGAGATTAAGTACTTGAACCCTAGGACTAGTTACCCCAACAATTACATAAGACTTAAAATGCCTAATCAAACAAACCTATGATTAAGTCACCAAGCTAGGGTGTCGAATCAAGTAGCGCATGTTCAGGAGTGGATTCAAGAAGAGCTTGGTATTTAAGCAATCCTAGTGACTCACCTCCTCTTTACTCGAATCCTACCAGTGCGTAAACTGCTCACCCTAATCAAGAGGACTTGGTCACTGCTAAACCCAATAACTAAAACCCGAAAGGGACTAGCCATATTTTATGGAAACCTTAATTTTAAAATTTCTAAATTACCCTCTTGATTTGAAAAGAATATTTTTTATAAATTTTCCTGAAATACTTCTGATTTACAAATTTACTAAAATACCCTTAGTGGTAAAATTACAAAATGCCCTTGGTTTATAAAATGTTCAACTACTCAACAACTTTACCAAAATTTCATTATTTTATAAACATTCAAAACCCTAATTTGTAAAAAATCAAAATACCTTGATTTTGGAAAATTACAAAATTGCCCCTAACTTACAAAATTACCAAAATGACCCTAATTTCCAAAATTTTTGCAACTTCATCGTCTTTGGAAAATAAATTTCTCAAAAAGAACCCTCAAAGTTTTGCAACTTCTAAAATATCCCTAATTTATTAAAATTTTACAATTTACCCCGATTTGTGGAAAAATTACCAAAATACCCCCAATGTCCAAAAATTTTTGAAATACCCTCGGATTTTAAAATTTTCCAAAATACCCTGTGAACTTAAAAGGACCAAAATACCTTGTGACAAAATCACCAAGGAACCTTATTTTGACAAATTACGAAAATACCCTTGTAGGACAAATTACGAAAATACCCCGGGTAGTGGAAAAACAACAAATGAAAAAACTACAACGTTTCTCCGAATGAACTAAGGTTCATAATTGTTTGATGGATGTGAATGAATGAAAAGATCGTGCATGTATGAATACTGAAAGAACCACTTCTAAAAATTCTTTCCATAAAACTTCTTCACGGTAATCAAGTAAAACAAGGACTAATTCATAAAACTTTTAATTAAATCGCGACGTTAGAAATGAGTTCTAAGGAACGTGAACTTAGAGAATGTGCCTAGAAAGTATGATAGTTCTTTGAGATCGAGTCTTGCAGAATAACGTAGTGTAGTGAGTTAGATGCGGATGAACGATAGTAAGTAATTTCGAGGACGAAATTATTTTAAGGGGTAGAATCAGAACATCCCGAAAAGGGCCTATGCATTTTGGCCAAATTGTGCGAAAAGACATGTTTTATGTGTTTTGGAATAAATTTGGAATGATTTGAAACCCGAGGATGTAAGGAAATGTAGGAAATGTAAGGAAAAGTAAGGAAAATGTAAGGAAATGAAAGGAAATGAAAGGAAATGAAAGGAAATGAAAGGAAATGTAAGGAAATGAAAGGAAATGTAAGGAAATGTATGGAAATGTATGGAATGTATGGAAATATATGGAAATGAAAGGAAATGTATGGAAATGTATAGAAATGTGGAAATGTAAGGAGATGTATGGAAATGTAAGAAATGCTTTAGAAATGTTAAGTTTTGGAAACTAAACTAAAATAGGAAAGTGACCATTTTGGAAACCAAGTAAATTAGGAAAGTGAACATTTTGGAAACCAAGCCAAAAGAGGAAACTAAACATTTTGGAAACCAAGCCAAATTAGGAAACTTGAACATTTTGGAAACCCGAACATTTTGGAAACTCGAACATTTTGGAAACCTAAACATTTTGGAAACACGAAAATACAGAGTAGCATGAAAATTTTAGGAAACTTAAAATTGACCGGAATGTTGAATTTAAGAGCCCAAAGGGGAACTTAGGGCCAAGTGACCCTAAAATATACAAGACATGACATTTGCCCCAATAATCGAACTTGGAAATGTGGCTCAAGATGCCACCTGTTGTCTAGGAAATGGCCCAAATACAAGAGGTTTTGGGCTCGAGTTTGAGTCATCCAGAAGCAAATAATGAAGGCTTTATTTTTGCTTCCGTATAATGAGGTGACGGCATGGGTTTTTAGAAAAGGAAGAGTTTTATTCATATAAATATGTGAATAATAAGAGATAAATAAAGGAGTTTTATTCACATAAATATGTGAATAATAAGAGATAAATAAAGGAGTTTTATCCACATAAATATGTGAATAATAAGAGATAAATAAAGGAGTTTTATTCACATAAATATGTGAATAATAAGAGATAATATTATCTTAAGGAGAGTGGTGGCCAAGTCAAGGACTCTTGGCCTAGCAAATTTATTATAAAAGGAGAACCCAAGGTCTTTTTCTCTCATCTTTCCAAGTAGCCAAAAATCCTTTGCTCTCTCCCTCTGCCAATTTTCTTTCTATCTTTTCTTCTTCTTTCTTCATCTGTCAAGCCAAAACCTTTTTCTTTTGATCCCGATTAAATCTCCATAGCAAAACCTCAAACTCTAGGCAAGGAAGCAATCGGTCAAGGCATTAAGGATCTTTTACAACCGTCGAATACAAGGAGGAATCTTTCGGAAATCTAAGGATCCAAGGTAAGATATTTTATTCGATTAAAGGTTATGATGTATATGTTAGATTAGATCTAACATGAAAATTTCGGATGACATATAGGCAAGGAATTCTCTTTAGATTTGGAATTTGTATGGTAAGTGATATTCGCCAAGGCTTAATTTTGGTATTTGGAATTATTTTCATTATTTCAAAAGCGAAAACTCAAATGGTTACATGATTTAGTATTAGCCGATTTCAAGGAAAAGGATACTAGTAATTTGGATTTGATTTACAATCATCCAATTCTAAGAACAAGGTAAATAATACAAATCCTACTAGGATTTGGTTTTTAAGCCAAATAGGTTTGTTAATATGTTTTAATAATTAGCCGAATATAGGAGATAAAGATCTAGATCGGTAGATCGTTCTTCGGGATTTCAAGGAATCTATTAAGCCAATCAGGTGTGTACCCTTACTAACCTTCAATATTTCATATGGCTATTATTTAATATATGAATATGTATAAGAATGTGAATGTGGCTAAGTACCACAAATGTGGCAAAAGTACCTGTGCACGTTTCCTACTTCGGATAGGATTGTGAAATATGTTATTTTATAACATGCGAATATATGTATATAAACATGAAATTAAGTAAGTTATGCATAATATATATATTTGGGGCATTCGGGATTTATGTGAAAGGGGAAGAGTAGGTGTTGACTTCGGTCTCACCAACGAAGGTGTTGACTTTGGTCTCACCAACGAAATATAGGTGTTGACTTCGGTCTCACCAACGAAGGTGTTGACTTCGGTCTCACCAACGAAATATGTTGACTACGGTCACATTGCGAAATTTTGGTAACTTCGGTTACAATAGTGTCTAATGACACAACGTATAAATTTGATTATAGTGTCTAATGACACAACGTATATGGGCGAATGCCTTCGATGGAGAGTAGCGGATGGAGGGTTGACTTAGTAGTCCCCACGGTGTGAATGGCAGGTACGGGTGGTGTGTAGCGGATGGATCTTTAGGCTTGGGTTGGGTTGCATCATCATTTATCTTTATATGATTATGAATTTGATATGAACATGTATGCCTGATTTGTTGAATGTTAGTACTGTGTGCACATTGAGTCTGTTGACTCACTATCAGGTGCACATTGAGTCTGCTGACTCACCCCGCTGGGAACTATTTTCGGGTAATGAATGTTGATTTGACCGGACTCAGAGACCTTGAGGTGGCCATGCATCAATTTGAAGATTTTATTTATTTTGGACTTTATTTCTTTTTAGTACATTTAATTTTATTATTGGGTTTTACTCGATGTAATAAGGCCATAAGGCCCAAAGGATTTCTTTATTTTTGCTTTACTATTAAGTTTTATGCTAAGAACTATTTTGGATGTATTTAATTAAATGGGTTTACAAGTATAAATAAATGGGTTTACAACCTAAGCCCAATCCACAACAATATTTTTCTAATTATTTTACAAATTTTCTCTAAGTAACGAAAATGTTTGAAACCGGTTTACTTTGGGAACATACCGATCCCATCCATTCTCGGCCAAAAGGGTGTTTCAAGGGTTTTAGGGTTTTCTTTATGTTTTGTTTTATATTTACTTCTGAGATGTATTCTTTTATGATTATGAACTAAACCCCTCAAATAAGCGGAGTTGATCACAACCCTAGAGATAGGATGACGAAAATCATCGGATTAGGGTCAAACCTAATATGGAAGTCCATAGATCAAGCTAATGCAATTCTAGGGGTTTTAATTAGAAAGAGATTTCAATTAATCAACCTAGGGTTAGATGTTAATAGCCTCGAGAGAGGTATTAATATAAATTAGGGAATCATACATATCAAGTCAAGTGAATAAATCGTCTGGTTCAGAGTTAAATAACAAGTGAAGTCTAGGTGGATTCTTCCTCGGGTATTGTCTTAATCAATTGGTTTTCCCACAAGTATTTCCCCAATTCCTTCTCTATGTCTTATATCTTTAGCTTATTAGTTAGTTAATTTTAGATTAAACAACATTCTCTTAATTCTTAGGCTAAATAATAAGAAGAAAGTTAGTATTAGTACTTTTTATTCCTTTGGGTTCGACAACCCGATCTTGCCACTAAACTATACTACTGTTCGATAGGTGCACTTACCTCAATCATGGTGATAGTTAGTTTCTAGGTTCAATCATTTATTATATAAATTTTAAGACTTTTTCCATCACTCAATCAAGCCCAAAAACCACCTTATGGAAAAATTACACTTTTGCCCCTACTATTTTAACATTTTTACAATTTAGTCTTTAGCTCATAAAAATGCAAATTCATGCAATTAAACCCTTAACTATGCTAGCTAGATTTTAATGGAGTCCCTAGCAGCCAATATCTTTCATTATTTCACATATTTACCACATAAAATTTCACATTTCACAATTTAACCCCTTTTTGACATTTTTGTCAACAATCACTTTACAAAACATGAAAATCTATCATCAAAAATTCATATTTCAACTTCAAACACTAAAGAACACATAAAATCATCAATGGAAACTCTTAAAATCTTTAACAATTTCAAAATTAAAGGTACGGGCTAGTTAGATTAAGCTGCAACGATTACAAAAATATAGAAATCATCAAAATCGAGCTAAAACCATTCCTTAATGAGCTAGGAATGCGTCAAATGGTTCAAGCTATTCTCATGGCTTTTCTAAGCCCTAAATTCAGCTAGGATAAAGATGATAACTAAAATTTGCCTTTTGTTTTATTAAATTAACCTTTAATAACCAAATTACAAAAATAGCCTTAGTGAACATCAATAATTTCAAATTTACCAAGCCACTATCACCCACTATCATGTTAATGGTATAATTTCAACATAAGGACCTTAACTTTAAGGTTTTATAGCTATTAGACACTTTTAGCTAATAGAACACAAGTTTTACGCTTTACGCGATTTAGTCCTCTTACTCGAATTAACCATTCAAACAGTAAAATTTCTTTACAAAACTGTCATGCAATAATTCTATCATGGTATAAAATTCAATATAATAATAAAATAAATATTTTGGCCTCAAATTTTTGTCCCAAAACCACTGTTCCAATTTGACCTAAAATGGGCTATTACATCGAATATATATGCATATTTAGATTCAGACACATAATCAAATTCAGATACAAATGAAAGTGCAAATTCTGATATAGATGCAATCATAGATCCTACCCCTATCTGTTACACACCAACTCTGTATGACCAATCACACCAAATAGGACTATAAGAGCTTATCCATCCAATCACACCGGGTCATAGTGGTATGCCACTCATAGTTGTACAGCTATGCTGCCAGACAGATATTATGGTTTAACCACCAAAATTACAGTATTACTTCTAGAAAACACTTCCTCCATCAAATTAGAACCCACCCCAATGCATATGCAAAATCACGTTAACAAACTTACATATCATATAGGTTGTATGGCATGCATTCATAAGAAGATATTATATGGAGGGTAACATAACACGTAACTTATATAGATCATAGCATATCATGTTGCTTATACAAACAATTATTTTTAGGTACAGGTGTCATGCACATTCTTACACGTAATTGTACTTTCAAAGTTATCAAAACACAAATCGTGCATAAGTTTTTAACCTACCTTAACCATAGCACATACTAACACATCTTGACAGATGTCCTATTTCAAGTATTATTTATGCCAAACGGACCCCACGAAATTACGCATTTCTAGAGAAAATGAGCCTAAGTGGAAAATTTTTAAAAAATAGGCCCACACAACCTAACTGGCCAGCCCATGTGGCTTACATGGCCTCACACACACTCGTGTGGCCCATACAGCCCAAATAGCCCAGACCATGTGTGGTCCACATGGTCTGGCACATGGCCATGTGACGTATAATAGTTTTGAAAATAGTGTTTGTTTTTGAGTTTTTCCAAGTTTAAAACATCATTTGGGGTTAGAATCACACACCTGACGACCATTCTAATGCCCCACACAAATATCACCCTCCAAACCCTACATACAACATTAAAACGAATCGATAAATGATCAACAAAACATTGAAATATTTGACTTCATTGCTAATAAGATTTAACACAACAACCCCCAAAACATATCTTCCATCTCTTTACTGTAATACCTCATACCTGGCCTAGACGTTACGATCGAATTATGGAGGTTACATCATACGTGAAAAATATTGATATCTAATTTTGATGAAAACCAACTTTTAGAGAAGAGAAAATCGATTTGAATAAGTTTTTGAAAAACGTACCAATTTCCAAAAATACATCTTAAATAGTTTTACTAAATCAAAACCAATTTACTTAAAATATTTGCGAGATAAAACACTAGTGATTTTTGACAAAATTTTGGCAGCGGACACATTATAACAATTTGGTCTTTATTACCTTTAGTTTATAGTTAGTCGTCTTGTTTTAAACACTGGTTAAAAACCAAACCTTTAGCAAATAATTACCAAAATAAATTCAAATGTCCCAAACAAAATTAAAATGTCCAAAGTTCTTAAAAAGTTTATAAATAAAGAAAAGTTCATAATATACAAAACCCAAAAAGTGTGAAACCCGAGCTTCGATGTCACTGTCCAATCCTAAGTCGAAGGATCACCTGAAACAAAGCAAACAAGATGTGAGCTTGAAGCCTAGTGTGTGATTTGACCCACACTTTTGGTACAAATATATATACATCAGAACATGTCATAACATTTCAGAATTCAAATCAAAGCATATCTTTTAATATTTCATATCTTATCAGATTCCATACAGACCATATCTTAACATATTATAATGTATCATAACATATCATATCATATCGAATCATAACACAACATTTCATATCATGTCCTACCCCATCTGCTACACACCATCTCTAACTAGCCAATCACACCATATAGGACTACAAGACTCCATCCATTCAATCACACCCATATGTGGTGATGTGCCACTCATATATATGCAGCTGAGTTGCCAGACAAAAATTTGCGGTCTAGCCACCATAATTGTTGTAAAAACTGTCATATAACACTTCCTTCATCATATCATAACCCACCTTAAAACACAAGTATATCATAATCATATATCATACATACATATATCATAAATTGTATGGCATGCATACATATTTTACACAGATCAAAACATAGCATACAATTTAATTGTAACGTATCCTTCTTAACACACCTCCTAGGCTTAGCCATGTATTTTTGTGTACTAAAGATTATATTTTTCCAACCCCATATGATGCCTACGTACCCAAGTTTCAACTCAATGGCCCTTAATCAGGCGTAAAAATTGGCCAAAAAGGCCCACACAGCCATGTGGCCCACCTGACCTAAAAAGCGTGCTCCTGTGGTCCACACAGCCTACCCACACGATCTGCAAAATCTCACATGGTCGTTTGCCTTACATGACCTACCAACATGGCTCACAAAAAAAAAAACAAAAAAACACGGTCGTGTGCTCCACACGGCCTACCATATGGTCATGTGGCAACACACAGTCAGTCACAAGGCCTACACACACGGCCGGGTGACACTAGGCAGTTTCAAGAAACAGCCATGTTTCACAATTTTATCGAGTTTCAATTGAGTTTTTTAGGTGGCTTTCACACACCTGTTGAAGTAATCAATTAACCACGCTAATGAGAACTCACAAATCCTACAATTTGACCAATGCAACATACGAATTAACCACCAAAAGATCCCTCCAAATTGAAAACGAACACTTACCACTCAGAAAACAGCGTCAAAACGAGACCTACTCTGCTGGAGGAAATTGATTTTTGATTCATTTGCCTAACCGAAACACGAGAATATTTGTCACAACCAAGAACAAAAAAAAAAAAAAAACACTAGCAAAACCCCCATCTTAAATCGAAAAACTATTTAAAATCCAAATACCAGAAAATTAATATGACATTACTTACACTTTGATTGTATTACGTCCCAACAATCGACTCCACACAATGATTTCCACTAAAGCACAAGATAACATCAAACAAGAAGCAATGCTCAAGAAAGAAAAATGAAAAAGAAAGAAGAGAAAGAAAAAAACAAAGAAAACAAAACAAAAAAAAAAACAAAGAAAACAAAGCAACCAAAAAGAGGGAAGAAAATGTGACAAGAAGAAAAATAGTTGGACAGTTCAAAGGGTGAGCAAAAATAGGGATTATAGGATAAATTTTAAAAATAAAAAGACATACAAAAATAAATTTATTTCAACTAAATCTTAACCTATCAGGTAAATTACTAGAGTTTAAATTAAACTCATCGACCAACCAAAGCAAGGGACAAAAATATCACAATCTCGAGCAGCACAAAATTTAAACACAAGACCAAAGGATAAGTTGAAGCCTTACCATTGAACCAGCAGGCATATTCTTGTCATAATCCAATAAAAAAAAATAATTTAAGCCCTAAGGCTCAGGCTTAACATAAAGTCAAAATTTAATAGTAAAATCCAAAATAAGGGAATCGAACTCAAGACCTAAAACAAACATCTAAAGCACTTAACTACCATATCAAATCAAATTATTTAACAAACATTCAGACTTAAAAATCCAAGAATTTGGGGCATTACACTTACCACAAAATTAACAGCCCCAAAGTCGTTCTTAATTTTCCAGGAAAACGAGGAGCGTTGCACGTTTATCTCATAATAGCACAAAATTAATAGAACCAACATTAATCTCAAGAAATTTTCAGCAAAAACTATGACTAATTAACCCAACTTCAAATAATTCCTACACTTACTGAATCCATCACGAATCCACAACAGAGAACAAATGAACATAGAATAAATGGCAGTATCACAATGGGAGAAAACAAGAAAATAGAGCTTTAAGTGGAACAGGATTGGAATTGGGAAAACACATGCAAAAGAGGAGCAAATAATTATCCAAAAGAACAGAAAAACAAAACGTGGGAAAAGACAAAAGAAAGTACCCACATCTCACTACTAACCACCTATCAGATTCCTCAGTTAAAAAAAAAAAAGGAATTTCACTTTGCACACACAAGGATTCGAATACAAGACCAAAAGATAAGCTAAAGTTTTACCATTGAACCAACAAAATCATTCTTGATATCAGTTGAATGAAAATATTATTTATGCTAGAAGCTTAAGTATAGGGATTAAGAAAAAAATAATAAAAATTCAAAGGAAAGATTTAAACCCAAATCCACACACCCACAAACACAACACTTTTCCACTAAACTAGATTAACTCACTTAATAAAATTTCACAATCTTAACTCAAAAATCAGAATGTGACCTCTAAATTTCACTAATCGAATTACTTTTAATCGATTTTTGGGATGTGATAACATTAGAGTTTATGCTCAAATTACGAAGTATGGAGCTGGCCCAAGTTGCATCTTTGGTGATTAGATTTTTATCTCTTCATCCCCAACAACTAGTTTTGACTTGTCACCCTTTGGGTTATGTTAACTTGAATGTAGATGCATCATTTGATTGGCTGTAAGGTATAGGTGATATCGGTACGATTGCAAGGAACGCACAAGATGCAATTTTTGTTTTTGTTGTAGCTAAATGCATAGGGATTCTGTTGCCTCTCTACGGTGAAGTTCTTGTTGCGAATAAAGAAGATAAGGAAAGGGAAAGCCTCACTGTGAAAATGGGCTTATTTAATATTGTTATAGTGGATATTTGTACAGCCAAGTACAATTCTATCATGTTAACATGACTTGTAATAATTAGCTCATGAGCTTAGGAGATGTGAGTGTGATGTTGGCTCTTTGAGAGCTTAGCTAGAGTGCTTTACCTACTGCTATATGTAATTTGCCATATGTAATTTGAATATTCATTAATTTGCCATATGGTTGCTGGTAAAGTGGTGCTTGACATGTGTCAAATGTTACCCAGATTATGGTTGTAATCTGAAATTGTTCCATGTTTCAACATATTTAAGTGGTATAATTGATCTTCAATTTATAAAACATAAAGTTATGTGCAAATATAAAAATAATAGTATACAATAAGGTGTATTGGTTTTATATTTTTTCTTTTTGCATTTAAAAAAAAAAATTTAAACTGTATATTAGTGATTTGAATATTATTTTAATGATTCATACCTTTTATAACATAATTAAAAGGTATATTTATCATTTCAACATTTAACGCTTTTGGTTTTTTTTATTTTTTTTAAAAATAAAAACATAATTTAATTTATTAAATGTCATATTCATCATTTGTGTTTTTTTTTTTTTGCTATTACATATTTATTACTCTTAACCAAACATATAACACCCCTTACTCGTATTCTACGCCAGAACCGAGTACGAGGCATTACCGCACTTAACTCACATGGTCATACAATTTTGGGTTATCAAATTTCATTCCAAATTAAAACTTTTTCATTCGCATCTCTAACGTACTTATAATGGGTCTACGAGGCCCTAAACATACTTCTTGAAAGTTTTGGAAATAAATCGGAAACTTTTACGCACTTAAGAAAATTTTACCTAAACAAGGGCCACACGCTCGTGTGAAATGGGACACGCCCGTATGGTATTTCACACGCCCGTGCTTTGCACCCGTGGTTGACACTGACTTGCATCACACGGTCAACCACACGCCGTGTTCTGTACCTGTGGTCGACACTGACTTATTTCACACGGCCTGTTACACACCCGTGTGCTTCAACCGTGTGGCGATTTAAATTTCAAATTCAAGGTGCAGACTTCACACTGCTGCACACACCCATGTCCGTGGCCTTGCCTCCCACACAGCTAAGACACATGGTCGTGTCTCTGCTCGTGTGTTTACTACTGAGCTTACTGACTTGCAATTCTAACATGCAAGGGGACACGGCCTACTCACATGATAACCGTAAAAGTAACATATTTAACCCCATATTTAGCATACTTTTGGATGATTTAGCCCTTGATTTATGTAAAAAGGTGCTCTTAATCCTTTCTTTTCATGTTTTATACTCAGGAAAGCACCCGAGGACAAAAAGATTAAGAAAGGGCTTAAAATGGGCCAATTTGGGCCAAAGTGGAAATCGACACGGCCTGGACTTCAAGCCACACGGCCATGCCTCGTAAATTAACTAGAACACGGCCTAACCATGATTTACACGGTCGTGCCTCCATCAACAGACCCAAAACATGGCCTGAAGTCGATTTACACGGGCGTGTGCCATGGCCGTGCCCCTGTCGTGGAAAAGAAGAATTTTACTCGGATTTGGATACTTTGAGGCAAAGAAACACATTCCAAAGTCTGTTCAAATACCCGAGTAGGAATTATACTTGAATTAGGACATTTAGGGGCCAAGTAAAGCATTCCAAAAGTCTATATAAACACCCTAAGTGTAACTTGAAAGAGGACGGTCAGTTAGGTAGTCAGCTAGGCTAAGGAGCCGAGCCAAAAGGCCAGATTTGTGGGAATCACTCGAAGATAGCCAATTGATCCATCCCAAGAAGCCAGAATTATACTTAATACGGCGGATCTCTCCTTCAATTCCTTTAGGGGGTTTTAGGGATTTCTTATGTTTTGTTTTATATTTTCTCTTAAGATGTTTTCTTTTATCATTATGAACTAAACCCTTCAGATACTTGAAGGGGATGAAACCTAGATGAATCTTGTTATTGTTTTCTGAACTATATAATAAATACTTAGTTTGTTCTTTATTATGTGTGCTTAATTCTTGTGTTGATATTTCCGATATATTGATTGAAGTTGAATGTGCTTAGGTGGTGAAGCAAAAGTCCCTACTTAATAGTAGATCTAGCATAATTAAGCGGAGTTGATCGCACGCCTAGAGATAGGGTGACGAGATTTTTCCGGATTAGGGTGAAACCTAATATGGGAGTCCATAGATCGAGTTAATGCGATTCTAGGGGTTTTAATTAGAAAGAGATTTCAATTAATCAACCTAGGGTTAGACGTTATTCACTTCGAGAGAGGGCTTAATATAAATTAGGGAGTCTTACGGATCAAGCTAAGTGAATAAATCGACTGATTCAGTGTTGGATAACAAGTGAAGTCTAGGTGGATTCCTTCTAGGGTATCGTCGTAATCAACTGAGTTTTTCTAAAAGTTATTTCTTCAATTTGTTCGTTTTGTCTTTACGTCTTAGTTTAGTAATTAGTTAGTTTTTAGTTTAATCAATCAATCACTTCATATTTAGGCTAAATAATAGAAAGAAAGTGAGTATTAGTACTTTTAATTCCCTTGGGTTCGACAATCCGGTCTTGCCTAAACTATTCTATTGTTCGATAGGTGCACTTGCCTTAAGTCGTTGTCAGAGTTAGTTTGCAGGTTCGATCATTCTCTTTATAAATTTTAAAACTCAACAATTCAGACGATCAAGTTTTTGGCGCCGTTGTCAGGGAATTAAAATATTAAGAAAACTCTATTTTTATTACTTTAGCCATTATTTTTATTTTTATTTTTTGCAATTTATTTTATTTTATTGTTTTTGCTAATTTTATTTATTTCTTTCCCTAGTAGATACCTCTAGTTTATGACTAGAAGGAACTCGACAGGACCTCTAATATACGATAGTGATATTGAAGCTACCGCTCGCAGGAATCACAGAGAAATCAGGCGAGCCTTAAATTACCAAGAAGAACAGCAACAAGGCGAATCCAATCCTATTGAAGGGATGGATGAGAATAATCCGCAACCACAAGATGTGGTAGAAAACAATGCTCCACGTACTATGTATGATTATGCTAAACCTCATTTAACAGAGCGTAATCCGGTGTTGTTAGGCTCGCTATAGTCGCTAATAATTTTGAATTAAAGCCTAACACTATACAAATGATTCAACAATTTGTTCAATTTGATGGTTCGCAGGACGAAGACCCGAATACTCATATAGCTAATTTTTTAGAGTTCTGTGACACCTTCAAAATAAATGGTGTTTCTGACGATGCCATACGGCTTCGGTTATTTCCCTTTTCATTAAGGAATAAAGTTAAACAATAGTTAAACTCATTACTACGAGGGTCAATAACCACATGGGATCAAATGACCGAGAAATTTTTATTAAAATATTTTCCACCAGCCAAAACGGCCAAATTACGGAATGATATTTCTTCTTTTGTGCAAATGGATTTAGAGACATTATACAACGCATGGGAGAGATACAAGGATATCTTGAGGAGATGTCCACACCACGGATTACCTTTGTGGCTACAAGTCTAAACTTTTTACAATGGTGTAAATCCCTCAATGAGACAACTACTAGATTCAACCGTCGGTGGAACCCTGAACAACAAAACTCTTGAAGTAACTTACAAGTTCATTGAAGAGATATCGTTGAACAACTATCAGTGGCAAGTTACAAGGACAAAACCAACGAAATCAGCTGGAGTTTTCAACCTCGACACAGAAACCATGCTATCAACACAGGTAGAGATGATGAATAAAAAGCTTGATAGTTTGTGTTCTTCGCAGGTACATCCAGTAATTCAGTGCGATGCAAGTGGAACCATGGCGAATCCTGAGTACCCACCCTACCAACCAAAAAGCGAACAAATGAACTATATAGGTAATAACTTCAGATCTAAGAATAATCCTTATAGTAATACCTATAATCCAGGTTGGAGTAACCACCCAAATTTTTCGTGGGAAGGTCAAGGAAATAAAGGAAATCAAAGACAACAACCTCCTCAAAATTTCCAAAATCAGCCATATCCATAAGAAAAGAAACTGAACCTCGAAGAGATGTTGACAAAATTCATGACAGCCATAGAAAACTATCTCCAAGACACCGAGGCAACACTCAAAACCCAACAAACATTGATGAAAGGGATAAAGAACCAAGTTGGGGAACTTACTAAGTCAGTCGGGGAAGTTATAAAGTTAGTTGGACAACTTGTAAAGTTAATGTCCGAACGACTGCAAGGGCGTCTACCAAGCAACACCGAGATCAACCCAAAGGAGCAATTCCAAGCCATAACAGATCAGGCAAATGTAGGGTTAGATGAACCCAATTCAATTTAAGAAAGTAAGGTAGAAGAAGGTAAAATTGAGGTAACACAAGAAAAGCCAAAACTGGTAATCAAAGAATACCAACCTCACATACCTTATCCCGAAGCATTAAAGAGAGATGATACAGAAGAACAATTCGGTAAGTTTCTTAAACTTTTAAAGAAATTACATATTAACTTACCGCTTTTTAAAGCTCTGTCATAGATGCCAGATTCAAGGAAATTTTTAAAACAACTCTTTACAAACAAGCGTAAGTTAGACGAGGAGTCGCATGTGGAGCTAAACGCAATGTGCTCAACAATTCTACAAAATAGACTACCATGGAAGCTTAAAGATCTAGGGAGTTTTACAATTCCATATTTAATTGGTAGTTTACCTATTGATAATGCCTTAGCTGACTTAGGGGCAAGTATAAATTTCATGCCTTATAAAATGTTTAAACAACTAGGTCTGGGGAAACCCAAACAAACTAGGATGAGTATACAATTAGCTGATAAAACTGTTAGAATTCCTAGGGGTATTATCAAAGATGTTCTTGTAAAAATTGATAAATTCGTTTTCCTAGTAGATTTTGTTGTCTTAGACATGGATAAGGATAATTCGATTCCTTTAATTTTAAGAAGACCTTTTAGCAACTGCCAGGACTAAGATCGATGTTTGTACAGGAGAACTCATTCTTCGTGTAGGTGATGAAACAATCAGTCTACAAGCTCTTAACTCGGCCAGAACATCAAGTGATGAAGATGAGAAAGAAAATTCGGTTGATAACCAACTTGTTCAACTTTCACCATAGGAAACACCACAAAGTTACAAATCTGAGCCGGATCATAGACCTCGTGCAAATAAAGAAAGACTATATAATGAACGAAGCCTTAAGGTCGACGAACCAGACGAGTGGAAGACACACTTTAAAGAAGAACCGAAAACACACGAAGTAAAATCGAAGGAGCCCCCAAAAGAGCTTGTAGGAACATCAAACCACTTCAAAATAGGAGATCAGGTACTGTTAAATAAAGCAGATCCTCGCATGGTCACATCAGACCTGAATACAAATGAGGGAACTCCTCTTGAGGTATGCAAAATCTTCCTTTACGGAAAAATCGAGATAAGCAATCCAACATTCGACAGTTTTAAGGTAAACGCTTCTTTACTCAAACTTTATCATGAAAATAAAACTGACAGCATTAGGGAAGATGTTCAAACATTTAAACCACCCTGATTTTTTGAACACGAGGATAGTCTAGCTTAAGACTTTAAACAAGCGCTTCTCGGGAGGCAACCCGAGTACTAACACTATCTCTTTATCTCTATTCTATTTTTATGAATCGAAAGTGCAGATTCCTAGACCACACGGCCTAGCACATGGCCGTGGCCTTAGCCGTGGCTGTGTGGGTACTCCGAATCACTGTACTGACATGAGCAGAGGCGGTATGAATCAAATCCCAACTAATTTTCAAAATCACAGACCCAACAACCCCTCTATGAGCACCGACAAAGTGCCACGGTCATGCCACGCGGCCTGGATGACACTGACTTGCCAAACATAGGCTACACATGCTCGTGCTACCCAACCGTGCCAACATACTGACTTTTCACCAAAGGGCGTGGCTTGCTAAAAATGGGCATGGAGAATCAACACGCCTAGACATATGCCCGTACAAGGTGGCCGTGTGAAACAACACGCCCTCAGACCACGGGCGTGGGAACATACCAGAATTGAACCCCTGTTTAAACACGAACCCCCTTCCCATTTTTCTACTTTCCACCTCTTTTCTTATTCCCTTTTCTCAAATTCACCTCTTCACAACAAGTCTCTATAACCCTTGAGCCACACCAAAGCTATGTCAAAGAAGCATAAGAGGCCGACTATAGTCTTCTCAAAGGAGACCAATTCACATGAGTTCATGCCGGCAGCTTCAGCTACTCGACAAGCCAAGGGTCTTTGAGACCTTTTCGATTTTATTTTTCTTTTCTCTTTTGCTTCAATTTCCTTATCTTTACTTCTCTTCTGCTTAATTTAGTTTATTTTACTTTAGTTTCTTTGTTTTAGGTTTTAAAGGCTGTTAGGGAATCACGCACCACAGCCTTATAAATCACACCCACCTCGCGAACCATCTACCAATAAGGACTCTTTAGTCCATTAATCTTTTCTTTTAATTTCAATTTTCTTCTTAGCCTCATTCTCTTTATTTTTCTTGTCCTTAATTACATAATTAGTTTATTTTAAATATATATTATAAATTCTTGGCTAATTCTTTACAGGCTCCCTAATTTCTTCATCTAGTACAGAGATTGTCAGTAGCCACCCCACCAGGACCATAGAAAATGCCACCACCGGCTCCTCCAACTCATCTTTTACCATGACCACTGTTAACTCCCAAAGTCATCCAAAATTCAAGAAGTGTCACTTCTCTCCTTCTCTTTTGATTTCAGTATACATAATTATTTATCTATCTTTGTACATTGAGGGAAATGTACATCTTAAGAGTGGGTGGTAAAAGTACCTAACTTTTTGCATTATTCTCAAATCCCTGAATTATGCCTTGTTCTTAATTAATTTCCTCATATCACTAATTAGGATGAAATTTTTGATGATTTATGATTCTTATTGATATGTTTTTGAGTAAGTCATATTTAATTGTGCATTGATGATTTATACTTTAAGATACTAGAAAATCAAGCATGATAAGTCTATTTTAATAATCAAAAAATTTTCTAGGTTATCGAACCGAATTTGAATATTACCTTGAAGTTTGAAATTTAGAGGATTAATGTCAAATACCCATAATTTTGTGAGATTTGAGCCTTATAGAGCATATATTCTTTTCATGCTCACTTTATTGATTATAAGTGTGTCAACACCTGAATTGTTATTCTAGAACTTGCCTCGATTATACATGTCAAGACCACATTATTGATTTGATATACTGAGATGATAAAGGCACCTAGGTTTTAACCCACTCACTCCACTAAAAAGCCTACCTTCATAATTAACCCTTAGTAAACCTCTTTGATCCTAACAACCCTTTTTATTGATCTACCCACTAATATTAACCCAAAACCCCGCTGTATTCATTATCACCATTCCTTTGACTACCCTTCTATCGAGAATTGATTTGATCAGTTGCCTAATTAGTTTATCTCAGTTGATAAAGTTCTTTCTTTATTATGTATTTACTTAGTTTGTTCTTAATTAAAAAAAATCAAATCGATCAAAGTATATTCAAGATTAATAGTATAAAAGAAAAAAAAAGTATATTCATTATTAGTTTTATGTTCTAAGAGCTTACATGTTTAAATTCAACATCTTGAAGAAGAAGCTCGTATTATTAGTAATTTAAATTTTCGTGTGATTATTCAGGTTATTAGTTCATTTTTCTAAAGTTAGGTAATTTGTCAATTCAATCTCGATTCTAAAACCTTCTAATTCAACCTTTATCCACACCTTTAACCCAAGCCCCATTACAACCCAGTTAAAGACCTTTTGATTTGTGTATCATCTTATATTACAGTGGTGGAGATTTGATTTTTAGGCAAGCCTATGGGATTAACTTTTCATGTTCGACTTTTGAGTGCTTAATTGTGAACCTTAAACACTTTGAGTGATTTGAGTGAATCTTTAGTGAGGATGTCAATCTTTTTCGGTTTTGAATTAAATGTAATTATTTAGATAAGGGGAGACACCAATGTTTTCATGCTACAAATGTATGACTTAGAATTGTTTGAATCTTTAGGAGTTTTTGAGTTAAATTATCCATGTATGAATTATCTATGAATTATGATGAGGCATTATTGATAGGAGTTATGAATTATGAAAAGTTCGTTTTAATTATAAGTTGAGAATTTTGCTTGAGGACAAGCAAAAGCTTAAGTGTGGGGGTATTTGATAAATCGTAAAAGTAACATATTTTAACCCCATATTTAGCATAATTTTGGATGATTTAGCCCTTGATTTATGTAAAAATGTGCTCTTAATCCTTTCTTTTCATGTTTTATACTCAGGAAAGCACCCAAGGACGAAAATAACAAGAAACGGGCTTAAAACGGGCCAATTTGGGCTAAAGTGGAAATCGACACGGCTTGGACTTCAAGCCACACGGCTATGCCTCGTCAATTAACTAGAGCATGGCCTAAGCACGATTTACACGGACCGTGCCTCCATCAACAGACCCTAAACATGGCCTAAAGTCGATTTACACGGACGTGTGCCATGGCCGTGCCCCTGTCGTGGAAAAGAGGAATTTTACTCGAATTTGGATACTTTGAGGCAAAGAAACACATTCCAAAGTCTATTCAAATACCTGAGTAGGAATTATACTTGAATTAGGACATTTAGGGGCCAAGTAAAGCATTCCAAAAGTCTATATAAACACCCTAAATGTAACATGAAAGAGGATGGTCAGTTAGGCAGTAAGCTAGGCCAAAAAGCCGAGCCAAAAGGCCAGATTTGTGGGAATCACTTGAAGATAGCCAGTTGATCCATCCCAAGAAGTCAAATTATACTCAAGACAGTGGATCTCTCCTTCAATTCTTTCAGGGGGTTTTAGGGATTTCTTATGTTTTGTTTTATCTTTTCTCTTGAGATGTTTTCTTTTATCATTATGAACTAAACCCTCCAGATACCTGAAGGGGATGAAACCTAGATGAATCTTGTTATTGTTTTCTGAACTATATGATAAATACTTAGTTTGTTCTTAATTATGTATGCTTAATTCTTGTGTTGATATTTTGGGATATTGATTCAAGTTGAATGTACTTAGGTGGTGGAGCAAATGTCCCTACTTAAGAGTAGATCTATCATAATTAAGCGGAGTTGATCGCGCGCCTAGAGATAGGGTGATGAGATTTTGCCAGATTAGGGTGAAACCTAATATGGGAGTCTATAGATCGAGTTAATGCGATTTTAAGGGTTTAATTAGAAAGAGATTTCAATTAATCAACCTAGGGTTAGACGTTATTCGCCTCGAGAGAGGGTTTAATATAAATTAGAGAGTCTTATGGATCAAGATAAGTGAATAAATCGTTTGGTTCAGTGTTGGATAACAAGTGAAGTCTAGGTGGATTCCTTCTAGGGTATCGTCGTAATCAATTGAGTTTTTCTAAAAGTTATTTCTTTAATTTGTTCTTTTTGTCTTTGCGTCTTAGTTTAGTAAGTAGTTAGTTTTTAGTTTAATCAATCAATCACTTCGTATTTAGGCTAAATAATAGAAAGAAAGTGAGTATTAGTACTTTTAATTCCCTTGGGTTAGACAATCCGGTCTTGCCTAAACTATACTACTGTTCGATAGGTGCACTTGCCTTAAGTCATTGTCAGAGTTAGTTTCTAGGTTCGATCATTCTCTTTATAAATTTTAAAACTCGACAATTTAGACGATCATCACACACCCATGCAATTGACCGTGTGTCACACACGGCTTAGACACACGCCCATGTGCCTACCCATGTGGACAAGAACAAGGCTATTTGCCAGGCTCTTTCATCACCCTAACTCACTCAAGCATAATTCACCATCCACCAACATTTTAGTCATGCATTTTCATAACCAAACAAACCATTCAAATACTCTACACAATCATGAATAACCTCTTCTTATCATTGATTGATAGTAAAGAGTCATTTACTATGGCAATATACAAAAGATTTCATCTATAAGGAGCCAACACATTTGGCCATAATAACAAAATAAATATACCTAGTCTAGCCCCTATACATGCCATTACCATACTCAAAATGTTAGTTCTAAATATACCGAGATGAGCTGATAGTGTTGGTGGTCTTCCAATTATCTTCGTATTCCGACCCGACTCTTTAACACTATAAAACAAGGGAAAAGAAATGGAGTAAGCTTAAAGCTAAGTTTACATGTAAACAATAAACATCATACTATATACTAATCAATAAATAGCATTTCACAATTCAAGATCATGCTTACTCATTCATCTCTCACCACATTTCAACCATATCACAACATAATGCTCACATTCATTAACATATATTCCCGCACTTATTACCACAAGATCACATGATACAACACATAACAATTTCACAATAAATCATTCATAGCAATGCCAAACACTCGGTGGTTTCACACTTAGCCGACCATTAATCTTTAACAGGGTGGTATCACACATAGCCCACCAATAAGAATATTTACGGTGGTATCGCACATAGCCCCCCATTAAGAATATTTACGGTGGTATCGCACATAGCCCACCATATGATAATATAAAAGATGGTATCGCATACAGCCCATTGTAAATAAGTAATAAGGTGGTGTCAGACATAGCCCACCAACAAGAATAATTACGGTGGTATCACACCCAGCCCACCATTAATTACTACGGGTAATATTCCACACTTACATATCTAATTCAACGTTTATACAGAAATTATTCATTATCTACCAAAATTAATCCATCTGAATCATATAATTCTCAATCATACAATGCACCAATAAGCAACAACATGTTTATTTAAGATGCATTGTTTACACGTAAACTTACCTCGGTGCAAATCGCACTAATCAATGGTCTATTCCATAACCTTGCCTTTTCCTCCGTCAAGGTTGATTCCACGCTCTTCTTGGTCTATAACAAAAAAATTCACTCATTCAATCATTTTCTAATCATAATACATCATAATCTCTACTTAGACAAAAATGACTGTTTTGCCCTTATAGAATGGTAAAATTACAATTTTACCCCTAGGCTCGTAAATCATTTTTCATCACATTTTCTCATTAAACCAGCCTAGCTGAACATTTATTACTCTTAAAACTACTCATAATTCCAACAATTTCATGCATTTATTACCAAATTACAACATTCACATTTTAGTCCCATTTAGGTGTTTTCATGTCAACACCCTTCACAAAAGTTGTTTCTCATCTCCCTAACATCCATTTTCTTCCATAAAAACTTAGCTAACAACATAAATTATCTCATGGAAAATCCTTAAACTTTTAATCATTTAACAAATTAGTCCCCTCATTAGCTAGCTCAAGCTTTAGGGATTCCAAAAGTACAAAAATCATAAAAAAAACCACCAAAATCACTTACTTGCAAGAGATTTGTTTTGCTGAAAATTTGGACTCCAAGAACCCTTATTTCCTCTAAATTTTCAGTGGTAGAAGAAGAAGGAATAGTAAAAGATGATATCTCATCTTTTTATCTTATTTTATTCATTATTTCATCACCTAATTCCACCAAATTTGACCAAAATTTAATCTCCTTGTCTCCTTAGGCTCTATGTCTGGCCATCACATATCTAATGGCCTAATTTCACTTTAAGGACCTCCAATTTGATATTCTTTGGCTATTAGACACCTCTACCACTTTTAATGGAACTTTTGCACTTTATGTGATTTAGTCATTTTTCATAATTAAACATACAATTGCTAAAATTAAAGCACCAAAATTTTCATATAGCCATATATTAATGCCATAACACATAAAATAATACTAAAATAATTTTCCTCAACCTCAGATTAGTGGTCTCGAGACCACTATTTTGACTAGCCCTAAAATCGACTGTTATAACTCTCCCCTCCTTTAGATATTTTCGTCCCCAAAAATCTTACCGGTAAAAAGATTTGGATATTGTTCCCTTATGGCTTCTTCCGGTTCCCACGTAGCTTCTTCCACACCATGTTTTTGCCATAACACTTTTACTAAAGCTATGCTCTTATTCCTCAACTGTTTAACCTCCCGAGCCAATATCTTAATCGGCTCTTCTTCAAAAGTCATGTCCAATAATATCTCAACTTCCGTTGGAGGGATCACATGCAAAGGATCGGAAGGATATCACCGCAACATCGATACATGGAGCACGTTGTGTATTTTTTCCAACTCTACCGGCAAGGCCAATCGATATGCCACTGGGCCAATCCTTTTGGTAATCTCATACGGCCCTATGAATCGTGGACTTAATTTTCCCTTTCTATAAAATCTCAATATTTTCTTCCACGGAGATACTTTCAAAAATACTTTGTCGCCCACTTGAAACTCGATTTCTTTTCTTTTCAAATCCGAGTACGACTTCTGTCGGTCGAGCTGCCTTCAGACTATTACGGATTATTTTAACTCTCTCATCGGTCTCTTTAACTAGATTAACCCCCTGAATTTGCTTCTCACTAAGCTCGGTTCAATACAAGGGAGTTCGACACTTGTGACCGTATAAAGCCTCATACGGTGCCATCCGTATACTCAACTGATAACTGTTGTTGTAAGCAAACTCAACCAAAGGTAGATATCTTTCCCAACTACCTCCCAATTCTAGCACACAGCATCAGAGCATATCCTCAAGAACTTGAATCACTCTTTCAGATTGGCCGTCAGTTTAAGGATGGAACGCAGTACTAAAATTCAACCTTGTACCCAAGGCTTCCTGCAACTTCTTCCAAAATCTCGAAGTAAATCTAGGATCTCTATCTGTGATAATAGATATAGGCACTCCATGTAATCTCACCACTTTAGCAATATACAGCTCAACCAGATTATCAAGAGAATAATCTACTCGCATCGGTATAAAGTATGTCGACTTCGTCAGTCTATCAATAATAACCCACACAGTATCTTTTTTTTGGGATCATAGGCAACCCCGTTACAAAATCCATGGTGATCCAATCCCACTTCCACTCGGGAACCATCACCGGATGAAGTAATCCCAAAGGTACTTAGTGCTCGGCTTTCACTTGTTGACATACCAAACATTTTGTCACAAACTCAGAGATGTCCCTTTTCATACCCGGCCACCTATAAAACTTCTTTAGATCATTGTACATTTTCGTGCTATCGGGATTTAACGACAAGTGACTACTGTATGCTTCATGCAAAATTTTCTGAATCAACTCATCATCTTTAGGTATACAGATCCGGTCGCTAAACATCAAATAACCATTTGAACTCACCTGAAAATCAGAATCATTTCCCAACTCCCACTAAGCTCTTTTAGCTTGTAGCTCGCTACCATTCTCTTAAGCTTCATATATCTACTGAATAAATAACGATTTAGCCATCATCTCGTCCAATATAACTCCATCATCAGGCAATGCTAAGTTAGTACTCATAGCTCTCAAAGCATATAAAGATTTTCTGCTTAAGGCGTCCACAACTACATTCACTTTCCCCGGATGGTAATCAATTACTAGTTCATAATCCTTCAATAATTTGAGCCACCGTCGTTGTCACAAATTCAAGTCCTTTTGACCCATCAAGTACTTCAAACTCTTATGATCCGTCAAGATTTGGCACTTCTCACCATATAAATAATGGCGCCAAATCTTCAAAGAGAAAACGATTGCAGCCAACTCTAAATCATAAGTCGAATAATTTTTTCATACGATTTAAGCTGTCTCGAGGCGTAAGCTATTACCTTACCCTCTTGCATCAACACACATCCGAGTCCATTAAATGATGCATCACTACATACTACAAACTCCTTGCCTGACTCAGGTTGTACTAAAAGCGCGTGATCGACCAACAATGTTTTCAATCTCTCAAGCTCATTGGCATTTCGAGTCCATTCAAACTTAATATCCTTATCACGTGAGCTTAGTTATTGGGGTAGCAATCATGGAAAACCCCTTTCGAACCATTGGTAGTACCCCGCTAAACCCAAAAAGCTTCTGACTTCCGACACATTTCTTGGTGTCTTCCACTCCACAATAGCCGAGATCTTACTCGGTTCAACCTAATACCGTCACCCGACACAATGTGCCCTAAGAATCTGACCTCTCGGAGCCAAAACTCACTCTTGCAATATGTAGCATACAACTACTTGTCTTTTAAATTCTGCAAGACAATTCTTAGATGCTTCGCATGTTCACTTTCATCCTGAGAATAGACTAATATGTCGTCAATAAAAATGACTACAAATTTGTCCAAGTACGGTCGGAAGATGCGATTCATTAAATCCATAAAAATCGTAGGGCATTGTTAGACCAAATGGCATGACAAGAAACTCAAATGGCCATACCTCGTCCGAAATGCAGTTGTCAGAACATCTTGCTCCTTAACTCTCAACTTATAATAACCAGACCTTAGGTCTATCTTAGAGAACACCTTAGCTCCCTTTAATTGGTCAAACAAGTCATCTATCCTTGGTAAATGATACTTATTTTTCACTATTACCTTGTTGAGCTGTCAGTAGTCTATACACAATCTCATTGACCCATCCTTCTTTTTCACAAAAAGTACCGGAGCACCCCACTGGGAATAGCTCGGTCTTGCAAAACCCTTATCCGTGAACTCTTGCAACTGAACCTTCAGTTCTTTCAACTCTAATGGTACCATCCTATACGGGGCAACCGAAATAGATGACGTTCCCTGAATTAACTCAATTCCAAACTCGACCTCTCTAACTGGAAGTAATCTAAGTCCTTTGGGAACACATTTGGATATTCTCATACCACTAGCACTGATTCGATCTTTACCTCTGACTCTTAAGTATTCAGCACAAAAACAAGATAAGACTCGTATCATTTCCTCAAATACTTCCCTACTACCATAGTTGAATTTATCACTGGCAGATTATCCGATCTACTTGATTCAACCCGAATGACATCCCCATTTTCACATTTCAATTCGATAAACTTGTCACCACAGTTCACTAAAACATTATGGGCAGTCAACCAATCCATGCCAAGAATCAAATCAAATTCATCAAATGGCAACAACATAAGGTTTGCCAAAAAATAATGACCTCTAGTTGTCAAAGGACAATTCCTACACACTTTGTCAACTAGCACATGTTTGTCTAACGGGTTTGACACTTTTACTACAAATTTTGTAGACTCAACAATCATGCTCATACTGGATGCCAATTTCATGCAAATGTATGAATGGGTAGATCCCGGATCAATCAAAACAATAACAGAGGTGTCATGAAGAGAAAAAGTACCCGTTATCACATTTGGAGATGATGCCACCTCACGAGCATGAATGACATAGGTCCTTGCAGGTGCTCGACCCTCTGGTCTCACAATAGAATCTCGAGGCGCACCTCTACTACTAGTCCCACCTTCCGGGTTCTTTTGTGATCTACCCCTCAAAGGTAATCTTGCTTTCCTTCATTCTCCTCCCTCTCTAGACAATTTCAGATAAAATGGTTGGGTGAACCGCACTTGTAACGATTCTGGTTGTTTCCCCAACACTCCCCAGTGTGCTGCCTACCACAATTTGGACACTCTAGTTTGGACTTCGGGTTGCCCACACTTGCCATCGAAGTGGCTTGAACTCTTGAGCCTGAGTATGTGTTATCTCAATCTCGATGTGAATGTCCAACTGACTTTATCGTCCGGGGGTTCATTTACTTAGACCTCTTCGATTGAGCTTGGTATGATTTACTCATTGGCTTTTTTCTCGCATCTTGGTCCTCACTCATGGCTTTCCTCTTTTCCTTATTCAGTTCTTCGACCTTACATGTCTGGTCAACCAACACCACAAACACTTTTAATTCCAAAATCCCAACTAGCAGCCTAATATCCTCATTCAGCCCATCTTCAAACCTTTTGCACAAGATAGCTTCTGTAGACACACACTCTTGTGCATACTTGCTAACCCTAACAAACTCACGCTCATATTTTGCCACAATTATTTTTCCTTGCTTCAATTCAAGGAATTTTTTCCTTTCTAGTCCACAAATTGTTGGCTTATATACTTCTTTCAAACTCTTCCAAAAAGAAGTCCCACGTCACTCTCTCCCTTGGAACCACCGACGTCAACGTTTTCCACCAATGGTATGTCGAGCCCCTTAGCAAGGAACGACGCATTTTAAGCTCTCCTCAGGTGTGCAGGAGAGTTCATCAAATACTCTCATCGAGTTCTCAAGCTAGAACTCTGCCCTCTCAGGGTCATCGTCTATATTGGCTTTGAATTCTTTGTCCCCTTACTTTTGAATCTTATCTATCGGAGGCTTGGTCATCCTCACTACATCTATACCTTGAGGAGCCACAGGACTTGACTGGGGTATAGGAGGAGGTGGAGGAGGTTGAGCATTAGGGTTCTCTCGTACATACTCCGTGTACCAGTTACTCATCATTTGGTGAAAGGCTTCCCGGGCCTCTTCTCCTTGACCCCTAGTCTCGGGTCCACTCTATACAAGCGCGGTCCCTTGTGCGGGAACTGGTACGTTACTAGCTGCGTCATCAGTAGCTGTTTGATTGGGATCCATTTACTATATAAAAACAAAGTCTAGAATTGTCAAAAGCCACCACACTATCAATATACGCTTATGGCATGTATAACTAGACTTTAACTCACGCTACAGTAGTCTGAGAACCGACTAAACCATAGCTCTGATACCACTAAATGTAACACCCCTTACCCGGTTCCGACGTAGAATATGGGTAAGGGGTGTTACAAAACACATGAATACTATTACAATACTCATCCATTTCATTCCATCTAATCAAATGTTATGATGCCTATTCAATTCCATTATAGCTCTATTCCATTCCCACATAATAGTTATTCCATTATAGTCTTATTTCATTTCGTGAACCAAAAGTGTTGTAAGAGTATAATTAAGTTTTCCAAGTGATATGCAAAGACAAGAAAAAAAATGTAATGCTCTGAAAATGTTGATATAACACGTAACATAATTTTGGGTTTAAATATTGAGAAAATTATGAAAAAAATTTATTGAATGGAACTAATAAGAAATTTTATGAAAAGAATTTGACTTTGGAGTTGGAATTATGTGAAAAGAGTTGCAAAGGTGAAAGTATGACAAAAAAACCAAATCATAAATTTTGAAAAGTGTGAGGACTAGTGTGCAAAATTGTTCAAAAACGGAAAATGTGAATTATTATGGATTAATTGTCATCAAATAGGTTAGAACATTGTTTGATGATATGAAAATCACTTTTGAGACTAAATTAAAAAATTTAGAAAGTACAAGGATTAAATTATAATTTTCTCATTTTCACTAGAAAAAGGGAAAAGTTGTAATTCTCACTACCCAATGAATTATATTAAAGATTTATTATGAGTTATGAATTTGAATTGTTCTAAGTATCAAATTTTGGAAAAAATCGTGAAAAAATACAAAAAAAGGACAAAATAATAATTTTATCATAAAAGAATAATTTAATCAATTTTCAAGACTTTTATGATAGAAATAATATTTAAATACAATATTTTATATTCAAAATTATTTTAGATCATTGAAACCTCAAATTAAATAACTGGTACACAATTTGACAAAGTTAGACTTAGAAAAGGTTGGGCTTAGGCCTTGGGCCCATTTGTTAGCCTTTTAAAAGGGAAAAAAACCCATCAGCGTCATTTCTCTTCTCCCCAGCCACAATCAAAAGGCATTTTTGTTGCTTATTTCTTCAGTTTCTCTCAAAATTTCAACTATCCACCTTAAAATTTTGGTAAAATCTCAACGAAGACCACCTATTGAACTTATTTCTCCATCAATCTCTTAAATTTCAGTTAGGGTTTCATGGGTTATAGTGAGGGAAAGCTATAACTAGTGAGACGAAGCTTTCAATAAGGTAAAAAAAATAGCTTTTACATCTCCATTAGCTTGATATTTCTTGAGAAATATTATGAGCTTGAAAAGAATTTATATTTATTTTGAATGAATTTTATTATATGAAAATTAGGAAATGGTGATTTAAGGATTTCCAAGTTTGATTGGTGTTCATGGAAGCATGATTAAGTGTTGTTGAGCATCCATTAAGGTAAGTTAGTAAGGTCAAGTAACTATGAATAAATTATTTAATTAAGAGTTTAATTATGTTAATAATCATGTGGAATTCCATGGCACAATATGTAACACCTCAAAAATTTAAGCATCGGATTTTGTTGTGTGAATCATATAAATTCGATAAAAAATAAATTTATAATAAATTAATTTTGAAAATTTTTGGATGAATTGTTTAAATATAATTTTGTTAGTATTTCTTATGTGTCATGGACTTATTTGGATTTCTAGTATAATTCTGAGATTAAAATAAATTCCAATTTTATTCTAGAGATTAAATTGAAATTTCAATATTCAGAGGACTAAACTTGCAATTAACTTTTCTTTCATTTATTTTAGAATGTTGTGGAGCGTGTGTTGTATTATTATTGTTGTTGTTGTTATGTTTAAATAGATTAAATTTTTATTTGGATTTTCTATTAAGATAATGTGGTATTATATTTCTAGAATAATTAAAAGTACAATTGAATTAGAAATTAAAAGCCATTAAATTTATAAGAGTTCCTTTTATTGTTTTTCATATATGCTTTTTCTATAAATGATTTTATGAAATTAGGATACCTTAAAAATAGCATCATTTCCAATAATTTAATTTTATTTCAACTTTTTATCTTGAAAAAAAATTTAATATGATGTGTTGAAATTTAAAATAAAAATACTAAAATAACATTAAATTATTGAAAATAGATATATTATGCTTTCCCTTACTGCAAGCCACTATTCTCCCAAATTTCCGCCTTCAATTGCCTTAAATATTCTTTTCTTCTCTTTCTGGCTTCCAATTGCCTTACTTGAGCTGTCTGAGTTACCACCGTTTGCAATCCAATTTAGTGCTGCCAATTTTTGCTGCGTTGCCGCTCCAAAACCTTGCTACCTGCCGCCGACCTTACCCAATACAACTGCTGCCATCAATTGTTATGATGTCGCCCAAGCTGTTGGTATCATGACCACTCTCTTGTTTGCTCCGTTTGCCATAACAAAAAAACGAAAAAGAAAAGAAAAAAAAGAAAAGAATAAGGTGTTGTACTTTTTTCGACTTGCTACGTCATTGTCAATCGATTTGTTGCATCCGTATCAAGATAATTGCCGCAGTCTTGTTTCCAAACTTAGCCGCTGTTTTGATCTCCAAATTCCCACCAATTTTCGACCAAAATTACCATTAAATTGCTGTTGCTTGGTACTGTCATTAGCTTCTATTACTTTAATTTATTTCTGCCCACTATTTGCTTTAACGTCAAGTTTCATTGTTTTGGTTTTAGTATTTTTAAGTAATAATGTTGCATTACTGATAATGGTTTTTAAAGGACGTCTTCCTTCTCTTGTTGTTATATATATATTCTTCTTTTATTTTAATTCTCATAATTTGAATATTATTGATTAATGCTTTGAATGATATTGATTCATATTGTTCTAAATTTTGAATAACAAAGGTTAATTTATTTAGATTAAGGTCATGATATTTGTTTATTTAGAGTTAAATAAATTTTAGGATGGCATATTATATTAGATTAATTATTATATGTATTAAGATTAAGTTGAATTTGGTTTAGATTAAGTAGAAGTTCAGTTGTATCAATACACTAGCTCCTTTGAATCGGTAGAAGTCTATTGAAAATTTTGGGTTGTTTACAGATTGTATCAATACAAGTCAATACTTGTATTGGTAGAAGTTTCTCAATCTTTGTAAAAATGATTTTAATAGGATATTTTCCAAAGTATTTTGAAAATTTAAACTCATGAAATATATTTGAAGACATGTTGAACCATTTTTATTAGAGTATTTGAAAATAATTTTGTAGGATTTTATCATTAATCACAAAATTATAATTCAACTTGGTTATATCAAAACATTTAAAAAAAGCAGGCTAACACAAAAGTTAAATTAACTTCTTTGAATTATTTTTTAATTGAATGTAATTAAATAATGGAGTTCAAAGTGATGAATGAAATTAATTAGTCATCATTATATTGAATAAGATAATTAAATTTATTTACTTATAGATTATGATACGATAATATTGTCATGACTTTGATGGAATTAAAATTAGAATTGGATTGAGCAAATAATTTGATTGAATTAATTAATTAATATTTTGGAAATAGAAAATTGGTTATTGGGTTGGATAATTAAATGGAATTAATATAATTTAATTTAAAATTGGATTGCACATATAATTGTACCCAATACATGAAAGGCTTAGAGAGCCCAATCAATGGGCAAGTCGGCAACACATTACGGGAGAGGCTCCTTATGTTTGTTGCCCACCTTGCTAGAGTTCTACCAGAACTCCAATATTCTATTAAATAATATTTTCTCCCTCTTCCTATTCTAGTAGAACTCTTATAATTTTATCCATATATAAGGAACAGGGGGCTATAACACCCTTATACACGACTTGATTGCCAAGTCTGAGCTATAGGGTACCATATTTGTTGTTGGAGCAACTACAATCAATAAAATCCAATTTCAACATCATTATACATTTAAATCTAAATAGTCCATGCATGTTATACAATATGTTATTAGTTTTAGGGCTTATACGAGCTTACAAAAGCTCTTTTTTCTAACACATGATCAAAATTGGACCAAATTGTAAAGAATATAAAATTTTGAATCGAAGTCGCGAGTTCAGGGTTTCCTCGTTACCGTATGACTATTTGAATAGGGTTTGTTATGACCTCAAAGTAACGATGTCGTTGCGAGAACCCTACTCTGTTCCTAGTCACAAGGGTAGGGGTTAATCGTTGCGACGTTATAACCTGTTACTTCCAAATTCAGCCCGTTACAAGTTAAAAAGACCTAAAATCACTTATATACATTCGCATGCAACCAATTCATAAACCTACCAAACAATTTCAAGTGAAAATATATCAAACAGTAATCTTCAAAACATCTACTATCCAATTTAACTTCAACAATTCATACTCCAAAACCAACCAAAGTATGTTCAAATGCATAACCATTAATCTTAAAACTCAAAAACAACTATATGAACACATCCAAACACAAATTCAAAACATTAGCATATAATCATTGTAACACCCCTAACCCGTATCCGTTGCTAGACTGAGGTTAAGAGGCGTTACCAGACATATCGAATCATAACACAAACATTTCATAATATCAAATAATCTCAAGCATTTCATAGCGAAATATACATATAGAGTCCCTTTAAAAGGTCTACGAGACCTTAAACATACATTGGAAAGGGGTCTGGACTAAATTGAGCATATACAATTTTTTCTGAAAATTAAACATTTTTCAAAGTTATAGAGGTCACACGCCCGTGTGGGCAGGTCGTGTGCCTCACACGACATTAGACACACCCGTGTGTCCAAGCCATGGCAAAACTAGGCATACATTCTAACTTGTCCACACGGCCACAAGACACGCTCGTGTGCCAGGCCGTGTAAAATTCTAGAGGTTACTGACTTGCTCACACGGCCAGTCACACGCCTGTGTGGCTTTCTTACTTGCTTCAAATTACAACCTTAATAGACACGGTCGAGACACACGCCCATGTGCTCAACCGTGTGGGAAAATATAGGCCATTTGCAAGGCCAATTTGCCACCCAAAATTAAGTCATACATACAACATCAACAAGCATGAATTTATATCTCAAAGGCAGCCAAAATCATATTAAAACATGCACAATTTGACCTATGACAACAACATTCATTTCCACATTCAAATCCAACTCAAACATTCCAATCCAAAACATCAACTTCACATCAAAAACATGTGATTCATATATCTTTTTAATCCAAATCAATTCATAGTATTTCTCATCATATTAATTTCCTGATTCAACTATGAAACTTACCAAAATTGACCATTTCATTTGGCCAACCATAAACACATCAAACCATACCAACTTATGCATCATATAGCATGGACTAAACTCATCCATAAGCACATTCATTAACAAGACATAGCACATGGCTATATTTACACATTTCAAAATAGAATCAAAGTTCTCTAGCCTATACATGCCATACTTCAACATATACATTTTCAAAAGATACCAAATATAGTTCGATAGTGTGGTGATGATCTTGACGATCCCCGAGCTTCTCGCAGCTTTAATAATCTATAAAATAATAAAAACACACACACGAGAGTAAGCTTTCATAGCTTAATAAGTCATAAGAAAATAATGATTAAATAAACATTTGTATTAAATCAACTAGCCAAATCAAACAAACCTTAACCAAATGTACATTTATTATGCTTGCAAACTTAAACATTATCACAAATACAATAGCATTATAACATCAATGGCCAAATACATATATACTCATAAGCACATATAAATTTCTTACTATGTCTAATTCATATATTCATTTCAAACATATAATTAAGTTACTTTCATATTCATATAACATAACACCTACCTGAACCTTTTAGTTCGTTTTCACATTCGATCTTAACTCGATAATGCCCGTTGAACCATTCAAATTAATAAGGATACTCAGATAATCGGAAAGCTCGTACAATGCCAACATCCCAGACGTGGTCTTACATGAAATCACATATCGATGCCATTGTCCCAGATAGGGTCTTACACCTAAACACAAGTCGATGCCAACGTCCCAAACGTGGTCTTACACGGAACCAAATACTGTGCCAATGCCCCAGACATGGTCTTACACATAATCACATATCAGAATCCTATGTCATGACATATGTATCCTAACTATTCCTAAGGTTTGTACAGGGCTTTCGGACATCGTAACTCAATCGATTCAAGTTTGTAGACAATTCTTCCACACTTTTACCAATTCGGCATTCATATATATTTACAAGTAATAATTCAATTCGAAACAAATAAAATACATACAATCGAATTTAACTATATTTATTTACTTGTGAACTTACATCGGTAAAGACAGACGAACTGGGGTGACTATTCGACAACTTTAGATTTCCCCCGATCCAAATCCGATTTCCTCATTTCTTGACCTAATTCAATATAAAATTGACTTATTTAATCAAATATTCAACCAAATTCATCCAAAAACACAATAATTGGCTAATTACACTTTTTCCCCTGACATTTCACTTTTTCACAATTTAGTCCCTATTTAACAAGACACAAATTATTCAAAATTTCACCACACTCATGCTTGGCCGAATTTCACTAAGGTCCTTAGCAGCCCATTTCTTTCATTTATTTTACATTTTGACCCCTCAATCTACAAAATTCACAATTTAATCCTAAATAGGCATTTTTACTAAAAATCACTTAATTAAACTTAACAATCTAACAACATATATTTCTTTTTCATCATCAAACACAAAAATCATCAAGCTATCAACAATGGAAATTCATGAATACATCATCAAATTCAAAAATTCAAGCATGGGCTATCTAGTATTCAAAGTAACGATATCAAAAACGTAAAATTTATCAAAAATCGAGATAAACACATACCTAATTTTGAAGAACACAAGGGTCGAACCTTTAAAACTCTTTTCTTTTCTATTTTCGGTCATGCAAAAGATGAACAACATGTTTTATTTGTTTTATGTTTTATTATATTAACATTAGTTTACTAAATTACCATACTAACCTTTTTATTTTCATTTAAATTCCACTAACCATTGGTCTTTATGTCCATCCAATATTTCAATGGTATAATATCAACATAAGGACCCCACATTAAAAGAACATAGCACTTTAGCACTTTAACAAATAATTAGCCACTTTTACATTTTACGCGATTAAGACCTTTTTATTAAATCGAGCACACAAACGATAAAATTTTCACACGAAATTTTTACACATATAATTTCACATACTGTAAACCCAAAAATAATTTTAAAATATTTTTCTAACTTGGATTTGTGGTCCCAAAACCCCTGTCCGACTGGGGTCTAAATCGGGTTGTTACAATCATATTATATACAACTTAAACATTTGAAAGATTTAGCTAAAAGTCCCTAGGTACATTCTACAAAAACAAAATAAATGAACTATATAAACTTTGTTGAGTCAAAATTGGTGATCTGGATGCTAACTTCAATTCTAGGGGCCACAAAGAATACTTGAACCTATGTATGGAAAAAAAATGGTACGCTGAGGAATAGGCTTAGTGGTACATTTACAATTCAAGATATATGCAACATAAGGTATAACATATTATTTCAAGCTAAAACATGCAACTTGTACATAATACCTGGCCAATTCATTTGCATACTATTAACCTTTCTATCATCTATCAAAATACACAAGATGTAACAACTAGATTTTCAGTGGTGTTAGAAACGAAGGTTTTGGAACCCCATTTCTATAATTCGAGTTTGTAAATAATAAAAGTTAATATCTACAAGGTTAGTATAGATATGTATGTAACACCCCAAACTCGACCTAGACGTTATGGCCAAATCGGCGTGTCATATTGAAGTGTTTTTCGAAAACCATGTTTTCATTGAAAACCGTTCTTGAAATTTAAAACTTCTTGCCATTCAAAACTTGTACAAAACCTTAGTTTGCATTTGTTTATTTTCAATCGTGGTTTATTAAAAAGTTATTCCATTTTAAAACGTTATCACCTTTAAAACCTTATTTTTGCGGAAGCTTAATTTAAAACAAATGATTTACGAAAACGTGATATTTAAAAATTGAGTTGTAAAACGTAGTGTTTGAAAATAGTTATTATTTTGGAAACCGTGTTCTACTTCTAGTAGATATAAATCACAATCAATTTTTCCCTAATTTAAATTCCAAAAATTATAGAGGCCTTATTACAACCCTAATCAAAATTAAAGTGCTTAAGTAAATGAGAAAAACAGAATAAAACATGTGCAGTTGTGTGGCCCTCTCCGAGTCCCTCGCGGTTCCAAATTGTCTAAGGCTGGGGATTACCTGTACAATTAAAAAAAAGGGTGAGTTTACGAAAACTCAGTGTGTAATCCCCTATCAGTCAGTTAGTAACAATATATGCAGTAACAGTTTGAGCCTTGGCCCTAATCAGTAATAGTGTAGTGTGGGCCATAGCCTATTTCAATAACAGTGTGAGCCTAAGCCCAATATAGTATCAGTACGATGCAAATATGCAACCCACCCCAATCCAGCCAACACACCACCCGTACCAACAAACACACCATGTAGGGATAAAATCGACCCATCCAGCCAGCCACCAATATCGCAGCATTGCTGCCAGTAATAATAACGCAGTAGAGCTGCCAGTAATAGTATGGCTAAGAGCCATAAATAGGATAGCTATAAGCTATAAACAGGATGGCTAAAAATCTATCAGTAGCTGTAATATGATTGGCATAGAGCCATTGGCAGCTGTACTATGATCGGCACAAAGCCATGGGTAAGTATGATCGACACAAAGTCAACAATAATTACGATCGAAGACAGCCATGGATAAATATGATCGACACAAAGTCATAATCAAGACGGCACAGAGCCATAATTAGATTAACTGGTTTAAGCCATCGGTAGGTCCACAGTCAGTCTCGTGCGACCCGTGCGACCTTAACAGATCATTACTAGGTCCACAATCGTTTCGTGCGACCTGTGCGACTCTATCAGAACAGTACTTCCTCCATAACCAATATCCCAACCCCATGTAGTATGTCATGTATGCAGAACTTCTGGCCCACAAATTATCATATCATTCACAATTAAGTCATTCAAATCATAGTCATACAATCACAGTCAAATCAGTCAAATCAGAGTACAAGTCAGTCATTTACCCTCGAGGGGCAAAATAGTCATTTACCCTACAGGGGCATTACGACCATTTTACCTTATAGGGGCATTACGATCATTTTACCCTACAGGGGTGTTACGGTCATTTTACCCTACAGGGGTATTATGGTTATTTTACCATACAGGGGTATTATGGTCATTTTACCATACAGGGGCATTATGGTCATTTTACCCTATAGGGGCATTAAGTTCATTTTACCCTATGGAGGTATTACGGTCATTTTACCCTACAGGGGCATTACGGTCATTTTACCCTACAGGGGTATTACGGTCATTTTACCCTACAGGGGTATTACGGTCATTTTACCCTATAGGGGCATTATGGTCATTTTACCCTATAGGGGCATTACGATTATTTTACATATTTAGCAGTCTCGGTGTAGATAACGACCTCTCCAAAGGTCTACAGTCACCTCGAGCGACACAGATAACCTAAATGGTCATAACAGTGTAAATGGGCCCAAAGCCCAATATTCGGTCGCAGTGGGCCCACATGCTCGTATGGCCCATTTAGCCTAAATTTAGTCACGGCATGCAAACTACATAGCCCAGTCTAGTATTTGGCACAAATCGTGGTTTTCATCCGTGTGAGGCCTACGAGCCCATTGGGCCCACACAACCCATTTCAACCAAACGAGGCCCAAGATCACGAGAACGCTCGTAGTGGCCTCTACAATATATCGCCCATAATTTGTGGGCTTGGTTTACTACATGAGCGATCACACGCTCGTGAGGCCTCGAATGCCGAAGTTTCGACTTTTCGGCTTTTGCTGATTCATAGTAGAGATAGTGCGATTACACACCTGTTTGGGAAAATGTGCTAAGGTCCACGAGAACTCCAAACCTAATCAACCACGATACACCGTTAGTCTCTTAATCAATAGGATTTAGATAATCCCTTTCAATACCACTATCCAAAATGATTTAATACTTGCCTTGATCGACAGATGTGGCTTAGCCCACTTAGATCGCTGGTTAGGATTGATCACCCGTTGCTTACCGAATATCTGTATTACAAGTGCACTCCTATTAGACACGATTTCCTAAACCAAAGGTTGACCATACTCACAAAACCCCTAGGTAAAGGAAAGTAATATTCGGCCACAATAAAATATACAACCAACACACTCTAGATTAAGCAAAATAATAGAAACAAGGTTACCTTCAGATGAATGACGATAGGAACGTTTTAAAATGCTTCAGTATTTCTTGAGTACTCCTTCACTCCTTGTGAAATTCTAGAACCCGAAGAAAATAATCTGTAACAAGAGAATCAAGAGGAGAAAGAAGTATTCAGTTTTCAACAGTGTAGAGAGAGATGGCTTGAAAAAGATTGATAAAAAATATATAAAAAAGAGTCGAGAATACTCACCGGTTGCCAAAGAATAGATGTCAAATCGAAAACCAAAATGAAGAAGTAAAGGTTGAAGAAGGAAAGAATCGGTCATGTACCAAGGCCAAAGCTGAAAGAAATAAAAAAGAGGAGGAGAGGAAATAATCGGCCAAAGCAAAGTGTTTGAGTGAGAGGGAAAAACGAAGTCACCAAAACTCGAGAGTGGGGGAGAAAAGAAGAGAGAATCGACCCAAAAGAAACTCTAGATGCAAAGAGAGGAAGAGAATTGCCAAAATCGATCGACACTTGAAATCTCTCACAAACTTCGGTACAAAGGAAAAAAGAAATCATTTACCAAAAAATAAGCAAAAAGGGTTCCAAAATGCAAAAACTCGAACGCACCTTTACCACAATCGGCCTTCAAGCAGAAAAATCCAAAACCAAATAGGTAAAAATGAAAAGAAGAGGCAATCATAGCCGAATTCATGAGCCTCCAATTACCTATTCAGCACAATTCTACTCCCCTTCAAACTTCTCTTTTTCCTCCCTTAATCTCTCCCAACATCCCTCCACAAATCTCTCCACAAATCACTCAACCATCCAATTTGAACTTCATCAAATTCCTCCATAATCCTCTCCACAAACTTCTCCTTAACCAATTTAAATTCCAACTTTGCAGAGTTTTAGTCGACTTCTGCTTCTCACATGGCAAGAGAGAAAACTAAATACTCTTTTTACGTTGCCATGACTTGAACCTTAGACCTCAAGAGAACTCCACACGCCACCTTTGTAACAGTCTAGGTTACACCCTAGTTGAAATAGTGGTTTCGGGACCACAAATCCAAGTTTGTATAATATTTTAATATTAATTTCTGTGTCATTGATATGTGATTAAGCATGTGGTAAAGTTTTGTAGGTTAAATTGCCTGTCTGTATGATTATTTTGACAAAAGGATTGAATTGCATTGAATGTGAAAGTGCTTGCTATTTGTTAAAACACCTATATGTTGTGGCTTTTAAAAGTTATGGCTTTAAATGGCAATTTAACCACTATTTAGTTAGTGGGTGATTATGGTAAAAAATGACCTTGTTATTTATGTTATAAAATTTTGTTTTATATGGCTAAAAGGGTAAATGAATTATTATGTATATTATTTGTGATTATAACATGAAAGTGGATTTTTGTTCATCCATGCTTCCACCGAAAAACACAAACAAAAATAGAAAAGAAAAGCTTTGTTCGTTTGGCCATTTGAAAGCTAAATTCAAGGTATGTTTTCGGTCGATTTTCGATAATTTCTACGTTTTTGCAATCGTTGCTTTGAGAGCTACTAAACCCACGTCTCAATTTGATGAATTGATGATGTTTGTGTAAAATGCCATTGATGCTATGTTGAGTTTTGTGATCTTTTATGATGTTAAATGGAAGATTTAAGCTTGATGAACATGTTTTGTTCTTGAAGTTTTGTTGAATTTAGCTAAATAGGGCTAAATTGTGAAAATATTATGTTGGATGACTAATTTGTGAATTCAATGAAAAATGTGGGTTATATGTGAGGTAGGAGGATTCGGCTAAGCATGAGCATGGGTAGATTTTGTGAATTTGATGTTTTGTGAAAAATAGATTAAATTGATAAAATGTGCAAATGTGAGGGCTAAATTGCAAATAGCCCTAAATATGTGTCTTTGGATTGAATTGAATGAACTAGTGAATAAAATAGTTAATTTTGAATATGTTTAGATCAAGAACCGAGAAAAACGGACTTAGATCGCTGGAAAGCGAAAGTAAACGAGTAGCCGTTTCCCATTCCGATAGATCGAATCCGAGGTAAGTCATTGTGCAAATAAATGTACTTGTATGATATTATGTTTATTCATATGTTTGAGGTTGATTATGGGTATGAATGAGAAGATAGGTGTTTGTATTTCGAGATAAATCCATTATAGTGATTAAGTTTGAGAAGCCCTGCACGAACCTAGGAATAGATAGGTATCTGTTCTATTTATTATGTAAGACCACGTCCGGGACGTTGGCATTGATTTGAGACTCGTGTAAGACCCTGTCTGGGATAGTGGCATCGATATCTAAATACGAGTAAGACCTTGTCTGGAACAGTGGCATCGATATCTGAATACGAGTAAGACCCTATCTGGGACAGTGGCATCGATATTTGAATATGAGTAAGACCTTGTGCGGGACGAAGGGCATCTATATCCGAATCTGAGTAAGACCTATCCGGGACGAAGGCATCGATATCGAATACGAGTAAGACCCTGTCTAGGATAGTGGCATCGACATCCGATAAGACCACGTCTGGGACGTTGACATTGTACAATTATCCTAAGTTGTCGGGTATCATATTAGATTTTGAACTGTTCAATGAGCAAATCCAAGCTATGAACAATTACGTGAATGTATATTTATTTAAGATATGTTAGGTATGTACAATAAAGGTGTATAAAAGGTAAGTACCTATATGACTTTGAATTAAAGAAAAGTATGATTGAATATGAGCACTAGAATAAGATGCGAGAGTGTTTAAGAAGGAGTTGTATATATAAACATATGATTCTGGTATGGATGAATGTGGCAATTGGGTCCAAGTATATGAACCAAAACAATATGTGATTGTTGCTAAGTAAATGTTATGTGTCAATGTACTTTATGCATATATACCTTTATGCTAGGTTTATTTGTATTATGACTTACTAAGCTTTTGGAAAGCTTACTCTATTGTGTGTTTCCTCTATTTTATAGGTCGTCAAAGCTACTAAAGGCTCGGGACCATCACGGATCGTCATCACGCTACTAAAATCATTTTGGTACCCTTTTGAAAATGTATATGGCTAATTATGGCATGTATAGGCTGGATAGATGTATATGTTTATGAAGTGAGCATGGCCATGTGTATTGGCAAGTTTTTGAGTTGATAAATGTTTGAATGAATGAGTTATGAAGCATATATTTAGTATGTTTTGATGCATATGGAATGGTTAAGTTTTGGTTAAGCAAATGGATGATACATGCTTGAAATGATGTAGGATTTAGTTTGCAATTTGGTATGAAGGGAATTGGTATTGAATGTATGGAAGAAGTGAACCATTTGATATGTTTTGGTTGCTATTTATGCATATTATGTTTTGGAATGTATTGCTTGTAGGTGAGACCCTAAGTGGGTGGCATATTGGCCTTGTAAAATGGCCTATAATGTCACACGGGCGTGCCTAAGACCGTGGGTAAATTGGCAAAATGTGGCTTAAATTGCATACGGCCTCGACACGGGTGTGCTTGGTGGCCGTGTGAGAAATAGCAGTATGTGATCTAGTAGTACACGGCATTAGCACACGGGCGTGCTTGGTAGCCGTGTTGGTTTTGGCAGTATATAACCACGGGGAAGACACACGGGTGTGTCAAGTAGCCGTGGGAGAGGCACAGCCTACCCCCACGGCTGTGTGTCCCCTGTATTTTAGAAATGTTTCAAATTTTTATGAAATTATTTATGTGTTTCAGTTTAGTCCCGATTTGGTTTATAAGCATGCTTAAGGTCTTGATGACCTACTTAAGGGACATTATGATTGATATTGATGAATGGTTGTACGATTAATTTAGTAAATGTTTTCGATCTGTCTGGTAATGCCTTTAACTCCAATCCGGTGATCGGACACGGGATAATGGTGTTACAACCTTGCCACTACAGCACATGCTCTTTTTGTGTCATAATTACAACACAATTTCTTTTAAAGCCTACATGCTAACACCAAGGTTCACTTAAGAGAAAACCAAAATTTTGCAAATGCTAGGGCTTGAACCCAGGACTTCTTAAACACTCCCAAACACTCCTAAATCATTTAACCATCAAAGCAAACAATCAATTGTGTCATTTTCTTGCCCACATAAACTTTTATGTGTTCTGACGCTCAAAACCTATTTCCTTCTAGGCCCAAATTCGAGGCGTTACAATTCACCCCTCCTTAAAGAAATTTCGTCCCCAAAATTTCCAACTGTCAGAATAGTCGCACCATACAAACTTCACCACCACGCTCCCGCTGCGCTCTCTGATTTCAAAAATTATTACAGCTTTTTGAACCACGTCCGTGTGTATCTCTTGTGCCCATTGTCTATTCCCGTTTTATCAGAACTAACAATTTTATGCAGATCGGTTTACAGTTTCAGTGTTTATTAACAGATATCTTATGGAAAGTAGTATCAGTATTTAAGAGTTTGTTTTTGTAAATCGTAGTCTCACTACAGTTTTCAGTTTCCTATAGTTTCAGTTTGCTCTATCTAGAGTGGTATGGTCTAATTTCTAAAGTAGCCTTAGTACATCCTAACTTACTACATTTTAGTTTTTAAACAGACATAAGTATTCAAAAAACTTACGGATTCGGCACCGGAGACTTGGTGTGCCACACTTTACAGAAGAAATATCTCGAAACACTTTACATATTTGAAAACAACCTCTTGACATCCAAAAATTCGAAAACCCATTCCACAGTTGAGTTTTGCAACCTACCTCTAATACCACTAAATGTAACACCCCAAACCTGGCCTAGACATTATGGCCGAATCTGGCGTGTCACATTGAAGTGTTTTTCGAAAACCATGTTTTCATTGAAAACCCTTCTTGAAATTTAAAACTTCTTGCCATTCAAAACTCGTACAAAACCTCAGTTTGCATTTGTTTATTTTCAATCGTGGTTTATTAAAAAGTTATTCCCTTTTAAAATGTTATCACCTTTAAAACTTTATTGTTGAGGAAGCTTAATTTAAAACAAATGATTTACAAAAATGTGATATTTAAAAATTGAGTTGTGGAAACATAATGTTTGAAAATAGTTATTGTTTTGGAAACCATGTTCTACTTCTTGCAGATACAAATCACAATCAATATAGTCCCTAATTTAAAATCCAAAAATTATAGAGGCCTTATTACAACCCGAATCAAAATTAAAGTGCTTAAGTAAATGAGAAAAACAGAATAAAACATGTGCAGTTGTGTGGCCCTCTCCAAGTCCCTCGCTGCTCCAAATCATCTAAGGCTTGGGATTACCTGTACAGTTAAAATAAAGGGTGAGTTTACGAAAACTCAGTGTGTAATCCCCTATCAGTCAGTCAGTAACAATATATGCAATAAAAGTCTAGGCCTTGGCCCTAATCAGTAACAATATATGCAGTAACAATATATGCAGTAAAAGTCTAGGCCTTGGCCCTAATCAGTAACAGTGCAGTGTGGGCCTAAGCCCAATACAATATCAGTACGATACAAATATGCAACCCACCCCAATCCAGCCAACACACCACCCATACCAACCAACATACCATGTGGGGATAAAATCGACCCACCCAGCCAGCACACTAATATCGCAGCATAGCTGCCAGTAATAATAACGCAGCAGAGCTGCCAATAACAGTATGGCTAAGAGCTATAAATAGGATAGCTATATGCTATAAATAGGATGGCTAAAAAGCCATCAGTAGTTGTAATATGATCGGCACAGAGCTATTGGTAGCTGTACTATGATCGGCACAAAGCCATGGGTAAGTATGATCGACACAAAGTCATCAATAATTACGACTGACACACAGCCATGGATAAATATGACCGACACAAAGTCATAATCAAGACGACACAGAGCCATAATTATGTTGGCACAAAGCCATGATCAGGTTAACTGGCTTAAAGCCATTGGTAGGTCCACAATCGTCTCATGCGACCCGTGCGACCTTAACAGATCATTACTGGGTCCACATTCGTCTTGTGCGACCCGTGCGACCCTATCAGAACAGTACTTCCTCCATAACCAATATCCCTACCCCTTGTAGTGTGTCATGTATGCAGAATGTCTGCCCACAAATCATCATATCATTCACAGTTAAGTCAATCAAATCATAGTAATATAGTCATAGTCAAATCAGTAATCATCATATCATTCACAGTTAAGTCAATCAAATCATAGTCATACAATCACAGTCAAATTAGTAAATCATAGCACAAGTCAGTCATTTACCCTCGAGAGGAAAAATAATCATTTACCATACAGGGGCATTATGGTCATTTTACCCTATAGGGACATTACGATCATTTTACCCTACAGGGGTATTACAGTCATTTTACCCTACAGGGGTATTACGGTCATTTTACCCTATAGGGGCATTATGATCATTTTACCTTATAGAGGCATTATGGTCATTTTATCTTATAGGGGTATTTCGGTCATTTTTCCCTATAGGGTATTACAGTCATTTTACCCTACCGGGCATTACGATCATTTTACCTTATAGGGGTATTACGGTCATTTTACCTTACAAGGGTATTACGGTCATTTTCCCCTACAAGGGCATTATGGTCATTTTACCCTACAAGGGCATTACGGTCAATTTACATATTTAAGGTCTTGGTACAGATAACGATCTCTCCGAAGGTCTACAGTTGCCTCGAGCGACGCAGATAACCTAAATGGTCATAACAGTGTAAATGAGCCCAAGGCCCAATATTTGGCCTAAGTGGGCCCACACGCTCGAGTGGCCTATTTAGCCCAAATTCAGTCACGGCTATGCGATTTACATAGCCCAGTCCAGTATTTGCCATAAATCGTAGATTTCATCCATGTGAGGCCCACGAGCCCATTGGGCCCACACAACCTATTTCAGACAAACGAGGCCCAAGATCACAAGAATGATCGTTGTGGCCTCTACAATCTATCGCCTATGATTTGTGGGCTCAGTTTACCACACGAACGATTGCACGCTCGTGAGGCCTCGAATGTCAAAGTTTTGACTTTTCAGCCTTTACCGATTCACAGCAGAGATAGTGCGATTAATACATGTTTGCAAAAATGTGCTAAGATCCACGAGAACTCCAAACCTTATCAACCACGATACACCGTCAGTCTCTTAATCAATAGGATTCAGATAATCCCTTTCAATACCACCATCCAAGATGATTTAATACTTTCCTTGATTGACAGATGTGGCTTAGCCCACTTAGATCGCTGGTTAGGATTGATCACCCGTTGCTTACCGAATATCTACTTTACAAGTGCACTCCTATTAGACACGATTGCCTAAACCCAAATGTTGATCATACTTACAAAAACCTAGGTAAATTAAAGTAATATTCGGCCACAACAAAATATACAACCAACACACTCTAGATTAAGCACAATAATAGCAACAGGGTTACTTTCAAATGAATGATGATAGGAATGTTTCGAAATGCTTCAGTATTTCTTGAGTACTCCTTCACTCCCCGTGGAATTCTAGAACCCGAAGAACACAATCGGTAACAAGAAAATCAAGAGGAGAAAGAAGTATTCTGCTTTCAACAGTGTAGAGAGAGATAGCTTGAAAAAGATTGATAAAAAAAATAGAAGAAAGAGTCGAGAACACTCACCGGTTGCCAGAGAATAGATGTCAAATCAAAAACCAAAATAAAGAAGTAAAGGTCGAAGAAGGAAAGAATAGGTCATGTACCAAGGCCAAAGCCGAAAGAAATGAAAAAGAGGAGGAGAGGAAATAATCGGCCAAAGCAAAGTGTTTGAGTGAGAGGGAAAAACGAAGTCACCAAAACTCAAGAGTGGGGGAGAAAAGAAGATAGAATCGACCTAAAAGAAACTCTAGATGCAAGGAGAGGAAGAGAATTGCCAAAATTGATCGACACTTGAAATCTCTCACAAAATTTGGTACAAAGGAAAAAAAATCGGTTACCAAAGAATAAACAAAGAGGGTCCCAAAATGCAAAAACTCGAATGCACCTTTACCACAATCGACCTTCAAGCGGACAAAACCAAAACCAAATAGGTAAAAATGAAAAGAGGAGGCAATCATAGCCGAATTCATGAGCCTCCAATTACCCATTCAACACAATTATACTCCCCTTCAAACTCCTCTTTTTCCTCCATTATTCTCCCCAACATCCCTCCACAAATCTCTCCACAAATCACTCAACCATCCAATTTGAACTTCATTCAAATTCCTCCATAATGTAACACCTCAAACCTGGCCCATGCATTACGACCGGATCTGACATGTCACATGAGGAAAACGTATAAAGTCATTGTGATTTGTGCTAAAATAAGTGTTATTTGGTTATGGTTAAGAAAACAAGTTTGGATGTAAATATTTGATAAAATACAAATATTTTTGAGAGGTTGATTGATGAATCAAAAATCGAGATAGTGAACTTTAAAACCGTGACTTTTAAAAATGTAGTTGATAATTTGAAAAAAAATCTGAGTTAAATTATTTATAAAAGTTTGTTATAAAATCTATTTATTAATCAATTTTGAAAAACCGTTGGTTATGCTTTTAGAAAATCCCCATTTAAAAAATAATAATTCAAGAACAATAATAAATACGTCAAACATAAAGCAAAAATAAAATATTCCAGAGGCCTTATTACAACTTAAAAAAAACCCAAAATAGTAGAAGTAATAAAGTAAACGTAAATAGAAATTTAAAGTTCGAAAACACCATTTCTGAAGTATGATCTCCACCAAGTCATCCATGGCCCAAGTCCACATCACTAAGCATTACCTGCAAGGGTTAATGAAAAGGAGTGAGTTACTAGAACTCAGTGCATAATCCCCTTCCCGTCATCCACTAGGTCTGAACCCGTAAAGCAATATCTTGGGTCTGAGCCCATATAGCATAATCTTGGACCGAAGCCCATTTACAATATAGTATTTAAATGAAGTATATGTATGCAACCCAACCCATCCATTCATCACACCCTCGACCAGCCAATCACACCTGTGGGGATCAAGTCAACCCACCCCGCCACTCACACCAATTCGGAGGCAAGTTGCCATTTATAATATTTGTGGCTGAGCCACCAGAAACGCTGCAGTTAAGCTGCTTTTCATAATATTTGTGGCTGAGCCACCAGAGTCATAAGCACATTAATGAACAAATTGTGGCAATGCCACCAGGCTACACTTCTCTTCATTCAATTTTCCCAACCCATGCAATATGTGACATGCAACATACATAATAAAGCATAACATCCACATATATGAACAACAATCATTAATCCAGAATTTATTTTGGTGAATCGGCCCATTATATCACTTTGTAATTCGCCCACTAAGGCAATCTAGTAAATCGACCTATAGGGGCATTTTGGTAATTCGACCCATAAGGTCATTTTGGTAAATCGGCCCATAAGGTATTTTTGAAAGTCAACACTTTTAAAGGTATTTAAGCAATCGGCCCGTTAAGGCATTTTGACAAAAACGGCCCATTGAGGGTATTTTCGTAATTCGATCCATAAGGTCATTTTTGTAAATTTTACAAATTAACTCGATTTTGACAAATCTTAGTATTTACGATGTTTAGGCAATATACTCGATTCATACCAATTTATCGATATTAAGTTTTTAGGCAACATCGATCGATATTTCTAATATGATGCTAAATCATAGATTTATGAGATTTTGGTGTGAGATTACACACCTAATTACTGTAAGGACTAAACCTTCTTGATCTTCGGCACCTAAAACACCATTACACTCGATTAACCAACCAACGAGGTTTCCAAATATTTAAATCTAATGATCTAATAAAATTCTTACCCTTAGAATCGTGCACGACCGATTTGTCTATTCTCACCGGATGATGGTCCACAACCCGGTGGAAATCTCGAATCGCCGATACCGCTCTACGCTTGAACTTAGGAGTAGGAATCACAAATCCACTCCTTTTGAGTTCTTCAATTGCTTTTCCTTTCGAATCGATACCACTTGCCTCTATTGGAAAAACTCTAATCAAAACGATATTACGATGATATAAATTGATTGTCTAAGGAAAAGGTTCGGCTTACCACTATTTCCGTAGGATCAACAAGTGAATAAAAACAATCGATATAATCCCTATAATAGCCGATTAGTAACAACCATCATTCTGTTTAGCAAACTAATCAAACAATGAGCGAGATTGAAATAATCCATAAAGAAACTTCTTACCTTACGATGATAAATCTGATTTCCACCGATTGGGCTTACGACTACGGATGAATCGACAAAATAAAAGAGTCGGCCAACCCTACAAGAACACTACAAAATAGGAGATGATCACGAAATGAGGGAGTAAAAGAGAGGAATGTTTTAGTTTAGAGAACCATCCAAAGAGAAGGTACATATTCGGCATGAAGAAAAGAAAATGCAAGGATAGAATAGAGCCACTTACCGATTCGATCAAAGAAGAGATGCCCAACTCACAAGATGGAGAAGAGAAGATGATAGAAATTCAGCTATTGATGAGAAAAGAATAAAGAAGATTCGGCCAAACCAAGTTGTGTCTATTAAAGGAAAGGAGAATGGTTGAGGAGATGGTGAAGAAGAAAAGAAGTGATGGACAAAGGGGCATAGAGGTTCGGCTATTACCGAAAGAAAATGAACCAAATTGGATTGAGTTTTTTAGAAAAACAAAAGGAAGGATAAAATAACAAAAGGCTATAGTGATTTAGCCAAAATAAAGGAAAAGAAGTTGGAAAAAGAAAATACCAAAATGTTAAGAAGAAACAAAACTTTTCATGCACAATATTTGCAAAATGCAATAGGAATTTCGACTCTCCATATTCCCCTATCCAAAACTGTGTATCACTTTTGCCAAAAGGATGAATGCTGACCAAAATAATCTTTCCAAAACATCCTCCACATAATAGGCCAACATGTTCCCTTCTCTCGCCTTTTTCTTTTGATTCTTTCCTTCATTATCCTTTATTTTCTTCCATACCATATTTTCTCATTCTTTTTTCCATAAATAAAAAGTCTTCCTTACCTTAATTAGGACCATGGCCGACACTTGGAAGAGAAGTAGAAAAATTAATCAAATTTTTTTTGCACTAGGTGGGATTCGAACTCCTCCCAAAAGCCATTCATGTGACGCCACAACCTCCTTGCCATATGCTCAATTATGTTAGAAAAATACACATTTATTTCCTTAAGCATTGATGTCACTTACCTATCTCTCCTTAAAGTGCTTAAACATAAAGATTTTGCTAAGGCCCAATTCAACCCTGAGCCTTCTTAGGACCCCTAAACATATACAATTAACATTTTTAACTAGCCTATCGCATGATATTCTTCAAAACATAAAATTCTGAAATTTCAGGATGTTACAATTCTACCCCCTTAAAGAAAATTTCGGCCTCGAAATTTACCTGATTAAAAGAGATGAGGATACTATTGTCAAATCGTGTCCTCTGGCTCCCATGTAGCTTCCTCTGACCCGTGATTACACCATAAAACTTTGACTAATAGAACCAACTTCCTTCTTAGCACCTTAATATCACGATCTAAAATTTGTACTGGCTCCTCATCAAAAGACAAGTCAGGTCTTAACTCAACTTCCTCCACTGGTACAATATGAGATGGATCCGAGTGATAACGCCTTAACGTCGAGACATGAAATACACTATGAATCTGACTTAACTCCGGAGGTAACTCAAGCTGATAAGCCACTGGCCCAACACGCTTCAGCACACGGTATGGTCCGATGAACCTAGGGCTTAACTTGCCTTTCCGCCCAAATCTTAAGACCTTCTTCCAAGGTGAAACCTTCAAAAGACTTGGTCACCCACCGCAAATTTTATATCCTTATGCTTCAGATCCGCGTACGATCTCTGTCTGTCTGGAGCTTCTTTTAACCATGCTCGAATTATCTTAACTTTTTCCTCTGTCTCCGAGATTAACTCAGGACCCAACAATTGTCGCTCTCCCAGCTCAGTCCAATGAGTAGGAGCATGACACCTACGATCATACAATGCCTCGTAGGGTGCCATCTGAATGCTGGATTGATAGTTGTTGTTGTATGCAAACTTTGCCAATGGTAGAAAATCTTTCCAACTACCCCCGGAGTCAATCACATAGCCTCTTAACATGTCTTCTAAAATCTAGATTACTCTTTCCAATTGACCATCAGTCTGCAGATGAAACGCCGTGTTGAAATTTAGTCTTGAACCCAAAGCTTCATGCAAAGCCTTCCAGAATCGTGATGTGAACCTAGGATCTCTATCTGATATGATAGACATCGATACCCCATGCAACCTCACGATCTCTGCTACATACAACTTGGCCAACTTCTGCAATGAATAATCCGTACGAACAGGTAGGAAATGAGCAGTCTTCGTTAATCGATCCAGTATCATCCATACAGAATCTTTCTTAGTAGGCGTTAAGGGTAGCCCACTAACAAAGTCCATCGTTATCCTTTCCCATTTTCATAGTGGGATTTTCACCGGTTGTAGTAACCCTGACGGCAGTTGATGTTCTGCCTTTACCTGCTGACATGTCAAGCACTTATTCACGAAGTCGGTAACCTCCCGTTTCAACCCTGGCCACCAATACTGCTCACGGAGGTCTTGGTACATCTTATTTCCCCCAAGGTGCATAGCATATGGGCTACTATGTGCCTCACGCAGAATCATTTGTCTCAATTCCAAATCCCTAGGCATACAAACTCTTCCGCGGAAACACAATACTCCATCACTATTCAATCCAAAATCCCCTATCTCACTACCTTTCACTTGCTGAAATCGAGAACCCAACGCTTCATCTATCAATTGCTTTTCCTTAATCTAACTTACCTATGCGGGCTTCACCTGAAGTTCGGCTAACAGACTACTATCTTCATAAAAGTTGAGATGAGCAAACATTACTCTCTTATCCGATATCACTTTACGACTCAACGCATCTGCCACTACGTTAGCTTTTCCTAGATGATACTCGATTGAAAAGTCATAATCTTTCAACAGTTCTATCCACTTCCGATGTCTTAAGTTCAACTCCTTCTAGGTAAGGAGGTACTGCAGACTCTTATGATCCGTATAGATAATTGACTTCTCCCCATACAGATAGTGTCTCCATATCTTCAGAGCAAACACCACTACAGCTAACTCCAAATCATGTGTGGGATAGTTTACCTCATGCGGCCTTAATTGACGAGATGCAAAAGCCCCTACTTTTCCCCCTTGCATCAGCACACAACCCAAGCCCGTGTGTGACGCATCACAATAAATAATAAACTCTTTACTAGCCTCAGGTTGAATCAATACTGGTGCTTCTGTCAGAATCTTCTTCAATTTCTCAAAGCTCTCTTGCTACTTATCTGACCACACAAACAGTACTCCCTTACGCAACAACTTAGTTAGGGGTGCAGCAATTAATAAAAACCCCTCAACGAAACACCTATAATCCCCAGCCAAACCTAGAAAACTCTGAATTTCAGCTACTGACTTCGGTGGTTTCCAGTCCAACACAGCCTCGTCCTTCTGGGGATCAACTCTAATTCCTTCGGTAGACACAACATGTCCCAAAAAGGTCACTTCCCTTAGCCAAAATTTGCACATACTGAATTTGGCATACAGTTGCTTCTCCCTTAAAATCTGCAATACTACCCGTAAATACGAATCATGCTCCTCTTCAGTCTTTGAGTACACCAAGATGTTATCTGCGAACACCACCACAAACCGGTCTAGATAGAGTTGGAAAACTTGGTTCATCAAGTCGATAAATGCAGCTGGTGCATTAGTCAACCCAAACAACATCACTAAGAACTCGTAATGCCCATTTTGGGTTCGAACGCAGTCTTGTGAATATCTGCCTCCTTGACTTTTAACTAGTGATACCCCGATCTCAAATCTATTTTTGAGAAAATTAAAGCTCTTCGCAGTTGATCGAACAGATCGTCGATCCTCGGTAACAGATACTTGTTCTTGATCGTCAACTTATTCAATTATCTATAATCGATGCACATACGCATCGATCCATCCTTTTTCTTAACGAACAAGACCAGTGCTCCCCACGGTGATACACTTGGTCAAATAAATCCGTGATCCAACAACTCTTGAATTTGAGCTTTAAGTTCTGCTAGTTCCTTCGGCGCCATTCTATAAGGAGCAATAGACACCGGAGCTATTCCTGGCAACAGCTAAATACCAAACTCTACCTCCCAATCTGGACGTAATCTTGAAAGTTCTTCGAGAAAGACGTATGAAAACTCTTTCACCGTTCTAACACTCTCAATTGACAACTCTTTGGCATCCAAAGCGGTAATAAAGGCTAAGAATGCTCCACACCCCTTTCGCACCAACTTTTCTACCTTTAAAGCAGATACCACATTAGACATATAGTTTATTCTTTCTCCTATCATCTTCACTTCCTTATCCTCTGAATTCTTAGTACCATCTGCTTTGCAGTATAGTCTAATTTCACACAATGCTTAACCAGCCAGTCCATGCCCAAAATAAGATCGAACTCGCCAAATGGCAATTCCATCAAATCCGCCAGAAATACCTCCCTAGAATTTCTAAGGGTACATCCCTAAACAACTTATTTACTACCACCGACTGTCCTAAAGGACTAATTACAGTTGTTTCCTTAGCAGTAATCTCAGATTTAATATTCAAAGTTTCAGACATGGCGCAAGCAACATACGAATGGGTGGATCCAATGTCTATCAAAGCAGCAAAAGGTACATCGACTATGAAGAACGTATCGGTTATGATGTCCAGTGCATCACCATCCTCTCGATGTCTGACTGCATAGACCAACCCTCGTTGCCTCACCTCCACGTTACCCCTATTACTGGTACTTCTACCCAGTGCACCCTGACCTCGTCCTACACCATTACCACATCGACCTGGCCCACGGCCTCTCTGTGGCTGCTGAACGCCTCTAGCTGGCTGTGTAAATATGTTACGAACTCCTTGAGTCTGAGTAGGCTCTCGAAGGTAATCCCTAAACCGATGGTCTTTTGATCCACATCTGAAACAACCATCAGTTCTCTTCCAGTATTCTCCCGGGTGAAGTTTCCCACAATCCACACAAGGCTAAATCTGATTAGTAATAGTTGGAGCACCCACTCAAATTAGCCCCTCATTCTTGGGCCTTTTCTGAAAACCTCTGGCAGGACCTAAATACCCAGAGTCTCTCTTATTCTTGCCTCTATCCTTGTCTCGATTTTACCACTCTGAGAGCTTGACCTCCTTAGCTATCATAGCTTTTTCCATAAGTGTGGCAAAATTCCTCTCCTTCTGTGGGGCTATCAATACCCGTAACTCGTCACGCAACCCGTCCTCAAAATGCACACAAGCGTTCATAATCAGTCGGCACTATTCCCTAGGCATACCGACTAAGACGCAAAAATTTCACCTCATATGCTGCCACAGATTTACCTCCTTACACCAGATTCAGGAATTCTTTCCTTCGGGCATCCACATAGCTAGCCCCGACATACTTTCCTTGGAATACGATCTTGAAAATTTCTCTGGTAATATGATCGGCTTGAGTGCCTTCCCTAACAGTGAGCCAGCACTTATACGCCTCGTCTCTCAGCAAAGACACAACCCCCTTCAGTTTTTGCTCGACGATGCAATCCAGGTCGTCCATAATCCCCTCTACTGCCTCAAGTCAGTATTCGCTACATTAAGGGCTACACCCAAAATATCTCTAAAGACTTTGGCCCCATTCGACCTGAGTCGTTCAGATACTAACCCACGAGCTGTCGACCCAATTCTCACCCCAACGACCCTTTCCAAAACTCGCAACATCGCTTGGGACAGAGCGTCGTCCTCTCTCATTCAATCGTGTGACCCAACTTTAGTCACCTCGGCCTCTACCACGTCAACGTCTACCGCGTCCACGTCCTCTAGCACTCATATTCACTAATTTCATTTAATCTGATTACAAGTCTTATGAATCAGTATACTATTCAATGTCTATTAAATAATGTTTTCTGAAGTATAGGAAGTAAAGTCATTTTCGTAAAACGTATCCTAAAGTCTCAATCTCTATAGTTTCAGCTCCTAAAGCTTTAAATTCTAGAGTATTTCTACAGTCATACCACAATAATTTCCAAAATGAAAACATAAACTTACTTGACTTGGTTCCGGATGCCCGGGGTGCCATACTTCCTTTAGAACATGGATGTATAAATTAAAATTTTAAACAGCTTTGAAAACGTTTTTGAACCAAACCACAGTCGAGTTTTACAACTGGGCTCTGATGCCATAAAATGTAACACCCCAAACCCGACCCATGTGTTACAATTGGATCTGACATGTCACATGAGGAAAACGTAAAAAGTCCTTGTGATTTGTACTAAAATAAGTGTTATTTGGTTATGGTTAAGAAAACAAGTTTGGATGTAAATATTTGATAAAATACAACTATTTTTGAGAGGTTGATTAATGAATCAAAAATCGAGGTAGTGAACTTTAAAACCGCGACTTTTGAAAATGTCATTGATAATTTGAAAGAAAATCTGAGTTAAATTATTATAAAATCCATTTATTAATCAATTTTAGAAAACCGTTGATTATGCTTTTAGAAAATCCCCTTTTAAAAAATAATAATTCAAGAACAATAATAAATACGTCAAACATAAAGCAAAAATAAAATATTCCAGAGGCCTTATTACAACTTAAAAAAAAAAAACCCAAAATAGTAGAAGTAATAAAGTAAACGTAAATAGAAATTTAAAATTTGAAAACACCATTTCTGAAGTATGGCATCCACCAAGTCATCCATGGCCCAAGTCCACATCACTGAGCGTTACCTACAGGGGTTAAGGAAAAGGAGTGAGTTACTAGAACTCAGTGCATAATCCCCTTACCGTCATCCACTAGGTCTGAACCCGTAAAGCAATATCTTGGGTTTGAGCCCATATAGCATAATCTTGGACCGAAGCCCATTTACAATACAATATTTAAATGAAGTATATGTATGCAACCCAACCCATCCTGTAACATCCCAAAGTTGGGCCTAGTAGGATTGGGCCCATTGAGCCTTAGGCGTAAGAGCGTTTAAAATTCTTGGGAATAAGAGAACGGCTTTAATGCAAGTTGGATCTAGTAGGTGAGTGATTTTGGAAGGTTAAGGGGCTTCTATGAAGTCCTGGGATCAAACTTGGGCTTAGGAAAAATTTTGGTTTTAGGTGAAAAAAAAACCCTGGGAGTTAGTAGTAGGCTTTAAGAATAAAATGTAGAAAAAATGACACAAGTGGAGTGCGTGGTGTAGTGGCAAAGTGACGCCACATAAGAGACAAGGGAGGTCCAAGGTTCAAGTCTTGGCTCTTGCATTTTGGTTTTCTTTTTTATATGGACTTTAGAATTTGGCCATAGATTTATATTTAGTTGCGCATGGTTTTAGTCACAAGAGGAGCTTGTGGCTTAGTGACAAGTGGTGTGAATTGGCTGATGGGAGAGCTTGGGTTCAGCAAGGGAGTATTTATTTTGCGGATTTGATGGCAAGAGTTTGAGTTTGATTTAAACTCTACTGACGAAGGGATCCCACATCGGAATAATACAAAGAAGGAAGGTGAGAAGCTAGCTATATATAGAGTTGTCTAGGAGGAGATGGAGCATACTTGGTTGGCATTGGGCATAGGAGTGCTCGAAGCGCGGTTTAGCAGCTTCAGATTCCCCTATCAGGTGTGTATTCTCTCAACTCTAGCTGTATAGTGGCATATGCCGAAATGCCGGTGACACGGCGATGGTAACCACACGAGCGTGCGAGCGCAAGTGTGGGGCTTCAACGCGATAGTTGAGGCCATCAATAGTGTTCTTGTGGTTGTGGGCTATTGGGCCACGATGGCCCGAAAGGGGCCAAGTGGGCCCAATGGGTCCGGGGGCCCATATGAGTAAATTGTATGATTGAGTAGTAGATAGTGAACTAGACTATATAAATCTCATATATGTTGCTAGGTTTGGGCTAATAGGGCCACAGGAGCATGTGGGCCGACTTGGGTCGAGAATGAGCCTTAGGCCCATTCGCATCATTATCTCTGTTTAGAATACTTGAGTCGTTCGAGGTTACAGTGGACCTTCTGTTGGGTCGTTAATACCCTGATTTGTAAAATGACCAAAATACCCCTGGTTTACAAAATTATCGAAATACCTTAATTTGTGAAATTACCGAAATACCCCTGGGATGTAAAATTACCAAAATACTCCTGGTTTGCAAAATTACTGAATTACCCCTGATTTGCAAAATTACCTAATTACCCATGGTTTGCAAAATTACCAAATTACCCCTAGTTTATGAAATTATCGAATTACCTCTAGTTTGTAAAATTATTGAATTACCCTTGGTTTGCGAAATTATCGAATTACCCCTGGTTTGCGAAATTACCGAACTACCTCTGGTTTACGAAATTATCGAATTAACACTGGTTTGCGAAATTACCAAATTACCTCTGGTTTGTAAAATTACCGAATTACCCCTTGTTTGTGAAATTACCAAACTACCCCTAATTTGCAAAATTACTAAAATACCCCCAGATCACAAAATTACCAAAATACCCTTAGTATGTAATTACCGTTTTACCCCTAAACAATAAATGACCGTTGTACCCTCGTGGTAGTACTAATGTTGTCTGTGTTAATTGTATGATTGATTATGTTAGAGATGCACTGCATACATGGATTAGTTATGAGTAGAATTACTGAATTACCCTTGGTAGGTAAATTACTGAAATACCCTCGGTGGGTAAAATTACCGTTATACCCTTAGGGGTTGATTAGCGTGATTGTGTGTAAATATCACACTATGCTATTAGTTTGTGTTATTAATTGTATGGGCTGAAAAGCCAAATTTGACTGGAAAGGCAATTGCGATACCTTTATGGGTATAGTTGGGATACCAAGTAAGTACCTTATTGTTCTATTTGTGAGTACATAAACGTATTCCATAATATATTGGTTATTTAACATCATGTTGCATTCATTTGATATGTATGTTATGCATGGGCTGGTTTATAATGCGAAAGGGGAAGTGTTAGAGACTGTCACAGTGGTTTGGTACCACAGTGGGTTGGCCCCACATATATCTGATTCAGTGACCATGTCTTGGTGGCTTGGTGCTACGGTGGTTTAATACCACGTATATATATATATATATATATATGATTCGGTGACTCGTCCAGTGGTTTGGTACCATAGTGGGTTGGCCCATACATTAATCGAGGATTGTCATGGTGGTTTGGTACCACAGTGGGTTGGCCTCACATATGTTAATAGTGACTCTGTCACGGTGATCTAGTACCACGGTGGTCTGAAACCACGAGTGGCTTGGTGCCACATAGATGGCGTGTAGTGGATAGAGGGTTGATTGTAGAAATCCCCACGGTGTGTTGGGCTGGTACGGGTGGCGTATAGAGGATGAAAAATTAGGTTGGGCTGGGTTTGCATCGCATTGCATACATGATCTGCTGTGACATATGATATGGGTTAAGGCTCAACCAAGGCTATTTTGGGCTAAGGCCCAATTGCCACCGTCACTGTAATGGGCTTCGGCCCGGATTGTTGTGATGCATGTTCTTATCGATGAGGGTTGTACACACCGAGTTTTCGTAAACTCACCCCCTCTTTTTATTAAATGTTTTAGGTAATTCCCAACGATAGAGGATTGGGAGATGTGGAGGACTCGGGGTGGCTATACATTGGAGATACTACTCGTGAACTTTAGTAATTTCAAATTTTACCTTGTTTTAAGATTATTTATTTTGGATTAATATTTTGTAATAAGGCTATTGGTTTATTTTTCTAAGTTTTCATTTATAACTGTTAAACTTATAAATACGGGGTTTTTCTTAAGACATTAGTAATTGTTTTCTAAAATATCATAATTACGCAACGATGCAAGTTCAACTTTCATAACGAAACAATTTTTCAAAATAATAACAACTTTTAAATGGTCATTTAGCAAATCGCATTTTTCTCAAACAAATAATGAAATCGGAGTTCAAAAAATTTCGATAAAACTTTTCTATACAATTACTTAGCTTTTCAACTTCCTTCAATGTGACACACCAGATTTGAGCCTAACTTTTAGGCCGAGTTTGGGGTGTTACAATTATGGTATCAGAGCCTAGGTTACAAAACTCGACTGTGGAGTGGGTTCAAAAATATTTTTCAAAGTTATTTGAAATTTGGTTGTTTTAATAAAAGGTATTTTTATTGGAAGTATGGCACCCAAGTCTCCGGCACCAAATCAAGTAAGTCCCTTACTTATTATTATATGCTATAATGATGTATTTATTACATGTATGTTTTGGATGTGATGTTTGAATGGAAAATTTTTATGTATGAGTGTTAAATATCTGTTTGAATCTGTATTAGATATTTGGTTGTGTGAAGAGGTTCCAAGCTTAAGTTAGAAAGTGTATTACTGTTTTAGAATCAGAATGTACAGCGTGAGTGTAGTATTGTAGGTTAGGATGTCCGACCATTTTTATAGCTGGAAATTTCGAGGACGAAATTTCTTTAAGGAGGGTAGATTTGTAACATCCCAAAGTTGGGCCTAGTAGGATTGGGCCCATTGGGCCTTAGGCGTAAGAGCTTTTAAAATTCTTGGGAATAAGAGAATGGCTTTAATGCAAGTTGGATCTAGTAGGTGGGTGATTTTGGAAGGTTAGGGGATTCTATGAAGTCTCGTGATCAAACTTGGGCATAGGAAAAATTTTTGTTTTAGGTGAAAAAACCCCTGGGAGTTAGTAGTAGGCTTTAAGAATAAAATGTGGAAAAAATAACACAAGTGGAATGTGTGGTGTAGTGGCAAAGTGACACCACATAAGAGGCAAGGGGGTGACGCCAAAAAGAAGGAAGGAGGTCCAAGGTTCAAGTCTTGGCTCTTGCATTTTGGTTTTCTTTTTTATATGGACTTTAGAATTTGGCCATAGATTTATATTTAGTTGCGCATGGTTTTAGTCACAAGAGGAGCTTGTGGCTTAGTGGCATGTGGTGTGAATTGGCTGATGGGAGAACTTGGGTTCGAATCTCATGGAAAGTAAGGGAGTATTTATTTTGCGGATTGGACGACAAGAGTTTAAGTTTGATTTAAACTCTACTGACGGAGGGATCCCACATCGGAAGGATACAAAGAAGGAAGGTGAGAAGCTAGCTATATATAGAGCTGTCTAGGAGGAGAAAGAGCATACCTGGTTGGCGTTATGCATAGGAGTGCTCAGAGCGCGGTTTAGCATCTTTAGATTCCTCTATCAGGTGTGTATTCTCACTACCCTAGCCGTAGAGCGGCATATGCCGAAATACCGGTGACACGGCGATAGTAACCACACGAGCGTGCGAGCGCACGTGTGGGGCTTCAACGCGATAGTTGAGGCCATCAGTAGTGTTCTTGTGGGTGTGGGTTGTTGGGCCACGATGGCCTGAAAGGGCCAAGTGGGCCCAATGGGACCGGGGCCCATATGAGTAAATTGTATGATTGAGTAGTAGATAGTGAACTAGACTATGTGAATCTCATATATGTTGCTAGATTTGGGCTAAATGGGCCACACGAGTGTGTGGGCCCACTTGGGCCTAGAATGGGCATTAGGCCCATTCGCACCATTATCTTTGTTTAGAATACTTGAGTTGTTTGAGGTGACAGGGGCTTTCTATTGGGTCGTTAATACCCTGATTTGTAAAATGACCAAAATACCCCTAGTTTACAAAATTATCAAAATACCCTAATTTGTAAAATTACCAAAATACCTCGTTTTTGTGAAATTATTAAATTACCCTGGTTTGCAAAATTACTGAATTACCCCTAGTTTGCAAAATTACCGAATTACCCCTAGTTTGTAAAATTATCGAATTACCCCTGGTTTGCAAAATTATCGAATTACCCCTGGTTTGTAAAATTACCGAATTACCCCTGGTTTGTAAAATTACCTAATTACCTCTAGTTTGTGAAATTATCGAATTACCCCTGGTTTGCAAAATTACCAAATTACCCCTAGTTTGTAAAATTACCGAAATACCCTCGAATTACAAAATTGTCGAAATACCCTTAGTATGTAATTACCGTTTTACCCCTAAATGACAAATGACTATTGTACCCTCGTAGTAGTACTAATGTTGTCTGTGTTAATTGTATGATTGATTATGTTCGAGATGCACTGCATACATGGATTAGTTATGAGTAGAATTATCGAATTACCCTTGGTTGGTAAATTACTAAAATACCCTCAGTGGGTAAAATTACCGTTATACCCTTAGGGGTTGATTAGCGTGATTGTGTGTAAATCTCACATTATACTATTAGTTTGTGTTATTAATTGTATGGGCTGAAAAGCCGAATTTGACTGGAAAGGCAATTGCGATACCTTTATGGGTATAGCTGGAATACCAAGTAAGTACCTTATTGTTCTATTTGTTAGTACAAAAACGTATGCCATAATATATTGGTTATTTAACAGCATGTTGCATTTATTTGATATGTATGTTATGCATGGGCTGGTTTACAATGCGAAAGGGGAAGTGTTAGAGACTGTCACAGTGGCTTGGTACCACAAGTGGGTTGGCCCCACATGTATCTGATTCAGTGACCATGTCTCCGTGGCTTGGTGCCACGGTGGTTTAATACCACGTATATATATATATATATATATATATGATTCGATGACTCGTCCTAGTGGTTTGGTACCACAGTGGGTTGGCCCCACATACATTCATCAGAGATTGTCATGGTGGTTTGGTACCGGGGTGGGTTGGCCCCACATATGTTAATAGTAACTCTGTCACGGTGATCTAGTATCACGGTGGTCTGGAGACATGAGTGGCTTGGTGCCACATATATGGCGTGTAGCGGATGGAGGGTTGATTGTAGAAATCCCCACGGTGTGTTGGGCTGGTACTGGTGGCGTGTAGAGGATAGAAAATTAGGTTGGGCTGGGTTTGCATCGCATTGCATACATGGTCTGTTGTGACATATGATATGGGTTAAGGCTCAACCGAGGCTATTTTGGGCTAAGGCCTAATCGCCACCGTTACTGTAATGGGCTTCGACCTAGATTCTTGTGATGCATGTTCTTACCGATGAGGGTTGTACACACTGAGTTTTAGTAAACTCACCCCCTCTTTTTATTAAATGTTTCAGGTAATTCCCAGCGATAGAGGATTGGGAGAGGTGGAGGACTCGGGGGTGGCTATACATCGAAGATACTACTCGTGAACTTTAGTAATTTCATTTTTTACCTTATTTTAAGATTATTTATTTTGGTTTAATATTTTGTAATAAGGCTATTGGTTTATTTTTCTAAGTTTTCATTTATAACTGTTAAAGTTATAAATACGGGGTTTTTCTTAAGACATTAGTAATCGTTCTCTAAAATATTATGATTACGCAACGATGCAAGTTCAACTTTCATAACGAAATAGTTTTTCAAAATAATAACAACTTTTAAATGGTCATTTAGCAAATCGCGTTTTTCTCAAACAAACAACGAACTCGGAGTTCAAAAAATTCCGATAAAACTTTTCTAAACAATTGCTTATCTTTTCAACTTCTTTCAATGTCACACCCCCGGCCAGCCAATCAAACCTGTGGGGATCAAGTCAACCTGTAACATCCTGATTAGGTGGGTCTGTGCACTTTGAGTGTCAGGGTTAGCTAGAGCTTTGGATGTGTGTATTGGGCTCAGGTTTGGGCTTAAACCTGGGTTAACTTTTCCAATAAAGAGCTATAGGACATAATTTAAGTGAGGTATCCATGTTCAGTAGCAAGTTGGGCTTGTGGCCCAAAATTTAGTGATGCTGTAGGGGGCATGTAGGTGGCGACACTAAGGAGGGAGTTGAGCCAAGAGTTGCCATTTGGGCCCAAGTGTTTTGGGGAAAAATTCAGCACTCCAAGGGGGAGGGAGAAGGGATGGCACATGTGCTATAATTTGGGAGTTTAAATTCTTTTATTTTTGTTAATAAAAAGCTGATAATAAGGAAGGGAAGAGTTGGTTTTAGGGAGGTCTCATCTAAGGGAAAGATAAAGATGAAGCTGATAAGGGTGGATAAAAGCTATCAGGAGAAGAGAGAGTTGGCCGAAACTCCAACTCTGAAAGTGTGTGTGTGTTGCCAAAATTAGTAGCAAGTGATCATCTTTTCTTTCATTTTTGTTCTTTCTTTCTCACATATTCTCTGAAAAAGCCGAAATTCTTTTCTCTTTTGGGTGCCTCTACTTTTTATCAAAATTGAAACTCCCTAGTTTTCTTCTCCTCTTTAAAATCTTTCTAAAAGCTGAATTTTTCTTGCTCATATTCCCATCTCCCATAGCCGAATCTTGAAGTTGATTTCTTTTTGCCGAAGGTGCATCATAGCCGAATAGTCCTCAAGGGATTGGTGAGTTTTTTTCAGGGTTTTTCTTCTCTACGATTTCTCTCTTTTTCATTAAGTTCCTAACTCGAATCATTTTTTTCTATGGCCCTATCGGTTTCACTCTCTGCTCTTAGGAGTCCAATCTTGTCTTGTTGTGATCTGCGGTGCTGATTTGTGAAGGAAGCTGAAGGTAGGTGGTGTGGTTTCGGCCGAATGGCCACTTTCTTGTTCCTTTGTCGTTGGCCGAATGCCATAAGGTACTAGATGGGTTGTGATTATTGGTTTGGTTTGATACTTTGGTGGTGGCTGAATGTAGGTAGGGTGGAGACACTTTCTTAAAGACTTTTGGGATTCGATAACTAGGTAAGGGTTTTATTGTAAGCATTATGATTACCTATTAGATCTCATCGTTTAATTGGTTTAGTGAACAATGGATTATTATGGACTCAAATAACAGTCAAGCAGTAGGAAGGGTTGGATCTGTAAACCCAATGCCTAAATACAAGAAGCGATCTGTATCAGGAGTACAAGACTGGCCATCGGGGTGTGGGTTGATGTCAGAAAAAGATCGTAGGCCAATAGTGGTAGTCTCGTGCAATAATAGCGTAGAAGCAATGAGAGCGTTAGAACGAGAACCAAGTGTGTAACTCTTACACACTTTCTTTACTTAATATGTTAAATGTCATGTGATGATAAAAGCCGAAGTGACGGCAGTGATTACTAAGTTACCATTGTGGATAAAAACGAGGATGCCTGGTAAGTTGTTATGGTTGCTAGCGTTAATTATAAAGTGATCTATAAGTGCATGCCACTCTTTATACAACATTGTACATGTTAAAGCATGATCATACTTGTATTGTGAGCACGAACATGTGATATGGGTGATAAGTGGAGGGGGAAGTATGATCTATCAGACTATCACCAGTGGTTAGGTACCACACAGTGGGTTGGCCCCACATATTGTAATATTGTGACTATGTCTCAGTGGTTTGGCACCACCAGTGGTTTGGTACCACATATGTTTATTTCTGTAACTTCGGTTACCAGTGGTTTGGCACCACCAGTGGTTTGGTACCACAAGGGGTAGATTTGGGAGACACGGATGGATATCTAGGTTGATGGGATGCATGACATGCATATTTGTATATGAACTTGTGTAAGAGCATAACTTCTTTTGGGATGGGGATTTACACACTGAGTCTAGGTGGCTCACCCCTTCCGTTATATTTTGCAGATAAACCATAGGTCGTAGATATGGAGCCGGAATGGACTCAAGGTGGCCATGCTCAGCATTCGTTTTATTTCAATGTTTTCCATATGAACTTTGTTATTTTCTTTAATTTGGGTTTTCAGTTCTGTAATAAGGCTGCTTAAGTGTTATTTTGGGACATTTTATTTAGTTGTTTCTTAAAGGTTCTATTAAGCGTGCTGGTTAAACTATGAATTGGGTGTTTTCAAAACTTTAAACAAATACTCGTTTTCTGAAATATACAATGATTAAGTAATAAGTACGGAGTAACTATAAGGCAACTAAGTTTTTCTGAAACAAGTTTCAACTTGTTTTAAACATCACAAGATCCAACGACGTATTCTTTAAAATGTTACAACAGAGACGTTACATCATAATTCTCTTTAAACAAGTCGACAAATCGGTTTTCAAAACATTTTCTTTGCCGTGGCACGCCAGATTCAGTTGTAGTGTTTTGACTGGGTTTGGGGTGTTACACAACCCACCCCGCCACTCACACCAATTCGTAGGCAAGTTTCCATTTATAATATTTGTGGCTGTAACCCCTAAACCCGACCTAAAAGTTAGGCCCGAATCGGCATGTCACACTAAAAAGTTTTTCGATAACATATAAAGAAATCATGTCAAATAAGAAAAACATGTTAAATCCTTCTTATTCGTACAAAAGTAGGTGTTGATTGGTTAAAATCAAGAAAAAATTTGATTTGAAACATTTGATAAAATACTACTAACTTTGAAGTAATGATCTTATAAAATTGTGACTTCTAAAAATATCGTTGATAGATCGAGAGAAAATTTCCGTGTTAAAAATATTTGTAAAAAGTTTATTTGAAATTCATATGTTAATCGATTTTGGAAAACTTATATTTAAGTTTCTAGAAAAATTCCATTTTAAAGTAATTTAAGCAAAATATAAGTAAATCAAACATAAAGCAAACAATAAAATACTCCAAAGGCCTTATTACGAATAAAACCCATAATAGCAAAAGTAATAAAATGGAATATGTAATTTAATAATGAAACACCCCAAACCCGGCCCACGAGCCTTGACCGAATCTGGTATGTTCCCCAGTGAAAACCGTTTCAAATTCTTTTGTACTTAGGAAAAACTTGAGCGTTTTGAAGGAAAGTTTGTTTTGGGTTGGGCTTGAGTTGAAAACAAGTTTATTTCGTTATTAAAAAAACCTTTTGATTTAGGTGACAAAACGTTTGGGCTTTGTATTAAAATAATTTTACTTAATCTTTTAATAAATATAAAGATTGTAGGCTCAATAAATAAAAGTAAAGTAATGTAATGCTACTACTGCCTTATTACATCAAATAATTTCCCAAAATTAAAACCAAAATAAACTTTAAAATACTTAAAATAAAATAAAAGTCCAAGTCGTAAATTTCTTCTTGTGCATGGCCATCCCTAAGCTTCACGAACACGGTCCATCACCGATCGTCACTGAAAATAGTCCCACGTGGGTGAGTCAAGCAGACTCAATGTGTAACCAACACTAAGAATTAACATTTCGGGCATGCATTATCATATCACATACATGTTCATATAACGGTAAAAATAATGATGCAACCCAAACCCAAACCTAGTTAGCCATCCGCTACACTCCCCGTACCAACACAGACAATTTGGGACTACTAAGTCGACCCTCCTTCCGCTACACACCATCGGCGGCGTCGCGATGAGTCGGCGTGCTCATTGCCCTTATAAAAATTCGTGGTCTTAGGTCACCACATTCAGATTTCGTGGTCTTAGGTCACCACATTCGAGATATCGCGGTCTTAGGTCACGCATTCGATTTCGTGGTCTTAGGTCACCACATTCACTTCCCTTTTCAATAACCCATATGCCCAAATCATATTATGCATTAACATGCCAAAGTTCACATTCTTATCATTATTCTCATGTTAATTATAACATATTTCATAATCCTATTGGGAGTAGGAAGCGTGCTGAGTACTTTGTACCATAGCATGGTACTTAGCCATATTTTCACATTCTTAATATTTCATTTAATTTAAACATAGCCATGAACATATCAAGACTTAGGATAGGGTATACACCTGATTTGTAGTGGTTCACTTAAATCCCGAAAAGCTTGATCTAATGCCTTAGATCTCAATTCCTACATTTGGCCAACCTTAATATATTAGCATAAAGCCTATTCGGCTATAAAACCAAATCCTAGTAGGATTTGTACACTAAGACTTACCTTGTGGATTTTAAATCCCGAAATTCACTGAATAACTAGGGAACACGCGGCCTATGGTGTACCTTTGGGAAAAGAACTTCTCCTTCTTGTAGTTGACTTAAACAAATCCCGAAAGATCTCTTCAAAGTTTCGACAACAAGATATTAATGGGGTTAGTCCTAGATTTTGGCAAATCTTAAAAGAAAAAGGATGAAAATCGAATGATAACTAGTTCTTACCCTTAATCCACCTAAGTGGCGCCTCCCTATGATTAGTTTAGCTTTAAAAACAAATTGGGCCACAAGCCCAATTCAGACGCAAAAACACTCTCAGAAATGCTCTCCTTGCTGCTCGAACCTAAGCTTGCACACATGCTAGTGGCGTCATTTCTTGGGCTTTAAGTGGTGCCTCCTTGCCACTTTTCCAAGCCACATTCTTGTGTCAAATTCCTCCTATTAATTTTTTAAGGCCACCTTGCCTTAGTTTCCTCTTTTAAACTTTAAAACTTGACATTTCCTTACATTTCGTGTTTCCAAAACGTTCATTTCCTCCTTTAACCTAACATTTCCTTACATTTCCAAGTTTCCGAAATGTTTACTTTCCTCTTTGAATCATTTCTAAATCATTTCCTTACATTTCCTAGTTTCCAAAATGTTCACTTTGAACTTAACATTTCCTTACATTTCGTGTTTCCAAAATGTTCAAAATACATTCATAACACATAAGACATGTCGATTCAGACAATTAAACCGAAAATGCATAGGCCCTTTTCAGGATGTTACAGTTCTACCCCCCTTAAAAATAATTTCGTCCTCGAAATTACTTACTAACGAAAAATCGTACATCCTAACTCACCACACTACACTCTCGTGCAGACTCGATATTAAAACTAACACATTTCCTACAAAAATTCACATCGGTAATGGGGGGTGGTGGTGGCATTTCATTTTCAGATTCTTGACCCAATCTAACGGGTTCTGACATAGTTATTCTTCCTCTACCGCGTCCTTGACGACCGCGTCCTCTAGAACTCATATCTAATGATGCGCTTTAATCCGATTTAAGAAATTTTTATGAATTAGCCTTTATTCCACCGATTAACCTCAAGAAGTTTTATGAAAAGAATTTTAGGAGTGGTTCTTTCAGATTCATACATGCACACGTCTTTACATTCATACATCCATCAATCAATTATGAACTTTCGTTCATTCGGAGAAATGTTGTAGTTTTCATTGTTGTTGTTTTTCCACTACCCAAGGTATTTTCGTAATTTGTCCTACAGGGGTATTTTTCGCAGTTTATCGAAACAAGGTTCCTTGGTGTTTTTGTCAATGAGGTATTCGAAATTTTGCATTCCGGGGTTTTTGGAAAATTTTAAAATTCGAGGTATTTTGGTAATTTTCGGGTGAATTTGTAAATCTTAATAAATCACGGATATTTTGGAATTTACAAAACTTGAGGTTGTTTTTGAGAATTTATTTTCCAAATCGGTGTTGTTGCAAAATTTTTGAAGATCGAAATTCGATTCGGTAATGTTGTAACTCGAGGTATTTCGGTAATTTGTAGGGTAGGGCAATTTCATAATTTTTTGTTAAAATCGGGTATTTTGTCATTTTTCAAATTAGGGTTTTGAACATTTTATAAAGTAATGAAATTTTGATAGGAAGCGTGGTATTTTGAAAATTTCATAAATCGAGGGCATTTTGTAATTTTACCACTAGGGTATTTCATAAATTTGTAAATCGAAATATTTCAAGAAAATTTTATAAAATGATCTTTTCAAATCAAGAGGATAATTTAGAAATTTTAAAACTAGGGTTTCCATAAAATACGGATAGTCCCTTTCGGGTTTTAGTTAGGGGTTTAGCACGTGATTTAGTCCTCTTGGTTAGGGTGAACCGAGGCTACGCACTAGGTAGGATTCGAGTGGAGAGGAGGTGAGTCATGCGGACTGCTTAAATACCAAGCTCCCACTGAAACCAATCCTAGACATGCGTACCACGGTTGCCACACCCTAACTCGGCGACTCAACCACAGGTTTGTTTAATTAGATATTTAAGTCTTATGTATTTGTTGGGGTACTTCCTAGGGTTCAAATACTTATTAGACTAATCTACGTTACCATAAAATCCCATACATTTCACATATTCAAATCACTTGAAGTCGGAAATGCACTGGGTGGATTGCGGTTGGAGACTTAGGTGCCATGCCGAAAAACACGAAAAATTTTTTAAAATTCCTTTTGGGCTTAACTTTGAAAACGTTTTGGGACTTAAACCCAAGATCGAGGGTTTAAAACTGGGCTCTGATACCAAATTGAAACACCCCAAACCCGGCCCACAAGCCTTGACCGAATCTGGTATGTTCTCCGGTGAAAACCGTTTCAAATTCTTTTGTACTTACGAAAAACTTGAGCGTTTTGAAGGAAAGTTTATTTTGGGTTGGGCTTGAGTTGAAAACAAGTTTATTTCGTTATTAAAAATCCTTTTGATTTAGGTGACAAAATGTTTGGGCTTTGTATTAAAATAATTTTACTTAATCTTTTAATAAATATAAAGATTGTAGGCTCAATAAATAAAAGTGAAGTAATGTAATGCTACTACGGCCTTATTACATCAAATAATTTCCCAAAATTAAAACCAAAATAAACTTTAAAATACTTAAAATAAAATAAAAGTCCAAGTCGTAAATTTCTTGTTGTGCATGGCCATCCCTAAGCTTCTGCCGAACCCGGTCCATCACTGATCGTCACCTGAAAATAGTCCCACAGCGGGGTGAGTCAAACAGACTCAATGCGTAACCAACACTAAAATTAACATTTCGGGCATGCATTATCATATCACATACATGTTCATATAACGGTAAAAATAATGATGCAACCCAAACCCAAACCTAGTTAGCCATCCGCTACACTCTCCCGTACCAACCTGTACACCGTGGGGACTACTAAGTCGACCCTCCTTCCGCTACACACCATCGAAGGCAGTCGCTGCAGTCGACGTGCTCATCGCCCTTATAAAAATTCGTGGTCTTAGGCCACCACATTCAGATTTCGTGGTCTTAGGTCACCACATTCAGATATCGCGGTCTTAGGTCACCGCATTCAGATTTCGTGGTCTTAGGTCACCACATTCCCCTTTTCAATAACCCATATGCCCAAATCATATTATGCATTAACATGCCAAAGTTCACATTCTTGTCATTATTCTCATGTTACTTATAACATATTTCATAATCCTATTGGGAGTAGGAAACGTACCTGAGTACTTTGTACCATAGCATGGTACTTAGCCATATTTTCACAATCTTAATATTTTATTTAATTTAAACATAGCCATGAACATATCAAGACTTAGGATAGGGTACACACCTGATTTGCTTAGCGGTTCACTTAAATCCCGGAAAGCTTGATCTAATGCCTTAAATCTCAATTCCTACATTCGGCCAACCTTAATATATTAGCATAAAGCCTATTCGGCTATAAAACCAAATCCTAGTAGGATTTGTACACTAAGACTTACCTTGTGGATTTTAAATCTCGAAATTCATCGAATAACTAGGGAACACACGGCCTATGGTGTACCTTCAGGAAAAGAACTTCTCCTTCTTGTAGTTGACTTAAACAAATCCCGAAAGATCTCTTCAAAGTTTCGGCAACAAGATATTAATGGGGTTAGTCCTAGATTTCGGTAAATCTTAAAAGAAAAAGGATGAAAATCGAATGATAACTAGTTCTTACCCTTAATACAGAAGTCGACAACCCCTTGTTTGAAGTCTCAAAACTATTCGGCTATGGCCTTGATTTTAGCAAACTTTCGGCTTTTGGAAGATTATGAAAGAAGAAGAGGAAAGAGTTTGAGCAATTTGGTAATGAAGTTTCGGCTACACAAGGTGTATTTTCGACTTGGCAAAACGATGAAGAAAGGAGATATTTGCTAGAGAGAATTCGGCAGAGAGATAGTTAGAAGAAAGAATGAATGGCCCTCTTTTCCTTTTATAGCCGAAATTACTAACTTAGGATCCCTTACTTGGCCATCACTCTTCTATTTTGATAGCTTTATCTCTTTAATTAAAAATTAAAGAATAATCCCTCAATTATCTCTTTGAAAATAATCTAAAATAAATCATCATTTATCCACCTATTTAGCTGAGTTTTAAGGAGAATTAAACTCTTCCCTTAAGAGTCCCTATTGCCGTCCATTGCTTCCTCTTTAAGTAATTAAATAAAAATCACTTAAAGTCTTAGCTAGATGCCGTCCACCCCCTTCCCTTGATGAGCCAAATTTAAACTTATTCTATTGGACTCCTTGTAGCCATACGAGGCCCAAATTATCCACCTAAGTGGCGCCTCCCTATGATTAGTTTAGCTTTAATAACAAATTGGGCATAAGCCCAATTCAGAACATAAAAACACTCTCGAAATGCTCTCCTTGTCGCTCGAACCTAAGCTTGCACACATGCTAGTGGCGTCATTTACTGGGCTTTAAGTGGTGCCTCCTTGCCACTTTTCCAAGCCCTGTTCTTGTGTCAAATTCCTCCTATTAATTTTCTTAAGGCCACCTTGCCTTAGTTTCCTCTTTTTAAACTTTAAAACTTGACATTTCCTTACATTTCTAGGTTTCCAAAAATGTTCGTTTCCATCCTTTAACCTAACATTTCCTTACATTTCCAAGTTTCCCGAAATGTTTACTTTCCTCTTTTGAATCATTTCTAAATCATTTCCTTACATTTCCTAGTTTCCAAAAATGTTCACTTTGAACTTAACATTTCCTTACATTTCCAGGTTTCCAAAAACATTCAAAATACATTCATAACACATAAGACATGTCAGTTCGTACAATTAAACTGAAAATGCATAGGCCCTTTTCAGGATGTTACAAATAAAGTTCGAAACACCAATTTCTAAAATATGGCCTCCATTGAGTCATCCATGGCCCCAAGTCCTTGTCACTGAGCATTACCTACAAGTATTAAGAAAGAAGGGGGTGAGTTACAAGAACTCAGTGTGTAACCTACTTACCATTATTCATTGGGCCAAAATCCCATTAAGCATTTATTGGGCCAAAGACCATTTACCATTATAACATAATAAAATGTATATAATATGCATGTGATATGCAATTCCCAAATCAAACTAGTTTTCCATCCGCTACACACCACCTGTACCAACCAACACACCTGTGGGGAGATTTGGTCACTGACCCCGCCAACACTCCAAACTGGGCATTAAGCCATTTATATCAAACTAGGCATTAAGCCATATATCAAACTGGGCATTAAGCCATATATCAATTTGTGGACAAGCCACCAGAATTTTGTAGCAAAGCTACTAGAACTTCTCTTCGTCAAATATCCCAACCCATGCAAATCATGTATATAATATGCACATTCAATTACTACAATCCATTCATATAATTATTACAAACATATGACCCATTATAAAATTTTCACAATCTGACCCATGTCACATTAGGCCCATATATCAAATATCACATTTGGCCCATATATCAAAATATATCAGATTGGCCCATTAATCAATATGTCCATTCGGCCCATAAGGCAATATGTCAATTCTGCCCATTAAGCAATTTCATATTTCGGCCCATTAACACTTTACAAATCGGCCCAATAGGGGCATTTTCATAATTAGGCCCATAAGGGCATTTCGTAATTTGGCAATCATACCTGCTAAGGGTAATTCGATAATCTTACCCACTAAGGGTATTTCAGTAATTTACCCTCTAAGGGTATTATGGTAATTTCGTAACTAAGGCTTAACTACTAATTTGGGGCATAAAAGTTAGAAACTGTCCATCTACGTCATACTGACTAAATTGACCATAACTCGAGTGAGGAATCTCGAAATCTAAATCTGTAAATTTTCCTTGAGACTAGACTCATATATCTCCTTAATAAAATTTTTCCAGAATTTTTGGCTTAACCATTTACTAATTTTATTCCTTAAAGTTTTCCTTGTTTCACTATCCAACAATTCTGACCTCTCTTACCCAAAATTCAAATATCTCACTGTACAGTTTTTATATGTTGTTCCCACTTGTTTCTATTGAAAATAGACTCACTAAGGAATCTTTAAATATAAACTATATCTGTTAATTCACTTTGTACAATTTTATATGATTTTTCCAAGATAGATCAGGGAACCACAAAATCATTCAGAACCAGTCTCACTAAAATTAACATATCTCAGAATATAAAATTTCTTTTCCTTCTTTGTTTCTTCATTATCAAAATAGACACAATAAGCTTTGATTTGATATCTTATTCACTTATAATTCCCTTTCTCCTATTTTTCATTATTTTTCGAAATCACATCACTGCCACTGACCAAAACTATTTTATTACAAAAACATGGTTACCACTATGAACCTACACGCCCCCTAGTGATCCTGGATACCGATTTCTGGTTTTCTTCGTTATTTCAACCAAATCACAGAACATATCATACAAACTTTCAGAGAGATGTGAGATTACACACCTTGATTTCGATTTCCTAATGAACCACTCGTCGTTGACCTAGAACAATACCAACAAAAAGCTAGCCTCGAATTTCCAAAAGATTTCATATCACTTACTCTTGAATCACTTACCACTATATCCGAAGGTAGAAATATATCGAGTGATTTGTCCCTAAAACATATAGTCGATTAGTCAAAACTTTAATCCGATTTGCAACATAGCCGAATAGAGATATAACGAAAAATCCAAAAATGAACCCCCTTACCTTATCGATATTGGATTCAATTACCACCGTTTGACTTCGGCTAGAACAATACATGGTCTCCCACTTAAAGCACTACGAAAAGAGAGTGATTAAAACATGAAGAAGTGGAGGATAACACCATTTTCGGTTACGATCACGATTTACAACCGAATTGTGATAATTACTTATTCAGCTAAAGAGAAAAGAATATGATCATAGAAAAGAATTCACTTACCGATTTAATCGAAGAAGGAATGTCATTTCAAACGAGAAAGAATTTATGAAGGAGTGATTGTGGATTGTAAGTTTCAGCTATGGAAGAAAATGAACAAGAATAGTTTCGATTATGAGGTATGGATTAGAGGAAAAAGATAGTAGAGTTGGAGAATTTCGTGAAAAGAAAAGAAAGGTTGAGAAGGGGTGCTTATCAAATTTCGGTTTTCAAGAGAAGATAAATGAAAATAGTTTGGTCACAATGGTTTGGTACCTACGGCAACAAGAAAGAATTAAAGAAAAGAAATGCTCACTAATGGCTTGAAGTTTCGGCAAAGATGAGAAGAATTTTTGAGAGAAAAGGCATAAAAATGCAAGAAGGAATTTGACCAACCAAACACCAAAGTTTCTACCAAAACACTAACAAAAATTTGGCTACCCCTCTTACACCCAGAACCGTCCACATACATAGCCAAAAAGGGTCAACATTTTGCCACCCATACTTTCCATAACATCTTCCTTGAAAAATTCCACTTGTTCCCCTTACTTTCCCCTTTTTCATGATTTCTTTCCTCACCTTCATTCTTTCCTATTATCTTTAGCCATATTGCCATGAAAATAAAAGTTCACCTTGCCATAATTACATGCTTGGCCGACACTTAGGGAAAGAGTGCAAAAATAATAGTCAAAATTGCACACAAAGGGATTTGAATCTCTTCCCTCAAAGTCTATCACATAATGCCATAACCTCTTTACTAATTGCTCATTTATGCTAACCATTTATTCATTTATTTCAATAAGCCTTGAAGCTACTTACCATCTCTCCTTAAAGTGCCAAAATACCAAATTTTTCCTAAGGCCCAATTAAACCCGAGACTTCATAGAATCCCCGTAAACTCTAAATTCACTTAACTAACAAATCCAATTTGCAATAATGCCATTCTCTTGTTCTCAAAATTTTAAACATTCTTACGCCCAAGGCCCATTGGGCCCAATTCTTCTAGGCCCAATTTTGGGATGTTACAGTGGCAGAGCCACCAGAAATGCTGTAGTCAAGCTACTTTTTATAGTATTTGTGGCTGAGCCACCAGAGTCATAAGCACATTAATGAACAAATTGTGGTAATGCCACCAGGCTACACTTCTTTTCATTCAATTTTTCCCAACCCATGCAATATGTAACATGCAACCTATATAATAAAGCACAATATCCACATATATGAACAACAATCATTAATCCAGGAATTCATTTTGGTGAATCGGCCCAATATAGCACTTTGTAATTTGGCCTACTAAGGTAATCTAGTAAATCGGGCCATAGAGGCATTTTGGTAATTCGACCCATAAGTGCATTTTGGTAAATCGACCCATAAGGCATTTTTGAAAGTCAACACTTTTAAAGGTATTTAAGCAATTCGACCCATTTAGGCATTTTGGCAAAAACGGCCTATTGAGGGTATTTTCGTAATTCGCCCATAAGGGCATTTTCATAAATTTTACAAATTAACTCCGATTTTGACAAATCTTAATATTTACGATGTTTAGGCAATACACTAGATTCATACCAATTTACCGATATTAAGTTTTTAGGCAACATCGATCGATATTTTTAATATGATGCTAAATCATAGATTTACGGGATTTCGGTGTGAGATTACACACCTGATTACTGTAAGGACTAAACCTTCTTGATCTTCGACACCTAAAACACCATTACACTCGATTAACCAACCAACGAGGTTTTTCTTAATCCAAATATTTAAACAACGATCTAATAAAATTCTTACCCTTAGAATCGTGTACGACCACGATTTGTCTATTCTCACCAGATTATGGTCCACAACCCGGTGGGAAATCTCGAATCGCTGATGCCGCTCTATGCTTGAACTTAGGAGTAGGAATCGCAAACTCTTTTTGAGTTCTCCAATTGCTTTTCCTTTCAAATCGGTACCACTTGCCTCCATTGGAAAAAGTCTAATCAAAATGATATTACAATGATAGAAATCGATTGTCTAAGGAAAAGGTTCAGCTTACCACTATTTTCGTAGGATCAACAAGTGAATAGGAGATGATCACGAAATGAGGGAGTAGAAGAAATGAATCTTTTGGTTTAGAGAACCATCCAAAGAGAAGGTACATATTCGACATGAAGAAAAAAAATGCAAGGATAGAATAGAGCCACTTACCGACTCGATCAAAGAAGAGATGCTCAACTCACAAGATAGAATAGAGCCACTTACCAATTCGATCAAAGAAGAGATGCTCAACTCACAAGATGGAGAAGAGAATATGGTAGAAATTCAACTATTGATGAGAAAAGAATAAAAAAGATTAGGCCAAACAAAGTTGTCTCGATTAAGGAGAAAGGGAGAATGATTGAGGAGATGGTGAAGAAGAAAAGAAGTGATGGACAAAGGGGTATAAAGGTTTGGCTATTACCAAAAGAAAATGAACCAAATTGGATTGAGTGTTTTGGAAAAACAAAAGAAAGGAGAAAATAACAAAAGGCTATAGTGATTCGGCCAAAATAAATGAAAAGAAGTTGGAAAAAGAAAATGCCAAAATGTTAAGAAGAAACAAAACTTTTCATGCACAATATTTACAAAATGCAATAGGAATTTTGGCTCTCCCTATTCCTCTAACCAAAACCATGTATCACTTTTTCCAAAAGGATGAATGTTGACCAAAATAATCTTTCCAAAACATCCTTCACATAATAGGCCAACATGTTCCCTTCTCTTGCCTTTTTCTTTTGATTCTTTCCTACATTATCCCTTATTTTCTTCCATACCATATTTTCTCATTCTTCTTTCCATAAATAAAACGTCTTCCTTACCTTAATTAGGACCATGGCCGACACTTGGAAGACAAGTACAAAAATTAATCAAAATTGTTTTGCACTAGGTGGGATTCGAACTCCTCCCCAAAAGCCCTTCATGTGACACCATAACCTCCTTGCCATATGCTCACTTATGCTAGCAAAATACACATTTATTTCCTTAAGCATTGATGTCACTTACCTATCTCTCCTTAAAGTGCTTAAACATAAAAATTTTACTAAGGCCCAATTCAACCCCGAGCCTTCTTAGGACCCCTAAACATACACAATTAACATTTTTAACTAGCCTATCGCATGATATTCTTCAAAACATAAAATTCTGAAATTTTAGGATGTTACACATAATCCTCTCCAAAAACTTCTCCTTGACCAATTCAAATTCCAACTTTGCAGAGTTCTAGTCGACTTCTGCTTCTCACATGGTAAGAGAGCAAAATAAATACTCTTTTTACCTTGCCATGACTTGAACAACCTTAGACCTCAAGAGAACTCTACACGCCACCTTGCCACTACACCACAGGCTCTTTTAGTGTCATAATTACAACATAATTTCTTTTAAAGCCTACATGATAACACCAAGGTTCACATAAGAGAAAACCAAAATTTTGCAAAAGCCAGGGCTTGAACCTAGGACTTCTCAGACACTCCCAAACAAACCATCAAAACAAACAATCAATTGTGACATTTTCTTGGTCACATAAACTTTTATGTGTTCTGACGCTCAAGACCTATTTCCTTCTAGGCCCAAATTCGTGGTGTTACAATATATATATATTAAAATTTGTTCCAATATTTTTTCGGTAACACCCCAAACCCGGTCTATGCATTAAGACTAGATTTGGTTTGTTACATGAATCGAGCTATCTTAAAATCTTCAATAAGTTGAAAACTACAATATTTTTTTTTATTTCGGGTTTAATAAAAATCGAAGAGTATTTTAATTTGATGTATATTAGAAAACATTAGTTGAAAAACATTATTAACATTGGATTATCAAAAACCCTTAGGTAATTTATTTAAGAGTTAACAATAATAAAATATTTATAATGGAATTTCATATATTTGAAAACCCAATTTATTTTGATAAAAACATCATATAATCATAAGCCCATATTTAAATGTTCAAAATATAGTTTAAAACCCAACACACATAAAATCCATAAATTATTAATAGAGGCCCTTATTACATTAACCCAAAATAGTAAAATACTTATTAAAAAGTTCGAGTTTAATAAACCCATGTTTTGCAGTATGGCCTCCACGAAGTCATCCCCGGCCCAAGTCCACGTCAATTTCCATTACCTGAGACGGAAAAATTTGAGGGGGTGAGTTACTTAGAACTCAGTGTATAACTCACTTACTTTGTCCATCGGACCGATTTTCAAATTATGGATTTGGGCCTTAAGCCCATAAGCAGAATTAGCAACATAATTAATAACATAATTAATAGCATAATGAAAACATAATTAATAACATGCATGTAAAAATGAATTTTTCCCTCCCAAACCTAATTCCATCTGCTACACACCCCCGTACCAACCATCACACCTGTGGGGATCAAGTCAACCCACCCCGCCATCACACCAATCGTAGGCATTAAGCCAATTTATATTTGTGGCAGAGCCACCGAACTAGATTGTGACAAAGTCACCGAACTAGAGGCAAATAGCCATTTAATACTTTTGTGGCAGAGCCACCGAACTAGAGGCAAATAGCCATAATTTTGTGGCAAAGCCAATTTAACTAGATTTTGGCAACAGCCTTCTTCTCTTCATCATTTTCCCAACCCATGCAATATGTATGCAAAGTAAACCGTGATTATACAATGATTTAATCAAAAGGCCCATTAACAAGAGTCAATATTTCCAATCTTTATTAAGGCCCAAAAATAACATTTGGCCCAATTAACAATTTAACAACATATGCCCAAATTTACGATTTAGCAGGAATTTGGCCCATTTATCAATCTAGCAGGGATTTCAGCCCGTTTCAAAATTTTAACAGAGATTTTGGCCCATTTATGATCTAACAGAGATTTCGGCCCAATTTTCGATATAACAGACTTTTAGGCCCATTTAACGATCTAGCAGAGATTTCGGCCCAATTATCGATCTAACAGAGATTTTGACCCAATTATCGATTTAACAGAGATTTCGGCCCAATTATCGATCTAACAGAGATTTCGACCCAATTATCGATTTAACAGAGATTTCGGCCCAATTATCGATCTAACAGAGATTTCAGCCCAATTATCGATTTAACAGAGATTTCGGCCCAATTATTACGAGATATACAATTTTACATATTTACAACTAATTTCTCGAGGGCGCTTTCGTAATTTCTACAATTTTGTCGTTTTCATGTATTTTCGTGAAATACCAATTATTACGTTTTAAGCCGATCTAGACATTTTACGATTTTACTCAATACCGCAATACATCCAAACCCGAGAAAAGTGTGAAGTTACGCACCTCGATATCGAGAGTACTAATCCTTCTCGCCATCGACACCTAAAACATATTTCGATCCGTTAGAACACTATTTTGTATAAAATACATTATCGATATTAGATCCAAAACCTTACCCTCTTGATTTTGAATCACTTCAATTTTGGTTTCTCCTTGTTTATTGGTTCGTTATTCGCGAGAATCCACTAACGATAAAGGCTCGGGAGTTCTTACTACTTGAATAATTGACTTCCTTCTAAGATGGTCCGCAACCCGTGGAAAATCTGGATTGTCAAACCGTTCTTCGTTTATACTTAGGAGAAAGCAATGGATCCGCCTTCTTCACGAAGACTAAACACCGCCCTTTTCTTCCCTATTTTGAAAGTCTTTAATATCAAAAGATTGTTAGCACGTCCTAATAATATTTATATCGATTATGACTAAAGGTTTTAAGAACGAGATTTCCTTACCACAAATATTCTTGTTCCACAAGGAGAATCAATCCAAGCGTTCTATGTCACTCTCGACCACTTGATTTCCGATCTTCCGTTATCGTACTAAAATATAACCATTGGAAACGTTTAATAGAAGGAATAATAAATTTCGATCCAAAAGATCCTCTTACCACCATTAAAATTCGGCCAAACCTCTATTAACTAATATAAACCAAAAAGGAACCCTTACCTATTGTCCACGGTTGAAAAGAAACGGTTGAGAATGATGCTTAGGAATAGAGAAAAAATTCGGCTATGGGCACACTAGCATTCGGCCATGAGAGAGTTAATGGAGAGAATTTTGATTGAAAAGAAATATGAAAAAGAAATAAAAGATGGAAGAAAAAGATGATGATGAGGATTCGTTTTCAAAGAGAAGAAAAGAGAAAGAAAAGAGATGAATTTACTAGCATTGTATATTTGGCAATGGGGAGAAGAAAAGAAAAGAATGGCTTTTTGGTATAGGTGATTTCGTCACTAAGAAAAGAACACACAAAATAATACTAAGGTGATATGCAAAAGTGACCAAATGGTCAAAAGATTAAGGTTTACCAATGCTCAATTTCGCCAAGGAGAAAGGTAGAGAAAGAGTTTCAAAACTATGCACAAAATGTCGAGAATGATCAAAAGAGACTTCAAATCCTAACCAAACCAACACCAAAATTCGGCCCCTCCCTAGACCATATTGTTGTTCAAATGCATGGTCAAATGACCATGAATTTGTTTCCAAAACTTTTCCTTGATATATGCCTTATGTCCCCATATTTTTCCATAAATTTTGATTCCATACCATATGTTTACACTTACCTTATTCCTTTGATATACTAACCAAAATAACAAGATTAACACTTACCATATTTATGCTTGGCCGACACTTGCTTTACATGTGCGAAAAATTAAAATAAAATTACCTAGATGCTAAACAAGGGATTCAACCTCTCCCTCATGCTACAACTCATGCGCCAACACCACCATGCCATGTACTCATCTTATGTCACTTATTAACACTTAAATTAACTTAAGTATTAATGACACTTGCTTCTCTTTAATAAATTCTCAAATATAAAATTTAGTCCTTACCCAAATTATGCTATACTCTTCTTCAGGACTATAATAAACACAAAAATAAAAGTAAGAAAATTTTCCTTCATAATCTAAACACCAAATCATGCAATATATCGATACTCAAATTTTTAGGGTGTGACAACTCTACCCTCCTTAAAGAAAATTTCGTCCTCGAAATTTACCTGATTGAAAGAGGTGAGGGTATTGTTGCCGAATTGCATCCTCAGGCTCCCACGTAGCTTCCTCCACTCCGTGGTTACGCCATAGAACTTTGACCAACGGCACGGTTTTCTTTCTTAGCACTTTGACATCTCGGTCTAAGATTTCCACTGGTTCTTCTTCAAAAGACAAATCTGAATTCAACTCCAATTCTTCTACCGGTACTATGTGCGAAGGATCCGATCTATAACGCCTCAACATGGAAACATGAAAAACATTATGAATTTGATCCAATTTCGGAGGTAACTCAATCTGATAAGCCACTGGACCAACACGCTTCAGCACACGATAAGGTCCAATGTACCTAGGACTTAGCTTGCCCTTCTTTCCAAACCTGAAGATCTTTTTCCAAGGTGAGACCTTCAAGAAAACCTGATCCCCCACATCATACTCGATATCCTTTCGCTTCAGGTCTGCATACGACTTCTGTCTATCTGAGGCTTCTTTCAACCGTGCTCAAATAACTTTTACCTTTTCCTCTGTTTCAGATATCATCTCAGGACCTAACATCTGTCGTTCGCCCAACTCAGTCCAACAAATAGGAGAACGACACTTACGACCATACAATGCCTCGTAAGGTGCCATCCAATGCTAGATCGATAGTACATTGTTAATACAAAATTCGCCAGTGGTAGATAATCCTCCTAACTACCCACAAGTCGATTACACACCCCTTAACATATCTTCTAATATCTGGATTACTCTCTCGATCGACCATCGATGAGGATGAAAAGTCAGATCTTGAAATTCAACTTTGTCCCCAAGGCTTCATGCGAGCTTTCGAATCGTGATGTAAATCTGGGATCCCCGTCGATATAATAGATACAGTACCCATGCAACCTCACAATTTCGGATACGTAGCCGCCAACTTCGCAATGAATAATTGCATTTAACCGGTAGGAAATGAGCGATCTTAGTCAAACGATCAAAATTACCCACGCGAATTTTTCTTAGTAGGTGTTAAAGGTAACCCACTAACAAAATCCATGGTTATCCGTTCCCATTTCCAAAGAGGAATCTTTATCGGTTGTAACAATCCGCACGGTAATTGATGTTCGCCTTCACTTGTCGACAAGTCAAACATTTTCCCACAAATTCGAAATTTCACGCTTCAACCCCGCCACCAATACTATTCACAGAGATCTCGATACATCTTATTTCCTCCGGATGCATAGCATAAGGGCTACTATGCGCCTCCGAGAATCATTTGCCTCGATCCGAGTCCTTAGGCATACAAACTCTTCCTCGAAAGCACAACACACCTTCCGTGTTTACTCCAAAATCCTCGATTTCACCATTTTCACTTCTTCAAGTAAAAGTCCCAACTTCTCATCCGATGCTGTTTTCCTTGATTTGTTCCACCCACGAGGCTTCACCAAGTTCGCTAACAAACTACCATCCTCATACTGCACTCAAATGGCCAAACAATGCTCTCAAATTAGATATCGCCTTACGACTTAACGCGTCGGCTACCACGTTAGCCTTTCCGGATGATATTCGATTGAGAAATCATAATCCTTTAATAATTCTACCCATCTTCTTTGTCTCAAATTTAACTCCTTTTGGGTAAGGAGGTATTTAAGACTCTTGTGATCCGTGTAGATTATTGACTTCTCACCATAGAGATAGTGCCTCCAAATTTTTAAAGCAAAGACCACAAAGCCTAACTCCAAATCATGAGTAGGGTAGTTTACTTGTGCGGTCTCGCTTGATGAGAAGCATAGGCCACCACCTTTCCATTTTGCATCAACACACAACCTGCACTGTGTGAGACGTATCACAATAAATGTTGAAGTCTTTTCCACCACCTACCGAATCAAAACCGAGCTTCCATCAGATCTTCTTCAATTTCTCGAAACTCTCTTGCTACTTTTCAATCCAATTATACGGATCTCCCTTCCGCAATGCTTTAGTTAGGTGCAAGAATCAACGAAAACCCTCACAAAACGCCTATAGTATCCACCAAACCCAAGAAACTCGAATTTTAGCTACCGATGTTGGTGGTTTTCAATCCGAATAACCTCAATTTTTCGAGGATCCACCCTTATTCCTTCTACTGATACCACATGACCAAGGAAAGTCACTTCCTTTAGCCAAAATTCGCATTTACTAAATTTGGCATACAGCTTGCTTATCACGAAGTAGTCAGTAATACTATCCGCAAATGCTTGTCATGCTCCTCCTCATTTCTAATAAACCAATATGTCATCTATGAACACTACCACAAACCGGTCTAAATATGGTTGAAAGAATGCAACTAGTGCATTGGTTAATCCAAACGGCATCACTACAAACTCATAATGTCCGTAACGTGTCCGAAATGTCGCCTTATAAATGTCCGCTTTTTCACCTTGAGCCGGTGATAACTCGACCTCAAATCAATTTTGGAGAAAATTGAAGCTCCTTTTAATTGATCAAACAGTTGTCAATTTCTCGCAGAGATACCGATTCTTGATCGTCAATTTATTCAATTGTTCAGAAGTTAATGCGCATACGCATCGATCCATCCTTCTTCTTGACGAACAAAACCGGTGCTCCCCACGGAGACACACTTGGTCGAATAAATCCTCGATCCAAAATTCTTGAATTTGAGCTTTAAGCTCACCAACTCCTTTGGTGCCATTCTATAAGGAGCAATGGACACTGAGTCGTCCCTGCAAAAGCTCAATGCCAAATTCTACTTCACGATCCGAGGTATACCAGAAGTTCTTCGAAATACATCAGAAATTCCTTCACCGTCCTCACATCATTCACAGATAACTCTTTGGCATCCAAAGCATAGATAAAGGCTAGGAATGCTCTATATCCTTTCCGAACCAACTTCTCTGCCTTTAATGCAGATACTACATTTGCCAAGTAGTTCCTTCGCTCACCAATCATTATGACTTCCCTATCATCCGAGGTTCTTACTGACATTCGTTTTTCAAGACAATCCAATTGCGCCGATGTTTAACCAACCAATCCATGCCCGAATGAGATCAAACTCGTGAAAGGCAATTCCATCAAATTCGCCACTAACACCTCCTCTTGAATTTTCAAGGGCACGTCTTTAAACATTTTATTTACAATTATCGACTGTCCTAAAGGACTAATTACTGTTATCCCACTATCGGTAATTTTAGATTCTAAATTCAGGTTTCCAGATATGGCGCTAGCAACATATGAGTGGGTAGAACCAATATCTATTAAGGCAATAATAGGTACATCAAAAATGAAGAACGTACCAGTTATCACATCTGGTGCATTGCCATCCTCGCGGCGTCTAACTGCATAAACCAGTCAGGCTGTCTTGCATCTGCATTTCCTCTAGGACCATTGCCTCGACCCGGTGCACCTTGACCACGACCAACCCCATTACCACCACGACCTGGTCCACGACCTCTTGGTGGCTGCTGATTACCTCTGGCCGACTGTGCATCATTATTATGAACTTCTTGAGTCGTATCCATACGTCGAGGACAATTTTTGTACTGATGATCCATTGAACCGCATTTGTAACATGCGCCCGTTTTCCTCCAACACTCTCCAAAATGTCTTTTCCCACACTCAGTGCAATCTCGACTTCGATTATTTGTTACCGGTGTTCTACCTTGAACTGGTTCATCATTCCGAGGTCTCTTTTGGAATCTTTTTGAAGAACCAGACTGCTGTGTCTCTCTCTTGTTTCAGAATCTTTCTCGGTTCTACCGTTTTGAGTTCTTAGCCTCCTCGGCTATCTTGGCCTTCTCCACAAGAGTGGAAAAAGTTCTAACTTGCTGTGGAGCAATCAGAACCCTTAGCTCATCATTAAGTCCATCTTCAAAACACACACAATGTTCATGATCTGTTGATACAATTGTCCGAGCATAGCCGCTCAGACGTAAAAACTCAGCTTTATATGCTGCCACTGTCTTACTTCCTTGGACAAGATTCAGAAATTCTTTCCTTCGAGCGTCTACATAACTCGTTCCAATGTATTTTCCTTGGAAGGCAGCTTTAAAGAATTCCCAATTAATCAGTGCAGCTTCGGTGCCTTCACGAACAGTGAGCCGCCACTGATACGCCTCATCTCTTAACAAGGATACAGCTCCTTTCAGTTTTTGCTCAACAGTGCATTCCATATCATCCATAATCCGCTCCACAGCTTCGAGCCAGTATTCAGCCACATTCGGAGCTACACCAAAAACTCCTCTGAAAACTTCTGCATTATTGGACTTAAGTCGTTCTGAAATTGACCCACGAGTTGTTGGCCCAATTCTAGTTCCGGCGACCCTTTCCAAGACTCGCAGCATTGCTTGAGTCAATGCATTATCTTCTTCCATGTGATCACGTGATCCCGTCTCACTCTCAATTGACGCAAAAGTCCATTTTGACATATGATTTGGTGCTTGAGCTTGTAGCACCTCGCCCTCTACCACGGCCACGCTCTACTGCGTCCCACGACCACGCCCTCTAGTGCTCATGATGGCTTGTTCGCTTTTATCGATTACAAGTTTTATGAATCGTAAAATTTGTTTGGTGTTTATTAACGATGTTTTATGAGATTTGAGAGATAAAGTTGTTTTTCGCAACATATCCTATAGTCTCAATCTCTACGATTTTTTTTTTCACATATAAAACTAGAAGTTCTAGAGTGTTCCTATGATCATCATAGTAATCATTAAGCAATAAATACTTGCTTGACTTGTTGCCGGATGCTTGTGGTGCCATACCGATCTTTAAAATATAATTGAACGATTTCATACGTAAATTATTTGCGAACCCAAACCACGGTAGAAGTTTTAAAAGCGCTCGATATTATTAAATGTAACACCCCAAACCCGGTCTATGTATTAAGACTAGATTTGGTTTGTTACATGAATCGAGCTATCTTAAAATCTTCAATAAGTTGAAAACTACAATTTTTTTTATTTCGGTTTAATAAAAATCGAAGAGTATTTTAATTTAATGTATATTAGAAAACATTAGTTGAAAAACATTATTAACATTGGATTATCAAAACCCTTAGGTAATTTATTTAAGAGTTAACAATAATAAAATATTTATAATGGAATTTCATATATTTGAAAACCCAATTTATTTTGATAAAAACATCATATAATCATAAGCCCATATTTAAATGTTCAAAATATAGTTTAAAACCCAACACACATAAAATCCATAAATTATTAATAGAGGCCCTTATTACATTAACCCAAAATAGTAAAATACTTGTTAAAAGTTCGAGTTTAATAAACCCATGTTTTGGCAAGATGGCCTCCACGAAGTCATCCTCGGCCCAAGTCCACGCTAATTTCCATTACCTAAGATGGAAAAATTTGAGGTGGTGAGTTACTAGAACTCAGTGTATAACTCACTTACTTTGTCCACTGGGCCAGATTTTCAAATTATGGATTTGGGCCTTAAGCCCATAAGCATAATTAGCAACATAATTAATAACATAATTAATAGCATAATGAAAACATAATTAATAACATGCATGTAAAAAATGAATTTTTCCCTCCCAAACCTAATTCCATCCGCTACACACCCCCGTACCAACCATCACACCTGTGGGGATCAAGTCAACCCACCCCGCCATCACACCAATCGTAGGCATTAAGCCAATTTATATTTGTGGCGAGCCACTTGAACTAGATTGTGACAAAGTCACCGAACTAGAGGCATTGAGCCAATTATTATTTTGTGGCGAGCCACCGAACTAGAGGCAAATAGCCATTTAATACTTTTGTGGCGAGCCATCGAACTAGAGGCAAATAGCCATAATTTTGTGGCAAAGCCACCGAACTAGATTTCTGAATAGGCCTTCTTCTCTTCATCGCTTTTCCCAACCCATGCAATATGTATGCAAAGTAAACCGTGATTATACAATGATTTAATCAAAAGGCCCATTAACAAGAGTCAATATTTCCAATTTTATTAAGGCCCAAAATAACATTTGGCCCAATTAACAATTTAACAACTTATGCCCAAATTTACGATTTAGCGAATTTGGCCCATTTATCAATCTAGCGAGGATTTCACTGGTTTAAAAATTTTAATGAGATTTCACCCATTTATGATCTAATGAGATTTCGCCCAATTTTCAATATAATGACTTTTAGGCCCATTTAACGATCTAGCGATTTCGCCCAATTATAGATCTAATGTAAATTTCGCCCAATTATCGATTTAATGAGATTTTGGCCCAATTATCGATCTAATGTAGATTTCTACCAATTATCGATTTAATGTAGATTTCGACCCAATTATTACGAGATATACAATTTTACATATTTACAACTAATTTCTCGATGCGTTTTCATAATTTCTACAATTTTGTCGCTTTCATGTATTTTCGTTAAATACCAATTATTACGCTTTTAAGCCGATCTAGACGCTTTTACGATTTTACTCAATACCGCAATACATCCAAACCCGAAAAAGTGTGAAGTTACACACCTCGATATCGAGAGTACTAATCCTTCTCGCTCCTTGACACCTAAAACATATTTCGATCCGTTAGAACACTATTTTGTATAAAAATACATTATCGATATTAGATCCAAAACCTTACCCTCTTGATTTTGAATCACTTCAATTTTTGGTTTCTCCTCATTTATTGGTTCGTTATTCACGAGAATCCACTAACGATAAAGGCTCGGAGTTCTTACTACTTGAATAATTGACTTCCTTCGAAGATGGTCTCAACCCGTGGAAAATCCCTTGACCGCCGAAACCGCTCTTCGTTTATACTTAGGAGAAACAAGGATCCGCCTTTCTTCGAAGACTAAACATCGCCTCTTTCTTCCCTATTTTGAAAGTCTTTAATATCAAAAGATTGTTAGCACGTCCTAATAATATTTATATCGATTATGACTAAAGGTTTTAAGAACGAGATTTCCTTACCACAAATATTCTTATTCCACAAGGAGAATCGATCCAAACGTTCTATGTCACTCTCGACCACTTGATTTCCGATCTTCCGTTATCGCACTAAAATATAACCATTGGAAACGCTTAATAGAAGGAATAATAAATTTCGATCCAAAAGATCCTCTTACCACCATTAAAATTCGCCAAACCTCTATTAACTAATATAAACCAAAAGGAACCCTTACCTATTGTCCACGGTTGAAAAGAAACGGTTGAGAATGATGCTTAGGAATAGAGAAAAATTCGCTATGGGCACACTAGCATTCGCCATGAGAGAATTAATGGAGAGAATTTTGATTGAAAAGAAATATGAAAAAGAAATAAAAGATGGAAGAAAAAGATGATGATGAGGATTCGTTTTCAAAGAGAAGAAAAGAGAAAGAAAAGAGATGAATTTACTAGCATTGTATATTCTAAGAATGGGAGAAGAAAAGAAAAGAATGGCTTTTTGGTATAGGTGATTTCGTCACTAAGAAAAGAACACACAAAATAATACTAAGGTGATATGCAAAAGTGACCAAATGGTCAAAAGATTAAGGTTTACCAATGCTCAATTTCGCCAAGGAGAAAGGTAGAGAAAGAGTTTCAAAACTATGCACCAAATGCTAAGAATGACCAAAAAGAGACTTCAAATCCTAACCAAACCAACACCAAAAATTCGGCTCCCTCCCTAGACCATATTGCCGTCCAAATGCATGGTCAAATGACCATGAATTTGTTTCCAAAACTTTTCCTTGATATATGCCTTATGTCCCCATATTTTCCATAAATTTTGATTCCATACCATATGTTTACACTTACCTTATTCCTTTGATATACTAACCAAAAATAACAAGGTCAACACTTACCATATTTATGCTTGACGACACTTGCTATACATGTGCGAAAAATTAAAAATAAAAATTACCTAGATGCTAAACAAGGATTCAACCTCTCCCCTCATGCTACAACTCATGCGCCAACACCACCATGCCATGTACTCATCTTATGTCACTTATTAACACTTAAATTAACTTAAGTATTAATAACACTTGCTTCTCTTCAATAAATTCTCAAATATAAAATTTAGTCCTTACCCAAATTATGCTATACTCTTCTTGGTGACTATAATAAACACAAAAATAAAAGTAAGAAAATTTTCCTTCATAATCTAAACACCAAATCATGCAATATATCAATACTCAGATTTTTAGGGTGTGACATTTTCCTAATAGATAATTAATTAAAGTACAATGACTAAACTGTAAAATTTTATCGCTATAGGTTTTTAAATAGCCAAAGGACCATATGAATAATTAAACCATTTTAAATGGTCAATCGATGGTGGATGTTGATAAAACCCACTAAATTTTGTTAATTGAGCTTATGTTTTGGTTAAATAACGTTTACTTTATTAATTAAAAGTTTAATTAAACTATATAAGACAAATTAAAAAGAAACAAAGGCCATTTTTTCTTCTATCCATCTATTTCACTGAAACAAAAGAGAAAGAATTGGGTTTAAAGCTTCAAAACATTTGGTCCCTCAAATTGGTAAGTTATTAAGTCCTTTTCATGTAATTTTTATGATTTTGAGGTCATGGGAGCTTGATTTAGCTAGCCTATATACCAATTTGTAAAACTGTTAAAGTTTTTAAAAGTTTCCCTTATCAATTTATTGAATAAATTGGTGTTAAGTTGATAGATTTTAAGCTTAAATGTAAAAAAGAGAGAAACTAGATTGTAAAGTTTAATTGTTAGTTTTATTAAAAAGGATCAAAGTGTATAAATTGTGAAAATAATGTGAAATTTCTTTAATAATAGATAGTAGCGGGTCTTAGAAGGATGTAATTGAGATCAGTTTTGAAACCGAAGTTTAAATTTGAAAGATATTGCTATTTAGGTTTCAGGTACTAAATTGAATAAAATCCAAAATTTTAGGAGAATTCAAAAAATAAAATTAAACTGGTTCATGCATATTATGAGATGCTATAAAAATGTTTGGTATTGATTAATTGAATTGAATAATTGTATAGATTGAAATTGAACCAAGCTAAGGATAATGGGGAAAAGACAAAATTGTGGAATAGTCCTTAAAGATACAATTGCTTGTAGTTTTGCCAGGTAAGTTCATATGGGATGATTGTATTTTAAATTGTTATGTATTTGAATTATAAATATGTGTGTGTTTGGTTGTAATTTGAATTGTTTGCGAATTGGTACAAAATGTGAGATATGAACTAAATTGTAAAGAAATAGATATGTGTTAAAGATGCCCAGTGAACTTAGTAAAGATTAGGATACGATTGACATGTACATAGGGTTATATGTACGCTTGTACAGGAAATGTGATTGTACAGAGATCATTACTGTGTATATCAAGATCCAACATTTGTTATGGATCACCGAGTATTATATGTCTCTTGGAGACCCTAGTGTGGTGGAGGGATGTATTAGTATACGATTATTCATATGATTGCCTACGGGCTTTGTAACAGCCCGGTTTAGACCCCAATCAGACAGTGGTTTCGAGACCACAAATTTAAGTTAGAAAAATATTTTAAAATTATTTTTGGTGTTTACAGTATGTGAACTTATATGAGTGAAAATTTCGTGTGAAAATTTTATTGATTGTGTGCTCGGTTTAATTAAAAGGACTTAATCGCGTAAAATGTAAAAGTGGCTAATTATTTGTTAAAGTTCTAAAGTGCTATGTTCTTTTTAATGTGGGGTCATTATGTTGATATTATACCATTGAAATATTGGATGGACATAAAGACCAATGGTTAGTGGAATTTAAATGAAAATAAAAAGGTTAGTATGGTAATTTAGTAAATTAATGTTAATATAATAAAATATAAAACAAATAAAACATGTTGTTCATCTTTTGCATGACCAAAAATAGAAAAGAAAAGAGAAAGAAAAGAGTTTTAAAGGTTCAGCCCTTGTGTTCTTCAAAATTAGGTATGTGTTCAGCTCTATTTTTGATAAATTTTACGTTTTTGATATCGTTGCTTTGAATACTAGCTAGCCCATGCTTGAATTTATGAATTTGATGATGTATTCATGAATTGGCATTGTTGATAGCTTGATGATTTTTATGTTTGATGATGAAAAATAAATATATGTTGTTAGATTGTTAAGTTTAATTAAGTGATTTTTAGTAAAAATGCCTATTTAGGATTAAATTGTGAATTTTATAAATTGAGGGGTCAAAATGTAAAAAAAATGAAAGAAATGGGTTGCTAGGCACCTTAGTGAAATTCGTCCAAGCATGAGTGTGGTGAAATTTCGAATATTTTGTGTTTTGTTAGATAGGGACTAAATTGTGAAAAATGTGAAATATTAGGGCAAAAGTGTAATTAGCCCATTATTGTGTTTTTGGATGAATTTGATTGAATATTTTATTAAATAAGTCAATTTTATATTGAATTAGATCAAGAAATGAGGAAATCGGATTTGGGTCGGAGGAAATCTAAAGTTGTCGAATAGTCAACCCGGTTCGTCCATCTTTGCCGATGTAAGTTCATAAGTGTAGTTAAATTCAATTGTATATATTTTATTTGTTTTGAATTGAATTATTACTTGTAAATATATATGAATGTCGAATTGGTAAAAGTGTGGAAGAATTGTCTACGAGCTTGAATCAAACGAGTTACGATGTCCCAAAGCCCTGTAGAACCTTAGGAATAGCTAGGATACAGATGTCATGACATAGAATTTTGATATGTGATTACGTGTAAGACCATGTCTGGGACATTGGCACCGTATTTGGTTTCGTGTAAGACCACGTCTGGGACGTTGGCATCAACTTGTGTTTATATGTAAGACCGTGTTTGGGACAGTGGCATCGATATGTGATTACATGTAAGACCACGTCTGAGACGTTGGCATTGTACGAGCTTTCCTACTATTCAAGTATCCTTATTAATTCTGAATGGTTCAATGGGCATTGTTAAGATCGAATGTGAAAATGAACTAAAAGGTTCAGGTACATGCTATGTTATATTAATATGAAAGTAACGTAATTATATGTTTGAAATGAATATATGAATTAGACATAGTAAGTAAGAAATTTATTTGTGCTTATGAGTATATATATATTGGGCCATTGATGTTATAATGCTATTGTATTTGTGATAATGTTTGAGTTTGCAAGCATAATCAATTTACATTTGGTTAAGGCTTGTTTGATTTGGCTAGTTTATTTAATGCAAATATTTATTAAATCATTATTTGCTTATGACTTACTAAGCTATGAAAGCTTACTCTCTGTGTGTGTTTGTTTATTATTTTATAGATTATTAAAGCTACGAGCAGCTCGGAGATCGTCGAGGATCATCACCACACTATCGAACTATATTTTGGTATCTTTTGAAAATGTATATGTTAAAGTATGGCATGTATAGGCTAGAGAACTTTGACTATGTTTTGAAATGCATAAATATATCCAAGTGATATGGCTTGTTAATGGATGTGCTTATGGATGAGTTTAGTCCATGCTATATGATGCATAATTTGGTTAAGGTTGTAATTCGAAGCAAGTCAGAAAGCCACATGGGCTGGACACACGGGCGTGTGACTGGATGTGTGAGCAAGTCAGTAACCTCTAAAATTTCACACGGCCTAGCACACGGGTGTGTCTTGTGGCCGTGTGGACGAGTAAGAATGTATGCCCTGTTTTGCCACGGCCTGGACACACGGGTGTGTCTAATGTCGTGTGAGGCACACGACTTGTCCACACGGGTGTTTGACCTCTGTACGTTTGAAAAATGTTTAATTTTCAAAAAGAATTGTATGTGCTCGGTTTAGTCCCGACTCCTTTCCAATGTATGTTTAAGGTCTCGTATACCTTTTAAAGGGACTCTATGTATATATTTCGCTATGAAATGCTTGAGATTATTTGATATTATGAAATGTTTGTGTTATGATTCGATATGTCTGGTAACGCCTCTTAACCTTAGTCCGCGATGGATACGGGTTAGAGGTGTTGTATTTATTAGTATCAGAACTACAGTTTAGTCGATTCTAGGACTAACATAGTGTGTGTGAGTCTAGCTATACATGCCATATTATTGTACTGCGATAGTGTATTCTTGACAATTGAAATATGTTTTTATATAGTAAATGGATCCCGATCTAGCCATAGCTGATGATATGGAAAGTAAAGTGCCCACTCCTGCTCAGGAGACAGCGCCGGCTGATTCTAGGCTGATTTCGAGTGGTCATGAGAGTGAGGCTAAACAAGCCTTCTATTAGATGATGAACGATTGGTTCACACAGTATATTCGTACCAATCCAGCTGTTCAACAACCCTCACCCCCGCCTAATCCTCCTTCGATACCTATAATACTTCAAGTTCTTGATCCGATGAGATCACATAAGCCTCCTGTAGATAAAATTAAAAAATACAAGGCTAAAGAATTCAAAGCCATTGTTGATAATGATGCTGAGCGAGCTGAATTCTGGCTCGATAATACTATCCGTGTGTTTGATAAGCTATCATGTATACTTGATGAGTGTATTAAATGTGCTTTATCATTGCTTCGAGATTCTGCGTATCATTGGTGGAATACATTGATATCCGTAGTTCCTAGAGAACTAGTTACATGGGAGTTATTTCAGATTGAATTTTGTAAGAAATACATAAGTCAGAGATTCATCGATCAAAGGCGCAAAGAATTCCCGAGTTGAAACAAGGTCGTATGACCGTAACAGAATATGAGAGGGAATTTGTGAGACGTAGAAGATATGCCTAAAAGTGTGTTTCAATAGAAGCAATTATGTGTAAAAGATTTGAAGATGGGCTGAATGAAGACATTAAATTGCTCGTTGGGATTCTTGGAAATAAAAGAGTTCGTCATACTTGTTGAACGAGCGTGCAAAGCTAAAGAGCTCGAGAAAGAGAAAACACAAGCCAACTTTGAAGCTAGAGATTTATGTAAGAGATCCTCGAGTAAGTCATTCCAATCGGCATCAAAAAATTCTGAGATGACTTTAACAGTTCAAAGGCTACTGCGGGTTATTCTAGAAAGGATTGAGATAGACCACCTGTGAGCTCGAGAGCTACCTCAGTAGCTAGTGTTGGTAACATCCGACCGAACCAACCTGAGTGCAAACACTGCGATAAATGACATCTCGGTAGCTGTAGATTGAATGATCGGGCTTACTTTAAATGTGGATCAATGGATCACTTCATTCATGAATGCCCTCAATTGGTTGAGCAAGACATGAAGCAGAATATGAGGTTGATAAACCGTAAAAGTAACATATTTTAGGCCCACATTTAGTATGCTTTTGGATGATTTAGCCCTTGATTTATGTAAAAAGGTGCTCTTAATCCTTTCTTTTCATGTTTTTACTCAGGAAAGCACCCGAGGACGAAAAGAACAAGGAACGGAAAACGGGCCAATTTAGGCCAAAGAAGAAATCGACACGGCCTGGACTTCAAGCCACACGGTCGTGCCTCGACAATTAACTAAGACACGACCATGCCACGATTTACACGGCTGTGTCCCAATCGATAGAATCGAGACACGGCCTGAAAACTATTTACACTGGCGTGTTTCATGGTCGTGCCCCTGCCGCGGGAGAGAGCAATTTCACTCAGGTTTGGATACTTTGAGCCAAAGAAACACATTCCAAAGCCTATTCAAACACCGAGTAGGAAGTGTACTGAATCGAGACACTTAGAGGCCAAGTAAAGCATTTCAAAAGTCTATATAAACACCCTAAGTGTAACCTGATAAAGGGCGATTTGCTAGGCCAAGGAGCCGAGCCAAGAAGGCTAGATTTGTGGTAATTACTCAAAGATAGCCAGTGGATCCATCTCAAGGAGCCGAAATTCTATTCAAGATGGCGGATTTCTCCTTCAATTCCTCCAGGGGGTTTTAGGGATTTCTTATGTTTTGTTTTATCTTTTCTCTTGGGATGTTTTCTTTATTTGTTATGAACTAAACCCTTCAGATACCTGAAGAGGATGAAACCTAGATGAATCTTGTTCTTAATTATACATGCTTAATACAAATCTAATATGCTTATCTAGCGTAATTAAGCGGAGTTGATCGCAAGCCTAGAAATAGGGTGACCAGATTTTGTCGAATTGGGGTGAAACCTAATATGGGAGTCCATAGATCGATTTACTGCTATTCTAGTGGGTTATTATAAGAGAACGAGAGTTCCACTAATTAATCTAGGTTTAGACGTTATTTGCCTCGAAAGAGGGTTTAATATACGTTAGGGAGTCTTATGGATCAAACTAAGTGAATAAATCATATGGTTCAGTGTTAAGTAACAAGTGAAGTCTAGGTGGATTCTTCCTGAGGATATCATCGTGATCAATTGAGTTTTCTTCAAGTTATTTTCCAAGCCATTCTTTTTGTCTTTGTGTCTTTAGCTTAGTAGTCGTTAATTTAGATTAAATCAGCCAATCACTTCATATTTTAGGCTAAATAATAAAAAGAAAGTGAGTATTAATACTTCTAGTTCTTTTGGGTTCAACAATCCGATCTTGCCTAAGCTATACTACTGTTCGATAGGTACACTTGCCTTAAGTTGTTGTCAGAGTTAGTTTCCAGGTTTGACCATTCTCTTTATAAGTTTTAAAACTCGACAAAACAACGATCAAGTTTTTGGCACCGTTGCTAGGGAACTAAAATATTAAGAAAGCTCTATTTTTATTACTTTAGCCATTATTCTTATTTTTATTTATTTTATTTTATTGTTTTTGCTAATTTTATTTTTTCCTTTTTTCCTAGCAGGTACCTCTAGTTTATGACTAGAAGGAACCCGACAGGACCCATAGTATACGATAGTGAAATTGAAGCTATCGCTCGGAAGAATCGTAGAGAAATTAGGCGAGCCCAAAATTACACGGAAGAAGAGTGAGAAGACAGATCCAATCCTATTGAAAGGATGGATGAGAATAATCCACCATGAGATGTGAAAGAAAACAATACTCCGCGTACTATGTATGGTTATGCTAAACCTCATTTAACAGGAGCTGAATCTAGTATTGTTAGGCCTACTATAGCTGCTAATAATTTTGAATTAAAGCCTACCACAATACAAATGATTCAATAATTTGTTCAATTTGATGGTTTGCAGGACGAAGACCCGAACACTCATATAGCTAATTTTTTAGAGTTCTGTGATACTTTCAAAATAAATGGCGTTTCTGATGATGCCATTTGTCTTCAGTTATTTCCCTTTTCATTAAGAAATAAAGCCAAATAGTGGTTGTACTCGATACCACGAGGGTCAATTACTTCATGGGATCAAATGACCAAAATTTTTTATTAAAATATTTCCCACCGGCCAAAACGGCCAAATTACGGAATGATATCTCTTCTTTTATGCAGATGGATTTAGAGACATTATACTACGTATGGGGAAGATATAAGGATCTGTTGAGAAGATGTCCACACCATGGTCTACCCTTGTGGTTACAAGTCCAAACTTTCTATAATGGTGTAAACCCCTCAATGAGGCATCTAATCAATTCAGCCGCCGGTGGAACCCTAAACAACAGATCTCCTGAAATAGCCTACGAGTTCATTGAAGAGATGTCACTGAATAACTATCAGTGGCAAGTTACAAGGACAAAACCAACAAAATCAGTCGGAGTTTATAATCTCGATGCAGTGAACATGCTATCAACACAGATAGAGATGATGAATAAAAAGCTTGATAGTTTGTGTTCTTCGCAGGTACATCCAATCATGCAGTGCAACGCAAGTGGAACTATGGCGAATCTTGAGTACCCACCCTACCAATTGGACATAGAGGCCAAACAGATGAACTATATAGGTAATAATTTCAGATCCAATAATAATCTTAATAGTAATACTTACAATCTAGGTTGGAGGAACCACCCAAAATTTTCATGGGGAGGCCAAGGAAATCAAGGGAATCAAAGACAACAACCTCCTCAAAACTTCCAAAATCAACCATATCCGCAAGAGAAGAAGCCAAACCTCGAAGAGATGTTGACAAAATTCATGGAAACACAGAAAATCATTTCTAAGAAACTGAGAAAATAATTAAAAGCAACGAGAATTGAATCGGGGAACTTACTAAGTCAATCAAGGAAGCCACTAATGCAGTCGAACAACTCGCAAAGCTAATGGCAGAACGATCGCAAGGACGTCTACCAAGTAACACCGAGATTAACCCAAAGGAGCAAGTTCAAGCCATCTCAGCTCATAACAGTAAGGGGTTAGATGAACCCAATCCAATACAAAAAAACAAGGTAGACGAAGGTAAAGTAGAGGTAACACAAGAAAAGCCAAAACTGGTAATCAAGGAATACCAACCTCACATACCTTATCCCAAACAATGAAAAGAGACGATTCAGAAGAACAGTTTGGTAAGTTTCTTAAACTCTTAAAGAAATTACATATTAACTTACCTCTTCTTGAAGCTCTTTTTCAAATGCCAGGCTCGAGAAAATTTTTAAAACAGCTCTTGACTAACAAACGCAAATTAGATGAAGAGCACCACGTGAAATTGAACGCAGCATGCTCAGCAATGTTACAGAATAGACTACCACGAAAGCTAAAATATCCAGGGAGTTTTACAATTCCATGTTTAATTGGTAGTTTAGCTATTGATAATGCGTTAGCTGATTTAGGGGCAAGCATAAATGTCTTGCCTTACACATTACTTAAACGACTAGGTCTAGGGAAGCCCAAACAAACTAGGATGAGTATACAATTAGCTGATAAAGTGGTTAGAATTCTTAAGGGCATTATCAAAGATGTTCTTCACAAAATCGATAAATTTGTTTTCCAGTAGATTTTGTTGTCTTAGATATGGATAAGGATAATACAATCCCTTAATTTTAGGAAGACCATTTCTAGCAACTGCCAAGACTAAAATTGATGTTGCCACAAGAGAACTCATACTTTGTGTAGGTGACGAATCAATCAATCTTTAAGCTCTTGACTTGGCCAGGACAACAATCGATGAAGGTAAGAAGGTCAATACAGATGATAAACAAATTGTTCAACCTTTATTGCAGGAAACACCGCAAAGACACAACCCTGAGCTGACTCACAGATCCAAATCGACAAAGAAGAACCAGAACTGCACAAAGTAAAACCAGAGAAACCACCAGAAGAGCTCGTAGGAACATTCAATCACTTTAAAATAGGAGACCGGGTACTATTAGACAAAGCAGATCCGCACATCATCACAACAGGCCTAAAGGAAAAGGGAGAAACCCTTCCTAAGGTATACAATATCTTCTCACACGGAATAGTCGAGGTAAACGACCCAACATCCAACACTTTTGAGGTAAAAACTTCTCGACTTCAACTTTGTCAAGAAAATAGAACTTTAAGCAAGAGGGAAGCTATCCAAACCTTTAAACCTCCCTGATTCAAGTATGAGGAAAAGTCTAGCTTAAGACTATAAACAAGCGCTTCTCGGGAGGTAACCTGAGCACTAACCCTACTTCTTTTTACATTTGTTTTCTTCTCTTTCTCTTTCCTTTTGTAGCTTAACCAAAAGTGCAAATTTCTAGGACACACGTCCTTACACACGACTGTGTCCTTGGTCGTGTGGACTATAGGAATCTCTATACTAACATAGCGGAGGCCGTGCGAATCAAATCCCAACCACTTTTTGACGTCACGGATCCAACCACTCCCCTACGGGCACCAATAAATTGGCACGCCATGCTCCACAATCATGTGAAGCCACTGACTTATTAGACACAGGACAAACACACCCATGCTACCCAACCGTGCCAACACACTGCCTTTTTAGGAACGGGCGTGGGTAAGCAAACACGGCTAGACACATGGACGTGCGATGCGGCCATGTATTTCAACACACCCTCTGTAACACCCCCAACCCGGTCAACGCACCATGACCAAATCTAGCATGTTACAGGAAGAATATTTTGATGAAAATAGGCTATCGAATAAAGTGTTGAGAAAGATTCCTTGTTGTTTTTACTTTTGTAGAAACAGGTGCATGATGAGTTAAAAGTCGATTAGTTGACTTTGAAAACCCGGAAGTAGATCTTTAAAGATTAAGTTGTCGGTTTTAGGTTAAAATATTTACTGACATTTTAAAAAATCCGAATGATTCTTTAATTATTGGAAACCAGTTGAGTTGAGTGAGAAAAACTTAAGTTTGGAAAAAACCATTTGAGTTGTAGTTTCCTTCAATTATAAAGTGATACCCGATGGTAAAGTTTAAAACATGTCGTTTTGTAGTTTAGAAAACCTTACTATTCACATTTTATCGAATGTTAACCCAATAATTTATTAAGTCATGTTTGAAATCAAGTCCAACCACATATATAATCAAAACATAATTTAAAAGGCCTTTATACAATCCAAAAAAATGAACCCAAATTTAATAAAGCAGTACGTAAGCAAATCCGTGGGCCAATTTATTCATGGCATGGCCCCTCGAGTCCACCCTCTCTCTTCCGCGATCTAAGTCTCACGAAATGATAAGGAGAAAGTGAGTCACCAAGACTCAGTGTATAATTCCTCCTCCCGAATAATGCAACATACTTACACACACCATGACCAAGCAATATATATAATGCACCCAACCCTAGCCATCCAGAATCTCGCTTTCTACCCCGTGGTACCAAACCACTGGTGGTGCCAAACCACCGGTGACCCAAAGTCACGATATCCAATATTGTGGTGCCAAACCACTGTGACCCAAAGTCGAATAATCCATCTCAGGGGCCAACCCACGTGTGATACCAAATCACCGGAGACGATCCAGTAATATCAACTGTGGGGCCAACCCATTGTGGTGCTAAGCCATTGGGACAAGTCGCTATGAGGTACCAAACCTCTGGTGACCCAAAGTCACAAAATCTCGATATCCAAGTGTGGGGCCAACCCACGTGTGATACCAAATCACTGGCGACGATCTCGATATATCAACTGTAGGGCCAACCCACTGTGGTGCTAAGCCACTGGGACAAGTTGCTATGAGGTGCCAAACCTCTGGTGACCCAAAGTCACTAAATCAATCTGTGGTACCAAACCACTGGAGGTGCCAAACCTCTGGTGTCCCAAAGACACAGATATCATCTTCTCCCTCCTCTCATATCACCCAGCATCATGCCATACTCATGTAAATCATGCAAATCATGCAAATCATGTCAATATGCTTTGTTTCGCATCTCATAACACATATATGTCATAAATCATGATATCATATATTGAATAACAGAACTCATATCGAAACGGACTTACCCGAATCCGTACACATACCCATAGGGTATCGTATCAACTTCTATACTATTTCAGCTTTTATTATTATCAGGTTATTAAAATACATTACTAAGTAATAGAGTGTGTAAGTTACACACCTGCTATAACGGAGGCCCTAAATCCCGAAGAGTCGATCTACCACACTAGATCCCTTCCTCCTACATTCGGCCATTACTAAGGTTAGCAACATAGGCCATTCGGCCAAACCAAATAAACCTCCAAAGGGTTAACACATAAACCCTTGCCTTACTACCGATTTGGTTTCCTACCAAATCCCGAACTATACGATGGTTCACCCCTTGAAATCGGCCACACCCTATTAAGAAGAACAAATAACCTTAGTAGCCTTCGACTTTTCGAATACTTAAAGAATTAATGATCTTAAAATGGATTCTTACCACTGCACCTACCAACTGACTATTCAAGAATGATGTCTTCGCTTGATTTTTCCAAAATCCCGGAGACCCTACAATAAATCGATTCCAAAAGGTAATTAACACTCTTGTTACCAAATGCAAATCGACTCTTACCCTTATAAAAGTCGATGAGGAAAAAGGGAAAGAAGAAATAGATTCGACCACGGTCACTTACTTCCCTTTAAAACCGATTGAGGAAGAACTCAAGGAAGATCCACCCTTGTTGATATTTGGCCAAACAACTGGAAGAGAGAATAGGGTGATTCGGCTAGGAAAAAAAGAAGGAAAAGAGAAGTAAGAGTGGAAGAGGGAATTGACAAAAAGAAAGCAAAGCAAATTCGGCACAAGAGTTTAAGAAAGAAAGAAAATAAAGTATGAGAGGAAGAAGATGAATGCTTTCGACAGCACCAATGGGAAAAGAAAGAGAGAGATGGGAGGGTAAGTGATTCTACCAAGGATCAAGAAGAAGAAAAGGAAGCAAAATGAAAATTAAGAGAACTCAAGAGAGCATTCGGCTACCAATGAAAATTAAGAGTGAACAAGTGCAAATTTCGCAAGGGTATATGTTGCTTGGACTTTCGGTTTCAAAGAAGAAAAGAAGGGTGTGCTTACTTGAAGGTTCGGCTAGGAGCAAAATAAAAAGGAACACCTCAAGAAATTCAACAATTACTTATGGAGTTTCGACTTTTGGTTCACCATGGTGTACTAAGAAAAATCGGCACACTCAAAAGAAAGGTTTTTCGCTTTTAGTGTACTAAACAAAGTGACCGAAAATGCCCCAATAGGTGCCTAAGAGAATTCGCACCCCTACTCACCTTTCCATGGCCACCACTCCTCCCATGAGGAGTTCAAAATTCGACCACTTCCTAAAAATGCTCCTGCCCCCAATTCAAACAATTTGAATTAGTCAAATTCTAACTTTTCTCTTTCCCCATCATTTGAATAATTTGACTCAGTCCATCCTTACTAGGCGTAGTTTGAACTGCACACAACTCCTCCCCTTCTTGGTGTCAAAATGACAAGCAAAGGTGGAATTTTCATTGCTCGAACTTGAGACCTCCTTCCCCGCAAGTGGCGTCAATCTCGGGGCTCTAAGTGGCGCCTCCACACTTTACCAAGCCCAATCTTGTGCTAAAACCCACTTGAAATACTTATAACCCCGGCTCCTTGAAATTTCTTCCACTTAAAGCTTTAAAACAAAAATTTTCTTACTACTCAGGCTTGCTTTAGGCTTCAACTAAGTCTCACAACATCACAAATAATTACACCACAGTCCAAACACAAGCAAAACAATTCAATTAAAAAAAATAGCCCCTATTTCAGGATATTACAGTTCTACCCCCTTAAAATAATTTCGGCCTCGAAATTATCTGACCAAAAGAGTTGAGGGTATTGCTGTCTTATCGCGTCCTCTGGTTCCCACATAGCTTCTTCCACGCCATGGTTTTGCCACAACACCTTCACTAAAGGAACTATTTTCTTACATAAAACTTTCACATCTCGATCTAGAATCAGACCGTTCCTCCTCCATGGTCAAATCTGGATTCACCTCGATCTCTTCTCTCGCTATGACATGCGATGGATCCGAACGATAACGTCTAAGCATGGAAGCGTGGAATACATCGTGAATCGACTTAACTCTCTTTGGCAACTCAAGTCGGTAAGCTCTTGGTCCCACTCGTCTTAGTACCTTATACGGTACCGATAAACCTTGGACTTAACTTGCCTTTTCTTAGAACCTCAAAACCTTCTTCCATGATTTAGACCTTCGAAAACCTTATCACCCACAACAAACCCTATATCCATAGCTTGAGATCGGCATAAGACTTCGCTCGTCCAAAGCTTCCTTCAATCGAGTCTGAATCAATTTAACCTTGTTTTCAGTTTTTGCAACCAACTCTGGCCCTAACATCTGCCGTTCACTCAACTCCGTCCAACACGTAGGTGAGCGACACTTCCTACCATACAACGCCTCATATGGTGCCATCTTGATGCTTGCTTAGTAACTATTGTTATAGGCGAACTCAGTTAATGGTAGAAACTCTTCCCAGCTACCTCTGAAGTCTAGAACACAACCTCTCAACATGTCCTCTAAAATCAGATAACCCTTCCGATTGCCTGTCCGACCGTGGATAGAATCTTTGTCTTTGAAATCAGCGCGTGCTCCAAAGCCCGATGCAACGCTCTCCAAAACCTTGACGTAAATCTGGGATCCCTATCCGAGATGATCGATACTGGCACACCATGCAACCTCACTATCTCTGACACATACAGCTTAGCTAACTTCTAGAGTGAGTAATCAACCCTTAACGGTATGAAGTGAGCTGACTTAGTCAGACGATCCACAATCACCCAAACTGAGTCCTTCTTGCTAGGTGTAAGAGGTAATCCACTGACGAAATCCATAGTGATCTTTTCCCACTTCCACTATGGAATCTTCACTGGCTGAAGCAACCCTGACGGCAACTGGTGTTTGGCCTTGACCTCCTGACATGTCAGACACTTACCCACAAACTCTATTACTTCCGCTTGGACACTGCCACCAAAATCGCTCTCTTAGATCCGATACATCTTGCTACCTCCGTGGTGCATAGCGTATGGTGCTATGTACATCCTGAAGAATCTTACGCCTTAGCTCGATGTCCTTGACATACAAGCTCTCCTTGAAACACAACACTCCATCACTAGACAAGTCAGAACCCTCCAAACCACTATCCTGCACTTGCAACCTCTACGCCTTCAAAGCCTCGTCCCTAACTGTTTCTCCCTGATCCGCTCAACCTAAGTCGGCTTAACTCGCAGTCGCGAATACTTCCATCGTCGTACAAACTCAGATGGACGAACATCGCTCTTAAGTCCGATACAACCTTACGGCTCAACGCGTCTGCCACTACGTTAGCCTTGCCCAAATGATACTCAATCGAACAGTCATAGTCCTTTAGGAGCTCAATCCATCTGCGCTGCCTCAAGTTCAAATCCTTCTGAGTCAAAAGGTACTTCAGGCTCTTGTGATCTGTGTAGACTATCGACTTTTCTCCGTATAAGTAGTGCCTCCAGATTTTCAAGGCGAAGACTACTGCCGCTAACTCCAAGTCGTGCGTCAGATAATTAACTTCATGCTGTCTCAACTATCGAGATGCATAGGCCACTACCTTCCCTTCTTGCATCAGCACACATCCCAAACCCGTATATGATGCATCGCAATATACCGTGTATTCCTTTCCTGCCTTAGGTTGAATCAAAATTGGAGCTTCAGTCAAAATCTTCTTTAGCTTGTCGAAACTCTCTTGCTGCTTCTCAGTCCACACAAACGGAACTCCTTTTCTTAACAACTTGGTCATCGGTCTGCGATCAATGAAAATCCTCTACAAACCTTCTAATACCTCGCTAAACCCGTAAAACTCCGAATCTCATTAATCGACTTAGGCGTCTTCCACTCCAATCTTCGACTCAATCTTCGAGGGTCTACTCTAATCCCCTACCGATACCACATGACCCAAGAAAGTCACCTCCCTAATCCGAACTCAAGACTTACTAAATTTAGCGTATAGTGCTTTTCCCTCGAATCCGCAATACTACTCGCAAATGCGTCATGCTCCTCCTCGGACTTTGAATATACCAAGATGTCGCCTATAAATACCACGAAAAACGGGTCCAAATCTTCGTTGGAATACCCTATTTATCATGTCCATGAATCTTTGCCAAGACGTTAGTCAAACCAAACGGCATCACCAGAAACTCATAGTGCCCATATCAAGTACGAAACGCCGTCTTGTGGATATCAACCTCTCTCACCTTTAACTAATGATACCCAGACCTTAAATCGATCTTTGAGAATACCAATGCACCCTTCAGCTGATCAAACAAGTCATCTATCCTCAGCAACGGATACTTGTTTTTGATCGTTAGCTTATTCAACTGGCGGTAGTCTATACACATCCGCATTATACCATCTTTCTTCCTGACAAAGAGTACTGGCGCTCCCCAAGGTAAAACACTTGGCCTGATAAAGCCTCGGTCCAACAACTCCTGGATCTGAGCCTTTAATTCCACTAAATCCTTTGGCGCCATCCTATACAGAGCAATAGACACTGGCGCAGTCCCCGGTAACAGATCTATGCCGAATTCCACCTCACAATCCGGTGGTAGTCCCGGAAGCTCCTGTGGAAACACATCAACAAATTCCTTTACTGTTCGGACATTTCCTAAGTAGACTCCTTAGCCTCCAAGGCACACACATGAACCATAAATGCTTCACAGCCCTTTCTGACCATCTTCTCAGCCTTCAAAGTAGATACCACGTTGGATAGGTAATCTCTTCTATTGCCTATCATGACCACCTCATCACTCTCAGCCGTCTTTAGAACCATGCGCTTAGCCGTGCAATCCAACCTTTCCTGATACTTAACCAACCATTCCATCCCAAGAATCAGATCGAACTCCCCAAACGGCAGTTCTATCAGATCAGCAACAAGCACTATCCCTTGGAGTTCTAGGGGTACGTCTCTATACAGCTTATTTACAACTACAGAGTGACCCAGAGGGCTAATCACTGTCATCTGCCTAGAAGTAGTCTCAAAGTCTAAATTCATGGTCTCTACTATGTTACTAGCAACGTATGAATGTGTTGAACCCACATCAATCAAAGCAGTATATGGAAAACCAAAGATCAAGAACGTACCAGTTATGACGTCTGGTGCGTCGCCCTCCTCTCAACGCCTCGCTGTATATACTAACCCAGGCTGTCTCGCCTCAGTCCTGCCCGCACCTCTACCCGGTGCTCCGTGGCCCCGACCAGAACCATTACCACCTCTACCATTACCACGACCCTCTCTGGGCGGCGGTCCCGCATTTACACCGAGTACGGACGACCTCGATTGAATCTCGCCAACTTACACGGACAGTCCCTCACACGATGATCCAGTGAACCACATTCAAAACATCCTTTTCCACCGGTCCAACATCCTCCCCAATGAGATTTTCCACAACGGTTACACTGTGTTGGTCTCTGATTAGCAGCAACAGATCTACTAGACTGATTCGACCCATTATATCTAGCCCTCTTTTGAGAATTTCCGGTAGGCAGGATGACCCAAAACTTCTCTTATGTCTATTCCTATCCATGTTCTCGCCTCACGACTCTTTAACCCCTTCGCTACCTTAGCCTTTTCTACCGTAGCAAAGAAACTCACGCTCTCGTTGTGGAGCAATCAAGAACCCCACTCATCCCTCGCACCATCCTCAAATCGGACACACCGCTTCGTGTTCAAGAGCCACGATGCCTCTAGCATCTTGACTCAAATTTAAGAACTCGCCTCATATTCGACATGGACTTATTCCCCGAACCAACCTCGAAATGCCTTCCGTTCTGATCGATATAGCTAGATCCAATGTACTTTTTCTGATATGCGGCCTTAAAATAATCCCAAGTAAGGTCCTCCGCTGCAACACTGTCTCGAACCATGAGCCACCACTGGTATGACTCATCCCAAAGAAGTGACACTATCCCCTTCAGCTTTTTCTTAGCGCAGTTAGGTCCAAATCATCCATGATCCGCTCTGTCGCCTCCACCCAATACTCGGTAGTCTTTGAGCCACACCGAAACACTCGAAATACTTCAAATTTCCCATTCGCCGGAGTCACTCCTTACAAATTTTCGAGCTCTGCGCCACCACCTACTCCATTACCCTTTCAGAACTCGCAAAGATCGCTGCGACACTACGCCCTCCCCCGGTCGATCTCAAACTCACCACCTACACCGGTGGTGGTACCCAGTATCTCATTCTCGACCCTCACTGGACCCTACCGGTTCAAAATTGCCATCCTACCCGACCACGTCCACGACCACGCCCACCCGAGTGCTCATGACTAAAATCTCAACTTATCGATTTAGAAGTTTTATGCATTAGTAATTATTCCACTGTTTAAAAGCACGGTCTTATGAATATTTCTGATTAAAGGAGTCTTGTTTTCGCAGTCCATAGAGTCCTATCAGTTTCAATTTCTAGAGTAGTCCACTATTGCTAACCATTCAATCTCATCACATCCAAGAATCACAAGCAACAGTAGGGGTACTTACCTGGGCGGATTGGTGCCGGAGACTTGGAGCCATGCCTTCAAAAACTGGTATATTTAAAACCCATTTTTGGAAAAACATTTTGGGCCTCAGGCCCATAGCTGAGCTTTGAACTTGGCTCTGATACCACAATTGTAACACCGTAAACTCGGTCAACGCACCATGACCGAATCTAGCATGTTACAGGAAGAATATTTTGAGGAAAACAGGCTATCAAATAAAGTCTTGAGAAAGATTCCTTGTTATTTTTACTTTTGTAGAAAACAGGTGCATGATGAGTTAAAAGCCGATTTGTTGACTTTGAAAACCCGGAAGTAGATCTTTAAAGATTAAGTTGTCAGTTTTAGGTTAGAAAATATTTACGGCATTTTAAAAAAAATCCCGAATGATTCTTTAATTATTGGAAACTAGTTGAGTTGAGTGAGAAAAACTTAAGTTTGGAAAAAACCATTTGAATTGTAGTTTCCTTCAATTATAAAGTGATACCCGATGGTAAAGTTTAAAACATGTCGTTTTGTAGTTTAGAAAATGTTACTATTCATATTTTATCGAATGTTAACCCAATAATTTATTAAGTCATGTTTGAAATCAAGTCCAACCACATATATAATCAAAACATAATTTAAAAAGGCCTTTATACAATCCAAAAAAAAAAATGAACCCAAATTTAATAAAACAGTACGTAGCAAATCAGTGGAACTGAATTTATTCATGGCATGGCCCCTCGAGTCCACCCTCCTCTTCCGCGATCTAAGTCTCACCAAATGATAAGGAGAAAGTGAGTCACCAAGACTCGGTATAATTCCTCCTCCCAAATAATGTAACATACTTATACACACCATGACCAAGCAATATATATAATGCACCCAACCCTAGCCATCCGTAACTCGTTTCTACCCGTGTGGTACCAAACCACTTGGTGGTGCCAAACCACCGTGACCCAAAGTCACGATATCCAATATTGTGGTGCCAAACCACTGTGACCCAAAGTCGAATAATCCATCGTGGGGCCAACCCACTTGTGGTGCTAAGCCAACGGGACAAGTCGCTATGAGGTGCCAAACCTCTGGTGACCCAAAGTCACAAAATCTCAATATCCAAGTGTGGGGCCAACCCACGTGTGATACCAAATCACTGGCGACGATCCCGATATGTCAACTGTGGGGCCAACCCACTGTGGTGCTAAGCCATTAGGACAAGTCGCTATGAGGTGCCAAACCTCTGGTGACCCAAAGTCACTAAATCAATTTGTGGTACCAAACCACTAGAGGTGCCAAGCCTCTGGTGTCCCAAAGACACGGATATCATCTTCCCCCTCCTCTCATATCACCCAGCATCATGCCATACTCATGTAAATCATGCAAATCATGCAAATCATGTCAACATGCTTTGTTTCGCATCTCATAACACATATATGTCATAAATCATGATATCATATATTGAATAACAGAACTCATATCGAAACGGACTTACCCGAATCCGTGCACATACCCATAGGGTATCGAATCAACTTTCATACTATTTCGGCTTTTATTATTATTAGGTTATTAAAATACATTACTAAGTAATAGAGTGTGTAAGTTACACACCTGCTATAACGGAGGCCCTAAATCCTGAAGAGTCGATCTACCACACTAGATCCCTTGCTCTTACATTCGGCCATTACTAAGGTTAGCAACATAGGCCATTCGGCCAAACCAAATAAACCCCCAAAGGGTTAACACATAAACCCTTACCTTACTACCGATTTGGTTTCCTACCAAATCCCGAACTATACGATGGTTCACCCCTTAAAATTGGCCACACCCTATTAAGAAAAAAAAATAACCTTAGTAGCCTTCGGCTTTTATAACCAAGTTAACGATTCACTTTTTGTCTGCTTTTGCTTTGTTCTTTTGTTATTTTTGTCATTTTCCCCTTTGTTTTGTTGCTCGGCTTTTGTTTCCATCTTGTAGGCGATATGAAGGGCATCAGAGGCGTGCGAGGCCCACGATAAGCGTACATAGGGAAATCCCTACCGATATGTGGCGCACATGGTGGCTGATGGTAGAGGCGGCGCTTAGGTCATTTAGGGTTTTAGAAACCCTAAATTTTTTTGAAAAGTTATGATAGTTTGGGCCTGTGTAAAATAGACTGTTTAATGTAATTGAGTCTGGGTACTTTTAATTTGAGTTTTTTAACTTTATTGGGCCCCGGAAAAATTTAGGTCATACAATTGCCCCTCTTTGCTCATTGTCGTGTAACGGGAATGGAGAAAAGACTTTAAAAAGGACCAATTTTGCCCAGTCTCACTTAATATTGACTTTTTGGTGCTCTTCCTCAGGTAACTTCATTCCACCGCATCTTGTTGCTTTGATCCACTTCACCACTACTTCAGAGAGATAGGACTTGTAGCTCCAATTTGCTCCGTTGCAACTTCAGGGATATAAGGTTTGCTATGATCTGTTCTCTACTGCGACTGCTTCACTACAACTTCAAGGAGTTATGGTTTGCTATGATCTACTCTACTACAACTTCAGAGAGATAAGATCTATAATTTATAGCTTTAATATGTTCCACTACAACTTCAGGGAAATAAGATTCGCTATCTTCAGTCTGCTCCACTGCAACTTCAAGGAGATAAGACTTTAACTTCAACCTGCTCTACTTTAACTTCAGGGAGATAAGGTTTGTGGCTTTATTCACTCTAATGTAATTTTAGGAAGAAGAGATTTGTAGCTTCGATCTACTCCGCTGAAACTTCAAAAAAGTAAGAATTGTGGCTCCAATGTAATCTCAGGAGGAAGGGATTTGTAGTTTTGACCTACTCCGCTGGAACTTCAAGGAGATGAGAATTGATCTTTAATGTAATTTCAGGGAGAAGGGATTTGTAGCTTTGACCTAATCCGCTAAAGTTTCAACGAGACAAGAATTCAGGGAAAAGAGATTTGTAGCTTCGATCTTCTCTATTAAAACTTCAAGGATATAAGAATTCAAGAGAAGAGATTTGTAGCTTCGATCTTCTCTATTGAAACTTTAAGGATATAAGAATTCAAAGAGAAAAAATTTGTAGTTTTGATCTTCTTTACTGAAACTTTAAGGAAATGAGGACTTTAGGGGGAAGGGATTTGTAGCTTCGACCTACTGAACCTCAAAGGGATAAGAATTGAAACCTCAAAGGAAATGATAAGAATTTTGTAGCTTCGACCTACTCGAAGGGAGATTTGTAGCTTCGATCTTCTCTACTAAAACTTTAAGGAAATGATGATTTTAGGGAGAAGGGATTTGTAGCTTCGACCTACTCCGTTGGAACCTCAAAGGGATAAGAATTTAGAGAGAAGAGATTTGTAGCTTCGATCTTCTCTACTGAGACTTCAAGGATATAAGAATTTAGAGAGAAGAGATTTGTAGTTTCAATCTTCTCTACTAAAACTTCAAGGAAATGAGGATTTCAGGGAGAAGGGATTTGTAGCTTTGACCTACTATGTTGGAACCTCAAAGGGATAAGAATTCAGGGAGAAGAGATTTGTAGCTTCGATCTTCTCTACTAAAACTTCAAGGAGATGAGGATTTCAGGGAGAAGGGATTTGTAGCTTCGACCTATTCTGTTGGAACCTCAAAGGGATAAGAATTCAAGGAGAAGAGATTTGTAGCTTAAATCTTCTCTACTGAAACTTTAAGGAAATGAAAACTAATAATTTCATCCTGCTCTGCTGTATCTTCAAGGAGACGAGGTTGGTGGTTTAAATCTACTCTGCTGCTTCATGGAGATAAGATTCATCTTTTTGATCTGCTCCACTACTGCTTAGGGAGACAAGATTTGTAATCTTCAGTCTACTCAACTGCCACTTCAGGGAGATAGGGTTGATGGCTTAAATCTACTCTGCTACTTCATGGAGATAAGATTCACCGTCTTCGATCTGCTCCACTACTGCTTAGGGGGACAAGATCTACTGTCTTCAATCTACTCCACTACCGCTTTAGGTAGATAAGACTGATTGATTAAATCTACTTCACTGCTTCATGGAGATAAGATTCACCGTCTTCGATTTGCTTCATTACTGCTTAGGGAGAAAAGATCTACTGTCTTCGATATTATTACACCGTCCTCTAGGGGACTTGTCCTATAGACTCGATTTCTTATGCTTATGTTTATGCCAAATGATTAGGATGCAATGATTAGAATGAATCTAATGGTCCTAACTAAATGTATTATGGACGACATTTGCACAAATATAGAATGTCATGAGAATGGTCCTTTTTATTTAAGGTGTCGTTGCTCATTGTTCATCTCTAACACTGACGTATTATGCTGTCTTCTTGCTTGGATGGTATTTTGATAGAATTTATGAGGAAATGGTCACAATTTAGATCATTCTTTCTCAAATGTTTTCAAACCCTGAACTTGGTTAGTTCCAAATAGCGGTCCCGCTTCAGGTTCTTGTAATATTTAGAAAATTTTAGAGTAATATGCAAAACTCCTTTTACTTGAATATTAATAGTCCATTGATCGTTATTTTAATGAAAAATGCTTGAAAAAGATTATCCCAATGGACACGATAGAATTTTATTGAGAGAAAAGCTTGAAATGAATAAATCGATCCAGAGATCAAATGTTGTTAAAGTGCAAAATGAGAATAAGTTAAGATAGCAAATTTGCGAAAAATACAAAAATGAATAAATTAATCAAGAATAGCAAATTTTGCTAAAATATAAGATGAATAAGATGAAAAAAGGTGCCCTAGATATCATATCATGAGCTTTTCTGTACAGAACTTCTCGAAGACCCTTTTGAACTTGATAGGTGTTTGGCAGACTGAGAAGACTTCGTTGATGCCCCAAGATGTAGTGTCCCTCCTTCTTGTTAATTCGGACATAGCAAGACTACTGCATGCCTTTCCTTTAATCAAAAATTTGAATTGCCCATTCTTGGGTCTTCAATTCAAAACCCATTTGGTCTTAAGGCGCCCTTTGCGAGTTTTTTCCTTGGCATCTCCTCCTTTTTTTTAGGCGAAGTATTTCTTGACTAAATCCAAATTCACAGGATTAGGCAGGTTTTTTCCATCCATCTCTGTCAAAATCAGTGCTCCTCTAGAAAAGGCCGTCTTGACCATAGAAGGTCCTTCCTAATTCGACATCCATTTTCCTCTAAAGTCCTTCTGTATGGGGAGGATCTTTTTCAAAACAAGGTCTCCCTCATGGAATTCTCTAGGGCGAACCTTCTTATTATAAGCCCGCATCATTCGCTTTTGGTACATTTTTCCATGATGAATGGCTCTTAGCCTTTTTTCTTTGATTAGATTCAGCTGATCATACCGGGATTGAATCCATTCTACTTTATCCAACTTTATTTTAGACAAGACTCAAAGGGAAGGAATCTTAACTTTGATAGGAAGTACTGCCTCCATTCCATAAACCAAGGAGAAAGGAGTTGCCCCAGTAGAGGTTCTGACTGATGTTCGATAAGCATAAAAGAAAATGCGGTAACTTCTCATGCCAATCTCTGTAAGTCTCAGTCATTTTTCCCATGATTTTCTTAATATTCTTATTAGCTGCCTTGACTGCACCATTCATTTTTGGACGATATGGTGACGAGTTGTGGTGTTTGATCTTGAATTGACTGTAGACCTCTACTATGGTACTGTTGTTCAAGTTCAATGCATTGTCAGATATGATCCTTTTGGGCATTCCATATCGACATATGATCTCCTTCTTTAGGAACTTGCTGACTGCTGACTTTGTAACGTTGGCATAAGAAGTGGCCTCTACCCATTTAGTAAAGTAATCAATGACCACGAAGATAAGTCGATGCCCATTTGAAGCTTTTGGCAAAATCGGCCCAATGACATCCATCCCCCACATAGAGAAAGGCCATGGAGAAGTCATGACATGAAGAGGTGAAGGAGGTACATGAATTTTATCTCCATAAATTTGGCATTTGTGGCACTTCTTAGCATAGCTGATGCAATCCCCTTCCATAGTGGACCAATAATACCCAAATCTCATGATCCGTATGGCCATTATAAAACTATTAGCATGCGTTTGACAGACACCTTCATGGACTTCTTCAAGATTTTCCTAGCTTTAACAACATCCATGCATCTTAAAAGTGCCTGATCCTTCCTTCTCTTGTATAGGATCTCTCTATCTAAGACATAATCATCGGCCAGTCTTTTCAACATCCTCTTATCATTCTCTATTGCTTGGTCGGGTATTCACGATTCTTCACATTTTACAATATATCGTGATACCAAGGGCGATCATCTTTTTCTTCTTCTTCGGCTATATTGTAACAATGAGCTGGAGCCTTATAAATACTCAATTGGATAGGCTTTACTTCCTGTTGCTTGTTTACTTTGATCATAGAGGCTAAGGTAGCCAAGGCGTCGGCCATCTGGTTCTTTTCTCATGGGAGGTAACAGAAAATGATGTCATCAAAATCCTTAATTAACTCCAAAACTAGCTTTTGATAATTGATCAATTTGGGATCTCTTGTTTCCCATTCACCTTTGAGCTGATAGATTACTAACGTAGAATCGCTATATACATCTAACACTTTAATTTTGCATTCAATGGTTGCACAAATACCCATGATGCATGCTTTGTATTCAGCCATGTTATTTGTGCAATGAAAATCCAATTTGCTAGTAAAAGCATAATGATCTACGTTTGGGGATACTAAGACTGCCCCGATTCTATTACCCACTATGTTTGAAGCTCCTTCAAAGTTTAGTTTCCAAGGATGACCCTCTTTTTGAGCACTTTCTTTAGTGATTGCAACGTACATTAGGTCTTCATTCGATAAATCAAAGTTTAGTGGCTCATAATCTTTTAAAGCTCTGCTAGCTAGAAAGTCTACTATTGCACTCCCTTTTATAGCCTTCTAGTTCACATAAACTATATCGAACTCAGAAAGTAGAATCTTCCATCATGCCATTCTTCCGTTCAAGCAGTTGACTCCATCATGTACTTGAGAGGGTCCAGTTTCGAGATGAGCCAAGTTGTATGGTACAACATGTACTGCCTCAGTCACCGGATCGTCCAAATCAAAGCACAACATAACTTCTCAATTGGCGAATATCTTGTCTCATATTCAGTGAACTTCTTGCTGAGGTAGTATATCGCTCTTTCTTTTCTTCCTGACTTATCATGTTGGCCTAGCACGCATCCCATGGAATTTTTGAATACCGCTAAATATAATATTAGTGGCCTATCTAGGCAAGGTGGCATTAGTACTGGGGCTTTGGATAGGTAATGCTTGACCTTATCAAAAGCTTTCTGGCACTCCTTATCCCATACACCTGGGTTGTGCTTCATAAGGAGACGGAATATGGGGTCACATTTCTCCGTTAGTTGTGCAATGAATTGGGCGATGTAATTTAGTCTTCCTAGGAAACCTCAATCTTCTTTTTGAGTATGCAGAGGAGACAGCTCTATATTGCCTTCACTTTATCTAGGTCAATCTCAATTCCTTTTTCATTGACTACAAATCCTAGCAACTTTCTCGACCTAGCCCCGAAGGTACATTTTGCTGGATTGAGCTTTAGTTGGAATTTCCTCAACCTTAGGAACAATCTCCTTAGGACCTGCACATGCTCCTTCTCAGTCCTGGATTTTGCAATCATATCATCCACATAAACTTCGATCTCCTTGTGCATCATATCATGGAAAAGGGTTACCATGGCTCTTTGATACATTTCTCCCACATTTTTCAGTCCAAATGGCATTACCTTATAACAAAATGTTCCCTACATGGTTATGAATGTGGTCTTCTCCATATCTTCAGTGTGCATCTTAATCTGTTATTCCCCGAGAAGCCATCCATGAAAGAAAAAAGTGAATAACCAGCCGTGTTATCCACTAAGGTATCAATGTGAGGCAACGATAAGTTGTCCTTTTGGCTGGCCTTGTTCAAATCCTTATAGTCCACACACATTCATACGTTCCTATCTTTCTTAGGAATGGGTACTATATTGGCTACCCATTTTGAGTACTTAACCACTTGTAAGAAACTGGCATCGAACTGTTTCATGACCTCTTCTTTTATCTTTAACAAAACATCGGGTCTCATCCTTCAAAGCTTCTATTGAACTGGCATACACTCCTCCTTTATGGGGAGTCGGTGTACCACGATATTCGTATTTAACCTGGGCATGTCCTGGTATGACCATGCAAAGACATCTTTGAATTCTTGGAGTAACTCAATGAAGTCTCGCTTTGTTTCTGCAGAAATGCTAGCTCCAATCTTCAACTCTTTTCCTTCTCCTAAGCTCATAATTTCCACTGACTCTTTGTGAGGTAGGATTTGTTTCTAATCTTGCTCTACCATTCTTAACAAGTCGAGAGATATGTTACGGTCCTGGTCATCTTCAAAATCTTGAGAATCTTCCATACCCACATCTTGGTCAAAAGGATATTCTAAGTTAATGACAATGTCACTCATATCATTGATTCCTGTTAGAAGGTCAAAGAAAGGTGCAAAAACAAAAGAATCTAAGAATGATTATCTGCATGATTGGTTTTGAATGAAATGTAAAGAATATTTTGGTTATGAATGAAAAGAATAATTGCTCAAAATGATATAAAAAGACGCATTTTATTGAAATAAAGATATTTGTACATATGCCTATTTAACAAAAGGATTCTTATTGCTCCTAGGCTTAGAGCAACAAGTGTGTTTTGAACATTACTCTGAATTATTCCTAAAGGTTACAGGAATCTCTTCCATGATCCAATTGTTTAGAACACTTCCAGAAGTGTAAGGGCAAATTCCAGATAAATTTCTTTCTTCAGCTCCTTCCTCGGATATGGCGTTAATACTCAAACTTCCCAACCTTTCCTCCACTATTTCTCTTCTTATCATCCGTTGTTCAGGGTACATAGTTCCTTCTGAAACAAATGTTTTAGATAAATGAGGAGAGGTCATTGGCTCCCATTTGACCTCTTCTCTGCTTAAGCGCACCCTTCTTCTTTCTTGCTTTTTCTCTACCTCATTCCTCTTTTACTTTACATCTAGCTTGAATCCTAAGCCAAAGCGACCTCATTTTTCTTTTAGCACTAGTACTTCGATCTTTCCTTAAAGGTATTTCCCGAGTCCTTTTCCTGGTAAGGCTCCCTTCCTGACTTTCATTTGCAGGCCCATCATTGTGGATTTGGATATTTTGGGCATGGGGATCTTGTTGCCTTCGATGACAAAGGTTTCATTGACAAATTCCAATAATCGAAAAGAACATTCTATTGCTTCATCATCTACCCCTATGTACGGGGCGTCACTGGTAACAGATGCAATGATGTCTTCCTCAGCGTCTATTATGACCAATCTACCTTCAGTTACCAATTTTAATTTTTGATGTAGTGATGACGACACTGCCCCTACCGAATGAATCTAAGGTCTCCCCAGCAGGCAATTGTAGGAAGGCTTGATATCCATCACCAGAAAGTTCACCTCATATGTATTTGGACCGATCTGAAGAGGTATATCGATCCTTCTCATGACCTTTCTTTTAGTACCATCGAATGCTCTCACACTATTCTAGCACGTTTTCATTAGGAGCTATCTACGGGCAACCTATTTAGTATGGATAAGGGTAAGACATTCAGGGCTGATCCATTATCAACTAACACCCCTGGTAGCGTATATCCCTTGTAGCGTGTGGTTATGTGTAGAGCCTTTGTGAACCCCATACCCCCTAGAGGTATCTCATCATCATTGAAAAAGATGAAATTGTCGGCACTTATATTGCTGACCAGATGGTCCAGCTTATTGACAAATATATCATCCGCCACATATGTTTCGTTCAATATTTTCATCACTGCACTACGGTGCACCTCTGAGCTCAAGAGCAAGGCCAGTACCGATATGCTAGCCGACTGCCTATGCAATTATTCCACAACAATGTACTCTCTATGCTTTAGGAATTTTAGGAACTCTTTAGCCTCTTTTTCTGTCACTGGCTCATTAATGGGTAACTCAACTCTAACCGTCTTTTCTTTTTCTTGCTCCATCGCCAAGGCCTTTTCTTTTACTGATTCTGCTATTGAATTCACTGGATTGTAGTGTTTCCCACTGCACATGTAGAAGCCTATATCTTTGCCCTCTTGATTGGGCTCTCCTCTTCTGAGATCGTTACGTTGCAATCATAGTGCCAAGGAACCCTTTTGCTTTTCTTATAAGGGAAGGATACAGGTTTCTGGATTATGATTCTCGATGCCATTTTTATTCCTTCTTCATTATTTTTGGGTCGTGAAATGGTCACCATAGGGTGATTAACTTTTTGGACCCTTTCTGTTGATCCTTTCTTTGAGGCGTAGACCTCTCCTTCTTCTAGTCCTTCGATCTCTTCATAAAATTCCATCTCTTTATTGTCCATGAGATTTTGTACCATGGCCCTGAACTCAATGCATTCTTGGATGTCATGACCCTTCTCGGCATGGAACTCGCAATATCTTTATGCTCCTTTGGGCTTTTCCCCTGATTCTTGTGTAATTAAACCTCCATTTACCATTTGTTTCCAAACCCATCTCAATGGTGTTTTCACTTCAGCCATGTCAGTCTTGATTCTTTTGCCTCCACTCTCAATTATCGCATTTACCCCTTTATCAGAATGATTGGGTAACAGATTTCCTGCTATGTTAGGTCTTGATGGGTCATCAAACTTTACGATCCCCATTTTGATGAATCTTTCGATTAGCTTTTTGAATGCAGTACAATTCTCAATCGAGTGCCTCGTTATCCCCGCATGGTACTCACACTAGGCATTTGCATCATACCATTTTGGGAATGGGGGTTGCATGGGTTTTATGTAGAATGGGAATACCACATGTGCATCGAATAGACTCTGGTACAGCTCCCTATACGTCATCGGGATAGGTGTAAACTGGAGTCTTTTTGTGTTTGGCCTTGTATTGGATTCTTGCCTCGGGGGCCTTGATGGCTAGTAGTTAACGTACTTGGCTGGCTTACATGATGGGTTTTGAATAGCCTTTTTTGTATGTGCTCACATTGTTCACCTCATTGTCCTTCTTTCTCGGGACCGATCTCCTGGCGCTTTCCCCCGCGTCTATCTTCTCGCTCTTGACTGCATTTTTTATCATCTCTCTAGACATCATTATGTTTGAAAAGCTCTTAGTAGCACTTCCCAGAATGTGGTTGATGAATGGAGCCTTCAAAGTGTTGATAAAAAGCATGGTCGTTTCCTTCTCTAGAAGAGGAGGTTGGACTTGTGTCGCTACCTCTCTCCACCTCTAGGCATACTGTCTGAAGCTCTCACTTGGATTTTTCTCCATATTTTGCAATGTAATTCTGTCTGGAGCTATGTCCATCATGTGGCCATATTTTTTCATAAAAGCCTGTCTAATCCTTTCATGAATTAATTTGAGCACGGGTTAGCTGGTTGTACCACTTGGCTGCAGACCCGATCAAGCTGTCTTAAAAGCAGTGAATTAACAGTTGATCATTATTGACGTATCCTGTCATCTTCTGATAGAACATCGTAATGTGAGCTTCAGGTCAGAGGTCCCATTATATTTCTCAAACTTCGGAGCCTCGAACTTTAGTGGGAGTATTCAGCCTGGGGCCAAGCTCAAGTCCTTAGCATTAACCCCGCTATGGTAGTCTGCATTCTTTATTGCCTTAAACTTCTCTTCCTGCCATCTACACTGGTCTTCAAGTTGTTTTAACACATCTACTCTTGCCTTCTCTGTTTCTGCTATATCATCGAAGTTAGGGACAATGGGATTAGTTGGATTATCTCCAGGATTGGAGCCCGAGCCTATTGGAAAATTCACCGGTAATAAAGCACCAGCCTGATATTGGGGCCTGATGGTAACAAGTACCCTTTATGGGTATGCATCTAATTGTGTTTGGGTGGTCACTGGGGTAAAACCTGGAGGATAGGAAGGTTCTTCATTGTTATCACCTGGATTGGTCATAGGGCTCTTTCCTTTGTCGGGACCTCCGGCCAATAGCTGGGCTAGTTGGTTCATCATATTTCTTTGGGATTCCAGCATCTAATCCCTCATGTCTTGTTGTATTATGGCTAATTACTCTTGTATCTATGCTTGCAATTGATCTTGCATATCCCTTTGCATTTGTTCTAATATTTCCATTCGTTGATCCATTACTTTTGTCTTGCGGCGTGTAATATCCTAGATTAGGGGTTATGCGTTCATGCATAATTCATGAGTAGTAGGATTTGGCAGTGTTTGGAAGTGAATTAAGGGTTTTTAAAATCCTAGGATGGAAGAGAAAGCTTTGGACAATTATTGATTTTTAAGTTAAAGAGGGGAGATAGGCTAAGGTAGCCTTAAGAAAAGTTTTGGGAGTTTAGGACACAAGAAGTGATGTGGAAAAGTGGCAAGGACGCCACCTAAGGTGCAAGGTTATGGCATCAAGTGAAGTACTTTGAGGGAAGAGGTTCGAATCCCATTGTGTGCATTTTTAGAACCTTGGAAATGTATGGAAATGTATGGAAATGTAAGGAAATGTATGGAAATGTATGGAAATGTATGGAAATGTAAGGAAATGTATGGAAATGTACGGAAATGTAAGGAAATGCTTTAGAAATGATAAGTTTAAAGGAGGGAAACAAATGTTTTTGGAAACTAGGAAATATAAGGAAATGATTTAGAAATGATTCAAAAGAGGAAAGTAAACATTTCGGGAAACTTGGAAATGTAAGGAAATGTTAGGTTAAAGGAGGGAAACGAATATTTAAACGAATATTTTTGGAAACTTGGGAATGTATAGAAATGTTACGTTAAAAAGAGGAAAGTTAACATTTTGGAAACCTAAGTAAAATAGGAAAGTGACCATTTTGGAAACCTAAGTAAAATAAGAAAGTGAACATTTCTGGAAACTTGGAAATGTAAGGAAATGTCAAAGTTTAAAGAGCCAAACGAAAATTTTTGGAAACTTAGAAATGAATTAGAAATGTCGAGTTTTAAAGTTTAAAGAGGAAATTAAGGCAAGCTGGCCTTAAGAGAAAAAGTATGTGAAATTTGACACACAAAAAGGCTTGGAAAAGTGGCTCAAGATACCACTTAAAGCCCAAAGGAGGACGCCACTTAGGTGGATAATTTGGGCCTCGTATGGCCACAAGGAGTCCAATAGAATAAGTTTAAATTGACTCATCAAGGGAAGGGGTGGGCGACATCTAGCTAAGACTTTAAGTGATTTTTATTTAATTACTTAAAGAGGAAGCAATGGATGGCAATAGGGACTCTTAAGGGAACAGCTTTAATTCTCCTTAAAACTTCGGCTAAATAGGTGGATAAATGATGATTTATTTTAGATTATTTTCAAAGAAATAATTGAGGATTATTCTTTAATTTTTAATTAAAGAGATAAAGCTATCAAAATAGAAGAGTGATGGCCAAGTAAGGATTCCAAGTTAGTAATTTCGCTATAAAAGGAAAAGAGGGCCATTTATTCTTTCTTCTAACTCTCTCTCTCAAATTCTCTCTAGCAAATATCTCCTTTCTTCATTATTTTGCCAAGTAGAAAATACACCTTGTATAGCCAAACTTCATTATCAAAATTGCTCAAACTCTTTTCTCTTCTTCTTTCATAATCTTCTAAAAGCCAAAAGTTTGCTAAAATCAAGGCCATAGCCAATAGTTTTGAGACTTCAAATAAGGGGTTGTCGACTTCTGTATTAAGGGTAAGAACTAGTTATCATTCGATTTTCATCCTTTTTCTTTTAAGATTTGTTGAAATCTAGGACTAACCCCATTAATATCTTATTGCCGAAACTTTGAAGAGATCTTTCAGGATTTACTAAGTGTCGACTATAAGGAAGGAAAAGTTCTTTTCCCGAAGGTACACCATAGGCCACGTGTTCCCTAGTTATTCGGTGAGTTTGAGGATTTAAAATCCACAAGGTAAGTATCTATAGCATTCGCCAAGGCCCGTATTGATATTAAGATCTATTTCTTACATGTCAAAAAGCAAAACTAACCTATCTAGAGATCCGGTGTTTGGTCAATACAAGGAGGGTATAGCAAAGTTTTCTGGATTTGACTATAGTCAATTCGACAACAAAGGTAAGCATATAAGTGTACAAATCCTACTAGGATTTGGTTTTGTGGCCGAATGAGTATTTCATTAAATATTTAATATGGGCCGAATGTAGGGAGTTAAAGATCTAAGATCAAAAATTCGGGATTTCAAGTGAAATCGTTAAGCGAATCAGGTGTGTACCTTACTCTAAGTTTTGATATGTTCATGGCCATGTTTTAAATTAAATGTGTTAATATGAAAGTGTAAGAATATGGCTAAGGTACCGTGTGTACCCCACACTAATCTTAATAGATTTATGGCTTAAACATGATATAAGTGTTAATATGAAAGTGTAAGAATGTGGCTAAAGTACCATGTTATGGTACAAAGTACTCAGGTATGTTTTCCTACTCCTACTAGGATTACGAAATATGTTATACTTAACATGTGAAAAGTGACATGAATGTGAATTTAAGTATGATATGCATGATATGAATAATATGGGGCATTCGGGTTATTTGAGAAGGGAAGTGAATGTGATGACTTGGTCTCACTATCTCGAATGTGGTGACTTGGTCACATTATCCGAATGTGGTGACTTGGTCACATTATCCGAATGTGGTAACTTCGGTTACATTATCTCAATGTGGTGTCTCATGACACAATTATCCGTGGCTATGCCACTAATTTTATATGGGCGATTAGCATGTCGACTGCAACGATTGCCTTCGATGGTGTGTAGCGGATGGAGGGTTGACTTAGTAGTCCCCACGGTGTGCAGGATGGTACGGGTGGAGTGTAGCGGATGGCATATGGGTTTGGGTTCGGGTTGCATCATGTTGTTTAAATGCTTTATGAACATGTGTGACATTGTATGCCTGAAATATTAAATTTTAGTGTTGGTTACACATTGAGTCTATTGACTCACCCTGTTGTGGGATTACTTTTCAGGTGACGACCAGTGATGGACCGGGCCGACAGATGATTAGTGGAGGCCATGTGAAGTTTAGATTTCTTTTATTTGGACTATTTTATTTTAAGTATTTTGAATTTAAATGTGGGAATTATTTGATGTAATAAGGCCTTAGTAGAATTATTTTATTCTGTTTTTATTTATTGAGCTTACAAACTTTTATTTATTAAAAGATTAAGCAAATATATTTTTAAAACAAAGCCCAAACGTTTTGTCACTTAAAGTAAAGGATTTTTAATAATGAAATAAACTTGTTTTCAACTCAAGCCCAACCCAAAACAATCTTTCTTTAAAAACACACAAGTTTTTCCTAAGTAACAAAAGAATTTGAAACGGTTTACACCGGGGAACATACCAGATCCGGTCAAGGTTCATGCACCGGGTTTGGGGTGTTTCACGGCGGGTACCGTAGTGATATTTAGTCTGTGGATTTTCGTTGGTTTCCAGGGTAACTGTCATAATTTTAATTAATTAGGGTCTTTTTATGTAATTTTAATGCAAATGATGCAATGTAATGCAAATGAATGAGATGAATGCAAAAAGAGGCATTGGTTTTGATTCAATTATATTAGATCAACTTTACTAGAAAATAGATTTCTTTACATAGAGTGGACAATTACATATACAACTTCACCCTAATACCCAAAGCCTTGACTATCCTAAGAAGCCAAGCTAAGTTTCGGCCTTGATCTGATTCTGACTCATATTTTAGACTTAATACATCAGCCTGAACTACCAAGGTTTGTAAATGATCGGCTACCTTTTGAACTTGAGCCATAGCTTCACCCATAATATAATCTCTATCTCTGATCTGTTCTTGAGAGTGGTGGAGCTGCTCTTTCCAATGTTCATTGTTTACTTCAAGAAGTTCAACTCGAAGTTCACCGTTTTGTAGTGTAGTCTCGAGCTCTTCTATCCTTCCTTTGAGCTCCTCAATCTTATTTTTGCTAGCTCTTAATTCAATTACCGAGTTGCAACTATGGTGCTGATGCAGTGACTTTTCCAATTCTACTACTCGGGCTCGTAACCTCTATTTTCACTTTAACTTTCAAATAGACTCTTTTTCAAAGTGTCCTCCCGTACTCGAGCATCTTGGAACTTCTTTTCCCACTAATCAACTCTAGTCTTTTCTTCTTTAATTTCCTGGTGCCATTGCTCTGATGTTTTGCCCAAACCAGCAGTTCTAATTGATATGCGCAACTTCTTGTAGTCCGTCTTTAAACTAGCCAAATCTTCTTCGGCCTTATTTTTTCCTTTCCTCAATCTCTCGGCCTCGAGCTTGTGGATGCCAACGTCTAATCCTAACTGCATCTTTTCCTCCTCTAACTACTCTATTTTCTTTCCTAATTCCAGACTCATTTTCTCAAAATCTTGCTCGATGATCTCTAATTCAGACGGGATTACTTGTAATTGCTCCTCTATTGGTCGAGCATTTCCTTGACTTGGCGTAGTGATATTGTCGTTGATTGTTTTTCCCCACCACCAGTCATATCTGGGGGTCGTCATTGGTCCTGTGGTGAGTCCCTTTATTCTTCGGGTTTGGTTCCACGCATTTGATAACTCACGAACTCTCTTCTTATAATTATCGCCCTTGTTTGAAAACTCGCACTAAACTAACCCATGTGTCGCAGGTATGAACTGCCTTGATCGATACTGCCTCATTACGAGTAATGGAGCATACCCAACAACTCCCCATATCTCGAGTAAAGGGACCCAGTCAAAGTCTCCACACCGATACAAGATCTCATCGGGAATCATCCACGGAGCTCTCCATTCGACGTCTTCAACTTGTAAATTCTAGAGAATTGCTATCCATTTTTCTTCAGAAAGGTCGTCCCGCCTTGGTGTAGCCACTAATTCCTTCAACGGAGAGTAGTTCTCGAAAAAAACTCGGTATAAGACTTTTATACCTTCCAAAATTGGCTATAGAACCACGATAGCAAAAGTTGTGCACATCCTATGAACCTCCCTTCGCCGCTCTCCGGCAAGCATTCAATGATCTAAAAGTTTCGACTAAGATCGTAGGGATGGGTGTGACTCCTTTATTAAGTCTATCAAATAGGTCTGAGACTACTTCCTCTACGTGTCCTAATGCCTTGGGAAAGATGACCAAACCATAGATGCTTAAAATGAAAACATCAACCTTGTTTTTCATATTAGGATGCGCTAGGATCAAATCCCTCAAATTTCTCCAAGGGATGCACTTACAATCTTCTTTTTCCTTGATCCGGGCTGTAATCCACTGCTCGCTCATCCCTGTAATGTTCATCAGCTTTTTTAAGAATGCCGGCACATTAGCAGCTCTCGAATAAGCCTTGTCAATTTGAATCTTTGGGCAACGGAGCAAGGCTGTGTACTCTTCTATGGTAGGTACCAAATCCACTTTCCTAAAAGTAAAGCAACTATAAGCAGGGTTCCAAAACTGGGCGATAGCTCGGAATAGGTGCTCGTCCACCTTGATATCAAGCAGATAGGGAAAATCACCATAATTATAGTAGAATAGCTGCTTGATCTCGTCTCCCTATGAATTCCATATCTCCTTCAATTCTTGCAGGTTATTCTGAGTCACACTGACGTGGGTGAAATTCCACAACTCTGATTCATATCCCACGGTCAAACTGTCTCCTTTCTTTTGCTGTATCCTCTCAGACCATATTCAAACGGCCGTATTATCCTTCACTCTATCAAGAAAACCCTTTTCCATGTTAATCTTTTCTATCTAGTAACCGAACGTGAATCAACACCTTTTTATGATGAAATGCCATGCAATAACAACAAAACACAACAAGTCAGTATCATATACAAAAAAAGAACTCAAAGCAAACAGAAAATAATCAAGCACCTATTCAGGTAACCACTAGGGTTTGCACGGCTCTACCTAAGGTGGGCTCTTAAGGTTCACTATATGTGGTTTGGTTCTAAAGAGAGGTACCAAACCAGCAGATTCCTCGATCCTCACCCATTATAGGCTCATACGGACCAGGTTCAGTTCAGGGGAATACATTTCCCTATGACTACACAGAGATGAAAATCTCACAAAGACATAGGTATGGAGGTATCCCAAAAGCGATCCACTATCCTGCACGAAGGTGAAAACCTCATGAACGAGTAGCTTCTCACTCCCACTTAATGGGGTAAGACCAAAATTGTCCCTATGCAATATGATGCGAGACTCAAACCACAATAATTATGAAATAACAATACAAACAAATGCAATAATAGGATCGTAATTTTTCAAATCATATTTTCAATTTTTGACAACAAGACAGAAAATAACCAATTTTACGGCTCGACTCTCTCATGTCCCTAGTAGAGTCACCAAACTGTCGAAACCATTTTTTTTGAAAACGTGGGAATCGACTAGGGTTTAAAAATGAAAATAAAAATAGGAGTCGCCACCGATCTTTATTAGGTGTGATCGGATCACATTTTTTAATAAAACATTTTGGTTTACTAAAACGGTGTTTTTGGTCTACAAAATTTGAGAAAATGGGTTCGAGAGTCGGTTACGTGCGAGGAAGGATTAGCACCCTCGTCACGCCCAAAATTGGTACCAGATTGATTAATTATTGTCTTAATGTCGAAAGTTAAAATCGAGAACAAATTTAAAATACGATCCTTTTCATTAGTGTTCATTTTATTTATAAAATTCTTGATTTGGATTGAAGCGAGCATCAAAAGCTCACTCATCCCGAGATAACGAAATGTCGCGTCCCGTAAGTTAGGATACGACCTTTGAATCCCTCGAGAACAAGTTCTCCTTTAAATTTTCTAAACTTAATATTTGAAATTTAAAGGATATTTAGCTATTTAGGTTAATGAGAAAATAAAAACCCCGTAAGTTAGGGTACGGTTTTTCGAATCCCCAAAGCGCAAAATATTGCCTTTGTTTTTTTGAAGATTTTTCTTTTAAAATGATAGCGGGTACAATATTTGAATGTCATGCATTATTTATGTAACACCCCAAACCCGGCCTATGCGGTATGACCAGATCTGACATGTCACATGAAGAAAACATATAAAGAACTTGTGATTCTTATTAATATTGTTGTTATTTGTTTATAGTTAAGAAAAACAAGTTTGCTTATAAAAATTTACTAATCTCAAGAGTTTGATTGATAAATCGAAAATCGAACTAGTGAACTTTTAAATCGTGACTTTTAAAAAAATGTTGATAAAATTTGAAGGAAAATCCAAGTTAAATTATTTGTACATATTTGATATGAAACCCATTTGTTAATCAAGTTTAGAAATCTGTTATTTATGATTTCAAAAAATCCCCATTTAAAACAGTTTAAAAATAATAATAAGTACGTCAAAACATAAAGCAAATTAAAACATATCCCAGAGGCCTTATTACAAGTTTAAACCCAAAATAGTAAAAGTAATAAAATAAAGTGGAAAAGAAGTTTACTAATGTTCGAAAATATTATTTCCAAAGTATGGCCTTCACTGAGTCATCCATGGCCCAAGTCCTCATCACTGAGCATTACCTGCAACGATTAAGAAAAAGTGGGTGAGTTACAAGAACTTAGTGTATATTCCCCCTTACTGTCATCCACTGGGCCTGGACCCGTATAGCAACATCTTGGGCCTAAGCCCATTTACAAAATAGTATTTATGCCATATTTAGTGAATTGCGATTTAGCAATTTAATACCGATTTTGATTGACCTTTAGAAATCGTGTTGTTTAAGAAAATTTCTCAATTTATGCCATATTACGGCTAATATATTTCTAAATAATAACGATCTATTTTCAACATGATAGTGAATCGCAAATCTATGGGATTTCGGTGTGAGATTACACACCTGATTACGGTAAGGACTAAACATTCTTGATCATCGGCACCTATGACATCATAACATTTGATTAACCAACCAAATAGATTTTCTTAATCCAAATCTAAATCAACGATCTAAAAATGCTTACCCTTTGTATCGTGAACGACCACGATTTGTCTATTCTCACCGGATGATGGCCCACAACCCGGTGGAAAATCTCGAACTAGCCGATACCGCCCTACATTTGAACTTGGTAGTAGAAATTGCAAGTCCACTCCCAATTTGCCCTCCTATCGACTTTCTTTTTCTATCGATACCACTTGTCTCCATTGGAAATGTCTCGGTTAGAATAATACTATGATGAGTGAAAGTAGTTGTTTAGGGATAGGATTTCGCTTACCACTACTTCCGAAGAACTAATGAGTAGGGAAAAATGAGTGATTTAGTCCCAATGATAAATGATTAAACATAACCATTGATCCATTTTAACGAAATAACCAAGGAATGAGAGAGATCAAAATGACCCTTGAAGAAATTCCTTACCTTTAGGATGTTAGATCCAACTTCCACAGATTGGTTTAAAGCTAGAGATGACTCGGCAAGGATGTGATATACAGCCACCCACTAGAAAACTACAAAAAAGAGATGATCACGATATGAGGGAATAGGAGAGAGTGATGTTTTCGGTTTAGAGAACCATCCAATGATAAGGGCATATAATCGACCATGAAGAAAAGAAAATGAAAAGAAGAGGATGAAATCACTTACCCAAATCGGTTAAGGAAGAAATGCCTTATATTCAAGCAAGAAGAAGAAGAAATAGTGTGATTAAAGTTTCGGCTATTTAGAGAGAAAAGACCAATCAAGATTCGGCCATCAAAATATTGATTAAAGAATAAAAGAGAAGGGTTGAAGAAATGGTGAAAAAGAAAAGAAGAAAAGAAAACTATGCAAATGATGGGAGAAAGAGAGGAAGTATCCTTTAAGGTTTCAGTTTAGGCAAGAAAAAATACGAAATGGTCAAAAGAAGAGAACTTTCAAATGGTACAAAAACTTCTCAAGAGCCTAAAGAAAAATTCGGCAAGAAAAAGAGAAAGGATTGGAAAATGCACCAAAATGCTAAAAAGAAAACAAGCCTTTCATGCACAAAACATGTAAAATGGCCAAATGGAAATTAGGCTCTCACACTCCCTCTACTAAAACCGCATGCCTCCTACACCAAAAAGGTCATGGGTGACCAAAAATTCTTTCCTTAAGGAACACCTAAAATTAGGCCAACATGTTTCCCCACCTTATCCCTTTCCTTTATTTCTTTCCTAAATCTCCTCCTTGCCTTATTTTCTTAGTCTTCTTTCCATCATTAGAAAGTCTTCCTTTCCTTCTTTGATGCCATGGCTGACACTTACCATTTAACACTAAAAAAAAAATTAAACCAAAATTTGCAATAGGTGGGATTCGAACTCCACCCCTTAAGCCTCTTCATGTGACGCCTCACCACTTTGCTACAAGCTCTTCTTGTACTAAAAATACACACTTATTCTTTTAAGTCTTGACACCACTTACCTTCTCTCCTTAAAGTGCTTAAATAGAAAAATTTTGCTAAGGCCCAACTCAACCCCAAGCCTTCTTAGGACCCCTAAGCATACACAATTAACATTTTTAACTAGCCTATCGCATGGTATAATGTAAAACAAAAAATCTCGAATTTCAGTATGGTACAATTCTACCCCCTTAAAGAAATTTCAACCTCTAAATTTACCTGATTAAAAGAGATGAGGGTACTATTGTCGGATCGTGTCCTCTGGCTCCCATGTAGCTTCCTCTAACCCATGATTACACCATAATACTTTGACTAATGGAACCGACTTTCCTCTTAGCACATTAACATCCCGATCTATAATCTGTACCGGACAAGTCAGGTCTTATTTCAACTTCCTCCACTGGCATAACATGAGATGGATCTGAACGATAACGTCTTAACATTGAGACATGAAATACATTGTGTATCTGACTTAACTTTGGAGGTAACTCAAGTTGATAAGCTACTGGCCCAACACGCTTCAGTACACGGTAAGGTCTGATGAACCTAGGGCTTAACTTGCCTTTTTCACCCAAATCTTAAGATTTTTTTCCAAGGTGAGACCTCCTAAAAGACCTGATCTCCCACCTCAAACTCTATATCCTTACGCTTCATATCCGCTGTACGATTTCTATCTGTCTGAAGCTTCTTTTAACCATGCCCGAATTACCTTTACTTTTTCCTCCGTCTCCGAGATCAACTCAGGACCCAAAAATTATCATTCTCCTAGCTCAGTCCAGCAAGTAGGAGTACGACACATATGACCATACAATGCCTCGTAGGGTGCCATTTGGATACTGGATTGATAGTTTTTGTTGTATGTAAACTCTGCCAATGGTAGAAAATCTTCCCAACTACCCCTGAAGCCGATCACACAGCCCTTTAACATGTCTTCTAGAATCTGGATTGCTCTCTCTGACTGGCCATCAGTCTGCGGATGAAATGTCATGCTAAAATCTAGCCTTGTTCCCAAAGCTTCATGTAGAGCCTTCCAAAATCGTGATGTAAACCTAGGATCCCTGTTCGATATAATAGGCACTGGTACCCCATGCAACCTCACGACTTCTACTATATACAACTTGGCCAACTTCTGCAATGTATAATCCGTACGAACAGGTAGGAAATGAGTAGACTTCGTTAGCCTATCCACTATAACCCATACTGAATCTTTCTTAGTAGGCATTAAGGGCAACCCACTAACAAAGTCCATCGTTATCCTTTCCCATTTCCATAGTGGGATTTTCACCAGTTGAAGCAACCTTGAAGGCAATTGATGTTTTGCCTTCACTTGCTGACATGTCAAGCACTTTCTCACGAAATTGATAACCTCCCGTTTCAACCCTGGCCACCAATATTGCTCACGGAGGTCTTGGTACATCTTATTTCCCTAAGGTGCATAGCATATGGGCTACTATGCACCTCATGCAAAATCATTTGTCTCAGTTCTGAATCCCTGGGCATACAAACTCTTTCTCGAAAACACAATACTCCATCCTTATTTAATCAAAAATCCCCTATCTCACCACCTTCCACTTGCTGAAGCCAAGAACCCAACCTTTCATCCAACAACTACTTCTATCTAATCTGACTTACCCATGCAGGCTTCACTTGAAGTTTAGCTAACAAACTACCATCTTCATAAAGGCTGAGATGAGCGAACATCGCTCTCAAGTCCGTTATCACCTTACGACTTAAAGCATCTGCCACTACGTTAGCTTTACCTAGGTGATACTCGATGAGCAGTCATAATCCTTCAACAATTCTATCCACCTCCGCTATCTTAAGTTCAACTCCATTTAGGTAAGGAGGTACTTCAGACTATTATGGTCTGTGTAGATAATCGAATTCTCCCCGTACAGATAATGTCTCCATATCTTCAGAGCAAACACCACTACGGCTAACTCCAAATCATGAGTGGGATAGTTTATCTCATGCGGTCTTAATTGACGAGATGCATAAGCCACCACTTTTCCCTTTGCAACAACATACATCCTAAGCCCGTGTGTGACGCATCATAGTAAACAATAAACTCTTTACTAGCTTTAGGTTGAATCAATACTGGCGCTTCCATCAGAATCTTCTTCAATTTCTCAAAGCTCTCTTGCTGTTTATCTGACCACACAAAAGGTACTTCCTTACATAATAACTTAGTTAGGGCAAGCAATCAACGAACCCCTCAACGAATTGCCTGTAATATCCAGCCAAACCTAGAAAACTTTGGATTTTTGCCACTAACTTCGGTGGCTTCCAATCCAATACTATCTCGACCTTCCGGGGATCAACTCTAATTCCTTCGGCAGACACAACATGCCCTAAAAAGGTCACTTCCTTCAGCCAAAATTCACACTTACTGAATTTGGCATACAATTGCTTCTCCCTTAATATCTACAATACGACCCGTAGATGCGAATCATGCTCCTCTTCTTTCTTTGAGTACACCAAGATGTCATCTATGAACACAACCACAAATCGGTCTAGATAGGGTTGGAAGACTTTGTTCATCATGTCCATAAATGCAGCTAGTTCATTTGTCAACCCAAACGACATTACTAAGAACTCATAATGCCTATAACAAGTTTGGAACGCAGTATTATGGATATCCGCCTCCTTGACCTTTAACTAGTGATACCCCGATCTCAAGTCTATCTTGAAAAATTGAAGCTCATTATAGCTGATCGAACATATCATCGATCCTCAGTAACAGATACTTGTTCTTGATCGTCAACTTATTCAATTGTCTATAATCGACACACATATGTATCGACCTATCCTTTTTCTTAACGAAAAAAATCGGTGCTCCCCACGGTGACATACTTGGTCGAATAAATCTATGATCCATCAACTCCTAGATCTGAGCTTTAAGTTCCACTAGCTCTTTCGGTGCCATTCTGTAAGGAACAATGGACACCGGAGCCGTTTCTGGCAATAGCTCAATGCCAAACTCCACCTCCCGATCTGGAGGCAATCTTGAAATCTCCTCGGGAAAGACGTCAGAAAACTCTTTGACCGTTCTAACACTCTCTACCGACAACTCTTTGGCATCCAAATCACTGATAAAGGCTAAGAACGCTCCACACCCCTTTCGTACCAACTTTTCTTCTTTTAAAGCAGATACCACATTAGATAGATAATTTCTTCTTTCACCTATCATCATCACTTCCTTATCCTCTGAAGTTCTTAGTATCATCCACTTTGCAGCACAGTCCAAGTTCACACGGTGCTTAACCAGCTAGTCCATGCCCAAAATAAGGTCGAACTCCCCAAACGGCAGTTCCATCAAGTCCGCCAAAATACTACCCCTTGAACTTCTAAGGGCATATCCCTATACAACTTATTTACTACCACCGACTGTCTTAAAGGGCTAATCACAGTTGTTTCCTAGTAGTAATCTCAGATCTAATATTTAAAGTTACAGACATAGCACATGAAATATACGGAATGGGTGGATCCAATATCTATTAAAGTGGTAAAAGGTACATCAGATATGAAGAACGTACAGTTATGACATCCAGTGCATTCACCCAAGTGAAGTTTCCCACAATCCACACATGGCTAAATCTGATTAGTACTAGTTGGAGCACCCACTCGAACTGGTCCCTCATTTCTGGGCCTTTTTTGAAAACCTCTAGCAGGACGTGAATACCTAGAGTCTATCTTGTTCTTGCCCCTATCTTTGTCTCGATTTTACCGTTCCAAGTATTTAACTTCCTCAGCGGTCTTAGATTTTTCTAGAAGTGTAGCAAAATTCCTCTCCTTCTATAGGGCTATCAGTACCCGTAACTCATCACGCAATCCATCCTCAAAACACACACAGCGTTCATAATCAGTCGGCACTATACCCTGAGCATACCGAATCAGACACAGGAACTCTACCTCGTAAACTGCCACAGATTTATTTCATTGAACCAGATTCAAGAATTCCTTTCTTCGGGCATCCACATAGTTAGCCCCGACATATTTTCCTTGAAATGTTGTCTTAAAGAATTCCTAGGTGATACGATCAGCCCGAGTGCCTTCCCGAATAGTGAGCCACCACTAATATGCCTCGTCTCTCAGAAATAACACAACGCCTTTCAGTTTCTGCTCAAATGTGAAATCCAGATCATCCATAATCCGCTCCACCGCCTCAAGCTAGTACTCTGCAACACTGGGGGCTACACTCGAAATACCTCTAAAAACTTTAGCCCCATTCGATCTGAGTCGCTCCAATATCGACCCACGAGCTATCGACCTAGATCTTGCCCCAGCAACCCTTTCCAATCCTCACAACCTCGCTTGGGACAGAGTGTCGTTCTCTCTCATTCGATTATATGACCCAGCTTCAGTCATAGGTGACGTAGGTGCATCCATTTTTAGGACATGTCCCGATGCCTCAGATACAACTCTAGCACCTCGGCCTCTACCACGTCCACGTCTACCGCGTCCACGTCCTCTAGTACTCATGTTTGCTAAGTTGATTTAATCTGATTATAAGTCTTATGAATCAATATGCTATTTCAGTGTTTATTAAACAATATTTTATTGAGTATAGGAAATAAAGTTGTTTTCACAAAACGTATTCTAAAGTTCAATCTCTATAGTTTTAGCTCCTAAAGCTAAAAGTTCTAGAGTATTTCTATTTTGTGGAGTTTTCTTACCACAATCATACCATAATAATCATAAAATGAAAACAAAAATTTATTGACTTGGTGCCGAATACCCGTGGTATACTTCCTCTAAAATATGCATTTATAATCTAAAATTCAAATAGCTTTGGGAAACACTTTTGAACCCAAACCACAGCCGAGTTTTGCAACTGGGCTTTGAGACCATAAAATGTAACACCCCAAACCCAGCCCAATTTCATCTTGTGATGACCGGATCTGACATGTCACATGAAAAAAACGAATAAAGAACTTGTGATTCTTATTAAAGTTGTCATTATTTGTTTATAGTTAAGAAAAACAAGTTTGCTTATAAAAATTTACTAGTCTCAAGAGTTTGATTGATAAATCGAAAATCGAACTAGTGAACTTTTAGATCGTGACTTTTAAAAAATATGTTGATAAAATTCAAGGAAAATCCAAGTTAAATTATTTGTACATATTTGATATGAAACCCATTTGTTAATCAAGTTTAGAAATCCGCTATTTATAATTTCGTAAAATCCCCATTTAAAACAATTCAAAATAATAATAAGTACGTCAAAACATAAAGCAAATTAAAACGTATCCCAGAGGCCTTATTACAACTTTAAACCCAAAATAGTAAAAGTAATAAAATAAAGCAAAAAAGAAGTTCACTAATGCTCGAAAACATTATTTCCAAAGTATGTCCTCCACCGAGTCATCCATGGCCCAAGTCCTCATCACTGAGCATTACCTGCAAGGATTAAGAAAAGGGGTGAGTTACAAGAACTCAGTGTATATTCCCCTTTACCGTTATCTACTAGGCCTGAACTCATATAGAAACATCTTAGGACTAAGCCCATTTACAAAGCAGTATTTATATGAAATGTATGCGACCCAACGCATCCATCCATCACACCCCCGACCAGCCAACCACACCTGTGGGGATCAAGTCAACCCACCCCGCCGCTCACACCAAATTTGCATTCAAGCTACTATAATACATATAATTGTGGTCAATCCATTGAAATCATAATTAAGTACGATAATAAACAAATTGTGGCTATTCCACCAGGCTACACTACTCTCCATACAAATTTTTCCCATCCCATGCAAAATGTAAAAATGCAACATACATAATAAATATCCACATATAAATATATAACCATAAATAATCTATTGAATTATTTCATTGAATTGGCACATTAAAGCAATTTAATAATTCAGCCCACTAAGGCATTCTAGCAAATCAGCCCATAAGGGCATTTTCGTAATTCAGCCCATAAGGGCATTTTCATAATTTAGCAATTTAATATCGATTTTGACAGACCTTTAAAAATCGTGTTATTTAAGCAAATTTCTCAATTTATGCCATATTACGGTTAATAGATAGATTTGTAAATAATAACGATCTATTTTTCAACATGATAGTGAATCGCGAATCTACGGGATTTCAGTGTGAGATTACACACATGATTACGGTAAGGACTAAACCTTCTTGATCGTCGGCACCTATGACATCATAACATTCGATTAACCAACCAAAGAGATTTTCTTAATCCAAATCTAAATCAAAGATCTAAAAATGCTTACTCTTAGTATCGTGAATGACCACGATTTGTCTATTGTCACCGGATATGGCCCACAACCCGGTGGAAAATCTCGAACTGCCGATACCGCCCAACATTTGAACTTGGGAGTAGAGATTGCAAGTCCACTCCCAATTTTCCCTCCTATCGACTTTATTTTTGTATCGATACCACTTGTCTCCATTGGAAATGTCTTCGTTGGAATAATACTATGATGAGTGAAAGTAGTTGTTTAGGGATAGGATTTGGCTTACCACTACTTTCGAATAACCAACGAGTAGGGAAAAATGAGTGATTTAGTCCCTATGATAAACAATTAAACATAACCATTGATCCGTTTTAACGGAATAACCAAGGAATGAGAGAGATCGAAATGAACCTTGAAGAAATTACTTACCTTTACGATGTTAGATCCGACTTCCACCGATTGGCTTAAAGCTAGAGATGAATTGGCAAGGATGTGATATACGACCACCCACTAGAACACTACGAAAAAGGTTGATCATGACATGATGGAATAGGAGAGAGTGATGTTTTCAGTTTAGAGAACCATCCAATGATAAGGGCATATAATCGGTCATGAAGAAAAGAAAATGAAAAGAAGAGGATGAAATCACTTACCCAAATCGGTCAAGGAAGAAATGCCCAATATGCAAGCAAGAAGAAGAAATAGTGTGATTAAAGTTTCGGCTATTTAGGGAGAAAAGACCAAGCAAGATTCGGCCATCAAAATATTGATTAAAGAAGAAAAGAAAAGGGTTGAAGAAATGGTGAAAAGGAAAAGAAGAAAAGAAAACTATGAAAATGATGGGAGAATGTAACACCCTAAAAATTCGAGTGTTTATATATTGCATGAATTGGTGTTTAGACTTTAAAGGAAAATTTCTTACTTTTATTTTAGTGCTTATTGAAGTCCTAAAGAGGAGTATAGCATAATTTGGATAAGGAATAAATTAATAATTGAGAATTTATTAAAGAGAAGCAAATGTCATTAAGACTTAAGTTAAATTAAGTGTTAATGAGTGTCATAAGTTGAGTACATGGCATGGTGGAGTTGGAGCATGGGTTATAGCAAGAGGGAAGAGGTTCGAATCCCTTGTTTAGCATCTAGATGAATTTTTATTTTTAATTTTCTGCACATGGATAGCAAGTGTCGGCCAAGAACATATATGGTAAGTGTTGACCATGTTATTTTTGGTTAGTGTATCAAAGGTTTAAGGAAATAGTTAACATATGGCATGGAATCAAATACTTAAGGAAGGATAGGGGGAACATAAGGCACATATCAAGGGGAAATTTTGGAAACAAATCATGGCCAATTGACCATGTGTTGACGGCAACTTGGTATAGGGAGGAGCTATAACACCCTAAAATCGAGTATTATTATATTGCATGAATTGGTGTTTAAATTTTTTTAAGTGCTTATTGAAGTCCTAAAGAGGAGTATAGCATAATTTGGATAAGGAATAAAATTTATTAATTAAGAAATTATTGAAGAGAAGCAAATGTCATTAAGACTTAAGTTAATTTAAGTGTTAATGAGTGTCATAAGTTGAGTATATGGCATGGTGGAGTTGGCGCATGGGTTTTAGCAAGAGGGAAGAGGTTCAATCCCTTGTTTAGCTTTTAGGTAAATTTTGTTTTAATTTTATGCACATCCATAGCAAGTGTCGGCCAAGGACAATTAAGGTAAGAGTTGACCATATTATTTTGGTTAGTGTATCAAAGGATTATGGAAATAGAAAATATATGGCATGGAATCAAATACTTAAGGAAAGATAGGGGGAACATAAGGCACATATCAAGGGGAAATTTTGGAAACAAATCATGGCCAATTGACCATGTGTTGGACGGCAATTTGGTATAGGGAGGGAGCCTAAATTTTGAGTTAGTTTTGGCTAAGAATTTCTTTTCTCTCTTTGGTCATTCCTTGCACTATGTGCAGAATTTTTATTTCCTCTCCTTTCAACTTTCATCTTGGCCGAATTTTGCAATTGGTAAAGCCAAAGTCTTTTGACCATTTGGTCACTTTTATTCATCTTGTGAATTTTCTTTTGTATTTCTCCTTGTCCAAATCAACCATACCAAAACCATTCTCTTTCTTTTTCTTTTTGCCATGGTTAATGCATTAACTCCTAAAATCCATCTTTTCTTCTCTTCTCTTTGAAATCAAACTACCTCATCACCATCTCTTTTCATATTTTAATTCTTTCAATCAAAGTTTCTCCATCAAACACTCTTATGGTCGAATGCTAGAGTACCTTAGCGAATTTTTAATTCTTTTCTTTGATCATATTTAGTAAAATTTCATCCAACACAAACACCTTTCTCAACCCTTTCTTTTCAATCGTGGAAATAGGTAAGGATTCTTTTTCAACTTTGATTTATTATTAGTGTCATGGCCGAATATCATTGGTATTATGAGGCCTTTTGGATCGATATAACGTTCATTCTAATAACGCTTTTCGTTATTATTTAGTGCAATAACGAAGATCGAAACTCAAGTGATCGGAGAATCGTAGAAATGTTGGAAACGCTTTTATTGTGGTAAGGAAATCCCATTCTTTAAAGCCTTTAGTACTTGCTTTGATATTATTTTAGATCTAACTAATATTCCTTTGATCGTGAAGACTTTCAAAATAGGGAAGAAAAGGGCGTGGTTAGTCACGTTAAGAGGGCGGATCCAGAATCCCCATTCAAACGAAGAGCGGTTTGGCAAATTCGAGATTTTCCACCAAGTTGCGGACCATCTTCCAAGGAAGTCCACTATTTGAAGTGGTACGAACTTCCGAGCCATTATATCGTTGGTGGATTCTCGGCGAACGAATCAATAAATGAGGAGAAGTTTAAAATCAAGTGATTCAAAATCAAGAGGGTAAGATTTTGGATCTATTATCGATTAAGAATATTTTTACGAAATAGTAATCTAACGGATCGAAATATGTTTAGGTGCCGAGGAACGAGAAGGATTAGTACTCACGATATCGAGGTGTGTAATTTCACACTCATTATTTTTCTCGGGTTGGATGTCAATTTCGGTATGGAAGTAAAATCGTAAAAACGACTAGATCAGTAAAAACGTAAAAACTGATACTTTGACGAAAATACGTAAAAAAAAAATGACTAAATCGTGAGAATTACGAAAATGCCCTCGAGAAATTATTTGTTATTATGTAAGTTGGATGTTTCGTGAAATTGGGCCAAAATACTCTAGTTCGATAAATTGGGCCAAAATACTCTAGTTCGATTAATTGGGCCAAAATACTCTAGTTTGATAAATGGGCCAAAGTCCACTAAACTGCTAAATGAGCAAATTGCTAAATTATTTTATGGGCCAATGAAATGTTTAATGATAAACCCACCATTGTTATGAATTAAATAAAAGAAATTATTATATGGTTATATTTTGTTATATACGCATCGATTGCATGGGGTGGGGTATATGAAGAGAAGAATGGCCGCTTGCCAAAATCTAGTTCGGTGGCCTTGCCACAATTTTGGCTTATTGCTCTAGTTTGGTGGCCTTGCCACAATTTTGGCTTATTGCTCTAGTTCGTGGCCTTGCCACATCAAATGGCTTATTGCCTCTAGTTCTATGGCTTTGCCACAATCATAAAAAGGCTTAATGCCTACGATTGGTGTGTTGGCGGGGTGGGTTGACTTGATCCCTACAGTGTGATGGTTGGTACGGGTGTTAGCGGATGGATATTAGGTTTGGTTGGGAAATTCATTTTACATGCATCTTTAAATTATTTTATTTTATAATATATTGAATTTCGTAATTGGGCTCAAGCCCAACACAATATCTTGATGATCCGCCCAATAATGGTGGTAAGTAAGTTACACATCGAGTTCTAAGTAACTCACCCCTTTTAATTTTTCTATCTCGTAATGGAAATTGATGTGGACTTGGGCGAGGATGACTTCGTGGAGGCCATACCGCAAAATATGGGTTATTTAAACTCGAACTTTTTAATAATTATTTTTTACTATTTTGGGATGTTGTAATAATGGCCTCTATAAATAATTTATGGATTTTATGTGTGTTTGCTTTTAAACTATACTTTGGATTTTTTTTTAAATATGGGTTATGATTATATGATGTTTTATTAAAATAAATTTGGGCTTTCAAGTATATGAAATTCATTTATAATATTTATTATTGTTAACTCTTTAATAAATTACCTAAAGGTTTTTGATAATAAAATAATGTTTTTCAACCGATGTTTTCTAATATTTATCAAATTCAAATACTCTTCTATTTTTATTAAAATCTAAAATAAATATTGTAGTTTTCAACTTATTGCAAAATTTAAAATAGTTCGGTTCATGTAACAAACCAAATCTAGTCTCAACGCATAGACCGGGTTTGGGGTGTTACATTTAGTGATATCGAGCCGCTTTCAAAAACTCACCGTGGTTTGGGTTCATAAATAATTTCGTATGAAATTGTACAATTATATTTTAAAGATCAAGATGGCACCACAAGCATCCCAAGAACAAGTCAAGTAAGTATTTACTACTTAATGATTACTATGATATGATCATAGGAACACTCTAGAACTTCTAGTTTTAGATGTGAAAAAGCTGAGAGATTGAGACTATAGGACATATTGCGAAAAACAACTTTATATCTCAAATCTCATAAAATATCGTTAATAAACACCAAACAAATTTTCTCGATCCATAAAACTTGTAATCGATAAAACGCACAAGCTATCATGAGCACTAGAGGACGTGGTCGTGGACGCAGAGACGCGGGCTGTGGTAGAGGCCGAGGTGTCGCGATCAAGCACCAAATCATATGTTAAGTGGACGACCGCCAATTGAAAGTGAGACGGATCACGCGATCACATGGAAGAAGATAATGCATTGACTCAAGCAATGTCATGAAGTCTTGGAAAGGGTCACTGAACTAGAATTGGGCCAACAACTCGTGGGTCAATTTCAGAGCGACTTAAGGCAAATAATGCGAAGTTTTAGAGGAGTCTCCGTGTAGCTCAATGTAGCCGAATCTTGGCTCAAGTCAGGAACGAATTATGGATGACATGGAATGTACTTGTCGAGCAAAAAGCGAGAGGAGTCAGATCCTCGTTAAGAGATAAGGCGACGATGGTGGCTCACTGCTCGAGAAGGCAATCAAGTCGCACTTATTAATTGGGAATTCTTTAAAGTCGCCTTCCAAGGAAAATACGTTGGAACGAAAGTTATGTAGACACTCAAGGAAGGAATTTCAATCTTGTCCAAGGAAGTAAGACCGTGGTAGCATATGAAGTCGAAGTTTTACGCCCGAGCCGATATGCCCGAACAATTGTAATAACAGATCACTTAACGCTGTGTACGCTTTAGAGGATAGACTTAATGATGAGTGAGGGTTCGATTGCTCCACAAAGAAGTTAGAAATTTTTCGACTCTTGTGGAGAAGGCCAAAATAGGCGAAGAGGCTAAGAATTCGAACACAGTAACCGAGAAAGATTTCAAAATAAGAGAGAGACACAGAATCGGTTCTTCAAAGAGATTTCAAGAAACCTCTGAATGATGAATCGCTTCAAGGTAGAACCCAAGAGCAAATAATCGGAGTCGAGATTGCACCGAGTGTGGAAAAGACATTTTGGAGAATGTTGGAGGAAAACGGCGCATGCTACAAATGCGGTTCAATGGATCATCAAGACAAAAATTGTCCTCGACGCTTGGATACGACTCAAGAAGTCCGTAATAATGATGCACAATCGGCCAGGGTAATCGCAGCCACCGAGGGTCGTGGACCGTGTCGTGGTGGTAATGGGGTTGGTCGTGGTCAAGGTGCACCGGTCGAGGCAATGGTCCGAGAGGAAATGCGATGCAAGATGTACTGGATCGGTCTATGCGCTAGACGCCATGAGGACGGCAATGCACCGTATGTGATAACCGGTATGTTCTTCATTTTGATGTACCGTTATTGCCTTAATAGATATTGGCTCTACCCATTCATATGTAGCTAGTGCCATATCCGAAACCCGAATTTAGAATCAAATTACCGATAGTGAGATAACAAGAATTAGTCCTTTAGACGTTGGTAATTGTTAATAAAATATTTGAAGACGTGCCCTTGAAAATCCAAGAGGAGGTATTCTTAGCAAACTTGATGGAACTACCTTTCGCGAAGTTCGATCTCATTCGGGCATGGATTGGCTGGTCAAACATCTAAGAATTGGATTGTGCTGAAAACGAATGTCGATAAGAACCTCGATGATAAGGAAGTCATAATGATTGGTGAGCGAAGGAACTATCCGGCAAATGTGGTATCCGCATTAAAGGCGAGAAGTTGGTGCGAAAGGATATGGTGCATTCCTAGCCTTTATCTCGCTTTGGATGCCAAAGAGTTATCTCGTGAAGGATGTGAGGACGGTGAAAGAATTTCTCGATGTATTTCCCAAGAACTTCCCGGTATACCTCCAGATCGGAAGTGGAATTTGGCATTGAGCTTTTGCACGACACTCCAGTGTCCATTGCTCCTTATAGAATGGCACCAAGGAGTTGGTCGAGCTCAAAGCTCAAATTCAAGAATTGCCGGATCGGGATTTATTCGACCAAGTGTGTCTCGTGGGAGCACCCGCTTTGTTCGTCAAGAAGAAGGATGGATCGATGCGTATGTGCATTGACTATAGACAGTTGAATAAATTGACGATCAAGAATCAAGATCCTCTACCAAGAATTGACGACTGCTTGATCAATTAAAAGGAGCTTCAGCTTTTCCAAAATTGATTTAAGGTCGGGTTATCACCAACTCAAGGTGAAAGAAGTGGACATCTATAAGACGGCATTTCGGACACGCTACGGACACTATGAGTTTGTAGTGATGCCATTTGACTAACCAATGCACCAAATGCATTTATGGACATGATGAACCAGTCTTTCAACCATATTTAGACCGATTTGTGGTAGTGTTCATAGATGATATATTGGTTTATTCGAGAAATGAGGAGGAACATGACCAAAGATTTGCTAATAGTATTGCAACTCATCGCTTGATAAGCAATTATATGCCAAATTTAGTAAATGCGAATTTTGGCTAAAGGAAGTGACTTTCCTTGGTCATGTAGTATCACCAAGGAATAAGGGTGGATCCTCGGAAAATTGAGGCTATTTTGGATTGGAAACCACCAACATCAGAGCTAAAATTGAGTTTCTTGGGTTTGGTGGATACTATAGACGCTTTGTAGAGGGTTTTCGTTAATTGTCGCACCTAACTAAACTCAATGCGAAAGGGAGCTCCAGATATTTGGACCGAAAAGCAGCAAGAGAGTTTCGAGAAATTGAAGAAAATCGACGAAGCTCCAGCTTTGATTCAATGGAGGTCTGAAAAGAATTCACTATTTATTGTGATGCATCTCACACGGTCCTGGGTTGTGTGTTGATGCAAAATGGAAAGGTGGTGGCCTATGCTTCTCGCCAATTGAGACCACACGAAGTAAACTACCCTACTCATGATTTGGAGTTAGCCGTTGTCTTTGCTCTAAAGATTTGGAGGCACTATCTCTATGGTGAGAAGTCAATAATCTACACGGATCACAAGAGTCTTAAATACCTCCTTACCCAAAAGGAGTTAAATTTGAGACAAAGAAAATGGGTAGAATTATTAAAAGATTATGATTTCTCAATCGAATATCATCCTCGAAAGGCTAACGTGGTAGCCGACGCGTTAAGTCGTAAGACAAGATTCCGATTTGAGAGCATTGTTTGCCCATTTGAGTCTCAGACGAGGATGGCGCTTGTTAGCGTAACTTCGTGAAGCCTCCGTGGTCGGAACAAATCAAGGAAAAACAAACATCGATGAGAAGTTGGGACCTTTACTTCATGAAATGAAAATGGTGAAATTGAGGATTTTGGAATAAACACGGAGGGTGTGTTGTGCTTTCGAGGAAGAGTATGTATGCCTAAGAATTCGGATCGAGGCAAATGATTCTACGGAGGCGATAGTAGCCCTTATGCTATGCATCCCGGAGGAAATAAGATGTATCGAGATCTCCGTGAATGATATTGGTGGCTAGGGTTGAAGCGTGAGATTACGAGTTTGTGGGAAAATGCTTGACTTGTCAACAAGTGAAGGCGTAACATCAATTACCGTCGGATTGTTACAACCGATAAAGATTCCTCTTGGAAATGGGAGCGGATAACTATGGATTTTGTTAGTGGGTTACCTTTAACACCTACTAAGAAAAATTACGTGTGGTAATTGTTGATCGGTTGACTAAGATCGCTCATTTCCCGCCAACAGACGGATTATCCATTACGAAGTTGGCGAAATTGTACGATCCAAATTGTGAGGTTGCATGGGTACCAGATTATTATATCGGATAGGGACCCTAGGTTTACATCACGATTCCGAAAGCTCGCATGAAGCCTTGGGGACAAGGTTGAACTTCAAGACGGCTTTTCATCCTCACCGATGGTCACGGAGAGTAATTCAGATATTGGAAGATATGTTAAGAGGATGTATAATCAACTTCGTGGGTAATTGGGAGGATTATCTACCATCGCGTAATTCACAGATAACAACAAATATCGCCTAGCATTCAGATGGCACCTTACGAGGCATTGTATGGTCGTAAGTGTCGTTCTCCTATTTGTTGGATCGAGTTGGGCGAAAGATGATGTTAGGTCCCGAGATGATATCCGAGATGGAGGATAAGGTAAAAGTTATTCGAGCACGGCTGAAAGAAGCCTCGAGAGATGTAAGTCGATGCGCACTGCAAGCAAAGGGACATCGAGTATAATGTGGGGATCAGTTTTCTTGAAGGTATCTCCTTGGAAAAAGATCTTGATTCTAAGGAAGGGCAAGCTAAGTCCTAGATACATTGGACCTTATCGTGTTCAAACGTGTTGGTCCAAAGGGCTTATCGATTGAGTTACCTCCTAATTGGATCAAATCCATAATGTTTTTCATGTTTCCATGTTGAGGCGTTATAGATCGGATCCTTCGCACATTATACCTAGAGAAGAATTGAGCTGAATTTAGATTTATCTTTCAAGAAGAACCAAAGGAAATCTTAGATCGAGATGTCAAGGTACTAAGAAAGAAAACCGTGCCGTTGGTCAAAATTCTATGGCGAACCATGGAGTGGAGGAAGCTACGTGGGAGCCCGAGGATGCAATTCGCAACAATACCCTCGCATCTTTCAACCTGTAAATTTCGAGGATGAAATTTTTAAGGAGGGTAGAGTTGTAATACCCTAAAAATCCGAGTATTATTATATTGCATGAATTGGTGTTTAATTTTTTTTAAGTGCTTATTGAAGTCCTAAAGAGGAGTATAGCATAATTTGGATAAGGAATAAAATTTATTAATTAAGAAATTATTGAAGAGAAGCAAATGTCATTAAGACTTAAGTTAAATTAAGTGTTAATGAGTGTCATAAGTTGAGTATATGGCATGGTGGAGTTGGCGATGGGTTTTAGCAAGAGGGAAGAGGTTCCAATCCCTTGTTTAGCTTTTAGGTAAATTTTGTTTTAATTTTTATGCACATCCATAGCAAGTGTCGCCAAGGACAATTAAGGTAAGAGTTGACCATATTATTTTTGGTTAATGTATCAAAGGATTATGGAAATAGAAAATATATGGCATGGAATCAAATACTTAAGGAAAGATAGGGGAACATAAGGCACATATCAAGGGAAATTTTGAAACAAATCATGGCCAATTGACCATGTGTTGGATGGCAATTTGGTATAGGGAGGGAGCCTAAATTTTGAGTTAGTTTTGGCTAAGAATTTCTTTTCTCTCTTTGGTCATTCCTTGCACTTTGTGCGAATTTTATTTCTCTCCTTTCAACTTTCATCTTGGCGAATTTTGCAATTGGTAAAGCCAAAGTCTTTTGACCATTTGGTCACTTTTATTCATCTTGTGAATTTTCTTTGTATTTCTCCTTGTCCAAATCAACCATACCAAAACCAATCTCTTTCTTTTCTTTTTGCCATGGCGAATGCATTAACTCCTAAAATCCATCTTTTTCTTCTCTTCTTTGAAATCAAACTACCTCATCACCATCTCTTTTTCATCTTTTAATTCTTTCAATCAAAGTTTCTACATCAAACACTCTTATGGCCGAATGCTAGAGTACCTTAGCCGAATTTTTAATTCTTTTTCTTTGATCATATTTAGTCGAAAATTTCATCCAACACAAACACCTTTCTCAACCCTTTCTTTTCAATCGTGGAAATAGGTAAGGAATTCTTTTTCATTTTCGATTTATTATTAGTGTCATGGTCGAATATCATTGGTATTATGAGGGCCTTTTGGATCGATATAACGCTCATTCTAATAACGCTTTTTCGTTATTATTTAGTGCAATAACCAAGATCTAACTCAAGTGATCGGGAGATCGTAGAAACGTTGGAAACGTTTTATTGTGGTAAGGAAATCCCATTCTTTAAAGCCTTTAGTACTGTTTGATATTATTTTAGATCTAACTAATATTCCTTTGATCGTGAAGACTTTCAAAATAGGGAAGAAAAGGGCGGTGGTTAGTCACGTTAAGAGGGGCGGATCCGTAAATCCCCCATTCAAACGAAGAGCGGTTTCGACAGTCCGGGATTTTCCACCGGGTTGCGGACCATCTTCCGAAGGAAGTCCATTATTTGAAGTGGTACGAACTTCCGAGCCATTATACGTTGGTGGATTCTCGTGAATCTAATCAATAAACGAGGAGAAGCGAAAATCAAGTGATTCAAAATCAAGAGGGTAAGATTTTGGATCTATTATCGATTAAGAATATTTTACGAAATAGTAATCTAACGGATCAAATATGTTTAGGTGCCGAGAACGAGAAGGATTAGTACTCACGGTATCGAGGTGTGTAATTTCACACTCATTATTTTTCTCGGGTTGGATGTCAATTTCGGTATGGAAGTAAAATCGTAAAAATGACTAGATCAGTAAAAACGTAAAAACTGATACTTTGACGAAAATACGAAAAAAAAAACGACTAAATCGTGAGAATTACGAAAACGCCCTCGAGAAATTATTTGTTATTATGTAAGTTTGATGTTTCGTGAAATTGGGCCAAAATACTCTAGTTCGATAAATTGGGCCAAAATACTCTAGTTCGATAAATTGGGCCAAAATACTCTAGTTCGATAAATTGGGCCAAAATACTCTAGTTTGATAAATGGGCCAAAGTCCACTAAACTGCTAAATGAGCAAATTGCTAAATTATTTTATGGGCCAATGAAATGTTTAATGATAAACCCACCATTGTTATGAATTAAATAAAAGAAATTATTATATGATTATATTTTGTTATATACGCATACGATTGCATGGGGTGGGGTATATGAAGAGAAGAATGGCCAGTTGTCAAAAATCTAGTTCGGTGGCCTTGCCATAATTTTGGCTTATTGCCTCTAGTTCGGTGGCCTTGCCACAATTTTGGCTTATTGCCTCTAGTTCGGTGGCCTTGCCACAATCAAATGGCTTATTAACTCTAGTTCGGTGGCTTTGCCACAATCATAAAAAGGCTTAATGCCTACGATTGGTGTGTTGGCGGGGTGGGTTGACTTGATCCCCATAGGTGTGATGGTTGGTACGGGGGTGTTAGCGGATGGATATTAGGTTTGGTTGGAAAATTCATTTTACATGCATCTTTAAATTATTTTATTTTATAATATATTGAATTACGTAATTGGGCTCAAGCCCAAAGACAATATCTTGATGATCTGCCCAATAATGGTGGTAAGTGAGTTACACATCGAGTTCTAAGTAACTCACCCCTTTTAATTTTTCCATCTCGTAATGGAAATTGATGTGGACTTGGGCCGAGGATGACTTCGTGGAGGCCATACCGCAAAATATGGGTTATTTAAACTCGAACTTTTTAATAATTATTTTTTACTATTTTGGGATGTTGTAATAATGGCCTCTATAAATAATTTATGGATTTTATGTGTGTTGCTTTTAAACTATACTTTGGATTTTTTTTTTAAATATGGGTTATGATTATATGATGTTTTATTAAAATAAATTTGGGCTTTCAAGTATATGAAATTCATTTATAATATTTATTATTGTTAACTCTTTAATAAATTACCTAAAGGTTTTTCATAATAAAATAATGTTTTTCAACCGATGTTTTCTAATATTTATCAAATTCAAATACTCTTCTATTTTTATTAAAATCTAAAATAAATATTGTAGTTTTCAACTTATTGCAAAATTTAAAAATAGTTCGGTTCATGTAACAAACCAAATCTAGTCTCAATGCATAGACCGGGTTTGGGGTGTTACAGGAGCCGAATTTTTGTGTTAGTTTTGGCTAAGAATTTCTTTTCTCTTTGGTCATTCCTTGCACCTTGTGCAGAATTTTGTTTTCTCTTTTCAACTTTCATCTTGGCGAATTTTGCAATTGGTAAAGCTCAAGTTTTGTGATCATTTGGTCATTTTATTTCATTAGCCATTTCTTGTGTCTTTTCTTTGAGTATCAAATCAACTTTACCAAAAGAACCATCCTTTCTTTTCTTTTACCATGGCCGAATGTACTAGCTCCTAAAATCCATCTTTTTCTTCTCTTCTCTTTGAAATCAAACAACATCATCACCATCTCTTTTCATATTTTAATTCTTTTCAATCAAAGTTTCCATCAAACACTCTCTTGGCCGAATGCTAGAGTGCCTTAGCCGAATCTTATTTCTTTTTCTTTGATCATACATAGCCGAAATCTTCATCCATCACAAACATCTTTTCTCAATCCTTTCTTTTTGATCGTGGATTATAGGTAAGGGGTTCTTCTTTTTCGTTTTCATTTTATTAAAGTGTTATGGCCGAATATTAATGGTGTTATGAAGGCCTTTTTGGATCGAAATAAACGTTCGCTCTAATAACGCTTCATTCGCTTTTATATAGTGCAATAACGAAGATCGGAACTCAAGTGATCGGAGAATCGAGAAACGTTGGAATCGATTTCTTATGGTAAGGAAATCACATCTTTTAAAGCCTCTAGTACTATTCGATATTATTTTAGATTTAACTAATATTCCTTTAATCGTGAAGACTTTCAAAATAGGGAAGAAAAGGGGTGGTTAGTCACGTTAAGAGGGCGGATCAGAAATCCCCATTTAAACGAAGAGCGCTTTGCATCGGGATTTTCCACCGGATGCGGACCATCTTCCAAGGAGTCAATTATTCAAGTAGTACGAACTTCCGAGCCATTATACGTTGGTGGATTCTCGTGACGAAACTAATCAATAAACGAGGAGAAGCCAAAATCAAAGTGATTCAAAATCAAGAGGTAAGATTTTGGATCTATTATCGATTAAGAATATTTATACGAAATAGTGTTCTAACGGATCGAAATATGTTTTAGGTGCCGAGGAGCGAGAAGGATTAGTACTCTCGATATCGAGGTGTGTAACTTCACACTATTTCTCGGTTGGATGTCAATTTCGGTATGGAAGTAAAAATCGTAAAAACGACTAGATCGGTAAAAACGTAAAAACTGATATTTTGACGAAAATACGTAAAAATGACTAAATCATGAAAATTACGAAAACACCCTCGAGAAATTACTTGTTATTATGTAAATTGTATGTTTCGTGAAAATGGGCCGCAAAATACTCTAGTTCGATAAATTGGCCCAAAATACTCTAGTTCGATAAATTGGGCCAAAATACTCTAGTTCGATAAATTGGGCCAAAATACTCTAGTTCGATAAATGGGCCAAAGCCCACTAAACTACTGAATGGGCAAATTGCTAAATTATATTTTATGGGCCAAATGAAATGTTTAATGATAAACCCACCGATGTTATGGATTAAATAAAAATTGTTATATGACTATATTTTTTTTTATATACGAATAATTGCATGGGGTGGGATATATGAAGAGAAGAATGGCCTGTTGCCAAAATCTAGTTCGATGGCCTTGCCACAAAATAAATATGGCTTATTGCTCAAGTTCGGTGGCCTTGCCACAAAAATAAATATGGCTTATTGCCTCTAGTTCGTGGCCTTGCCACAAAAATAATCAAATGGCTTATTGCCTCTAGTTCGGTGGCTTCGCCACAATTATGGCTTATTGCCTCTAGTTCGGTGGCTTTGCCACAATTATAAAAAGGCTTAATGCCTACAATTGGTGTGTTAAGGTGGTGGGTTGACTTGATCCCCACAGGTGTGATGGTTGGTATGGGGTATTAGCGGATGGATATTAGGTTTGGTTGGGAAATTCATTTTACATGCATTTTTAAATTATTTTATTTCATTTTTATGATATATTGTTGAATTTCAGAATTGGGCTCAAGCCCAAGATAATATCTTGATGATCTGCCCAATAATGGTGGTAAGTGAGTTACACACTCGAGTTCTAAGTAACTCACCCCTTTAATTTTTCCATCTCGTAATGGAAATTGACGGTACTTGGGCCGAGGATGACTTCGTGGAGGCCATGCCGCAAAAACATGGGTTATTTAAACTCGAACTTTTAATAAGTATTTTTACTATTTTGGGTTATTGTAATAAGGGCCTCTATAAACAATTTATGGATTTTATGTGTGTTTGGTTTTAAATTATACTTTGGACTTTTAAACATGGACTATGATTATATGATGTTTTTATTAAAATAAATTTGGGTTTTCAAACTGCTTATAAATATTTTATTATTGTTAACTCTTTAATAAATTACCTAAAGGTTTTTGAGAATACAATGATTTTCAACTAATGTGATCTAATATTTATCAAATTTCAAATACCCTTCTAATTTTATTAAACTCAGAAATAATATTATAGCTTTCAACTTATTGAAGATTTAAAATAGCTCGATTCATGTAACAAACCAAATCTAGTCTCAATGCATAGACCGGGTTTGGGGTGTTACAGAGAAAGAGAGGAAGTATCCTTTAAGGTTTCAGTTTTAGACAAGAAAGAAATACCAAATGGTCAAAAGAAGAGAGCTTTCAAATGGAACAAAAACTTCTCAAGAGCCTAAAGAAAAATTCGGCAAGCAAAAGAGAAAAGATTGGAAAATGCACCAAAATGCTAAAAAGAAAACAATCCTTTCATGCACAAAACTTGTAAAATGGCCAAAGGAAATTCGACTCTCACACTCCCTCTACCAAAACCGCATGCCTCCTACACCAAAAAGGTCATGGATGACAAAAAATTATTTCCTTAAGCAACACCTAAAATTCGGCCAACATGTTTCCCCCACCTTATCCCTTTCCTTTATTTCTTTCCTTAATCTCCTCCTTGCCTTATTTTCTTAGTCTTCTTTCCATCATTAGAAAGTCTTCCTTTCCTTCTTTGATGCCATGGTTGACACTTACCATTTAGCACAAAAAAATTAATCCAAAATTTGCAATAGGTGGGATTCGAACTCCACCCCTTAAGCCTCTTCATGTGACACCTCACCACTTTGCTACAAGCTCTTCTTGTACTAGCAAAATGCACACTTATTCTTTTAAGTCTTGACACCACTTACCTTCTCTCCTTAAAGTGCTTAAATAGAAAAATTTGCTAAGGCCCAACTTAACCCCAAGCCTTCTTAGGACCCCTAAACATACACAATTAACATTTTTAACTAGCCTATCGCATGGTATAATGTAAAACATAAAATCCCAAATTTCATAGGATGTTACAATTTAGTTATTTGGTCAAACGGAAAAATGCAACCTAGCACGTTAGGGCACAATTTCCAGAATTTCCAAAAACTAAGTATTGTCTTATTTCAAGAGGTGTTCAAATAAGTAATTTTAAAATCGATTCAAAATATTTAGTTTGAAATTGGATGAAAGTTGGAGTGAAATCATAGTACAAGAATAGGGAACAAAGACATAACAAATAACATGAAATAAAGATACATAGCAATATCACTTCTACAAAAAATAAATAATTATTATATATGTAGCTATAAGGCATCTAAACTAGCACATTACACCATATGAATATTAACATCCACATTTAAAAGATAACAAATTAATAGCAAATACCAAATAACAAGAAGTAATAAATCTTAAACAAAAAAGAATTTGAAATCCTCAATGTACAATCAATAAAATGTATATAAAAAAAACAATTTAAAACCAAGTACAAAAGTTTAACACACAAAAAAATTTTATATTAAATAATGATATACATAGATTTTGAAATGAATATATTATATATAAAATGTTATATAATACAATTTGAAACAAACTATATAAATAATGAAAATCTAATGAAAATTATGTATATAACATGTAACAATGCATGCAAAGTATTTAAAATCCATATAAAATTCCAAAACAAATAATGTATATACAAGAAAATGTTAATGATTTAAAAGAATATAAGTAACGGAAATTATAATATACAAAAGAATGCATAAATGTATAAAAATGATGTAAAGTATATACCAAAAAATATATATACATATATGAATAGCAAAATCTATATGATATGAAATTAATAATATACAAAATAATTTAAAACATAATAGATTGGTTTTATGATAATAATATATAAAAATACATACAAGTAATAATATATATAGATATATATAAGAAGATTTGAAATAAGCTATGATAAAATACGATCTTTTAAAGAAATAAATTATGTATAATAAATTTAAAAGAAAAAACATATATAAATAAATATGTTTAAAAAGAAAAAACTATATATATAAATAATCTTAAAAATATTAACAAATTTTTATAAAGTCAATAATGTATATATAAAATGAAAATAAAATTTTCTACATAAATTATATGTGCATGTGTAAAATAATACTATATAAAATATTTAAATTAAAATTATACAAATCCCTAAACAAAATGAAAGAAAAATGAATTTTAAAATAAAAACTATATAAAAATATATACAATAAAAATATATATGCAAATGAAGGTATAAAGATAACAAGTTAAAATAATGTAAAATCTGTAAATAATTCAAAGTAATATATTAAAACAATTTTAGAAAAACATGAAGAATAAATAAATTCAAAAGATTAAAAGAATTACAAAAATTAAAATAAAGAGACTCAATTGAAATAAATGTAAAATAGACAGGGAAATCCATAATAAATAAATCCATAAAACAGAAATCGGGTTTAAACGCAAAGAGCACAACCAAATAAGGACCAAAAACATAATTATCCCAAGCTTCTAAACACAGCGTTCAAATGTGGATTAAATTAAAATAGACGCAAAACTCATGGGTGAAATTTAAAAAAGAAAAATGCAAAACGGGATCTGATCGAATAGCGCTGCAAAAAGGAAGGACCCGTCGCGCAAATTTCCCCTTAAGGGAAAACGTGTGGTTACCTCCCAAAGCTGAACGGCGCCGTTTCACTCAATGTTTAAAAGGCCCAAATTTTCTAAAAACCATATTTTAACCCTAATTTTTTTTTTTTAAAAAGGCAGCCACTCAAACCCTTTCTCTCCCTCACATCTCCCCGACCAAAGGGGGTTCATCAGTCGTTCACTTGCTGCCCGTCGCACCATCATCGTATTTTGTGGCCGATGTTGTGTAGAGATGGACCTTTAGCCCCGTTTTAAGGTGTAACATCCTGAACTAGGGGCTGTTTGCAATTTAATTACTTTTCCCATGTGTGTGCTTGAAGAAATATGTATGCTTGAATGCTTGACATATTCTAGGGTCTAGTCATAACCCCGGGCTAGGTCTGACTTAGGGAGGAGGGAGCTAGGTGAGATAGGGGTGAAGAGAAAATTTCGGGAGAAGCATGACACAAGGAGCTGGTTGGAAGAAGTGGCGTTGGGCAACCTTAAGGGCTGGAAGTGACGCCTAGCGTAGGTCTTGGGTTCGAGCTGCTGGAGTGGCGTTTGGAGTTTTAATTTTTGCGTTAGGTTTAAGGTGATGGGCTAGGAAGGCCTTAAAAATAAAAAGGTGGGGATTTTGGACATGGAAGTCGGATTGGTAAAGTGGCATAGGGCCTTGGTGAATGCCGCCCAAGCAAGGGGGAGGAGGACTCGAGTTCAAGTCACGGTGATAGCATAGGGGTTTTTCTTTTATTTTTGCAAGTTGGCGCCATGGAGAGGGAAGTGTTGGACGGCAATTGGGACTTTGGAAGGATAGGGACAAACATCATTTTTTTTCTATTTTATTTCAAGAAGAGATTAGATAAAATTTATCAAAAGGGTGAGAGTTGGTAGATAGTGGATTGTGGGCAAGAGGGTCATTCGGTTTAGGGAGTTCTTAGTAGGGCCGAATGCCTTAGACTCATTTGTTGATTGTTTTTCTTCTTTTCTCTCAAATAGCTAGCCAAAATTTCCATCACCTTCATCTCCCTCTTTTCCCTTTGAAGCTTTGAAGCTGAAATCACCACCCTCATCTTGTTTTTTCTCTCCTCTTCACCATATTTTGTGCCGAAACCTCCAAGCTTTCCTTTTGTCTTGCTTTGGCCGAATAGCAAGAGAGCACAGATTCTTTTCAGGATTTCTTTTTCAAATCGGTCAGTAAGGGGTAAGTGGACATGGCCGAATGACTTTTGTTTGAATTATGGTTATGGTCGAATGGCCTATGACTCATATTAATGTGATTAAACCGATTGTAGGGAAGGCCATAGCCGATTGAAGGAAGCTTTCGGGATTTGATTCCCCAAGGTAAGGTGGTAAGTAATATTCGGCCATAGGCCTTGATTGAGCATATATGTGCAAGCCGATTCTAACAAATGCTGTGGTCGGGATTCGACAAGTCAAGTGACAATTCCGGGATTTTGTTTTGCTTTGGTAAGTGATGATAAGATTCGGCCTAGGGCCATATTTTGGTTATGAACGCGATTAGTCCTTCGAGATCATTAGTTTAGCCGAATGGCTATTAGATCTAAGAGTTTATGCGTTGGCCGATTGTAGGGGAAAGCAACCTCTCAGGATTTCGCTAGTATATTCGAGATTTGCTAGTCTCACGAGTAGACAGGTGTGTAAACTCTTACACACTTTATTAGCATAGACTGTTTATTATGTTGCTGTATAACCTCTCGTGTTGTAACTTTGCCTTGTGGGCATAAGCTTGGATTCCGGGTAAGTCCCCTATTACGTGATCTATGATGTATATTGTGTATGCCATCATATGCTGTTGAATGCTATGCTATTCATAAATGCATGATATATGGGATTATGATATTTGTTATGTGAGCATGATGATGGTGGGATTGATAAGAGGAGGGGGATGATCTCTATGGATCATCACGGTGGTTTTGACCACAAGATGGGTTGGCCCCATCGATTAATTGTGACTTCGGTCACCAAAGTGGTTTTGACCACACCGTTGTTAAATTGTGACTAAGTCCCGGTGGTTTGGTACCACCATGGTTTTGACCACATATTGATAAATTGTGACCTATGGTCATCGCTGGTTTTGACCACACGATGGGTTGGCCCCATCACTTGATTTGTGACTCTAGTCACCTGGTGGTTTTGACCACTAGTGGTTTTGACCACACGGGGTAGTTTAAGGAGTATGGATGGTTAGGTTGGGTTGCATGTTTGTATGTTATACTAATAATTTGTGTATGAGTTGCACTGTAACACCCTGGTTTTAGGGGTTATGCATTTAGTGCATAACTCAGGTGTTGGCATACTTCAGTGAGTGGTTGGGTGAGTTTTAGGGGTCTTGAGAACCCTAGAAGGTAGTGGAATGCCTTAGAAAATTTTTAGTTTTAGTGCTAAATAGGGGGGAGATTGGCTGTGGGGGTTTTAAAAGAAATATTTGGGGAGGTTTAGACACAAGAATTGCTTTGGAAGAGTGGCAAGGAGGCGCTACTTTAGGCCTTGGGAAGGTGACGCCTCATGGTGCAAGGGGGCGGTGTTCGAAATGCAAAGGCACTTTTTGCTTTGTTTTTAAGTCGGAGAGGGGGGAAGGAGTTGGTTTCGGTTTGGCACTTTAAAAGGAGGATTTTGACTTGTTCAAATTAGTTTAAATGGGTGGCTAGGAGGAGAGATGAGTTGGTTTATATTTTGAATTGTTTGAAGGGTTGGTGTAGAGTGTTTCTAGGAGGAATCAAGGGGTTGGTGGGAGAGTAAGAGAGTTGGACGGCTAAGGGGTGCTCTTGAGGTATTTTCGGTCATTAAGGGTTGGGGAAGGTGGTGAACTCTATTTAAAGGGTGTGAGCTTCCTTGTTGCGAATTTTGGCTTGTGCTCCTAGAACTTTCACCCTTTTCCTTCATTTTCTCCCTGCCAATTGTAGTTTCTTCTTAAGCCTTCACACTTCTCTTCTCATATTCTAACCACAGTAGAAACGTTCCTCCTCCTCACCTGTGCACTTTGGCTGAATCTTCAAGGTCACTTAACCGAATTTCCTACTTGTTTCTCTCCATTTCTCCCGAAATGAAACCATTTCATCTTGACTCCTCATACCTTCTCTTTCTTTCTCAAACCTCGCTTCTTCAAACTCCTTGAGCCGAATCTCTCCTCAACCTTTGCCGAAACCTTCCTTGTTGTCTTAGTGGTTGGCCGAATCTTAAGCAGTGGATTTGATCCTTCGTTCTCTATTAATCAGTTGGTAAGTGGTGGTAAGAAGCTATTCTGATAGTCTATCTCTTTTAGTATTTACTTAGCCGAATGCTTGGGTGATTAACCGCTGTTCTGATTAAGTGTGTTGATGGAGGCGAGTGCCAGTCAAGGTGGGCAAGGGAAAGTCCCTATCCCAAAGTTCAAGAAAAGGGCTGTCTCGGCGGTTCGGGATTGGCCACCGGGGTGTGGGCCAGCGTCAGAGCAGCAGTCTAGGCAGATCGCCGTAGTTTCATTTAGCGATAGCATTGAGATTGAGGGTCTAGAACTTCAGGTGATAAGGTGCGAATCATCGCACTGTTTCTTCGGATAATTGCTTGCTAACGTTTATACATGTATGATGTGTGGTGGCCGATCATAATGGCTTAAGTGGTGAATACCATGTTTGGGTAAGTAGATGTCAGGTGAGTAAGGTTGTGATTTTAAGTTATTACGATGTATATATATATGTATGATGTGGTAATGATAGATGATAAATACTCACTCTATATGCTGTTTTGACATGATTTATTGACACATGGGCATGGGGTTGGATTTGATCACGGAAGGACGGAGAGTACATGTTGATGTACGTGGTCTAATGTTAACCAGACTCGTTAGCGCTTGATGAGTTGCTTTGTGCATCATCAAGGAGATGTTGGCTAGGTGCCCATCTCGGCAGCTTGATAGTCGAGTGCATCACCGTAGGCGGAATATTGTTGGGATCACGATGTGATCGGTGGCTCGCTGACCCTTGTCTGCAGGTCTGCCGAGGTAGGATATGTGGGATCACTTTCGGTTGTGATCGGTGGATTAGCCACGACCTTGAGCAGGGAGTCTGCTAAGGTTGGCGTATGGATGGATCTAGGTTGGGCTGTGATGCATGATTGCATGAATGGTTCGTGGATTGTATGGTTATGGGCCAAGCCCATACATGTGGAAATATGTGTTGTGATTATGCACTGAGTCAGTAGACTCACCCAATTATTTTCCTAACATTTCAGGTGATTCATGAGTTGGACCGGGTCCGAAGAGGAAGCCAGGTGGCCCATGCAGATAAAGATGTTTTAGTTAGTTTTAATATTAAGTATTTCGCTTAAATGATGGTTGTAATAAAGGCCTTTTTATTTATTTTTGGAATTATTTTATTATTATCTTTATTATGGTTTGTTTAAATTGAATACTATGTGAAGTTTGATTTTATTTTTAATCAGCTTATTTATATGCTAAAGTTTTATTTTGGGCATTTTATAATATTTTATAATAACAAAGATTTCCTTATACTTTATCCAATAAACACTATACTCAAAAGTTAGTATATTTTCATGTTTTATCTCTAAAGTAAAAATTATTTTAAACCGCTTTTCCCATGGGTGACATACCCGATCCGTCGAGGCTTGTGGGTCGGGTTTGGGGTGTTACATACACTTAGGGTTGGGGATTTATACACCGAGTCTTGGTGACTCACCCTTCCCATATTATTTTGCGAGATGAGTAGATCATGGAGATGGAGCCGAGAGGACTCGAGCGCCATCCTTGTTCCTTGGATTTGGAATTTTATTTGATTCAGTTCAAGTTTATTTATTTTCTAAATTTTTAATTTGGGTTGTAATAAGGCCGCTAGTTTATTATTTTGGATGTTTACATAGTTGTTTTTACTTTACTTATACTATATTGCAAATGAAACTATAAAATGTTAAGTGAATCGGTTAAAAGTAACATTTTCAAAATTCAGTAACTTCTACGAGTTTTCAAAGATGTTACCATCGGGTAGCAAAAAAAAAAAATCCACCCAGTCAACCATAACTTTGAAGGTTCTAAATAAAAATAAATGATCAAATGTTTTCGAAGGTTTTCAACTCAAAATCAATCCCTCCCGAGTATTATCAAACACTATTTTATAACCTTAACAATATTTTTCAGTTTTCCCCAGAAAATCAAAATATTTCAAACATTTTATTTACTCCGTGACATACCAGATCCGATCAGGGCTCATGGGCCGGGTTTGGGGTGTTACATTTTTGGTATCAGAGCCCGATTCAAAACTCGGCTATGGGGGCCCAGGGCCCAAAATGTTTTTGTAGGCCTTTGTGAATTATTATGGAAATGGTTTTCATTCGAACAAAGATGGCATCGAGTCTTGACACCTATCCGCCTGTAAGTATCTCTGACTGTTCTGTGAATACTTGATAAGGGTAAAAGGGTAACTTGGGAACATAGAATAGACTGATAGGTACTTGAACACTAAGACTAGTCTACCCCAACTACTTCATAAGACTTAATTGCTTAATTAAAACAAACCTATGTCTAAGTCACCGAGTTAGGGTGTGGTAACCACGGTGCATGTCTAGAATTGGTATTCTGTGGGAGCTTGGTATTTAAGCAATCAGCGTGACTCACCTCCTCTCCACTCGAATCCCACCGTGCATAGCTTCTGGTTCACCCCGACCGGAGGACTTATTCATGGGCTAAACCTCAACTAAAACCCAAAAGGAACTAGCAGTATTTTCATAAAAACCCTAGTTTTAAAACTCTTAAAATTTCTTTTTAATTTGTGAGAACTATTGTTTTACAACATTTTTCCAAAAATATCCGATTTGTGGAATTACTAAAATACCCTTAGTGGTAAAATTACAAAAACGCCCTTGGTTTATGAAATTCCCAAAATACCTACAGTTTTAATCAGAATTTCCATCACATATAAAGTGCCCAAAAACCTTAATTTGCAAAATATCGAAAATATCATGATTTTGGAAAATTACTTAAATTGCCCTAACCAACAAAATTACCAAAATGACCCTAATTTTCAAAATTTTTGCAACACTATCAACTTGGAAAACAAATTCTCAAAAAGAACCCTCAAAGTTTTGCAACATTTGGAAATACCCCGAAATTATCAAACTTTACAAAGTTACCCTGGTTTATTACCAAAATACCCCCGAGCTTCAAAATCTCCAAAATACCTCTGAATTTCAAAATTTTTCAAAATACCTCAGGAATTTAAAAGTTCCAAAATACTTTTGACAAAATCATCCGAGAACTTCTATTTTGAAAATTACAAAATACCCCTATAGGTTAAAATTACAAAATACCGCAGGTAGTGAAATGACGAAAATGCCCTACACGTTAGATATGGTCTGTGAATGTTGTTTGTGTGATGGATGTACTTAGAATTAGGAGATAAGTCCAAATCGAGCTATAAGTAGATTCGATTTGAAAGAATCACTTCAAAATTATTTCTCATAAAATTGCTCATGGGTAAATAAAGAATAGATTAATAATACATAAAATTCTTAATCAGATAAACGTGAACGAGAAGAATGAGCACAAGAGGTCGGGGACGTCCGCCGCGTGGCTGTGGTAGAGGTAGGATGACCTTGTCGGAGCCAGCAGGGTCTGGTCATGGGTCTAGAAATGAGATGCCGGATCTATCGGCGGTGAAAACTGAGTTTCGTGATCGAATGGTGGTAATGATGCAAAGATCCCAAGTCGTACTCACGAGTATTGAAACGAGTTACCGAGGCAGGCGCAGGTGTAGGAGCCCGTAAATCTGTGATTGAACGACTCCGGGCTAACGGAGCAGAGGTGGTTAGAGGAGTTTCTGGAGTGGCACCCAGTGCGGCAGAGTATTGGTTGGAATCAACTTAGAGGATCATGGATGACCTAGATTTTACCGCTGAGGAAAAGTTGAAGGGTATAATCTCTTTGCTTCGGGATGAGTCATATCAGTGGTGGCTCACCGTAAGGGATGGAGCGATGGCGGAGGATCTCACATGGGAGTTCTTTAAGGCTACCTACCAAAAGAAATATATAGGAACTAGCTACGTGGATGCGTAGCGGAAGGCTTTCTTGAACCTGGTTCAGGGTAATAAGACAATGGCGGAGTATGAGGCCGAATTTCTTCGGTTGAGCAGGTATGCTCGTGGTATTGTGAGTACCGAGCATGAACGCTGTGTCAGATTCGAGGATGGGCTGAGAGATGAGCTGAGGATGATGATAGCTCCACAGTAGGAACGGGAGTTCACTGTCCTAGTGGAGAAGTCTAAGGTTGCTGAAGGGGTAAGACAGTCGGTTAGGCGGAATCAGGATAGGAGTTGGAATAAGAGGAGCTCTGGATCTTCAGGGTTTTCTAGTAATCAGCAGAAGAGGATGAGGTATGGTGGGTCGGATCAAGCTACTAGGCCTACTGCTGCTGCTAATCCTCAATGGCCACCACAGTGTGCTCGATGTGGGAAGTCTCACACGGGGGAGTGTTGGAATGGTAATCAGAGATGTTTTGAATGTGGATCCATGGAACATCGAGTTAGAGATTGTCTAAAAAAGGCAGCTAAGCTGAGGTCAGAGGGTCAGGATCGTGCACCGAATAGGAGGAATAATCAATAGCCACCGAGAGGTCGTTGTAACAGACCGAATCTGACCCTAATCGGAACGGTGGTTTTAGGACCATGAATCTGAACCCGACAAATATTTAAATATCATATTTAGTGTTTATTTTATATGAATTTATATGTGAAGATTTCAGTAGAAAAATTTTATCGCTTGAGTATCGAATTTGATAAAAAGGACCTAATCGCGTAAAAGTAAAAGTTACAAATTAAAGTGTAAAGTGTTAAATTGAGTATGGCTTTTAAATAGGAAGTATTGAAATGGTAAATAACCCATTTTAAGGGTTAGTGGTCGACCATGGACAAGTTTGTCCTTAAGTTAAAGTGTTTGATTATTTTAATTAAAAGGTTGGTTTAGTAATTTGGTAAAAAAATTATTATATGTTAAAATAATCAAGAAAAAGAAGCCATCATCTTTTTTCATCCATGGCGATTGTGAAGGAAAGAAATAAGATTTCAACCCTTTAAAATTTCGGCACTTTGAAGCCAAAAATCTAAGGTGAGTTTTAGTTAGTTTTTGATAAATTTTACGTTTTTGAGATCGTTGCTTCGAACCGTAATCGACCCATGTTGTAATTTTTGAATCTAAGCATGCTTGATGTTCAGCCATTGTTGTATTCATGTGGTTTTTGATATTTGATGATTTTAGATGAAAGATATGTAAAGGATTAGTATATTTTGTATTGGAAGTTTTGATGAAATTGAGTATTTAGGGCTAAATTGTAAAAATAAATTTTTAGAGGGGCCTATTTGCCAAATAAATGAAATGTGAGGACTTGTAAAGTCCCTAGGAGCATTCAGCCTTGTATAGTCTTGGCTAATTTGGTGTATTTTGTGTGTTATGCAAATAGGACTAAATTACAAAGTTGTGAAATGCTAGGGGTAAAATAGTAATTTGCCCATTTATGTGCTTAGGGACTAAATTAAGATGAATTGTACTTGAATGAGCTGAATTTCAATGTGTTTTAGATCAAGAACAAAGAAAATGGATTTAGATCGGGAAGACGAAGGTTCTCGAATAAATGATTTGCACTACCTATCGACAACCGAGGTAAGTCCTAAACAAATTTATATCGAGAAGTTAATTACAAAAGTAGTATATGATAAAATTTGGTATACTAAGGCATAATAATGTATATAGGCGAATGTGGGGCATGAAATAGTATTAAATTTGTTGGTTGAATGTGATGTGGATACTTACGTTCGGTTTAACATGATATTGTAAAATAAAGCATATGAGATGGATGTGATTATAGCCTTAAGTAATGTGCATGGAATGTTGATTGTGTTATATATCGGGCTTTAATGCCTAGCGTGCCTTGTGCCTGTTACATTTCGGCTTTAATGCTCAGCAGTGCTTCGTCTTGGTGATATATTCTGCTTAGTGCCTAGCGTGCTTCGTGCTTCATGATATATTCAAAGCTTAGTGCCTAGCGAGCTTTGTGCTTGATGATCTATTCTCAGGCTTAGTGCCTAGAAGGCCTCGTGCTTGGTGACCTATTCGGGCTTAGTGCCTAGCGTGCTTCGTGTTAGGTGATTTATTTCGGCTTTAAATGCCTAGCGTGCTTTATGCTGGGTGATACGCTATAAGTGGAGATTCGAATATCAAATAAGGTGAGATGTTTATATAGTGTTAAGTGGTACAAGTTCAGGTAAGAACTAACCTACCATTTTAGTAAGGAATGAAGTGAACTAAAATTCTTATTGTATAGTTAAAGATCAGTGATGAGTGTGACAAAAGCGCTTGTGCTTGCGTATAAGTTGAAATAGAAGATCGATGCCTAGATTGGTTTATATGGAATAATAATGCAGCCACGATGTCATAGCGATGATGTTTAAGTAAAGAGCATTACTATTATTCACTATCAAAATTTTATGTAATGAAATAATTATGTTTTATACTACAAGCTTGGGTTTTAATATGTTTAAATGTATGCTCATTATATTGATATTTGCTTGAGACTTACTAAGCTAGTAAGCTTCTTGTGTGTGTCTTTGTCTACCTCTGTTTTATAGATCTTGAATTGAACTACGGGCTCGAAGGATCATCCGTGAAGTCAACCACACTATCGACTTTCTTTTGGTATTGAAAACTTAGTTGTTATTTAAAAGGGCATGTATAGGCTAGATTGAACCATATAACTAATGTTTTGTAATATTGTAAATATGCTAGCCATGCGAAAATGGCTATCTATTTTGGAACAACTTGTTTCGTGTTTTGATGATATTGTTGCTCATGCCATGAACTATTATTTATGCTTGATTATGGTTTAATCATGTGAGAGTGGTATTATTATTTGTGCATGTTAGATTACGATAAGAAAGACTTATTAATTGGTTCATGTTGATCACTTAATATATGGTATATACATTGATAATGTTTGGATTTATGATTCGCAAAGTATTAGACTCTTATTATTGAGTATGTGGTATAGTTTATGTTATGTATTGAAGTTATCTTGGATGACCGAATATGTAGATAAGTGATTGATTTTGTGTATGTATTTTAAGAATGCGAATTGGGGTACTTTTAATGTTATTTGTGCACAAAATGGTTAAAATCAATATGGACATATGCGCATGAACTTTTGTCAAGAGAAGAAGTATATTTGGTCTTGAAATGATAATTATTTTTCTCGAGTAAATGTGTATGCATGGCTAGTATGTTTGCGTGGTTATTTTAACTTAGATTAATGTGCATAACATGTGAATTGGTATAGTCATGAATTAATTAATCAAATAAGTTAATATTGATTCGAAATTTTGCTTAGATATGCCTTTGACATTAGTGAATATCGCATGGTATAATAGTAATCAAGTATGATTGGTTATGTTTTATATCACCATTGCCGTATAAATGAATAAAAAAATAGTAGTAAAGTATGGTTCTATTGATGTTTAAATTTTATATGTACAAAAGATATAAATAATAATAGGTTTGATATTCGACTAATGGAATAGTTGTGTTGTTATACATTCAGATATGATATGTTTTAATAGATCTTTGGATTATGTTTTAATTATGAAATGTTAAGAATGCTATGGTTTTAAGACTCGATATTTGATTAAGGTACGAGCATTGATGTGATTTAATTTTGAGTTGTGAAATGTAATGAATATCTATTGAACTATTATATGACCGGTAATACCTCGTAACCCTAATTCAAAGTGATGGATATGGGCTAGGTGTTACATTTTATTGGTATCGAGCTACAGTTTAGTCGATTCTAGGACTACGATAGTATGAAAGAGTCTAGCTATACATGCCTTTAAATTGTATATATGATAGTGTGGTGACTTGACAATTTCGATTGTATTTTATATAGTAAATGGATTCGATCCCATAGAGTCAGAGCCGATGATGTGGAGAGTGTCGCTACCGGTCTCGCATGGATCGGATGCCACTAGACTCTCAACCGCCACGGGTAACCACGAGGAGAGGCTAAACAAGCCTTCTATCAAATGATGAATGAATGGTTTACCCATTTATTCGAATAATCCAACAGTACAACAACCTCCACCCCGAATAATCCAACTCCTGTACCTTCAAAGACTTCGATGATAGATCCAATGAGATCTAGTAGGCCTCTGTTGATAAAATTAGGAAATTTGGGGCGAATAATTCAAGGCTAATGATGATGATGATGCGAGCGAAATGAAATGTGGCTTGATAACACTATTCGTACTTGATGAGCTATCTTGCACTCGATGAATGTTTAAAATGTGCTATATCTTTGCTTCAGACACCGCTTATCATCGGTGGAATACACTAGTATTAGTGGTTCCAAAAGAAAAGTGACGAGATTTCTTCCGAATGAATTCAAGAAATATATCACCAGAGGTTCATCGACCGAAACGTAAAGAATTTCTTGAACTAAAACAGGGCAAATGACCGTGATCAATATGAGCGAAAATTTGTCGATTGAGTCGATATGCTCGGGAGTGTGTATCTACTGAAGCCATTATGTGCAAAAGGTTTGAAGACGGTTTGAATGAAGATTTGAAGTTACTAGTTGGCATTCTTGAGATCAAAGAATTTGTGACACTAGTTGAGCGAGCTTGCAAAGCTGAAGAGCTTGGGAAAGAGAAAAGAAAGGCTGAGACAGAAGCTAGAGACACCCGTAAAAGATCGTCGGGTAAGAATTTTCATTCCACATCTAAAAAGTTTAGAGATGACTTCAGTCGACACAAAGCTACTTTAGATTCATTTAGACGTGATCGACCTTCAGTGGGCTCCCGAGCTACCTCGATGGCCAGTGTTGGTAACGTCCCACAGAATCGAGTTGAATGCAAACATTGTGGAAAATGGCATCCTGGGAGTTGTAGAGTTCGTGATCGGTCTTGCTTTAAATGTGGATCCTCAGACCATTTTATTCGAGAGTGCCCGATGTTAGCTGAGTCGAATCTGACCTGTAACTCTAGACCGAGTAGTGCATCAAGATGGGCGGACCACCCGAGCATTCGCAATGTAGGTGGTAGTCGAGAGGACAAAGAACACAACAGATCGATCCGAGGCTAGAGCTCCAGCTAGAGCTTATGTTACTCGAGCTAGAGAGGATGTCGCTTCTCGGATGTCATTACTGCACTTTCACCCTTTATGATACTACTTGTGATTGCATTGATTGATCCCGGTTCGACCCATTCATATGTATGTGAAACTACGGTATTCAAGAAGACTCGCCATTGAGTCTCATGAGTTTGTGATTCGCGTATCCAACCCTTTGGGTAGATGTGTGTTTGTTAATAAAGTGTGTAAAGTTGCCCATTGATGATTCGGGATTTTTGCTTCCCGATTGATTTAATGTCATTGCCTTCGATGAGTTTGATATAATTTTGGGAATGGATGGTTAACTTCGCATGATCAAATGGTGAATTGCAAAAGAAAGCTTATTGATTTGAGACACGAGCGGTGAGATCATTAGAATTGAATCCGATGATTCGTGGGTTTCCTCAGCTTATATCATCGATGTTAGCCCAAAAGTATGTGAGAAAAGGGTGTGAAGCTTATTTGGCTTATGTAACTTGGATAATAAATTGTCTGAGAAATAGATTGTGTAACACCTTGGTTTAGGGGCTAGGTAATTTAAGTATAATTCGGTGTTGGTAGGTTTTTGGTGTGTTTGGAGGTGTTTTAAGTTTTAAGAATGCTCGGGTAAAGGGAAGACTTTAGAAAATTTTAGATTTTAGTGTAAAAAGGGAATTAGGGCAAGTAGGCTTTAAAATAAATTGGTGGAATTTAGGACACAAGAAAGGAGTTGGCAAAGTGGCATAAATGCCGCTTGGGGCTTTGGAAGGTGGCGCCTAAGGGAGCAGGGTTCAAGTCATTTGGGCAAAGAACTATGTTTTATTTTTTTTGCGTCAAGGGATTTGGGCTAAGTAGGCCTTAAAATAAATGTCCAAGTTGATGGACATGAAAGTTTAATTAGCGTAGTGGCTCTTAGGCGCTACTTAGGCGCTGGAGGGAAGGAGGTCGCGGTTTGAGGGCCCTGAGTAGCATTTTGGACGTGATTTTATTTTATGCGGTTGGGGAAATTGGGCTAGGAAGGGTTAAGAATAAATGTTGGGGCCTTATAGCATAAAATCAAAGTGGCCGAATGGCTCGGGCGCTAGTTGGTCACTGGCTTTCCCAGTGTCCGTGTTCGAATCATTTGAAATGAGGTGGTTTTTCTTTATTTTACAAAATTTGAGCGGTGTTGGACTACAGCAGGAGCTAAGGTTGTTTAGTTTTTTGGATTCGGTTGGAAGGAGTGATAAGGATGAGTGTTGAATTTTGTTTTTTTTCAAATTGGTGGAAGATAAGGATGAGTTTTATTTTTTATTTTGTATTTTAAGTTGAAGGAGTGATAAGGGTTTGTTATTTTATTATTTTAGATAAGTGTAGAATTATTTTAGAATTAGTAAATAGGTGATAATGGTTGCTTATTTTATTATTTTGAATTGGGTGGTATTGAGTGAATTTAGGAAAGAATTTTGGGTTTGGTGGAAGTCATGGCCGAATGGGGGGGGCCTTGGAGTGCTTAGTCAACGTTGGAGTCTTCTAGGGAGGGGGTGCGAATGCTTTAAATAGGAGAGCACCCTTTTGGAAATTCTTTTCCTCTTTGAATCTCCAAACCAGAAAGTGCATTCTCTCGCTCCACTCTCTTGTGCCAAATTTCTTCCACTATTCTCTTCCTATTACTTCCATTCTTCCAACCTTATTTCTTACTTTTCTTGACTAAGCGAAACCTCTCTAGCCTTGAGCACCATAGCAAACCTTGAGCCTTTCTATTTCTCTCTTTATTTCACCAAAGCTTAAGCCAAACCTTGTTCACCATTGAGTCTATTTTGTTCGTGATCGAGGCAAACTCCCTGAATCTCTTCAAAGCACGTAGGTGGTAAGTATACTCTTGTGATCAATCGATTTATGTACCCCTCTGTAGTGGCCAAAACCAATGGTTGGCCTTAGTGTGGGTTGGTCGAATGCTCTATAGACTATAAGTGATGTGTTTTGCTTGTTTGTAGCCAGCGCCAAGGAGTCTAAAGGAAAGTCTCGAATTGTTTGAACTCATCAAGGTAAGGGGTGGTAAGGTATTCGGCCAAAAGGGCCTTTCCATGGATTTTTGTATGGCCGATTCTAATGGTCTTGTATCTGAGGATTTTCGACAATTCCATTGGTGTTTCGTGATTTAATTAAAAGGGTAAGTGGTTGGATATTCTACCTTAGGCCATTGTTTATGTTCTTGTGTTGACCGAGTGGTGGCTATAATCTTTTAGGCCAAATCGATGAAGCAAAGGGAGCCTTCGGGATCTCGGTGTTTGATAAGGATGTTATTAGGTGATCTAAATTCAATAATAGTAGATTATGACTTGTTGATTAATGGTGTGATTCTGATTAAGTGTCGATGGATGCAAGTGCCAGTCAAGAGGGGAAAGGGAAAGCTCCCATCCCGAAGTTCAAAAGAGATCGGTTTACATGCGAGATTGGCCACCGGGTGTGGTAGTGCAATGTAAAACGATAAGCAAATAACGATAGTCTCGCTAAACGATAGCGTCGGGATCGAGGGTATTGAGCTTCAGGTTATAAGGTGTGTAGTTAGCCATTGTTTCCGGGTTTTGTGTGATATCTGCTTATGTTATATGCTTACTAATAAGTGCAGTGGTAAAGGTGCAATAGATACCCTAAAAGGGGTATGATGCTGATCAGGTAAATAGCAAATTGTTAATATTGTTGTCATTTATTTAAATATGAGTGAATGCCTATATTTGTGAATGACATGCACATGCATCACATTGTCATTATATTATGTTACATGTGCATGGGTGGGTTTTGAAAGAAGATGCAACGTGTACTTGAGTGCGTGGTTGATGTCGACTTTGTGCTACATCGTGGATTAGCGCCGGCCGAGGTCGCGTTGTGGATCTTTTGATTTAGTTCGCGTGGTTACCTTGATTGATATCGGCTTTATGCCATATCGTGGCTTGATGGATTCTTGTGTGCTCCATCGTGGTTTGATGTTAGCTATCGCTACATCGTGGATGGCGATGGTTGCCTTTTGGAGGAAAAAGGAGAGGTGACTCGATAGTCCCCCGGTGTGTGGTAGGTTTGGTTAAGGGGTGTGTAGCGGATGGACCTTAGGATTGGGTTGGGTTTCATGATTGCATGGTTTCGTTATGAATTGATATGGTAATGGGCCAAGCCCAATATGAAATATGAATAGGTATGTTTTGGGAACATCGTGAAACAGGCCAAGCCGATGTCAGTGAATTAATGAGAAAAGGGCTGTAGCCGGTGCTTGAATATGATTTGATTATGGGCCAAGCCGAGTTGTGGTAGTGTTTAAATGATTATATTAATATGTTGCTTTTGATAATTGGGTTAATTTGTGGCTAACATGTGGGTGGATATCGGTGGTTTAATTACACACCGAGTGCATATGACTCACCCAATTATCTTCCTAACATTTCAGGTGATTCATGAGTTGGACCGGGTTCGGAGAGGATGCAAGGTGGCCCATGCAGATAAAGATGTTTTTAGTTAGTTTTAATCTTAAGTATTTCGATTAAATAATGGTTGTAATAAAAGGCCTTTTTTTATTTATTTTTGGGACCATTTTATTATTATTATTTTTAATTAGGGTTTATATTATACTTAGATATATTTTCTCCAAATGAATTATAATATAATAAATTATAATAAAGTTTTAATTCACATATTTTATATCGGGCTTATAGTATTAAATAATTTTTTTAATGGACACATTTTCCAAAAGTTAACAAAAATTTTCAAGTTTTATTCTAAAGTCAAAGATTTTTCAAACGTTTTCCATAATGACATACCGATCCGATCGGGGCTTGTGGGCGGGTTTGGGGATATTCTGATTGAATCTGTCTGATTGTATGTGAATACTCGGATGTGTTTCTGAAGAACTCTGGGTTTACCCCTATCGAGAGATTGAGTTTGGCATTGAATTAGCTCGAGAATGACTCGATCTCAATAGCTCCATATCGGATGGCACCTCTTGAGCTAAAAGAGTGAAAGCACAGTTGCAAGAGTTAACAGATAGGGGCTTTGCACGACCAAGTTTCTCTCCTTGGGTGCACAGTTCTTTTGTGAGAAAGAAAGATGGAGCGATCTGAATGTGTATTGATTATCGGCAAACTGAATAAGGTAACTATAAAGAATAAGTACCGTTACCTCGGATTGATGATTTGTTTGATCGGTTGAAAGGGGCTTGATATTTTCGAAGATAGACTTGAGATCGGGTTATTATCGATTCTTGTCGAGAGATACAAATGTGCCAAAGACTGCATTTTGGACGAGGTACGGACATTTTGAGTTTTTGGTAATGCCTTTTGGGCTTAATAATGCACCTGCTATTTTTATGGATTTGATGAATCGGGTTTTTAGACAGTTTTTGGATCGATTTATGGTGGTGTTTATTGATGACATATTGATCTACTCCAAAGATGAAATTGAACACGCTGAACATTTGAAGTTAGTGCTACAAACTTTGCAAGATCATCAACCGTATGCGAAGTTTAGTAAGTGTGAGTTACGGATGAAAGAGGTCACTTTTTGGGACATGTGGTTTCAAAGATCGGGCATTGAGTTGATCCAACAAAATCTCTGCTATACTTGATTGGAAGCCACCAAAAATGTTTAGAGATTTGAAGTTTTACGGGACTTGCGAGTTACTATCGACGATTTGTGAAAGATTTTTCTATGATAGCTACCCGTTGACAAAGTTATTGCGAAAGATGTCCATTTAAGTGGTCGGAAAAATGTCGAGAAAAGTTTTGATCGGTTGAAAGCCCTTTTGTGAAGTTCGGTGTTAGTTCACTGAATCGGGTAAAGAATTTGTTATTTATTCGATGCTTCTTTGAATGGTTTGGGCTGTGTTTTGATGCGGAAGGCAAAGTTGTAGCCTACGCTTCAAGACAATTGAAGCCGCATGAAAGAAATTACCCGACGCATGATTTAGAGCTTGCGACCATTGTGTTCTACTTCAAGATTTGGCGTCATTACTTATTTGGCGAGAAATGTCATGTTTACTCGGATCATAAAAGTCGAAGTATTTAATGACTCGAAAGATCTGAATTTGAGACAACGTAGGTGGCTAGAACTATTGAAAGACTATGAATTGGTGATTGACTATCACGGGAAAAGCTAACGTTATTGCGGATCGTTAAGTCGAAATATTTATTTGCTCTTGAGGCAATGAATGCCTGAGATGGCTATGTCTAGTGATGGTTCGATCATAGCCGAAGTTACGAGCAAGACCGATGTTTATCCAGCAAATTTGTGATGCCGGAAAGTTGACAAGAATATGATTGCTAAGCGAATTGATTGTGAAAAAGGTGCGAGTCGATTTTGATTGATGCAAATGGTATTTGAATTTTAAAAGCCGAATGTGTGTTCCAAAGAACTCGATTTGATCTGAGATGATTTTAGTGAGGCTCATAGTGGCCGACTACCGATACATCTGGGTAGCATGAAAATGTATAACGACTTGAAACAATCTATTGGTGGCTGGTATGAAACGAGATATATCTGAATTTGTTTCAAAGTGCCTAATTTGTCGACAAGTAAAAGTTGAGCATCAAGTGCCTTACAGGTTGCTTGACCGATCATGATACCCGAGTGGAAATGGGATAAAATTACAATGGATTTTGTATCCGGTCTTCCTATGACAGGAAGAAAGATGCCGTATGGGTTATAGTTGATAGGTGACTAAATCACTCATTTTGTGCTTGGTTAAATGCACTTTTCACTCGATAAACTTCTTGAATTGTATGTATCGCATTGTAAGATTGCATGGTGTACCGAGCTCCATTGTGTCGACAGAGACCCGAGATTTACATCGCGTTTTGGAAGAAGTTGCAAGATGCTTTAGGTACTAAACTACATTTAATCTGACCTTTCATCCGCATGACAGGGCAGTCGATCTGGCGAACTATTCGAGATACTTGAGGACATGTTGAGATGTTGCGTTCTCGAGTTTGAAGGTGCGTGGAGCGATACCTACCTTTGATTGAATTTGCTTATAAAATAGCTTTCAATCTAGTATCAAAATGGCGCCTATGAAGCCTTATGCGGGCGAAAGTGTCGAACACCATTATATTTGGACTAAGCTCGTGAGAGTAAGATACACGGGTTGATTTGATTAAAGCCCCGAACAAAAAGTAGCTATTATTAGAGATAATTTGAAAGTCGCCGGATCGTCAAAAGTCTTATCTGATTTGAAGCGTAAAGATATTGAATTTCAAATTGGAGATCGAGTATTTTAAAGGTTTCTCCGTGGAAGAAAGTGCTCCGTTTTGGTAGGAAGGCAAGTTAAGTCCGAGGTTCATCGGACCGTATGAAATCATTGAGCGTATTGGGCTGTTGCTTATAGGTTGAGGTTACCCTCCTCAATTAGAAAGGATACATGATGTATTTCACGTTTCTATGCTCAAGTAGGGTACAGATCGATCCGTCACATGTGATTGCTCCGCCCGAGATTGAGATACAACTGATATGACGTATGAGGAAGAACCGATCCGTATTTTAGCTCGGAAGAGAAAGAGTTAAGAAACAAGAAAATTCCTTTAGTAAAAGTACTTTGTTGAAAAGGCACGGAGTTGAAGAGGCTACGTGGGCCTCAAGATTCAATGAGGCAATAATATCCGACGTTGTTTAATGGTAAGATTTTCGGGACGAAAATCCTTAAGGGAGAGTTATAATGAGATCAATCGACCCTAATCGAACGGTGGTTTGGGACCACGAATCTGAGCAGAAAAATATTTAAATATCATATTTAGTGTTTATTTTATATGAATTTATATGTGTGAAGATTTAAGAGAAAAATTTTATCGTTTGAGTATCGAATTTGATAAAAAGGACTAATCGCGTAAAAAGTAAAAGTTACAAATTAAAGTGTAAAGTGTTAAATTGAGTATGGCTTTTAAATAGGAAGTATTGAAATGGTAAATAACCCATTTTAAGGGTTAGTGGCTGGCCATGGACAAGTTTGTCCTTAAGCTAAAGTGTTTGATTATTTTAATTAAAAGGTTGGTTTAGTAATTTGGTAAAAAAAATTATTATATGTTAAAATAATCAAGAAAAAGGAAGCCATCATCTTTTTTTCATCCATGGCCGATTGTGAAGGAAAGAAATAAGCTTTCAACCCTTTAAAATTTCGGCACTTTGAAGCAAAAATCTAAGGTGAGTTTTAGTTAGTTTTGATAAATTTTACGTTTTTGAGATCGTTGCTTGAACCGTAGAATCCACCCATGTTGTAATTTTTGAATCTAAGCATGCTTGATGTTCAGCCATTGTTGTATTCATGTGGTTTTGATATTTGATGATTTTAGATGAAAGATATGTAAAGGATTAGTATATTTTGTATTGGAAGTTTTGATGAAATTGAGTATTTAGGGCTAAATTGTAAAAATAAATTTTTAGAGGGCCTATTTGCAAAATAAATGAAATGTGAGGACTTGTAAAGTCCCTAGAAACATTCAGCCCTTGTATAGTCTTGGCTAATTTGGTGTATTTTGTGTGTTATGCAAATAGGACTAAATTACAAAATTGTGAAATGCTAGGGTAAAATAGTAATTTGCCCATTTATGTGCTCGGGGACTAAATTAAGATGAATTGTACTTGAATGAGCTGAATTTCAATGTGTTTTAGATCAAGAGCAAAGAAAACAGTTTAAATCGGGGAAGACGAAGGTTCTCGAATAAGCGATTTGCCTTTTACTTATCGACAACCGAGGTAAGTCCTTAAGCAAATTTATATCGAAGTTAACTACAAAAGTAGTATATGATAAAATTTGGTATACTAAGGCATAATAATGTATATAGGCGAATGTGGGGCATGAAATAATATTAAATTTGTTGGTTGAATGTGATGTGGATACTTACGTTCGGTTTAACATGATATTGTAAAATAAAGCATATGAGATGGATGTGATTATAGCCTTAAGTAATGTGCATGGGAATGTTGATTGTGTTATATATCGGCTTTAATGCCTAGCGTGCCTTGTGCAGTGTTACATTTCGGCTTTAATGCCTAGCGTGCTTCGTCTTAGGTGATATATTCGCTTAGTGCTCTAGCGGGCTTCGTCTTGGGTGATATATTCGCTTAGTGCCTAGCGAGCCTCGTCTTGCAAGGACCTATTCGGGCTTAGTGCCTAGCGTGCTTCGTCTTGTGATTTATTTCGGCTTTAAATGCCTAGCGAGCTTTATGCCTAAGATACACTATAAGTGGAGATTCGAATATCAAATAAGGTGAGATGTTTATATAGTGTTAAGTGGTACAAGTTCGGGTAAGAACTAACCTACCATTTTAGTAAGGAATGAAGTGAACTAAAATTCTTATTGTATAGTTAAAGATCGTTGATGAGTGTGACAAAAGCGCTTGTGCTTGCGTATAAGTTGAAATAGAAGATCGATGCCTAGATTGGTTTATATGGAATAATAATGCATGTTTCACGATGTCATAGCAATGATGTTTAAGTAAAGAGCATTACTATTATTCAAATTATCAAAATTTTATGTAATGAAATAATTGTGTTTTATACTACAAGCTTGGATTTTAATATGTTTAAATGTATGCTCATTATATTGATATTTGCTTGAGACTTACTAAGCTAGTAAACTTCTTGTGTGTGTCTTTGTCTACCTCTATTTTATAGATCTTGAATCGAACTACTGACTCGAAGGATCATCCGTGAAGTCAACCACACTATCGACTTTCTTTTGGTATTGAAAACTTAGTTGTTATTTAAAAGGGCATGTATAGGCTAGATTGAACCATATAACTAATGTTTTGTAATAGTGTAAATATGCTAGCCATGCGAAAATGGCTATCTATTTTGGAACAACTTGTTTCATGTTTTGATGATATTGTTGCTCATGCCATGAACTATTATTTATGCTTGATTATGGTTTAATCATGTGTGAGAGTGGTATTATTATTTGTGCATGTTAGATTACGATAAGAAAGACTTATTAATTGGTTCATGTTGATGAGCTTAATATATGGTATATACATTGATAATGTTTGGATTTATGATTCGGCAAAGTATTAGACTCTTATTATTGAGTATGTGGTATAGTTTATGTTATGTATTGAAGTTATCTTGGATGACCGAATATATAGATAAGTGATTGATTTTGTGTATGTATTTTAAGAATGCGACTTGGGGGTACTTTTAATGTTATTTGTGCACAAAATGGTTAAAATCAATATGGACATATCGCATGAACTTTTGTCAAGAGAAGAAGTATATTTGGTCTTGAAATGATAATTATTTTATGAGTAAATGTGTATGTATGGCTAGTATGTTTGTGTGGTTATTTTAACTTAGATTAATGTGCATAACATGTGAATTGGTATAGTCATAAATTAATTAATCGAATAAGTTAATATTGATTCGAAATTTTGCTTAGATATGCCTTTGACATTAATGAATATGCGCATGGTATAATAGTAACTAAAGTATGATTGGTTATGTTTTATATCACCATTGCCGTATAAATGAATTAAAAAATAGTAGTAAAGTATGGTTCTATTGATGTTTAAATTTTATATGTACAAAAGATATAAATAATAATAGGTTTGATATTCACTAATGGAATAGTTGTGTTGTTATACATTCCAGATATGATATGTTTTAATGGATCTTTGGATTATGTTTTAATTATGAAATGTTAAGAATGCTATGGTTTTAAGACTCGATATTTGATTAAAGTACGAGCATTGATGTGATTTAATTTTGAGTTGTGAAATGTAATGAATATCTATTGGAACTATTATATGACTGTAATACCTCGTAACCCTAATTCAATGATGGATATGGGTTAGTGGGTTATTCTGATCGTGGTCTTGAGAAGAGGAAGTAATGGTGGTTGCAGAGGTCGTGGCAGACGAGGGGAGGTACTGCATGGTATTGAGGCTAGGCAACCTGGTTTGGTCTATCTTGGTGAGGCGTCGGGAGGAGCGGCCTTGCGGACGTCATAACCCAGATGTTTTGATCTTTGGAGTACCTATAGTACCTTAATTGACATTGGCTCAACCCACTCATATATTGCTAGTAGCATAGTGGAAACTCTGCACTTAGACTCTGAGCTTACTTCTAGGAAGATGACTGTATTAAGCCCTCTAGGTCACAATGTAGAAGTAAGTAAACTCTATAGGAATGTACCACTAGAACTCCAAGGGGTTGTTTCTTGGCTGACTTGATGGAACTACCGTTTCGGGAGTTTGATCTAATCCTCGGGATGGATTGGCTAGTAAAGTATCAGGCTAGCCTGGATTGCACAGCTAAGCGCATGGTATTAAAGACCGTGAAAGGTGATGAGGTGGTGATGATAGGTAAAAGGAGAGATTACCTATCTAATCTGGTTTCTACGTTGAAGGCAGAAAAGATGGTTAGGAAAGGTTAAGAAGCATATGTAGTGCATGTCTGTGCTTTGGAAACTAAGGGTGCAGATGTGAGAGATGTCCGGACCGTAAGGGATTATGTTGATGTGTTTCCAGATGAACTTCCGGGTCTACCTCTGGACCGTGAGGTTGAATTTGGTATAGACTTGTTACCCAAAATCGCGCCAGTATCTATAGCTCCGTATCGGATGGCGCCGGAAGAATTGGTAGAGTTGAAGGCGCAGATCCAGGAATTGTTGGATAGAGGGTTCATCCGACCAAGTGTATCGCCTTGGGGAGCTCCAGTGCTTTTTGTCAAGAAGAAGGATGGGACAATGAGAATGTGCATAGACTATCGATAGTTGAACAAGCTGACAATAAAGAACAGTAACCCTTTGCCCCGGGATTGATTATTTGTTCGATCAACTCAAGGGTGCATCGGTGTTCTCTAAGATTGACCTTAGGTCAGGGTACCATCAGCTTAAGGTGAAGGAGGCTGATATCCACAAGACGGCATTCCGCACTCGGTATGGGCGCCACGAGTTTACAGTAATGCCTTTTGGTTTGACGAATGCACCGCGCATTTATGGACATGATGAACGGTTTTCCAACCCTATCTGGATCAGTTCGTCGTGGTATTCATAGGCGACATTTTGGTGTACTCGAAGTCTGAGGAGGAGCATGACGCACATCTTCATGTGGTTACGCAAGTTTTAAAGGAGAAAGCAGGTTATACGCCAAATTCAGCAAGTGTGTGTTACGGCTTAGGAGGTAACTTTCCTAGGGCATATTGTTTGTTAGAGGGAATCGGGTGGATCCCGTAAGATTGAGGCGATATAGAGTGGAAACCACCAAAGCCTAAGCATGGAAATTCGTAGTTTTCGGGGTTGGCGGGATATTATAGGAGATTCGTGGAAAATTTCTCTTTAATCACAAAGACCGCTGACTAAGTCTGCGAGGAAAGGAGTTCTTTGTGTGGTCCGAGAAGCGAAGAGAGTTTCGATAAGTGAAGAGGATCTTGACGAAGCACCGCCTTGATTCACTGAGGCGTGAAAGGAATTCATTGTGTATTGTGATGCATCGCATATCTTGGTTTAGGTGTGTGTCTGATGCAAGAAGGGAAGGTGGTCGCTTATCGTCACGGCGATTGAGGCCTCACGAAGCTAACTATCCGACACATGATTTGGAATTGGTTCAGCCGTGGTTTTGCCTTGAAGATTTGGAGGCACTATCGTATGGGGAGAAGTCGGTGGTGTACACAGATCACAAGAGTCTGAAGTACCTCTTGACTCGAAAAGATTTAAATCGAGGCAATGAGGTGGATTGAGTTGTTGAAGGACTCTGTTGCTCAATGAATACCATCCGAGTAAGGCTAATGTGGTAGCTGATGCATTGAGCCGAAATGTGGTAGCGAATTTACGAGCAATGTTTGCTCACCTAAGTCTCTATGAGGACGGGAGCCTTTTGGCAGAGTTGCAAGTGAAGCCGTCTTGGATTGATGAGGTCAAACAAAGGCAGATGACCGATGAAGTTCTGAGTACTCGGAGGTTGCAAGTACAGAGCGGTGAGGCCGAAGGGTTCAGCTTAGGTAGTGAGGGAGTGTTGTATTTTCAAAGGAGAGTATGTATGCCTAAGGATGATGATTTGAGGCAGCAAATTCTTAAAGAAGCTCATAGCAGTCCATACGCTATGCACCCGGAAATGTAAGATGTATCGGGATTTATGGGAGCGATTTTGGTGGTTTGGGTCTTAAGCGAAGTAACCGAGTTAGTGGGCGGTGTCCGACATGCGATAAGTTAAGGGTGAGCATCAATTGCCGTCGAGGCTATTACGACTAGTAAAAATCCCACAAGTGGAAGTGGGAGGAGATTACTATGGATTCGTAAGTGGGCTTCCCTTACGTCCGATGAAAAGATACAGTTTGGGTGATAGTGGACCGGTTGACCACGTCAGCCTATTTCATATCAGTAAGGGTTGACTACTCGCTTCAAAGGTTGGCCAACCTGTATATAGTAGAGATAGCGCGGTTACATCGAAAATGCAGGTGTCTATTCTCTCAGATCGAGATCCCCGGTTTACGTCGAGATTCTGGAAGGCTTTACATCAGGAGTTAGGCACGAAGTTGAATTTCAGCACGGCTTTTCACCCGCAGTCTGATGGACAATCTGAGAGGGTAATCCAAGTGTTGGAAGATATGTTAAGGGGCTGTGTTTTGGACTTCCGTGGTAGTTGGGAGGAGTACCTACCTTTGGCAGAATTCGCTTATAACAATAGTTATCAAACGAGTATTCAGATGGCACTATATGAGGTGCTGTATGGTCAGAAATGCCGTACTCCCACGTGTTGGACAGAGCTAGGGGAACGTCGGATGTTGGGTCGGAGTTAGTGGCGTAGATAGAAGATAAGGTCGAGTAATTATTTCGTCTTAAGAAGGCATCGGACGAGCGAAGTCCCACGCGGATCTTAAGCGCAGAGAGGTTGGGTATCTGATGGGTTATAAGGTCTTCTTGAAGGTATCACCTTGGAAGAAGGTCTTGAGGTTTGGCAGGAAGGGCAAGCTAAGCCCTAGGTTCATCGACCGCATACGGTGTTGAAGCGTATGGGACCCAGAGCTTACGACTTGAGTTGCCGCAAAATTGAGCCGATCCATGATGTTTTCCATGTTTGATCTTTGAGGCGCTATCGATCGATCCCTCACACATAGTGCCGATTGGAAATTGAGGTGAACTCGGACTTGTCTTTCGAGGAGGTGCCAGTCTGATTTTGGATCGAGATGTCAAGGTTTTGAGGAGGAAGTCGGTGCCTTTGGTAAAAGTGCTATGGCGAAACCATGGTAATGGAGGAGGCCACATAGGAACCCGAGGATGTGATGCGCAACAATACCCCAACTCTTGATCCGAGGTAATTTCGAGGCGAAATTATTTTTAAGGGTAGAATCAGAACATCCTGAACTAGGGCCGCTTGCAATTTAATTATTTTTCCCATGTGTGTGCTTGAAGAAATATGTATGCTTGAATGCTTGACATATTCTAGGTCTATTCATAACCCCTGCTAGGTCGACATAGGTGAAATATCTTTTAGTGCTTAAGAGAGGGAGCTAAGTGAGATAGGGGTGAAGAGAAAATTTTGGGAGAAGCATGACACAAGGAGCTGGTTGGAAGAAGTGGCGTTGGGCAACCTTAAGAAATGGAAGTGACGCTTTGGCGCAAGTCTTGGGTTATTTCTTTGGAGTGGCGTTTGGAGTTTTAATTTTTGCGTTAGGTTTAAGGTGATGGGCTAGGAAGGCCTTAAAAATAAAAAGGTGGGGATTTTGGACATGGAAGTCGGATTGGTAAAGTGGCATAGGGCCTTGGTAAATGCCGCCTAAGCAAGGGGGAGGAGGACTCGAGTTCGAGTCACGGTGATAGCATAGGGGTTTTTCTTTTATTTTTGCAAGTTGGCGCCATGGAGAGGGAAGTGTTGGATGGCAATTGGGACTTTGGAAGGATAGGAATAAACATCATTTTTTTTTCTATTTTATTTGAAGAAGAGATTAGATAAAATTTATCAAAAGGGGTGAGAGTTGGCCGTATAGTGGATTGTGGGCAAGAGGGCTATCGGTTTTAGGGAGTTCTTAGTAGGGCCGAATGCCTTAGACTCATTTGTTGATTGTTTTTATTCTTTTCTCTCAAATAGCTTAGACTCATTTGTTGATTGTTTTTATTCTTTTCTCTCAAATAGCTAGCCAAAATTTCCATCACCTTCATCTCCTCTTTTCCCTTTGAAGCTCTGTCAAATCACCACCCTCATCTTGTTTTCTTCTCTCTCTTCACCATATTTTGTGCCAAAACCTCCAAGCTTTCCTTTTGCCTTGCTTTGGCGAATAGCAAGAGAGCACAGATTCTTTTCGGGATTTCTTCTTCAAATCGGTCAGTACGAGTGAGTGGACATGGCCAAATGACTTTTGTTTGAATTATGGTTATGGCCGAATGGCCTATGACTCATATTAATGTGATTAAACCGATTGTAAGGGAGGCCATAGCCGATTGAAGGAAGCTTTCGGGATTTGATTCCCCAAGGTAAGGTGGTAAGTAATATTCGGCCATAGGCCTTGATTGAGCATATATGTGCAAGCCGATTCTGACAAATGCTGTGGTAGGGATTCGACAAGTCAAGTGACAATTTCGGGATTTTGTTTTGCTTTGGTAAGTGATGATAAGATTCGGCCTAGGGCCATATTTTGGTTATGAACGCTATTAGTCCTTGGGATCATTAGTTTAGCGAATGGCTATTAGATCTAAGAGTTTATGTGTTGGCAGATTGTAGGGAAAGCAACCTCTCGGATTTCGCTAGTATATTCGGGATTTGCTAGTCTCACGAGTAGACAGGTGTGTAAACTCTTACACACTTTATTAGCATAGATTTATTATTATGTTGTCAGATAACCTCTCGTGTTGTAACTTTGCCTTGTGGGCAAAAGCTTGGATTCCGGTAAGTCCCCTATTACGTGATCTATGATGTATGTTGTGTATGCCATCATATCTTTGTTGAATGCTATGCTATTCATAAATGCATGATATATGGGATTATGATATTTGTTATGTGAGCATGATGATGGTGGGATTGATGAGAGGAGGGGATGATCTCATGGATCGTCACCAATGGTTTTGACCACAAGATGGATTGGCCCATCAGTTAATTGTGACTTTGGTCACGATGGTTTTGACCACACCGTTGTTAAATTGTGACTAAGTCCCGTGGTTTGGTACCACCATGGTTTTGACCACATATTGAGAAATTGTGACCTATGGTCATCAGTGGTTTTGACCACCGCGATGGGTTGGCCCCATCACTTGATTTGTGACTCTAGTCACGGTGGTTTTGACCACCGGTGGTTTTGACCACATGGGGTAGTTTAAGGAGTATGGATGGTTAGGTTGGGTTGCATGTTTGCATGTTATACTAATAATTTGTGTATGAGTTGCACTTAGGGTTGGGGATTTATACACTAAGTCTTGGTGACTCACCCTTCCCATATTATTTTGCGGATGAGTAGATCATGAGATGGAGCCGAGAGGACTCGGCGTACCATGATTGTTCCTTGGATTTGGAATTTTATTTGATTCAGTTCAAGTTTATTTATTTTCTAAATTTTTAATTTGGGTTGTAATAAGGCAGCTAGTTTATTATTTTGGATGTTTACATAGTTGTTTTTACTTTGCTTATACTATATTGCAAATGAAACTATAAAATGTTAAGTGAATCGGTTAAAAGTAACATTTTCAAAATTCAAGAATTTCTACGAGTTTTCAAAGATGTTACCATCGGGTAGCAAAAAAAAATTCCACCCACCAACCATAACTTTGAAGGTTCTAAATAAAATAAATGATCAAATGTTTTCAAGGTTTTCAACTCAAAATCAATCCCTCAAAGTATTATCAAACACTATTTTATAACCTTAACAATATTTTTCGCTTTTCCCAAAAATCAAAATATTTCAAACATTTTATTTACTCGTGACATACCAGATCCGATCAGGCTCATGGGCGGGTTTGGGTTGTTACATTTTTGGCATCGAGCAGGTTCAAAACTTCATTTGTAGGGCCCAGGCCCAAAATGTTTTTGAGCCTTTGTGAATTATTATGGAAATGGTTTCGGTCTGACAAAGATGGCATCGAGTCTCCTGCACCTATCCGCCCGTAAGTATCTCTGATCTACTGTGAATACTTGATAAGGGTAAAAGGGTAACTTGGGAGCGTAGAATAGACCGATAGGTACTTGAACACTAGGACTAGTCTACTGACTACTTCATAAGACTTAATTGCTTAATTAAAACAAACCTATGTCTAAGTCATGAAGTTAGGGTGTGGTAACCACGGTGCATGTCTAGGATTGGTATTCGGTGGGAGCTTGGTATTTAAGCGATCCAGCGTGGCTCACCTCGTCTCCACTCGAATCCTACAGTGCGTAGCCAGTTCACCCTAACAGGAGGACTTATTCATGGGCTAAACCCTAACTAAAACCCGAAAGGAAACTAGCAGTATTTTCATAAAAAACCCTAGTTTTAAAACTTTTAAAATTTCTTTTTAATTTGTGAGAAATATTGTTTTACAACATTTTTCCAAAAAAATTCGATTTGTTGAATTACTAAAATACCCTTAGTGGTAAAATTACAAAATGCCTTGGTTTATGAAATTCCCAAAATACCCACTTTTAATCGTAATTTCCATTACATATAAAGTGCCCAAAACCTTAATTTGCAAAATATCGAAAATATCATGATTTTGGAAAATTACGAAATTGCCTCAACCAACAAAATTACCAAAATGACCTCGATTTTCAAAATTTTTGCAACACTATCAACTTGGAAAACAAATTCTCAAAAAGAACCCTCAAAGTTTTTCAATGTTTGGGAATACCGGAATGATCAAACTTTGCAAAGTTACCACAGTGTATTACCAAAATACCTCGAGCTTCAAAATCCAAAATACCTTGAATTCCAAAATTTTTCAAAATACCCCGGGAATTTAAAAGTTCCAAAATACTTTTTGACAAAATCATCCGAGAACTTCTATTTTTGAAAAATTACAAAAATACCCCTGTAGGTTAAAATTACGAAAATACCCCTAGGTAGTGAAATGACGAAAATGCCCCTACACGTTAGATATGGTCTGTGAATGTTGTTTGTGTGATGGATGTACTTAGAATTAGGAGATAAGTCTGAAACTGGAGCTATAAGTAGATTCGATTTCGAAAGAATCACTTCAAAAATTATTTCTCATAAAATTGCTCGTGGGTAAACAGTGAACAGTATTAATAATACATAAAATTCTTAATCAGATAAATGCAAACGAGAAGAATGAGCACAAGAGGTCGAGGACGTCCACCGCGTAGTCATGGTAGGGGTAGGATGACCTTGTCGAACCGATGAGGGTCTGGTCATGGGTCGAGAAATGAGATCTGGGATCTGCCGACGCGGTGGAAACGGAAGTTTTAGGATCGGGCCGGTGGTAGCGATGTAGTATCCCAAAGGCGTACTACGAGTATTAGAGCGAGTTGCCAAAGGCGGTAGCAGTCAGGAGCCCGTAAATCAGTAGTTGAACGACTCGCCACTAGCGGAGGCGAGAGGTGGTTAGAGGAGTTTACAGTGGCACCCGGTCTTGCGGAGTATTGGTTGAAATCAACTGAGAGGATCGTGGATGACCTAGATTTTACGGCTGAGGAAAAGTTAAAGGGTATAATCTCTCCGCCTTGGATGAGTCATATTAGTGGTGGCTCACCGTAAGAGATGGAGCGATGGTGGAGGATCTCACATGGGAGTTCTTTAAGGCGCCTACAAAAAGAAATATATAGGAACTAGCTACGTGGATGCGCAATGAAGACTTTCTTGAACTGGTTCGGGTAATAAGAACGATGGCGGAGGATGAGGCGAATTTCTTGGTTGAGCGGAGTATGCTCGTGGTATTGTGGAGTCCGAGCATGAATCTTGTGTCGATTGAGGATGGGGTGAGAGATGAGTGAGGATGATGATAGCTCCACAATAGGAATGGGAGTTTCTTTGTCCTAGTGGAGAAGTCTAAGGTTCTTTGAAGGGTAAGGCAATTCGGTTAGGCGGAATAAGAGGAGCTCTAGATCTTGAGGTTTTCTAGTAATCAGCGAGAAGAGGGCGAGGTATGGTGGGTCGATCAAGTCGCTAGGCCCTCTACTGCTGCGAATCCTCAATAGCATACAGTGTGCTCGATGTGGGAAGTCTCACACGGGAGAGTGTTGGAATGGTAATCGGGGATGTTTCGAATGTGGATCCATGGAATATCGAGTTAGAGATTGTCCGAAAAAGGTAGCTAAGCTGAGGTTAGAGGGTCAGGATCATGCACCGAATAGGAGGGATAATGAACAGCCACCGAGAGGTCGTGGTGCGAGAAGAGGAAGTAATGGTGCTTTGGTAGAGGTCGTTGGGGCACCGAGGGAGGTACTGCGTGGCACGAGGCTAGGCAACTTTGGTTTGGTCTATGCTGCAGGCGTCGGGAGGAGGGTGGCCTTGCCGGATGTCATAACCCAGTATGTTTTGATCTTTGGAGTACCCTATAGTACCTTAATTGACATTGGCTCAACCCACTCATATATTGCTAGTAGCGTGGTGGAAACTCTACACTTAGACTACGAGCTTACTTCTAGGAAGATGGTAGTATTAAGCCCTCAGGTCACTCTGTAGAAGTAAGTAAACTCTATAGGAATGTACCACTAGAACTCCAAGGGTTGTGTTCTTGGTGACTTGATGGAACTACCATTTCAGGAGTTCGATCTAATCCTCGGGATGGATTGGCTAGTAAAGTATCAGGCTAGCTCGGATTGGCGTGACTAAGCGCATGGTATTAAAGACCGTGGAAAGTGATGAGGTGGTGATGATAGGTAAAAGGAGAGATTACCTATCTAATATGGTTTCTGCGTTGAAGGTGGAAAAGATGGTTAGGAAAGGTTGTGAAGCATATGTAGTGCATGTACGTGCTTTGGAAGCTAAGGGTGCACATTGTGAGAGATGTCCCACCGTAAGGGATTATGTTGATGTGTTTCGGAGGAACTTGGGTCTACCTCTGGACCGTGAGGTTGAATTTGGTATAGACTTGTTACCCAAATCGCGCCAAGATATCTATAGCTCCGTGTCGGATGGCGTAGAAAGAATTGGTAGAGTTGAAGGCGCAGATCCAGGAATTGTTGGATAAAGGGTTCATCCGACCAAGTGTATCGCTTGGGGAGCTCCAGTGCTTTTTGTCAAGAAGAAGGATGGGACAATGAGAATGTGCATAGACTATCGACAGTTGAACAAGCTGACAATAACGAACAGGTACCCTTTACCCCGGGATTGATGATTTGTTCGATCAACTCAAGGGTGCATCGGTGTTCTCTAAGATTGACCTTAGGTCAGGGTACCATCAGCTTAAGGTAAAGGAGACTGATATCCACAAGACGACATTCCGTTCGGTATGGGCACTACGAGTTTCTAGTAATGCCTTTTGGTTTGACGAATGCACCGATCGCGTTTATGGACATGATGAACCGGGTTTTCTAACCCTATCTGGATCAGTTCGTCGTGGTATTCACAGACGATATTTTGGTGTACTCAAAGTCTGTGAAAGGAGCATGACGTACATCTTCATGTGGTTCTGCAAGTTTTAAGGGAGAAACAGTTGTACGCCAAATTCAGCAAGTGTTGGTTCTGGCTTAAGGAGGTAACTTTTCTAGGGCATGTTGTTTTAGCCGAGGGAATCAGGATGGATCCCCGTAAGATTGAGGCAGTATTAGAGTGGAAACCACCAAAGTCAGTTACGAAAATTCAGAGTTTTCTAGGGTTGGCAGGATATTATAGGAGATTCGTGGAAAATTTCTTTTAATCACAAAGACCGATTGACCAAGCTGCTGAGGAAAGGAGTTTCGTTTGTGTGATGCGAGAAGCGACAAGAGAGTTTCGATAAGGTGAAGAGGATCTTGATGAAGCACCGATCTTGATTCACTGAGGCGGAAAGGAATTCAACTGTATTGTGATGCATCGTGACATCTTGGTTTAGGGTGTGTCTTGATGCAAGAAGGAAAGGTGGTTAAGCTTATGCGTCCACGGCGATTGAGGCATCACGAAGCTAACTATCCGACACATGATTTAGAATTAGCTCTTGTGGTTTTTGCCTTGAAGATTTGGAGGCACTATCGTGTGGGGAGAAGTCGATGAGTGTACCACATCACAAGAGTTCGAAGTACCTCGACTCGAAAGATTTAAATCTGAGGCGGAGAGGTGGATTGAGTTCTTGAAGGACTCGATTGCTCAATCGAATACCATCCAGATGCACGGCGAATATGGTAGCTCATGCATTGAGCGAAAAGTGGTAGCAGATTTGTGAGCAATGTTTGCTCACCTAAGTCTCTATAAGGACGGAAGGTTTTTGGCAGAGTTGCAAGTGAAGCCGTTTTGGATTGATGAGGTCAAAGAAAGGCAGATGACCGATGAAGTTCTGAGTACTCGGAGGTTACAAGTACAGAGCGGTGAGGCCGAAGGGTTCAGCTTAGGTAGTGATGGAGTGTTGTATTTTCAAGGGAGAGTATGTATGCCTAAGGATGATGATTTGAGGCAGCAAATTCTTAAAGAAGCTCATAGCAGTCCGTACGCTATGCACCCGGAAGCAGCAAGATGTATCGGGATTTATGGGAGGCGATTTTGGTGGCGGGTCTTAGCGGAAGTAACCGAAAGTTAGTGGGCAAGTGTAAACATGCCCGACAAGTTAAATTGAGCATCAATAACCATCAAGGTCATTACGGTAGATAAAGATCCACATGGAAGTGGGAGGATATTACTATGGATTTCGTAAGTGGGCTTCCCTTACGTCCGATGAAAAGATGCGATTTGGGTGATAGTGGATCGGTTGACCAAGTCGGCCCATTTCATACCAGTAAGGGTTGACTACTCGCTTCAAAGGTTGGTCAAGCTGTATATAGCAGAGATAGTGCGGTTGTATAGAGTATCGGTGTCTATTATCTCAGATCGAGTTCCTCGGTTTACGTCAAGATTCGGAAGGCTTTACATCGGGAGTTAGGCACGAAGTTGAATTTCAAAGACGGCTTTTCACCCGCGATCGATGGACAATCGAGAGGTAATCCAAGTGTTAGAAGATATGTTAAGGGTGTGTTTTGGACTTCCATGGTAGTTGGGAGGAGTACCTACCTTTGGCGTAATCAACATAACAATAGTTATCAGCGAGTATTCAAATAACTTGCCGTATGGGCGTATTGTATGGTCAAATGCCATACTCCCACGTGTTAGACGAGTGGAGGAGCGTCGGATGTTGGAGTGCAGGTTAGTGGCGGGGATAGAAGATAAGGTCGAGTAATTCGGCTCGTCTTAAGGAGGCATCGGATAGGCGAAAGTCCCACGCGAATCTTAAGCGCGAGAGGTTGAGTATCACGATGGGTGATAAGGTCTTCTTGAAGGTATCACCTTGGAAGAAGGTGCTGAGATTTGGTCGTAAGGGCAAGCTAAGCCCTAGGTTCATCGGGCCGTACACGGTGTTGAAACGTGTGGAACCTGTAGCTTACCGACTTGAGTTGCTGGCGAATTGAGTCGGATCCATGATGTTTTCCATGTTTAGATCTTTGAGGCACTATCGATCGATCCTCACACGTGAGTGCCAATTGCAAAATTGAGGTGAACTCGGACTTGTCTTTCAAGGAGGAGCGGTCTGATTTTGGATCGAGATGTCAAGGTTTTGAGGAGGAAGTCGGTGCCTTTGGTAAAAGTGTTATGGCGAAACCATGGTGCGGAGGAGACCACATGGGAACTGAGGATGTGATCTTGCGACAATACCCCAACTCTTGATCCGGGTAATTTCGAGGCGAAATTATTTTTAAGGGGTAGAAGCGTAACATTACGAACTAGGGTCATTTTGCAATTTAATTATTTTTCCCTTGTGTGTACTTGAAGAAATATGTATGCTTGAATGCTTGACATATTCTAGGGTCTAGTCATAACCGGGCTAGGAGTCGACTTAGGGCTGAAATATCTTTTAGTGCTTAAGAGGAGGGAGCTAGGTGAGATAGGGGTGAAGAGAAAATTCGGAGAAGCATGACATAAGGAGTTGGTTGGAAGAAGTGGCGTTAGGAAACCTTAAGGGTTTGGAAGTGGCGCTGGCGTGGAGTCTTGGGTTCGATTTCTTTGGAGTGGCGTTTGGAGTTTTAATTTTGCGTTAGGTTTAAGGTGATGGGCTAGGAATGCCTTAAAAATAAAAAGGTGGGGATTTTGGACATGGAAGCACGATTGGTAAAGTGGCATAGGGCCTTAGTGAATGCCTCCCAAGCAAGGGGAGGAGGACTCGAGTTCGAGTCACGGTGATAACATAGGGGTTTTCTTTTATTTTTGCAAGTTGGCGCCATGGAGAGGGAAGTGTTGAATGGCAATTGGGACTTTGGAAAGATAGGGATAAACATCATTTTTTTTCTATTTTATTTGAAGAAGAGAATAGATAAAATTTATCAAAAGGGGTGAGAGTTGGTCGTATAGTAGATTGTGGGCAAGAGGGCTATCGATTTTAGGGAGTTCTTAGTAGGGCCGAATGCCTTAGACTCATTTGTTGATTGTTTTCTTCTTTTCTCTCAAATAGCTAGCCAAAATTTCCATCACCTTCATCTCCTCTTTTCCCTTTGAAGCTTTGAAGTGAAATCACCACCTCATCTTGTTTTCTTCTCTCCTCTTCACCATATTTTGTGCTGAAACCTCCAAGCTTTCCTTTTGTCTTGCTTTGCCGAATAGCAAGAGACCATGATTCTTTTGGATTTCTTCTTCAAATCGGTCAAGGGTGTAAGTGGACATGGTAGAATGACTTTTGTTTGAATTATGGTTATGGTAGAATGGCCTATGACTCATATTAATGTGATTAAATTGATTGTAGGGAGGCCATAGCCGATTGAAGGAAGCTTTGGATTTGATTCCACAAGGTAAGGTGGTAAGTAATATTGACCATAGGCCTTGATTGAGCATATATGTGCAAGCCGATTCTAACAAATCTTTGTGGTAGGGATTCGACAAGTCAAGTGACAATTCGAGGATTTTTTTGCTTTGGTAAGTGATGATAAGATTGACCTAGGGCCATATTTTGGTTATGAACGCGATTGGTCCTTTGGGATCATTAGTTTAGCCGAATGGCTATTAGATCTAAGAGTTTATGTGTTGGCCGATTGTAGGGGAAAGCAACCTCTCGGGATTTCGCTAGTATATTTGGGATTTGTTTGTCTCAGGAGTAGACAGGTGTGTAAACTCTTACACACTTTATTAGCATAGACTGTTTATTATGTTGTCAGTATAACCTCTCGTGTTGTAACTTTGCCTTGTGGGCATAAGCTTGGATTAGGGTAAGTCCCCTATTACGTGATCTATGATGTATGTTGTGTATGCCATCATATCTTTGTTGAATGCTATGCTATTCATAAATGCATGATATATGGGATTATGATATTTGTTATGTGAGCATGATGATGGTGGGATTGATGAGAGGAGGAGGATGATCTCTATGGATTTGTCACCGGTGGTTTTGACCACAAGATGGTTTAGCCCCATCAGTTAATTATGACTTGGTCACGGTGGTTTTGACCACACGTTGTTAAATTGTGACTAAGTCCGGTGGTTTGGTACCACCAAAGTGGTTTTGACCACATATTGATAAATTGTGACCTATGGTCATCGATGGTTTTGACCACACGATGGGTTGGCCCCATCACTTGATTTGTGACTCTAGTCACCGTGGTTTTGACCACCAAAGTGGTTTTGACCACACGGGTAGTTTAAAGAGTATGGATGGTTAGGTTTGGTTGCATGTTTGCATGTTATACTAATAATTTGTGTATGAGTTGCACTTAGGGTTGGGGATTTATACACCGAGTCTTGGTGACTCACCCTTCCCATATTATTTTGCAGATGAGTAGATCGCGGAGATGGAGCCGGAGAGGACTCGGTGACCATGCTTATTCCTTGGATTTGGAATTTTATTTGATTCAGTTCAAGTTTATTTATTTTCTAAATTTTTAATTTGGGTTGTAATAAGGCCGCTAGTTTATTATTTTGGATGTTTACATAGTTGTTTTTACTTTACTTATCTTTGTATTGCAAATGAAACTATAAAATGTTAAGTGAATCGGTTAAAAGTAACATTTTCAAAATTCATAACTTCTACGAGTTTTCAAAGATGTTACCATCGGTAGCAAAAAAAATCCACCCAATCAACCATAACTTTGAAGGTTCTAATAAGGTGCATTTGAAGGTTTCATCTTCAAATCCCCACAAATGTCGAAACCACGAGTCCCTTTGCCCCATTTTAGCTTATTTTAGCACTAAAAAGGGGTTCCAACGACGGAAAGTGTAACATCCCAAAGTTGGGCCTAGTGGGATTGGGCCTATTGGGCTTTAGGCGTAGGGCGCTTAAAATTTTTGGGAATAAGAGAACGGCTTTAATGTAATTTGGATCTAGTAGGTGAGTGATTTTGGAAGGTTAGGGGGCTTCTATGAAGTCCCGGGTTCAAGTTAGGCCTTAGGAAAAATTTTGGTTTTGGGTGAATAAAACCCTAGGAGTTAGTAGTGGGCTTTAAGAATAAAATGTGGGGAAAATGACACAAGTGGAGTGTGTGGTGTAGTGGCAAAGTGACGCCACATAAGAGACAAGGGGGTGACGCCACAAGGAAGGAAGGAGGTCCAAGGTTCAAGTCTTGGCTTTTGCATTTTGGTTTTCTTTTTAAATGGACTCTAGAATTTTGCCATAGGGTTATATTTAGTTACGCATGGTTTTAGACCCAAGAGGAGCTGGTGGCTTAGTGGCAAGTGGCGTGAATTGGCTGATGGGAGAGCTTGGGTTCGAATCTCATGACAAGCAAGGGAGTATTTATTTTGCGGATTGGACGAGAAAAGTTTGAGTTGGATTTAAACTCTACTGACGGAGGGATCCCACATCGGAAAGATACAAAGAAGGAAGGTGAGAAGCTAGCTATATATAGAGCTGCCTAGGAGGAGAAGGAGCATACCTGGTTGGCATTGGGCATAGGAGTGCTTGGAGCGCGGTTTAGCGACTTGATTCCTATCGTGTGTACTCTCTCTACTATAGTTGTAGAGCGGCAAATGCCGATAAGCCGATCACACTACGATGGTAGTAGCCACACGAGCGCATGCGCCGCGTGTGGGGTTTCAACGCGATAGTTGAGGCCATCAATAGTGTTCTTGTGGGTTTAGGCTGTTGGGCCACGTTGGCCCGAAAGGGGCCAAGTGGGCCCAATAGGTCGGGGGCCCATATGGGTAAATTGTATGATTGAGTAGTAGATAGCGAACTAGATTATGTGAATCTCATATATGTGGCTAGGTTTGGGCTGAATGGGTCACACAAGTGTGTGGGCCCACTTGGGCCGAGAATGGGCCTTAGGCCCATTCGTATCATTATCTCTGTTTAGAATACTTGAGTCGTTCGAGGCGACAGTGGACCTTCTGTTGGGTCGGGTCGATAACACTCTGGTTTGCAAAATTACCAAAATACCCCTATTTTGCAAAATTACTGAAATACCCCTGGTTTGCAAAATTACCGAAATACCGCTAGTTTACAAAATTATCGAAATACCCCTGGTTTGTAAAATTACCAAAATACCCCTGGTTTGAAAAATTATCAAAATACCCCTGGTTTGTGAAATTACGAAAATACCCCTAGTTTGTAAAATTACTAAAACACCCCTAGCTTGCAAAATTACCAAAATACCCCTAGCTTGCGAAATTACCATTTTACCCCTAATAATAAAATGACCGTTGTACCCTCGTGGTAGTACTAATGTTGTCTGTGTTAATTGTATGATTGATTATGTTCGAGATGCACTGCATACATGGATTAGTTATGAGTAGAATTACCGAATTACCCTTGGTAGGTAAATTACTGAAATACCCTCAGTAGGTAAAATTACCATTATACCCTTTGGGGTTGATTAGCGTGATTGTGTGTAACTTCTCACACCATTTATAGTGTCTTGATAACATATATATTTATGTATATTATGTTAAATGCCGAAAACTCGGTGTGGCTATTGAAATCCCCGTGGAGGGTAAAGGCGATTCATTAGGTTAGTAACTTCTGTGATATTAATAGATGGCTCTGATGAGATGACATGTTATATGTGATGAGCATCCTATACATGCATGCCGAAACCTATTGAAACCATACATTAGTATCTTATGCTTGCATGGGGTTGGGATTGTAATATTAAAGGGGAAGTGTTGTAGTGGCTCTGCCATGATCTGTTGTAGTGGCTCTGCCATGATTTGTTGTAGTGGCTTTGCCACGATCTGTTGCAGTGGCTCTACCATGATCTGTTCTAATGACTATGTCACGATTCTGACGATGGGCAGCTAACTGCAGCATGACTGCCATTGATGGTGTGTAGCGGTGAGGGTTGATTGTAGAAATCCCCATTGGTGTGATTGGCAAGTAGGTTGGGCTGGGTTTGCATCGCATTGCATACATGATCTACTGTGACATATGATATGGGTTAAGGCTCAATCGAGGCTATTTTAGGCTAAGGCCCAATTGCCATTGTTACTGTAATGGGCTTCGGCCCAGATTGTTGGATGCATGTTCTTATCGATGAGGGTTGTGCACACTGATTTTTCGTAAACTCACCCCCTCTTTTTATTAAATATTTTAGGTGATTCCCAACGATTGAGGATTGGGAGCTGTGGAGGACTCGGGGGTGGCTATACATCGGAGATACTGCTCGTGAACTTTAATAATTTCGATTTTGCCTTTTCTTTTAGATTATTTATTTTGGGTTAATATTTTGTAATAAGGCCATTGGTTTATTTTTCTAAGTTTTCATTTATAAGCATTAAACTTATAAATACAGAGGTTTTTAAAACATTAGCAATCGTTTTCTAAAATATCATGTTTACGCAGCGATGCAAGTTCAACTTTCATAATGTGAGCAGTTTTTCAAAATAATAACAACTTTTAAATAGTCATTTAGTAAATCACGTTTTCTCAATCAAACAAAAAAATCGAGTTCAAAAATCTGATAAAACTTTGCTAAACAATTGCTTAGCTTTTCAACTTCCTTCAATGTGACACGCCAGATTCGGGCCTAACTTCTAGGTTGGGTTTGGAGTGTTACAGAAAGGTAAATTTTTCCTTTTTTTTAATCATTTGTAAAAATTTTTAAAATAATAAATAATAAATAATAAAAAATAACAGTAAATAAGAATAAAACCAAAAAAGATATCAACCTTTAACTTCTATTCTTTTTTTATTTCTGATGATCGTAAAAAAGGAAGAAGAAAATTACAAGGGATTTGTTTCGGTTTTTATAACCGAGTTAAAGATTTGTTTTTTTGTCTTCTTTTACTTTGTTTTTTATTATTTTTGTCGTTTCCCTCTTTTTGTTGCTCGGCTTTCGTTTCCATCTTGCAAGTGATATGAAGGGCGTCAGAGGCGTGCGAGGCCGGCGATAGTGTGAGCAGGGAAATACCTGCCTGTGCGGTGCGCATGGTGGCTGATGGCAGATGCAACGCTTAGGCCATTTAGGGTTTCAAAAACCCTAAAATTTTCTAAAAAGTTTTGATATTTTGGGCCATTTTGGGCCTGTGTAAAATGGATTGTTTAATGTAATCGAGACTGGGTACTTTTAATTTGGGGTTTTTAACTTGGTTGGGCCCCGGGCAAAATTTGGGTCTTACAATAATACTTCCCAAATAACTTAAACCATGATCAAATTTAAGGATTAACAAGACATTCCAAACTCACTTCACCTATATGCTTTAATTGAACTCACCTTATACTGAAACACTTAGCAAAACATATCAAACTTAATTCACATATAAAAATATAAGCCATGACCGAATCACCAAAACCAAACATTTATATCATTTGAACAAAAGCATAAAAAAAACAAACTTAACAAAATAAATAAGCCATTTTCGCATGGCTCATTTTTACATACACCAAAACCAAACATATTAACTAGTCTATACATGCTATAAGAGCCCAAATTTGCTCGGGGCCCAATTAACCAAACAGAAACCAAAATTAAAAAACCAATAAATAGTCCATTTTATAATTTTTTTTTTTACAAACCCAAATATTATTAAAATTAGACCTAGCCCATACTAGCCCAAATACTAAAAACCCAAACCCAACTAAACCTAGCCCAAATGTCTAAACCAGACCCAAAAACTTAAGCCAAGTTAGGAAACCCTAGGGTTTCCCCTTGGTGCCGCAAGCCTCAACCATGCACGTCCCACCTCAAATGCGGTGCCACATCTCACAATGCCTCGTACGCTTCACATCACCTCCGTACACTGTAACATCCCGAATTTGGGCCTAGTAGGATTAGGGCCCAATGGGCCTTCGGTACGTGAGCGTTTAAAATTTTTGAGAACAAGAGAACGACTTTAGTGCTAGTTGGACCTATTAGGTGAGTGATTTTGGAAGGTTAGAGGGTTTCTATGAAGTCCCGGGTTTAAACTTTGGCTTTAGGAAAATTTTGGTTTTAGGTGAATAAAACCCTGAGAGTTAGTAGGTAGGCTTTAAGAATAAAATACGGAAAAAAAAGACACAAGTGGAGTGTGTGGTGTAGTGGCAAAGTGACGCCACATAAGGGACAAGGGGGTGACGCCACAAGGAAGGAAGGAGGTCCAAGGTTCAAGTCTTGGCTCTTGCATTTTGGGATTTCTTTTTAAATGGACTCTAGAATTTTGCCATACGGTTATATTTAGTTGCGCATGATTTTAGACACAAGAAAGTGAGTGGTCTAATGGCAAGGCGTCATTAAGGGTGCAAGGGAGCTTAGGTTCGAATCTCATGACAAGCAAGGGAGTATTTATTTTGCAGATTGGACGAGAAGAGTTTGAGTTGGATTTAAACTCTGCTAACGGAGGGATCCCACATCGGTAAGATACAAAGAAGGATGGTGAGAAGCTAGCTATATATAGAGCATTCTATGAGGAGTGTTAATATACCTTGGTGGGCGTTTGGGTGCAGACCTAGAGGATAATCGCCAATAGTAGCGAAGGAAGGGCTACTATAACGTGAGGTGCATGGTAAGGTTAAGGTGAGGTTTCGATTTTTGATAAGTGTATATTAAGTTATGATTAATCGTTAGGTGATGTTGATTGTAGGTTTGTGACTAAGGGGTTTCCAGCGCGCGTGGTTACCAGGTGTGTACAAACACTACACACACGAAATCGGCAAAGTCGAAAGTGGCTAAATGGGCCCGGTGGGCCTTGAGGCTAAGTTTGATGAAATGGTTTGGTTGGTTATACGAATTGAATTAGTCATGCATGATACATGAATTGGATTTGTTTTGGGCCTAATAGGCCATATGATGAGATTTGGGCCTAATAGGCCGTAAGGGAGTGATTTGGGCTTATGGGGACGTAGGCATGTATGTTAGGGTTTATGGACCTTAGGTCTAGTTGACCAACTCGTAAATTCCATAAGACTTAATTCTAATTAAACATGTCTGTGAATAAGTTGTAAGGTTGGAGTGTGGCAACGGGCATACGCATGTCTAGGATTGGATCTAGGGAGAGCTTGATACTTAAGCGGCCCTAGTGGCCCACCTCCTCTTTTTTGGAATCCTACCTGGTGCATAGTGTCTGTTCATTTTAGCCGTGAAGACTTGTTGATAGGCCAAAGTTCATAGCTAAAACCCGAAAGGGATCGAAATACCCCCTATTTGTGAAATTACCAAAATACCCTGATTTGCAAAATTACCAAAGTAACCCGATGTACGAAATTACTAAAATACCCTCGATTTACGAAATTATCAAAATACCCCTAATTTGTAAAATTACCAAAATACCCCTAATTTACTTAATTACCAAAATACTTTCGATTTATAAAATTATCGAAATACCCCTGATTTGCAAAATTATAGAAATACTCCCAATTTGTGATATTACCAAAATACCCTCAATTTGCAAAATTACCAAAATACCCCCGATTTGCAAAATTATCGAAATACCTCGACTTGTGAAATTACTAGAATACCCTCAATTTACGAAATTACCACAATATCCCCAGTTTGCAAAATTACCAAAGTACCCCCAGTTTTTGAAATTATCGAAATATCCTCGATTTGTGAAATTACCAAAATACCCTCGGTTTGTGAAATTACTGAAATACCTTTGATTTGCAAAATTACCAAAATACCCCTGTAGGGTAGAATTACAAAAATACCCTTGGGTAGTGAAATGACAAAAATAACCCTATGTGACGAATATGAGTTTGTGGATGTTACTTTTGTGTTTGATGCATTCATATGATATTCTGCTTAGGATGCATATGGGTGGGAATTATGGTAAGGAGGAAGATTTGAGGATCGCATGGCCGTATGGTATGGATCCACCGCAGGCTTTTAGCCACCGAGCTTTTAGCCACCGACCATCTTGCCGCACCGATAATGTTACTGAGGGCTATGTGCCATTAATATGGCTTCGTGCCGTAATTATGGGCTTTGTGCCAATACCAAAGGCTTTTTGCTGTTATTATGGCTTTGTGCCAATCATATTTATGTGGCTATGTGCCTAACATATATATTGATGACTCTGTGTCAATATTTGAGGATCGCATGGCCGTATGGTATGGATCCAGGATCGTATGGCCGTATGGTATGGATCCAAAGGAGGCTTTAAGCCCAATATATATGATTAGCAGCTTTGCTGCAACGTTTGGTAGTACCGCAACTGGGCTACCCTTGGTGTGTAGCGGAGGGGTGGGTCGAGCTAGAATTCCCCACAAGAGTCATAAGGTTGGAAGGGAAATGGTGTGTGTAGCGGATGGATTTTGGGGTGGGTTTTGCATTATCTTGTGTGTATATGATGTGTTATGATATGATATGAGGTTATTGTGGGCTAAGGCCAAGACCATGATTTTGATAGGGCTTAGGCCCAATGTGGATATTTGTAAGTGATTTGTTTTCCAAGGGTTGAGCACACTGAGTTTCGAAACTCACACCCCTTTAATTTAATGTTCCAGGTTATCCCGAATAGACGACTCGACGCGGGAGAGGATGTTGAGATGGCCACACTACAAGAGGCTTGAATTTTCATTTATTTGTTTCAAAGTACATGTTTTTATTTACTTAATTTTCGGTGGATGTAATAAGGCCTTGTACTCCATTTTGACTTCAGATTTATTTTGGGTTTTGAGATCAATTGTTTATTTAATTATTAAGCCTAAGTAATCTCTTATGTTAAAACTTGGTTTCCGAAATACTTAAAATAATAAAATGGGTTTTTTATCTTTAGTTAATAAGACTAAAAGATTTTGGGCTTTTGGGCCTTAAATTTTTAATTAGCAAAACCGATTCAAATTGTGCCTTTAATGTGACATTTCAAATTCGGGCCTAACTTCTAGGTCGGGTTTGGGGTGTTACATACACTGCCGAGCCTCCGTACCTGCACCAAATGATGGACGAACACAACAAAAAAAAAAAAAATAACAAAAATTAAAAGGATTTTGTATTTCATTTTTCTTTTTTCATTTTGGGTTTCAGCTATATAAGGCCGATTCGAAACATTGTAAAGGGTTATGTTTTTTTGAATACAAAAAAAAGAATAGAGAAGATATATTTCCAGCCTATTTCAGCACATTTTTCTATAATATACTGTATATACAAGAATAATATATACAAAATTTTTACCTTTTGTGACGATTGGAACCGGAATCTGAAGCGTCTTGGTTCGTTATTTGGATTTCTGTGGGTCTTTTGGTAGTTTCGAGTTAGGATTCAGGTTTAGAGGATTTAAAAAGGCTAAAATAGCCTTCCTAGGTCTCTCCGACCGCTCGTATGCGGTGGCAAAAATAGAGGAGCACGGTGGCTTGGTGACGGAGCTAGGTCAGAGCTCCAAAGAGCCTTCAAAGCATTTTCTTTGCTTTTTTTTTTAGAAACGGTTTAAAAATGATTTTTTGAGAAGATTTTTGCTATTTAAAGCTGTGCTATATGGCGTCGTTTAGGGGCGGGGCATTAAGCCTTAAAACGGCGTCATTTTCTTGCCAAGGTCCGCGCGTTGACCCGACCCGCAAAGAGGGTCCGCGTTTTCAACAAATGGGTTATTTACATGCGAGGCCTTTCCGCATTTTCAGTTTTTTTATTTCAGTTTTTTTATATTTGTCAAATTCGCTCCTATGATTTCGCTTCTGTACCACTTTTGTCCCGCGTTAAACAGCGCCATTTTGGGGAGAGGGGATAATATCCCCGATGACCCGTCTTGCCTTAAGCACATTATTTTCTAGTCCTGTTTTGATATTATCTTTTAATTTATTGCGATTTTAGCCCCCTTAATTTTATTTTGACTTCAATATGGTCCTATGTTTAATTTATTTTATTATTTGCATAATAATTTGTCTAATCATTTTCCTTTTTTTGAATTAATATTAGATATTATTTATTTAGCTTGTTTAGATGTTATTTATTCAATTATTTCATATATTATTATTTTGAATGGCTTCATGTATTACATTATTTTAAATTGTTATTTGTATTGTTTATTTTGAATTGTCTTTTTTATATATTATTCACTTTTAAATTGCTTTGTATGTTATCTGCTTTAAATTCATTTTATTTGTATATTATTTATTTATTCATTTTATGTATTATTTATTTAAAAATTGTCTTATTATTTATTTTTGAATTGTTTTATTATTATAAATGTTTTTACACATCTTGTTTGTTTTAAAACCTTTATATACATTATTTGATTTTAAATTTGTACATATTATTTATTTTTAAAACTTTTGGATATATTATCTATTTTAAATATTCATATAAATTACTTAGTTTAAAGTGTTTTATAGGTTATTCATTTCAAATTTTTATTTTGTTCATTTCAAATTCTTTTATTATTATTGTATTTCGATTTTTTTATAAGTCACTTGTCTTAAAACATTATTTACTTCAAATTATTTCTTATATTATTTATTTATATAATTTTTCTTTAATTATTAATGTTAGTATTCAAATGATATATGTCTTGTAATTTTCTAAAATATTTCTTTTAGTATTTGTATCTTATATTTTATTGATGTAATGGTTTTATTAATAGATCATCGTCTTAAATAAAAACGTATTTCGTTTAATTACTCTATTCTATTCAAAAGTTTTTCTAAATAAGGCAATATTTCGTGTTTGGAAATTCAAGAAATCGTGCCCTATCGTGCTGGGTTTCGGTTTCTATTTGACCAAATAACCAAATATCCTTTTAAAATTTTGTCCATGTTTGCTAAAAAACAAGGCAATACTTCGTGTTTGGAAATCCATGAAATCGTACCCTACCGTGCTGGGCTTCGGTTTTTCGTTTGTCCAAATAATGGAATATCCTTATAAAAATCTCAATGCATGAACTTTGGAAATCATGAGAGGATCTTGGCATTGATGATTTGAAACGTCATGTCCTATCGTGTTGGATGTGATATTTTATTCCTTCGGAACAAGAGAATCTCAATATCCAATTAGAGTTTTTTAAAATTTTTAAAATGGAGTGATATTTTAAAATCGTTTCAAATTTTTGGCATTAGGACATTAATTAATCAATTATGTACCAATTTTGGGTGTTGCGAGGGTACTAATCCTTCCTCGTGCGTAACCGACTCCCGAACCCATTTTTCTTGGAATTCGTAGATCAAAATTAAATTCTTTTAAAATAAAACAAAATGTTTTATAGGTGATCCGATCACATCTAAACAAAAAAGGATCGGTGGCTACTCCATTTTCTTTTTAAAGTCGATCCCCATTTTTTTCTAGAAGATAAAAATGGTTTCCCCTGAATCGAACTCAATCCATATGAGCCTATAATGGGTGAGGATCGAGGAATCTGCTTGTTCAGGTACCTCAACTTTAGAATCGAGCCGCATATAGAAAGCTTTAGGAGCCTACCCTAGGTAGAATCACACCCAAAACCTAGTGATTACCCTTTTAGGTGTTCTATTGTAACACCCCAAACCCGGCCCAAACACTACTACCGGATCTGGTATGTCACTAAGAAAATTTTCGTCAAGCAAATCGTGTTGACAAAAAGCCCAAATAGGAATTTCATAAAATGTGTCTAAATTATCAAAAGCCCAAAGCCCAAAACTAGATTACATGTCCTTAAAAAAAATTTAAAACGAGAATAAATAATAAAGGCCCATATTAAAACAAAAATATAAACTAATGGCCCATGGCCTTATTACAATGTAGCTTAAATCCATAACATAAAATACTTAAAAAAAATACTATGGGACACTTTTCGTCAGATCCACCTTCTTTTGCATGGCATTTGCGCTTCACTCCTACCCAGTTTGATGCACTAATCGTCACCGAAAGGTTAGTTCAAAGGGGTGAGTCGCGAGACTCGCAGTGCAACCCTCATGCACCACTAGATTTGGGCCTCATACAACATAGCATCAATTTCATTTACATGGATAACAAGTAATATGCAAAGCCCAACCCAATTGCCTAGGTTTCCATCCACTACACGCCTCGTGCCAACCAACACACCATTGGGGATTTCTACAATCAACCCACACCGCTATTTCCAAGATGGCGGTCATGCTGCTCATCAACATATATTGGCCAAAGCCCTTATAACATATAATGGCAAGCTCAGATAATAGATTCACGGCATTAGTCACATAAAGAATTCACGGTAAAAACCGTTACTCATATACATGTACATATAACTTCCTCCTTTCATCACCCAACCCATGCAACATGCACAATAATTTAAAACATGTACAACAGTTTACTTGTAACATATAGTCAGATTATTTACTAACCTGAGGGTCCGCTGTTTAAATCTGAGATTTCGGCTTTTAATGTAACATATAAATCTTATGAACACATATACATATATATACATTTATTATTAATCAGATCTAGACGATGGGGAAGTGTTACACACCTGATTTACGTACTAAGGCTTTTGCTATGTCTACGCTACTATCACTTGAAACAACTACTATTGGCCCACGATCTGACTTTGATTTTGGCCCACACCCCGTTGGCCAATCTCGCACTACCGAAATAGATCGCTTCTTGAATTTGGGCGACGATTTTACGATCCAACCTTCTCTCGCTTGATCGTTAGTTGAGTCCATAACAATCCTTAATCACTAAACCAAATAACGATGAGATCTAACTCATTAGTTGTAACACCCTAAAAATCTGAGTATTGATATATTGCATGATTTGGTGTTTAGATTATGAAGGAAAATTTTCTTACTTTTATTTTCGTGTTTATTATAGTCCTGAAGAAGAGTATAGCATAATTTGGGTAAGAATAAATTTTTTATATTTGAGAATTTATTGAAGAGAAGCAAGTGTCATTAATACTTAAGTTAATTTAAGTGTTAATAAGTGACACAAGATGAGTACATGGCATGGTGGTGTTGGCGCATGAATTAGTGCATGAGGGAAGAGGTTCGAATCCCTTAAATAGCATTTAGACAACTTTTATTTTGCTCTTCTATGGTAAGTGTCGGCCAAGCTTATTTATGGTAAGTGTTGACCTTGTTATTTTTGGTTAGTATATCAAAGGAATAAGGTAAGAGTGAATTTAAGGTAGGGAATCAAGGAAATATGGAAAGATATGGAGACATAGGGCAAGTATCAAGGAAAGTGTTTTGGAAACAAATTCATGGTCATTTGACCAATGAATTTGGACAGCAATATGGCTAGGGGGGAGGTTGGCCGAATTTTGCTAGTAGCTTGGTAAGGGTTAGGAGTTTACTTTTGGTCATTTTTAGTTTTTGTGCAAAGTTTTGCAACTTTTCTCTCAACCTCTTTTCCTTTAGCCGAATTTGATCCTTGGTAAGCCTTGATTATATTGACCAATTGGTCATTTTTGCTTTTCACTTTAGTGTTCAATTTTGTGCCTTTCTCATAGTGCCGATTCTACCAACACAAAAAGGCCATTCTTTTTCTTTTCTTCTCCCCATTGCCGAATATACACCTCTCCCAAAACTCATCTCTATCTTCTTTCTCTTTTATTCTCTTTGAAAATTTAAACAACATCATCATCATTCTTCTTTCATCTTTTATTCTTGACACTTATAATTTCTCCATTATTTTCTCTCATGGCCGAATGTTGATGTACCCATAGCCGAATCATTTTTCTATTTCCTTTGGTCATATAGCCGAATCCTCTATCTTTCACAAACATCATTTTCAATCCTTTCTTTTCAACCGTGGACAAAAGGGTAAGAATTTTTTTTTAGTTTCGTTTAGTTAGAAGTAGTCATGGCCGAATATTGATGGTGGTATGAAGGCTTTCTTAGATCGAAATAAACGTTCATTCTATTAACGTTTATTTATGTTATACTTTAGTGCGATAACAGAAGATCGAAAATCAAGTGGTCGTGAGTGACATAGAACGTTTGGATCGATTCTCCTTGTGGAACAAGAATATTTGTGGTAAGGAAATCTCGCTTTAAGATCTTTAGAATTTTATTTCGATATATTATTAGGATTAACGATCTTTTGATATTGAAGATCTTCAAAATAGGGAAGAAAAGGGCGGTGTTTAGTTATCGTAAGAGGGGCGGATCCACTATTCCCCTTAAGTATAAACGAAGGGCGGTTTCGGTAGTCTGGGATTTTCCACCGAGTTGCGGACCATTTACCGAAGGAAATCAATTATTCGAAGTAGTAAGAACTCCCGAGCCTTTGTACGTTTGTGGATTCTCAGCGAATAACGAATCGATAAACGAAGAAAAACCGAAAATTGATGTGATCCAAAATCAAGAGGGTAAGGTTTTGGATCAAATGTCTATAACATATTTTGTTCATGATAATGTCCTAATAAGATCGTATTATGTTAGGTGTTGAAGAGCGGGAAGGGTTAGTACTCACGATATCGAGTGTGTAACTTCACACTTTTCTCGGGTTTGGATGTTATTCGTGGTATGGAGTTAAATTGTAAAAACGACTAGATCGGCATAAAAAGTAATAATTGGTATTTGGTGAAATTACATGAAAACGAATAATATGGTGAAAATTACGAAAAATCCCTTGATGAGTTAGATGGAAAAATATAAATTTTCATGTCTTTGTAAATGGGCCGAAATCTCTGTTAGATCGATAATTGGGCCGAAATCTCAGTTAGATCGATAAATGGGCTGAAAACTCTGCTAGATCGTAAATGGGCCGTAATCTCATTAAATTATTAAACGAGTGAAATCCTGCTAGATCGTTAAATGGGCCAAATTCCTACTAGATCGTAATTTTGGGCCTAAGATATTAAATTGCTAAAATGGGCCAAATGTTTGGGCCTTAATAAAATCTGAAATATTGACTCTTGTTAATGGGCCTTTTAATAAAATCATTATATGATCATAGACTACTTTGCATACATATTGCATGGGTTGGGAAAATGATGAAGAGAAGAAAGGCCTCGCCAAAATCTAGTTCGGTGGCTCGCCACAAAATTTATAAATGGCTATTTGCCTCTAGTTAAGGTGGCTCGCCACAAAATAATAATTGGCTCAATGCCTCTAGTTCGGTGACTTTGTCACAATCTAGTTCGGTGGCTCTGCCACAAATATAAAATGGCTTAATGCCTACAATTGGTGTGATGGCGGGCTGGGTTGACTTGATCCCCACAGGTGTGATGGTTGGTTCGGGGGTGTCTAGCAGATGAAATTAGGTTTGGGTGGGAAAAATTTATTTTTACATGCATGATATTAATTATGTTATTCATTATGCTATTCATTATGTTGTTAATTCTGCTTATGGGCTCAAGGCCTAAATCCATAATTTGAAAATCTGGCCCAGTGGACAAAGTAAGTGAGTTATACACTGGGTTCTAAGTAACTCACTCCCTCAAATTTTCCATTTCGGTAATGGAAATTGACGTGGACTTGGGCGAGGATGACTTCGTGGAGGCCATCTTGTAAAACATGGGTTTATTAAACTCGAACTTTTTAATAAGTATTTTACTATTTTGGGTTAATGTAATAAGGGCCTCTATTAATAATTCATGGATTTTTATGTGTGTTTGGTTTTAAACTATATTTTGGACATTTAAATATGGGCTTATGATTATATGATGTTTTATCAAAATAAATTGGGTTTTCAAATATATGAAATTTCTTTATAAATATTTTATTATTTTAACTCTTAAATAAATTACCTAAGGGTTTTTGATAATACAATGTTAATGATGTTTTTCAACTAATGTTTTCTAATATACATCAAATTAAAATACTCTTCGATTTTTATTAAACCTTGTAATTAAAAATAATATTGTAGATTTCAACTTATTGAAGATTTTAAGATAGCTCGATTCATGAAACAAACCAAATCTAGTCTTAATGCATAGACCGAGTTTGGGGTGTTACATTTAATGGTATCAGAGCCAGTTTCAAAAACTCGACTGTGGTTTGGGTTCGCAAATAATTTCTGTATGAAATCATTCAATTATATTTTAAAGATCAAGATGGCACTACAAGCATCCGCAACAAGTCAAGTAAGTATTTATTGCTTAATGATTACTATGATGATCATAGGAACACTCTAGAACTTCTAGTTTTAGATGTGAAAATCGTAGAGATTGAGACTATAGGATATGTTGCGAAAAACAACTTTATCTCTCAAATCTCATAAAACATCGTTAATAAACACGAAACAAATTTTCGATTCATAAAACTTATAATCGATAAAATGAATAAGCCATTATGAGCACTAGAGGACGTGGTCGTGGGCCGCGTAGACGTGGCGTGGTAGAGGCCGAGGTGCTACAACTGAAGCACCAAATCATATGTCGGAAATGGATGCACCTGCATCAATTGAGAGTGAGACGGGATCACGCGATCACATGGAAGAAGACAATGCTTTGACTCAAGCCATGCTGCGAGTCCTAGAAAGGGTCGCTGGAACTAGAATTGGGCCATCAACTTGTGGGTCAATTTCAGAACGACTTAAGTCCAATAATGCAGAAGTTTTTAGAGGAGTCTCCGGTGTAGCTCCGAATGTGGCTGAATACTGGCTCGAAGCTGTGGAACGGATTATGGATGATATGGAATGCACTGTTGAGCAAAAACTGAAAGGAGCTGTGTCTTTGTTAAGAGACGAAGCGTATCAGTGGTGGCTCACTGTTCGAGAAGGCAATCAAGTCATGATTACTTGGGAATTCTTTAAAGCGCCTTCCAAGGAAAATACGTTGGAACAAGTTATGTAGACGCCCGAAGGAAGGAATTTCTGAATCTTGTACAAGGGGGTAAAACAGTAGCAGCATATGAAGCTGAATTTTTACGTTTGAGCTGCTATGCTCAGACAATTGTATCAACAGATCATGAACGTTGTGTGCGTTTCGAGGATGGACTTAATGATGAGCTGAGGGTTCTGATTGCCCCACAGTAAGTTAGAACTTTTTCCACGCTTGTGGAGAAGGCCAAGATAGCCGAGGAGGCTAAGAACTCAGAACGTCAGAACCGAGAAAGATTTAGAAACAAGAGAGAGACACAGTAGTCTGGTTCTTCAAAGAAATTTCAGAAGAGACCTTGGAATGATGAACCAATTCAAGGTAGAACACCGGTAACAAATAATCGAAGTCGAGACTGTGCTGAATGTGGAAAAAGACACTTTGGAGAGTGTTAGAAGAAATTTGAGGAGTTAGATCTTTGCAGAATAAATTAAACCAAAAAGGAAACTCTTTTGTTTAATTTATTTATATATTAATATTATATTCAATTTATTTATTTATATATTTATATATTAAATCTATTTTTTATATATATTCTAAATATTTTTATATTTATATATATTTTTTATATATTATTATATATATTTTTATTTATATTTTTGTATACATTATATACAATACAAAAAAAGTAAAGTATGGATATTGATCCAATTCATCTCATTAATATTTTACAAATGCGGTTCGATGGATCATCGATATAGAAATTTTCCTCAACGTATGGATACGACTCAAAAAGTTCGTAATAATGATGCACAATGGCCAGAGGTACTCTCTGACCACCAGGAGAGGTCGTGGACCAGGTCGTGGTGGTAATGGGGCTGGTCGTGGTCAAGGTGCACCGGGTCGAGGCAATGGTCCTAGAGGAAATACAGATGCAAGACAGCCTGGACTGGTTTATGTAGTTAGACGCTGCGAGGACGACAATGCACCAGATGTGATAACTGGTACGTTCTTCATCTTCGATGTACATTATTGCTTTAATAGATATTGGCTCTACCCACTCATATATTGCTAGTGCCATATCTAGAAACCCAATTTAGAATCTGAAATTACCAATAGTGAGATGACAGTAATTAGTCCTTTAGGACAGTCGGTAATAAAATGTTTAAAGACGTGCCCTTGGAAATTCAAGAAGAGGTATTCTTGGCAAACTTGATGGAACTACCTTTCGACGAGTTCGATCTCATTCTGGGCATGGATTGGTTGGTTAAACATTGGGCGCAATTGGATTGTCTTTGAAAACGAATGTCGATAAGAACCTCGGATGATAAGGAAATCATAATGATTGGTGAGCGAAGGAACTGCTTGGCAAATGTGGTATCTGCATTAAAGGCAGAGAAGTTGGTTCGGAAAGGATATGGAGCATTCCTAGCCTTTATCTGTGCTTTGGATGCCAAAGAGTTATCTGTGAATGATGTGAGGACGGTGAAGGAATTTCCCGATGTATTTCCCGAAGAACTTCCTGGTATACCTCCAGATCGGGAAGTAGAATTTGGCATTGAGCTTTTGTCTGGGACAGCTCCAGTGTCCATTGCTCCTTATAGAATGGCACCGAAGGAGTTGGCTGAGCTTAAAGCTCAAATTCAAGAATTGCTGGATCGGAGATTTATTCGACCAAGTGTGTCTCTGTGGGGAGCACCAGTTTTGTTCGTCAAGAAGAAGGATGGATTGATGCGTATGTGCATTGATTATAGACAATTGAATAAATTGACGATCAAGAATCGGTATCCTCTGCCGAGAATTGATGACCTGTTTGATCAATTAAAAGGAGCTTCAGTTTTCTCCAAAATTGATTTGAGGTCGGGTTATCACCAGCTCAAGGTGAAAGAAGCGGACATTTATAAGACGGCATTTCGGACTCGTTACGGACATTATGAGTTTGTAGTGATGCCGTTTGGATTAACCAATGCAACAAATGCATTTATGGACATGATGAACCTAGTCTTCCAACCATATTTAGACCGGTTTGTGGTAGTGTTCATAGATGACATATTGGTTTATTCGAGAAATGAGGAGGAGCATGACAAGCATTTGCGGATAGTATTACTGCCTACTTCGTGATAAGCAATCGTATGCCAAATTTAGTAAATGCGAATTTTGGCTAAAGGAAGTGACTTTCCTTGGTCATGTGGTATCACCAAGGAATAAGGGTGGATCCTCGGAAAATTAAGGCTATTACGGATTGGAAACTACCAACATCGGTAGCTAAAATTCGGAGTTTCTTGGGTTTGGTGGATACTATAGACGCTTTTGTAGAGGGTTTTTGTTGATTGTTGCACCCTAACTAAACTATTGCGGAAGGAGTTCCGATAATTGACCTGAAAAGCAAAGAGAGTTTCGAGAAATTGAAGAAAATCGATTTAAAGCTCGATTTTGATTCATAGGAGGTCGAAAAGAATTCATTGTTTATTGTGATGCGTCTCACACGGTGCAGGTTGTGTGTTGATGCAAAATGGAAAGGTGGTAGCCTATGCTTCTCGTCAATTGAGACCGCACAAGTAAACTACCCTACTCATGATTTGGAGTTAGTCTGTGGGTCTTTGCTTTAAAGATTTGGAGGCACTATCTCTACGGTGAGAAATCTATCATCTACACGGATCACAAGAGTCTTAAATACCTCCTTACCCAAAAGGAGTTGAATTTAAGACAAAGAAGATGGGTAGAATTATTAAAGGATTATGATTTCTCAATCGAATATCATCCCGGAAAGGCTAACGTGGTAGCTGACGCGTTAAGTCGTAAGGCAAGATTCGATTTGAGAGCATTGTTTGCTCATTTGAGTTTGTATGAGGATGGAAGTTTGTTAGCAGAACTTCAGGTGAAGCCGCTGTGGCTGGAACAAATCAAGGAAAAACAGATATCAGATGAAAAGTTGGGACCTTTACTTCAGCAAATTGAAAATGGTGAAATTGAGGATTTTGGAATAAACACGAAAGGTGTGTTGTGCTTTCGAGGAAGAGTATGTATGCCTAAGGACTCGGATCCGAGGCAAATGATTCTACTGAGGCGATAGTAGCCCTTATGCTATGCATCCGGAGGAAATAAGATGTATCGAGATCTCCGTGAATGTATTGGTGGCGGTGGTTAAAGCGGAGATTTGAGTTTGTGGGAAAATGTTTGACTTGTCGACAAGTGAAGGCGTAATATCAATTACCGTCTAGATTGTTACAACAGTAAAAATTCCTCTTTGGAAATGGGAACGGATAACCATGGATTTTGTTAGTGGGTTACCTTTAACACCTACTAAGAAAAATTCTGTTTGGGTAATTGTTGATCGTTTGATGAAGACTGCTCATTTCTTACCAGTTCGTACGGATTATTCATTGCAAAAGTTGGCAAAGCTATACGTATCTAAAATTGTGAGGTTGCATGGGGTACCTGTATCTATTATATCAGATAGAGATCCCAGATTTACATCACGATTTTGGAAAGCTCTGCATGAAGCCTTGGGGACAAAGTTGAATTTCAGTACGACTTTTCATCCTCAGTCTGATGGTCAGTCGGAGAGAGTAATTCATATATTGGAAGATATGTTAAGGGGATGTGTAATCGACTTCAGGAGTAGTTGGGAGGATTATCTACCACTGGCAGAATTTGCGTATAACAACGGCTATCAGTCTAGCATTCAGATGGCACCTTACGAGGCATTGTATGGTCGTAAGTGTCGTTCTCCTATTTGTTGGACTGAGTTGGGCGAACGACAGATGTTAGGTCCCGAGATGATATCTCAAATGAGAGGAAAAGGTAAAAGTTATTCGAGCACGGTTGAAAGAAGCCTCGGATAGATGTAAGTCGATGCGGACACGAAGTGAAAGGATATCGAGTATGATGTGGGGATCGGGTTTTCTTGAAGGTCTCACCTTGGAAAAAGATTTTCGATTTGGAAAGAAGGGCAAGTTGAGCCCTAGATATATTGGACCATACCGTGGGTGAAGCGTGTTGGTCCAAAGGCCTATCGATTGAGTTACCTCCGGAGTTGGGTCAAATTCATAATGTTTTCATGTTTCCATGCTTTGGCGTTATAGATCGGATCCTTCGCATACATAGTACCTAGTAGAAGAAGTGGAATTGAATTCAGATTTGTCTTTTGAGGAGGAACCAGGGAAATCTTAGATCGAGATGATAAGGTGCTAAGAAAGAAAACCGTGCCGTTGGTCAAAGTTCTATGGCGTAACCACGAGTGGAGGAAGCTACGTGGGAGCCTGAGGATGCAATTAAGAACAATACCCTCACCTCTTTCAACCGAGTAAATTTCGAGGACGAAATTTTTTAAGGAGGTAGAGTTGTAACACCCTAAAAATCGAGTATTGATATATTGCATGATTTGGTGTTTAGATTATGAAGGAAAATTTTCTTACTTTTATTTTCGTGTTTATTATAGTCCTGAAGAAGAATATAGCATAATTTGGGTAAGAATAAATTTTTTATATTTGAGAATTTATTGAAGAGAGCAAGTGTCATTAATACTTAAGTTAATTTAAGTGTTAATAAGTGACACAAGATGAGTACATGGCATGGTGGTGTTGGCGCATGAATTAGTGCATGAGGAAGAGGTTCGAATCCCTTAAATAGCATTTAGACAACTTTTATTTTGCTCTTCTATGGTAAGTGTCGGCCAAGCTTATTTATGGTAAGTGTTGACCCTATTATTTTTGGTTAGTATGTCAAAGGAATAAGGTAAGAGTGAATTTAAGGTAGGGAATCAAGGAAATATGGAAAGATATGGAGACATAGGGCAAGTATCAATGAAAGTGTTTTGAAACAAATTCATGGTCATTTGACCAATGAATTTGACGGCAATATGGCTAGGGGAGGTTGGCGAATTTTGCTAGTAGCTTGGTAAGGGTTAGGGGTTTACTTTTGGTCATTTTAGTTTTTGTGCAAAGTTTTGCAACTTTTCTCTCAACCTTTTTCCTTTAGCGAATTTGATCCTTGGTAAGCCTTGATTATATTGACCAATTGGTCATTTTGCTTTTCACTTTAGTGTTCAATTTTGTGCCTTTCTCATAGTGCCGATTCTACCAACACAAAAGGCCATTCTTTTCTTTTCTTCCCCATTGCCGAATATACACCTCTCCCAAAACTCATCTCTATCTTCTTTCTCTTTTATTCTCTTTGAAAATTTAAACAACATCATCATCATTCTTCTTTCATCTTTTATTCTTGACACTTGTAATTTCTCCATTATTTTCTCTCATGGCGAATGTTGATGTACCCATAGCGGATCATTTTCTATTTCCTTTTGTCATATAGTCGAATCCTCTATCTTTCACAAACATGATTTTCAATCCTTTCTTTTCAACCGTGGACAAAAGGGTAAGAATTTTTTTTTTAGTTTCGTTTAGTTAGAAGTAGTCATGGCCGAATATTGATGGTGGTATGAAGGCTTTCTTAGATCGAAATAAACATTCATTCTATTAACGTTTATTTATGTTATACTTTAGTGCGATAACGGAAGATTGGAAATCAAGTGGTCGTGAGTGACATAGAATGTTTGGATCGATTCTCCTTGTGGAACAAGAATATTTGTGGTAAGGAAATCTCGCCTTTAAGATCTTTAGAATTTTATTTCGATATATTATTAGGATTAACGATCTTTTGATATTGAAGATCTTCAAAATAGGGAAGAAAAGGCGGTGTTTAGTTATCATAAGAGGGCGGATCCACTATTCCCCTAAGTATAAACGAAGGCGATTTCTTGTAGTCAGGATTTTCCACCTGGTTGCGGACCATCTACCGAAGGAAATCAATTATTCGAAGTAGTAAGAACTACCGAGCCTTTGTACGTTAGTGGATTCTCAGTGAATAACGAATCGATAAACGAAGAGAAACCGAAAATTGAAGTGATCCAAAATCAAGAGGGTAAGGTTTTGGATCAAATGTCTATAACATATTTTGTTCATGATAATGTCCTAATAAGATCATATTATGTTTAGGTGTTAAAGAGCGGGAAGGGTTAGTACTCACGATATCGAGGTGTGTAACTTCACACTTTTCTCGGGTTTGGATGTTATGAGTGGTATGGAGTTAAATCGTAAGAATGACTAGATCGGTATAAAACGTAATAATTGGTATTTGGTGAAATTACATGAAAACGGATAATATGGTGAAAATTACCAACCTTCCTACATTCGACCAAATATCAAACCAACCAATACACAGAATTAACCTAACCCCACATAGTATTCGGCCAAAGCAAAAGAATCATGGAAGGCCATTCGGCCACACTTACCACTTCTTACCTTTGATTTTTCCACCAAATCAGCTTTAATGGGATAGTTTTGGCTTCTAGGAGTAAAGAGTATAATCGAGAAGGCCTTGGAAATAATGATTTAGATTAGGAGTTGATAAAAATAAAGGAATCATAGGAAAGGAAAAATCTCAAAACTCACGGATTACTAAGGAGTATACGACTTACAGTGCACCTTCAGGAAAACAGAGATCTCCCTTGTAGATTCGGCTATAGAGGAAAAAGATAGGCACTAAGAGCATTTGGCTTTCAGAAGGGATCTAGGAGAAAAGAGAAAAGCTAGAGAGTTTTCGATTTTGACAAGAAATAGAAGTACATGAGAGAAAGAATTTTCGGTTGAGGAGAATAGATGAGAAAGTGAGAAAAACTAAATGGAAAAGATGATATCTGGCCTCCCAATTTCGGCATATCATATCCATACACAGAGTTGGAGTTTCTGCCAACTCTTTCCCTCTTGATTGCCTTCATCTTACCTGATAACCTCAATCCTTATCTTAACCTTTTGAAGAGCCCTCACTAAAGCCAACTCCCCCCTCATTGTTTATCATCTTTTATTACTTAAATAAAAAGAATTAAAGCTCCTAATTTAGTAGCCTACATGCCGTCCACCCCCTTCCTATTTAAGTGTCGAATTTGACCCATTTCCTAAGGCCCAATCGGCCACACAAGGGCCCAAATTCCTCCCCCCTTATGGCGGCATCTTATGCCCACTTAATGCACTTTAATTCTTTGGGCCACAAGCCCAGCTTGTCACTTAATTAACCATCTACTTAAATTATAAGCTAACACCATTTATTAGCTACCTAACCCAAATTTTTAAAGCCTAATATTTCACTTTAAATTACCCAGAGCACTAACTTTAACCCTAATCCAAATATTTAATCAAAAAGTCAGCCCGATCCTTAAAATCTCAATTTAACATATTAGACTATCATATAAATGCGTAGGCCTACTTTAAGGATGTTACATCTATTCAGTTGTTTATTTCCCTGTGCTAACGTGCCTTGTTTATGACTGCGTTGCATTGCATCATCATATAAATGCGTAGGCCCACTTTAAGGATGTTACAGTTCTACCCCCCTTAAAATAAATTTCGACCTCGAAATTTACCTGGTCAAAAAAGATGGGGATACTGCTGTCGTATAACATCCTCTAGCTCCCACGTCACCTCATCTACGCCATGATTTTACCATAAAACTTTAACCAATGGAACAGACTTCCTTCTCAATACTTTCACATCTCGATCCAGAATTTGTACTGGTTCCTCCTCAAAGGATAAGTCCGGCCTTACTTCTATCTCTTCTACCGGCACTACGTGTGATAGGTCAGATCGATAACGTCTCAGCATCGAGACATGGAACACATCATGTATCTGCTCCAACTTCAAAGGTAACTTTAACCGATAAGCCACTGGGTCCACACGTTCTAGTACCCGATAAGGCCCAATAAACCGTGTACTTAACTTCCCCTTTCGACCAAACCTCATTACCTTCTTCCACGGAGATACCTTTAAGAAGACTTGGTCACCTACCACGAATTCCACCTCCTTCCGCTTTAGATCCGTGTAAGACTTCTGTCGATCCGACGCTTCCTTTAGCCAAGCCTGTATTAACTTTACTTTCTCCTCAATTTTTAAAACTAATTCTGGACCTAACACCTTACGTTCACCCAACTCCGTCCAACATGTTGGAGTACGACATCTCCTTCCATATAACGCTTTATAAGGCGCCATCTGAATGCTAGCTAGATAACTATTATTATATGCAAATTCTGCCAAGGGCAAATACTCTTCCCAATCGCCTTAAAGTCGATGATGCAACCCTTAGGATATCTTCCAAGATTTGAATTACCCTTTCGGATGACCATCATCACGTGGGTAAAAGGCAGTACTAAAGTCTAACCTTGTTCCCATTGCTTGATGAAGAGCCTTCCAAAATCGTGACGTGAACCTAGGGTCCCTATCTGATATGATTGACACTGGCACACCATGCAATCTTACAACCTCAACCACATACAATTTAGCCAGCTTTTGTAAAGAAAAGTCCACTCGAACCGGTATGAAGTGAGCAGACTTTGTCAGTCGGTCAACAATCACCCAAATTGAATCCTTCTTAGAGGGTGTAAGGGGTAACCCACTAACAAAATCCATCGTGATTCTCTCCCATTTCCATTGGGGAGTCTTCACCGACTGCAACAATCCTGATGGCACTTAGTGTTCAGCTTTGACTTGCTGACATGTCAAATATTTTCCTATGACTTTTGTTACCTCTTTTTTCAGACTTGGCCACCAAAATTGCTCTCACAAATCACAATTCATCTTAACTCCTCTAGGATGCATAGCATAGGGGCTACTATGCGATTTTCGAAGAATCCTCTGTCTTAGCTCATCATCCTTAGGCATGCAAATCTTCCCACGATAACACAGAACTCCATCCTTGTTCAGACTATAGTCCTCCATTTCACCATCCCTCACTTACAAAATTCGAGCACTCAGAACATCATCCACTAACTTTTTGTCCTTAACCTGACTTACCCATGTTGGCTTTACTTGCAACTCAGCCAACAAACTCCCATCATCAAATAAACTCAAATGAGCAAACATTGCTATTAACTCCGATACTACATTGCGGCTTAGCGCATCTGCTACCACATTCGCCTTACCAGGGTGATATTCGATCGAACAATCATAATCCTTGAGGAGCTCGATCCACCTACGTTGTCTCAAATTCAGTTCCTTCTAGGTAATGAGGTACTTCAGACTTTTATGGTCGGTGTAAATTATCGACTTCTCCCATTATAAATAGTGCCTCCAAATCTTTAAGGCAAACACTACCGCCGCCAACTCCAAGTCATGTGTAGGGTAGTTCAACTCATACGGTCTCAACTGTCGAGACACATACGCCACAACCTTTCCTTCTTGCATCAGCACATACCCTAAACCCGTGTGTGATGCATCACAGTAGACGATAAATTCCTTTTTAGCCTCTGGCTAAATTAATACCGGCGCTTCTGTCAGGATTCTCTTCAACTTCTCAAAGCTCTCTTGCTGTTTGTCGGTCCATACAAACAATACTCCCTTCCTAAACAACTTAGTTAGAGGAGCCGCTATTAGAGAAAATCCTTCAACGAACCTTTGGTAATACCCTGCCGAAACTCTGAACCTCCGCCATAGACTTTGGTGGTTTCTAATCCAATACAACCTCTATCTTTCGAGGGTCCACCCTGATTCCCTCGGCCGAAACCACATGTCCTAAGAAAGTCACTTCCTTTAGCCAGAACTCACACTTACTAAACTTTGCAAACAGCTGCTTCTCCCTCAGAGTTTGCAACACCACGCGAAGATGTTCATCATGCTCCTCCTCCGACTTAGAGTAAAACAGGATATCATCGATGAACACCATGACGAACCGATCAAGATATGGCTGAAACACCCGATTCATCATATCTATAAAGGCCGTTGGTGCGTTCGTCAACCCGAACGGCATTACCAAGAACTCATAATGCCCGTACCGAGTCTAGAACGCTGTCTTATGAATATCCCCTTCTTTAACTTTTAATTGATGGTATCTAGACCTTAAGTCAATCTTAGAAAAGATCGATGCTCCTTTGAGCTGATCGAACAGGTCGTCGATCCTTGGTAACGGATACTTATTTTTTATCGTCAACTTGTTTAGTTGACGATAGTCCATGCACATACGCATGGATCTGTCCTTCTTCTTCATGAAATAAGACCGGTGCTCCCTATGAAGACACACTCGATCGAATGAACCCACGATCTAATAGTTCCTGAATCTCAGCCTTGAGCTCCACTAATTCCTTTGGCGCCATTCTATAAGGAGCGATAGATACTGAAGCTGTACCCGAAAGTAGGTCTATTCCAAATTCCACCTCACGATCCGGGGGTAATCTTGGCAATTCCTTTGAAAAAACATCCGCAAACTCCTTGACTGTTCGAACCTCATTAACAGTCACCTCCTTAGCATCCAACGCACTAATAAAAGCCAGATATGCACTACATCCCTTTCGAATCATCTTAATTGCTTTTAAGGAAGATATCACGTTGGACAAGTAATTCCTCCTTTCTCCTAACACAACCACTTCCCCGCCTTCCAGGGTACCCAACATCATACACTTGTTCTCACAGTCCAATTTGGCACGATGCTTAGTTAACCAATCCATTCCCAAGATGAGGTCAAACTTTCCAAATGGCAATTCCATCAAGTCTGCAGAACACTACCCTTGAGTCCCTAAAGGTACTTCCCTAAATAACTTGTCCACTACCCTAGATTGTCCTAGGGACTAACCACAGTCATTTTCCCAAAGGGTTATCTCATAATCTATACTTAGAGTCTCAGATACTGAGCATGCAACATAGGAATGGGTTGATCAAATATCAATTAAAGTAAGAAAAGGGTCATCAGCAATAAGAAACGCATCGGTTATAACATTCGGTGCGTCACCGTTCTCCTTTCAGCGAGCAGCATAAACTAAATCTGGTTGCCTTGCTTCAGATTACACAGATTGTCAGATGCTCCACGACCCCGACCGGGTCTATTTCTTCCTCTAGCTGTACCTCTACCCTTTGGTCCAGGCTGATCACCCCTCCTAGTCTGATCAGAATCTCGACCTGTTGGCTGCCCACGATTCACCTGAGGACAGTCCCTCATCAAATGTTCTATGGACCCACACTTAAAGCATCCACCGGTTTTCACTCTGCATTCCCCATAATGGGTTCTCCCACATATAGAACATGCTTGACTCTGGCCCGATCGAGTACGAGCTGGCCCATCAGTCCTAGGCCTCTTTTGAAAATTTCCAATTGCTCTAGAGGGTCCAAAACTCCTCTTACTCCTGCCTCGATCCTTATCCTTCTCTTGTTTCTCCACTTGTTTCACTTCCTCATCTATTTTAACTTTATCTACTAGAACTGTGAAAATTCTCTCTCGTTGCGGCGCGATCAAAACCCTTAGCTCATTTCTTAGCCCCTCCTCGAACCGAACGCATCGTTCATACTCCGTTGACACCGTTCCCCGAGTGTAATGACTCAGGCGTAGGAACTCAGCCTCATACTCAGCCACAGACTTACTTCCCTGCACCAAATTCAAGAATTCTTTCCTTTGAGCATCCATATAACTAGCCCCAATGTACTTTCCCTGGAATGACTCCTTAAAAAATCCCATCAATCGTGTCCGAGGTCGCACCTCCTTCACTGTGAGCCACCATTGGTAGGCCTCGTCTCGAAGAAGAGACACAACCCCCTTCAGCTTCTCCTCCACCGTGAAGTCTAAGTCATCCATTATACGTTCCACTGCCTCCAACTATTATTCAGCGGAACTCGGGGATACACTAGAGACTCCCCTAAATACTTCTGCCCCATTACTCCTCAACCTTTCAGGTACAGATTTTCGGGCTCCTCTACCCATACTAGTCTTAGCCACTCTTTCCAAAACCCTTAGTACGACCTGAGACACCATGTCCTCTCCACATGTCTAGTCCTCAAATTTCACCTCAGCAGCTGGTAGAACCGGTATCTCACTTCCTGACCCATCACCCGATCCTACGGGTTTTGACACGGTCATCCTACCTCTACCGCGTCCACGTGGTAGACGTCCTCGACCTCTTGTACTCATTCTTCTAGTTCGCGTTTATCTGATTTAAAAATTTTATAAGTCATTAATTATTTCCACTAATTATCCCCGAACAGTCTTATGAAACATAGTTTAAAAGTGATTCTTTCGAATTCGAACCTATCTACAGTTTTCAATCTTCCTATTCTAGGAATTATGTACACACAACGTTCATACAAGTAACATTCATTACCTAAGGGTATTTTCGTCATTTCGCTACCCAGGGGTATTTTCGTAATTTTATCCTATAGGGGTATTTTCATAATTTTCCAAAATAAGGTTTCAGGTGATATGGCAAAATAAGGGTATTTTGGTAATTTTCCAACTCAGGGGTATTTTGGTAATTTTGCAAATCTGATGGGTATGTCGATAATTTTTGCAAATCTGGGGTTATTTTAGTAATTTATGAAATCTGGGGTTATTTCAATAATTTTGAAAATCTGGGGGTGTTTTAGTAATTTTGCTAATCAGGGGTATTTTGGTCGTTTGCAAATTAAGGGTGTTTTGGTCATTTACAACTCAGGGGTAATTTGGTAATTTTACAATTCAAGGATATTTTGTTGTTGTTGTTGTTGTTGTTGTTGTTTTGTTTTCTATGGAAAGATTCTGTTGACTTGTAAATCGGGGTATATTCGCAAATCATAGGTATTATTTTCAAAGTAAGGATATTCTAAAATTTTTTGCGAGAAAAACAGGTGGCTGGTCCTTTTCGGGTTTTAATTGTAGTTTTGGCCTGTCAACACGTACTCATAACTAGGGTGAATAGTCACTTTGCACCAGGTTGGATTCTAGTGGAAAGGAGGTGAGTCACTAGGACTGCTTAAGTACCAAGCTTTCCTAATCCACCCTAGACATGCATATGCCTATTACCACGCCTCTCATGGCTAAAGTGAACAATCGCTATGCACCGGTGAGATTCTATGAAGAGGAGGTGAGTCACTCGGACTGCTTAAATACCAAGCTCTTCCGAATCTACTCCTAGACATGCATATACTTGTTACCACACTTTAGTCTTGTGACTTGTTTACAGGTTTTGTTTAATGAAGTTAAGTCTTATGGATTTTTAAGAATTTGTTTGTCTAAGCCTAGAGTCCATCAAGTTCTAACCTAAATAGTCTACGTCCCATAAGCCAATTAAACCCACATTTATATCACACAATGGTTTAGAGTACTTACCTGGCGAACTTGGCCTGAGACGCAGTGCCATGCTGAGCTAATAAACCTTTACTAATAAAAATCCATGTTTTAAAAACCCATTTTAGAAAATCTTTTGGGCCCAAAATCCCAAAGCCAAGTTTTAAACCTGGCTCTGATACCAATTTTGTAACACCCCAAACCCGGCCCAAACACTACTACTGGATCTGGTATGTCACTAAGAAAATTTTCGTAAAGCAAATCGTGTTGACAAGAAGCCCAAATAGGAATTTCATAAAATGTGTCTTAATAAGCAAAAGCATAAAGCCCAAAACTAGTTACATGACCTTAAAAAAATTTTAAAACGAGAATAAATAATAAAGTCCCATATTAAAACAAAAATATAAACTAATGGCCCATGGCCTTATTACAACGTAGCTTAAATCCATAACATAAAATACTTTTAAAAAAAACTAATATGGGAAACTTGTCGCCGGATCCACCTTCTTTTGCATGGCCACCTTGCGCTTCACTCCGGCCCGGTCTGATGCACTAATCGTCACCTGAAAGGTTAGTTCACAGGGGGTGAGTCACGAGACTCAGTGTGCAACCCTCATCCACCACTAGATTTGGGCCTCATACAACATAGCATCAATTTCATTTACATGGATGACAAGTAATATGCAAAGCCCAGCTCAATTGCCTAGGTTTCCATCCTCTACACACCCCCGTACCAACCAACACACCATTGGGGATTTCTACAATCAACCCACACCGCTACTCTCCAAGATGGCAGTCATACTGCTCATCAACATATATTGGCCGAAGCCCTTATAACATATAATGGCCGAAGCCCGTATAATAGATCACGGCATTAGCCGCCATAGTAATTCACGGTAAAAACCGTTGCTCATATACATGTGCATATAACTCCCTCCTTTCATCACCCAACCCATGCAACATGCACAATAATTTAAAACATGTACAACAGTTTACTTGTAACATATAGTCAGATTATTTACTAACCTGAGGGTCCGTCATTTAAATCTGAGATTTTGGCTTTTAATGTAACATATAAATCTTATGAACACATATACATATATATACATTTATTATTAATCAGATCTAGATGGTGGGGAAGTGTTTCACACCTGATTTGTGTACTAAGGCTTTTGCTATGTCTACGCTACTATCACTTGAAACAACTACTATTGGCCCACGATCTGACTTTGATTTTGGCCCACACCTCATTGGCCAATCTCGCACTACCTAAACAGATCGCTTCTTGAATTTGGGCGACGATTTTACAGATCCAACCTTCTCTGCTTGACTGTTAGTTGAGTCCATAACAATCCCTTAATCACTAAACCAAATAACGATGAGATCTAACTCATTAGTTAAGTGTAACCTTTAAAACGAACTCTCCCCTAGTTAGTCGAATCCCGAATATCCTTTAGAAAATGTCACCACCAACCTTCCTACATTCGACCATCAACCAAATATCAAACCAACTGATACACACAATTAACCTAACCCTACATAGTATTCAGCCAAAGCAAAAGAATCATGGAAGGCCATTCAGCCACACTTACCACTTCTTACCTTCGATTTTACCACCAAATCGGCTTTAATAGGATAGTTTCGGCTTCTAGGAGTAAAGAGTATAATCAACAAGGCCTTGGAAATGATGATTTAAATTAGGAGTTGATAAAAATAAAGGAATCATAGGAAAGAAAAATCCCAAAACTCACCGGATTACTAAGGAGTATACGGCTTACAGTGCACCTTCGGGAAAACAGAGATCTCCCTTGTAGATTCGACTATAGAGGAAAAGGTAGGCACTAAGAGCATTCGACTTTCAAAAGGGATCTAGGAGAAAAGAGAAGAGCTAGAGAGTTTTCAGTTTTGACAAGAAACAGAGGTACATAAGAGAAAGAATTTTTGGTTGAGGAGAATAGATGAGAAAGTGAGAAAAACTAAATGGAAAAGATGATATCTAGCCTCCCAATTTTGGCATATCATACCCATACATAGAGTTGGAGTTTTTGCCAACTCTTTCCCTCTTGATAGCCTTCATCTCACCTGATAACCTCAATCCTTATCTTACCCTTTTGAAGAGCCCTCACTAAAGCCAACTCCCCCTCCTTGTTTATCATCTTTTATTACTTAAATAAAAAGAATTAAAGCTCCTAATTTAGTAGCCTACATGCCGTCCACCCCCTTCCTATTTAAGTGCCGAATTTGACCCATTTCCTAAGGCCCAATCGGCCACACAAGGGCCCAAATTCCTCCCCGCTTATGGCGCCACCTTATGCCCACTTAATGCACTTTAATTCTTTGGGCCACAAGCCCAGCTTGTCACTTAATTAATCATCTACTTAAATTATAAGCTAACATCATTTATTAGCCACCTAACCCAAATTTTTAAAGCCCAATATTTCACTTTAAATTACCCAGAGCACTAACTTTAACCCTAATCCAAATATTTAATCAAAAAGTCAGCCCGATCCTTAAAATCTCAATTTAACATATTAGACTATCATATAAATGCGTAGGCCTACTTTAAGGATGTTACATCTATTCTGTTGTTTATTTTCCTGTGCTAACGTGCCTTGTTTATGACTGCTTGCATTGCATCATCATAGAAAGAAGGTGTTGATTCATATTCGATTACTAAATAGAAAAGTTTTACATAGGAAAATAAATTTCTTGATAGAGTGGAATATAATACGATCGTCCAAATGTGGTCCAAGTAAACACAACAAGAGAAGGTTGGTAGTCAGGAAGGAAAACAAGACTTTGTTGCATGAGGTTTCAAGCCAACAAGGATTATTTGAGAGTCGCCATGCCTAAACTTTCTTAAAGAAGCTAATTAACATCGCAGGGATAAGCGAGTAGCGAACCATGACCCGGATCAAGCCGAGTGGAAATAAGAGAGACATCTTTTGGAAGGATTTGCAGGATTCGACCGTAACATCCGGATATGAGGAAAAGGATTGGTGTCTTCACCTAGACTATGAGGAGAAAGCCGCATATGTTGTAACATCCCAAAATTTGGCCTAGTAGGATGGGCCCAATGGGCCTTGGGTGTAGGACTGTTTACAATAATTGAGAATAAGAGAATGGCGTTGTTACAAATTAGACTTATTAGTTAAGTGAATTTGGAATGTTACGAGGTTTCTATGAAGTCTCAGGTTCAAGTTAGGCCATAGGAAGAATTTTTATTTTTGGACTTTTAGTGGATATGGCTGATGGAAGAAGGACTTAGGAATAAATGGGTGCATTTAGGAGACACAAGAGGAGCTTGTGGCTTAGTGGCAAGTGGTGTGAATTGGTTGATGGGAGAACTAGGGTTCAAATCTCATGAAAAGCAAGGGAGTTTTATTTTTGCCAAAAAGGAGAAGAGATGATAATGGGACAAGTCGAGGGATTCATGGAGGAAATCATGGAGATGGAGAGGAGATTGAGGAAGAAAATAAGTCAAGGTGGAGTTCTTAATAAGGCAAGGTGGCTAAGGAAATATGGTAAGGAAGAATGGATGGAAGGGAATCAAAAGAAAAGGGCAAGTAAGGGAAACATGTGGCCTTTTTCAAGGGAAGTGTTATGGAAGGTATGGTTGGCCAACTTTTGACCATTATGGTCATGTATGTGGACAGTTTTGGGGGAAAGGGAGGTAGCTGAATTTTGCTTGGTCATTTGGTAGAATTTTGGTGTTGTTAGGCAAAAATCACTTTTTCATTTTTTTGTGTTTTTCTCCAAACTCCTTTTTCTTTGTGCCGAATTTACAAGCCATTAGTGAGCATATTTTCTTCACTTCTTCATTGGGTGCCGAAACCTTAATCCATCTTTCACCATTCTTCTTGTTGCTGAAATACTCACATTTCTCTTTGGTTCACATCTCTTTTGGTGTTGACCGAAACACTCCAAACACCTTGATACATCTTCTCCTTTCTTTTAATCATTTCTACTCATTTGTGTTGACACTCACTCATTTGACCAATCGAGTTATATTGGAAGGCCGAAACTTTGACTCATCCGTAGGCATTGTACAATTGTTAGAAATCGAAACTAATATCGTTAAGGTAAGGGATTCATCATGGTTCTTTTTGGATCTTTTCGTTGACCGATTATTTTTCTTAACGAGATAGTGGTTGTGACTAATCGATTATAGTTTTAGGGACTAAATCGCTTGATCTATCCCTCGTAATAAGAGACTCGAATTTTTGGTAAGTGATATAGATTGTTAATCAATCAAAATATTTGGTTGAAGTGGTAAATTGGGTTTGGACTAATTGTTGACCGATTGTACTTTTAGGTACCACGAAGAGTATCGTGTTACGGATCCCGTAATAAGGTGTGTAATCCTGTACCTTCCGTATACATATTTGAAATGGTGTGTAATCTCACACTTCTCTGAAATTTTGTATGAAATATTGTGTGAATCGGTCGAAATACTGAAGAAAACCAAAAATCGGCATCCGTAACCACTCAGACGTGGTATGATCGTAGTGGTAATTATATTTTGTAATAAAATAGTTTCGGTTAGAAACAGTGATGTGTTTTTGAAAAATCATGAAAAGTAGGAGAAAAGGAATTAGAAAGTGAATGAGATATCAAATAAAATCTTACTGTGTCTATTTTGATAAGGAAGAAATTCAAAAGGAAAATAAATTTTATATTCTGAGTTTTGTTAATTTTAGTGAGACTGGGTCTGAATGACTTCGTGGTTCTCTGATCTGTCTTGAAAAAAATCATATAAAATTGTACAAAGTGAAATATGGGATATAATTCATATTAATGTATTCCTTAGTGAGCTTATTTTCAATAGAAAGAAGTGGGAGCAGTATATTAAAACCGTACAGTGAGATATATATGAAATTAAGAAAGGTGATGTCAGAATCGTTGGACAGTGGAACAAGGGAAATTTTAAGGAATAAACTGTACTAAATGGTTAAGCCAAAAATTCTGGAAATATTTTAGTAAGAAGATATTTGAGTCTAGTTTCATGAAAAATTGACGGATTTAGATTTCGAGTTTTCTAACTCAATTTATAGTCAATTTAGTCAGTACGATGCAGATGGACAGTTTAAATTTTTATGCCCAAATTAGTAGTTAAGTCTAGATTGCGAAATTAACAATTTACGAAAATGCCCCTACATGCCGAATTATCGAAATACCCTTAGTGGGTAAGATTATCAAATTATCGAAATGCCCCTAAAAGACTGAAATACGATATTGCTTAATGGACTAATTTGACATTTTGCCTTATATGCCAATTGGACATTTTGACTAATGGGCCAATATGATATTTTGCTATATGGGCCGATTTGATATTTTGCTATATGAGCCAATTTGATATGTGACTAAATGGGCCGAATTGATATGTGATTAAATGGGCCGAATGGATATGTGATAAAATGGGCCGATTTGATATATTGCTCTAATGGGCCGATTTTGCAAAGTGTTATTAGGCCAATTTATTTGTCATAAATTTCTGAATTTTTAATTATTGTTATTATATTTGTAAATATCATGATTTGGTATGTATGATGCATATACATGAATTGCATGGGATGGGATAATGATGAAGAGAAGTTTTGGTAGCTTTGCTACATAATTTTGGTGGCTCGCCACATATTTGGTGACTCTGTCACAATCATGTCTGTGGCTATGCCACGTAACTTCGTTATTCTGGTTTGTCCACAAATAATCTGTTATAAAAGGCTTAATGCCTGTGATTGGTGTGTTGGCGGGGTGGGTTGATTGATGATCACCCACAGGTGTGTTGATTGATGATCACCCACAGGTGTGTTGGTTGGTACGGGTGGTGTGTAGCGGATGGAATACTAGGCTTGGTTTGGGAATTGCATTTCATATTCATGTTATATTCATTACATTATTATTATTGTATGTGGGCTTAGACCCAAATAATTGCTTAATAAGATTTTGGCCCAGTGAACAATGATAAGGGGATTTCACACTAAGTTCTTGTAACTCACCTTCCTTTTCTCTTAACCCTTGTAGGTAATGCTCAGTGACGTGGACTTGGGCCATGGATGACAAGGTGGAGGCCATACTTCGAAAATGGTTTTTAATGAACTTTAGTTTCCTGATTTCATTCACTTTATTATACTTACTATTTCGGGTTTATTTTGTGTTGTAATAAGGCCTCTGGAATATTTTATTTTGCTTATGTTTTTGTCGTACTTAGTATTATGCTTGAATTGTTTTTAAAAGGGGATTTTTCTAAAAATCTTAAGTAAAGGTTTTCCAAAATAGATTAACAAATGATTTTCATAACAAACTTTTTCAAATGATTTAACTCGAAAATTCTCTTTCAAATTATTGACGACATTTTCAAAAGTCACGGTTAAAGTTCACTACCTCAATTTTTGACTCATCAATTAACCTCTCAAAGATACTTGTATTTTATCTACGTTTCCGCAATGTTTTCAAAATGTTTTTGCAACTCTATTTTCAAACGTCATATTTTCGTAAATCGTTTATTTCAAATATATTTTCGCAACCAAAAAGGTTTTTAAAGATAATTACGTTTTCAAGTAGATAATAATTGCTTAAGTGTTTTGGGTTTTAACAAAGAGGCTATAATTCTCAAACAAGTTTTTAACAATCGCAAAGACGATTTTCTAAGAGCATTAGTTCAAATTTATCGATTTATCAATCAATCTTCGATGTCAGTAGTAATTTATCAAATGTCTCAAATCAAACTTGTTTTTCTTGATTTTAACAAACTTATTTTAGTATGAATCACAAATCCTTCATATGTTTTCCTCAATGTGACACACCAGATTCGGGCCTAACTTTTGGGTCGGGTTTGGGATGTTACATTTTATGGTATCAGAGCCCAGTTCCAAAAGTCAGTTGTGGTTTGGGTTCAAAAATGTTCTTCCAAAGCTATTTGAATTTTAATTTATAAATGCATGTTCTAAAGGAAGTAGGGCACCATGGGTATCCGGCACCAAGTCAAGTAAGTACCTGTTATCATTATATAACTATGATTATTGTGATATGATCATAGGAATAATTTAGAACTTTTTAGGTATTGAAACTATAGAGATTGAAATTATAGGATGTGTTTGCGAAAACAACTTTACTTCCTATACTCCATAAAACATTATTTAATAAACATTGAACATCATATTGATTCATAAGACTCTTAATCAGATTAAATCGACTTAGTGAACATGAGCGCTAGAAGACGTGGACACGGTGGACGTACACATGGTAGAGGCCGAGGTGCTAGGGCTAGATCTTCGGCACCGAGGTATGTTTCTGAAATGGAGACGTTGGCATCGCCAATGGCTGAGACAGGATCTCATGATCGAGTTAAAGTTGATGAGCTGACTCAGATAGTTAAGAAAGTATTGGAGGAGGTTAAAGGAATCAGTGAGGCACTTCGAGTTTGGTGCGTGGACTATAAGAAGAAAAGAGATCGTGGTTCTTCAGGGTCGCAATGTCATTCTTTGAAGCGTGTCAAGGCATGTCCAAACTTTCCAGTTTGCGATTATTGTGGAAGATGTCATTCAGCTGAATGCTGGAGGAAGCCAGGAGCATGCTTGAGATGCGGGTCTAAGGAGCATAAGGCTCGGCATTATTTCATCACCATCAAGTTAGGTATGTTTTGGTTGGACATGATGATTGAATGTAGAAAATTTTAGTTATAAGTGGTAGATAACTACTTGCTTCTGTGGTTAGATGTTTGGTTGTGTGAAAGAGGATTCAAGATTATGTTAAAAGTACATTAATGTTATTTAGATCAGAGTGTGCAGCGAAAGCATAGTGGTGTGTTTAGAGCAATGCGTTTAGTAGTTGATTGGAAATTTCGAGGACAAAATTTCTTTAAGGAGGGTAGAATTTAGCATCCCAAAATTTGGCCTAGTAGGATTGGGCCCAATGGGCCTTCAGCGTAGGACTGTTTACAATAATTGAGAATAAGAGAATGGTGTTGTTACAAATTAGTCTTATTAGTTAAGTGAATTTGGAAGGTTACGAGGTTTCTATGAAGTCTCAGGTTCAAGTTAGGCCATAGGAAGAATTTTCATTTTTGGACTTTTAGTGGATATGGCTGATGGAAGAAGGACTTAGGAATAAATGGGTGCATTTAGGAAACACAAGAGGAGCTTGTGGCTTAGTGGCAAGTGGTGTGAATTGGTTGATGGGAGAACTAGGGTTCGAATCTCATAGGAAGCAAGGGAGTTTTATTTTTGCCAAAAAGGAGATGAGATGATAAGGGGACAAGTGGAGGGATTCATGAGGAAATCATGGAGATGGAGAGGAGATTGAGATGATGGAGAGGAGATTGAAGAAGAAAATAAGGCAAGGTGGACTTTTTTTTATAAGGCAAGGTGGCTAAGGAAATATGGTAAGGAAGAAAGGATGGAAGGGAATCAAAAGAAAAGGGCAAGTAAGGGGAACATGTGGCCTTTTTCAAGGGAAGTGTTATGGAAGGTATGGTTGGCCAACTTTTGACCATTATGGTCATATATGTGGACGGTTTTGGGGGAAAGGGAGGTAGCTGAATTTTGCTTGGTCATTTGGCAGAATTTTGGTGTTATTAGGCAAAAATCAATTTTGCACTATTTTGTGTTTTTCTCTAAACTCCTTTTTCTTTGTGCCGAATTTTCAAGCCATTAGTGAGCATATTTTCTTCACTTCTTCCTTGGGTGCCGAATCCTTAATCCATCTTTCACCATTCTTCTTGTTGCTGAAATACTCACATTTCTCTTTGGTTCATATCTCTTTTGGTGTTGACCAAAACACTCCAAACACCCTTATACATCTTCTCCTTTCTTTTAATCATTTCTATTCATTTGTGTTGACACTTACTCGTTTGATCAATCGAGTTATAGTGGAAGGCTGGAACTTTGACTCATTCGTAGGCATTGTACAATCATTAGAAATCGAAACTAATATCGTTAAGGTAAGGGATTCATCATGGTTCTTTTTGGATCTTTTCGTTGACCGATTATTTTGCTTAACGAGATAGTGGTTGTGACTAATCGATTATATTTTTAGGGACTAAATCGCTCGATCTATCCTCGTAATAAGAGACTCGAATTGTTGGTAAGCGATATAGATTGTTAATCAATCAAAATATTTGGTTGAAGTGGTAAATTGGGTTTGGACTAATTGTTGACCGATTGTACTTTTAGGTGCCGCGAAGAGTATCGTGTTACGGATCCTGTAATAAGGTGTGTAATCTCGTACCTTCCGTATACATATTTGAAATGGTGTGTAATCTCACACTTCTCTAAAAGTTTGTATGAAATATTCTATGAATCGGTCGAAATACCAAAGAAAACCAAAAATCGGCATCCGTAATCACTCGGGTGTGCGTATGATCGTAGTGGTAATTATATTTTGTAATAAAATAGTTTCAGTTAGAAACAGTGACATGTATTTGAAATATCACGAAAAATAGGAGAAAAGGATATAGAAAGTGAATGAGACATCAAATAAAAACTTACTGTGTCTATTCTGATAAGGAAGAAACGGAGAAGGAAAAGGAATTTTATATTCTGAGAGATGTTAATTTTAGTGAGACTGGTTCTGAATGACTTCGTGGTTCTCTGATCTGTCTTGGAAAAATCATATAAAATTGTAAAAAGTGAATTATGAGATATAATTTATATTGATGGATTCCTTAGTGAGCTTATTTTCAATAGAAAGAAATGGTAGCAGTACATGAAAACCGTACAGTGAGATATTGAAATTATGATAGGAGAGGTCAGAATCATTGGACAGTGGAACAAGGGAAGATTTAAGGAATAAACTATACTAAATGGTTAAGTAAAAAATTTTGTAAAAATTGTAGTAAGAAGATATATGAGTCTAGTTTCAAGAAAAAATTACGGATTTAGATTTCAAATTTTCTAACTCAATTTATAGTCAATTTAGTCAAGATGACATGATGGATGATTTAAATTTTTATGCCCAAATTAGTAGTTAAGTCTGGATTGCGAAATTACCAATTTACGAAAATGCCCCTACAGGCCGAATTACCAAAATACCCTTAGTGGGCAAGATTACCGAATTATCGAAATGCCCCTAAAAGGCCAAAATACGATATTGCTTAATGGACTAATTTGACATTTTGCCTTATAAGCCGGTTGGACATATTGATTAATGGGCCAATATGATATTTTGCTATATGGGCCGATCTGATATTTTGCTATATGAGCCAATTTGATATGTGACTAAATGAGCCAATTTGATATGTGACTAAATGGGCCGAATTGATATGTGATAAAATGGGCTGATTTGATATATTGCTCTAATGGGCCGATTTTGCAAAGTGTTATTAGGCCAATTTATTTGTCATAAATTTCTGAATTTTTAATTATTGTTATTATATTTGTAAATATCATGATTTGATATGTATGATGCATATACATGAATTGCATGGGATGGGATAATGATGAAGAGAAGTTTTGGTAGCTTTGCTACATAATTTTGGTGGCTCTGCCACATATTTGGTGACTCTGTCACAATCTGTCTGGTGGCTATGCCACGTAAATTCTGTTATTCTGGTGGCTTGTCCACAAATAATCTGTTATAAATGGCTTAATGCCTGCGATTGGTGTGTTGGCGGGGTGGGTTGACTAATGATCACCCACAGGTGTGTTGGTTGGTACGGGTGGTGTGTAGCGGATGGAATACTAGGCTTGGTTTGGGAATTGCATTTCATATTCATGTTATATTCATTACATTATTATTATTGTATGCGGGCTTAGACCCAAATAATTGCTTAACAAGATTTTGGCCCAGTGAACAACAGTAAGGGGATTTCACACTGAGTTCTTGTAACTCACCCTCCTTTTCTCTTAACCCTTGTAGGTAATGCTCAGTGACTTGGACTTGGGCCATGGATGACTCGGTGGAGGCCATACTTTGGAAATGGTTTTTTATTGAACTTTAGTTTCTTGATTTCATTCACTTTATTATACTTACTATTTCGGGTTTATTTTGTGTTGTAATAAGGCCTTTGGAATATTTTATTTTGCTTATGTTTTTGTCGTACTTAGTATTATGCTTGAATTGTTTTTAAACGGGGATTTTTCTAAAAATCTTAAGTAAAGGTTTTCCAAAATAGATTAACAAATGATTTTCATAACAAACTTTTACAAATGATTTAACTCGAAATTATCTTTCAAATTATCGATGACATTTTCAAAAGTCACGGTTAAAGTTCACTGCCTCGATTTTTGACTCATCAATTAACCTCTCAACAATACTTGTATTTTATCTACGTTTCCACAATGTTTTCAAAATGTTTTTGCAACTCTATTTTCAAATGTCATATTTTCATAAATCATTTATTTCATATATATTTTCGCAACCAAAAAGGTTTTTAAAGATAATTACGTTTTCAAGTAGATAACAATTGCTTAAGTGTTTTGGGTTTTAATAAAGAGGCTGTAATTCTCAAACAAGTTTTTAACAATCGCAAAGACGGTTTTATAAGAGCATTAATTTAAATTTATCGATTTATCAATCAATCTTCGATGTCAAATTTATCGATTTATCAATCAATCTTTGAGGACAGTAGTATTTTATCAAATATATCAAATCAAACTTGTTTTTCTTGATTTTAACAAAACTTATTTTAGTATGAATCACAAATCCTTTATACGTTTTCTTTAATGTGACACACCATATTCGGGCCTAACTTTTGAAACGGGTTTTGGGTGTTACATTTTATGGTATCAGAGCCTAGTGTCGGTGTTGGTTTGGGTTCAAAAATGTTTTTCCAAAGCTATTTGAATTTTAATTTATAAATTCATGTTCTAAAGAAAGTATGGCACCACGAGTATCCGGCACCAAGTCAAGTAAGTACCTGTTATCATTATATAACTATGATTATTGTTATATGATCATAGGAATAATTTAGAACTTTTTAGGTATTGAAACTATAGAGATTGAAATTATAGGATGCGTTTGCGAAAACAACTTTACTTCCTATACTCCATAAAACATTGTTTAATAAACATTGAACATCATATTGATTCATAAGACTCTTAATCAGATTAAATCGACTTAGTGAACATGAGCGCTAGAAGATGTGGACGCGGTGGACGTACACATGGTAGAGGCCGAGGTACTAGGGCTAGATCCTTGGCACCTAGGCATGTTTTCAAAAGGAGACGTTGGCATCGCCAATGGCTGAGACAAGATCTCATGATTGAGTTAAAGTTGATGAGCTGACTTAGATAGTTAAGAAAGTATTGGATGAGGTTAAAGGAATCAATGAGGCACTTCGAGTTTGGTGCGTGGACTATAAGAAGAAAAGAGATCGTGGTTCTTCAGGGTCGCAATCTCATTCTGTGAAGCATGTCAAGGCACATCCAAACTTTTCAGTTTGCGATTGTTGCGAAAGATGTCATTTGAATGCTGGAGGAGGTCAGGAGCATGCTTGAGATGCGGGTCTAAGGAGCATAAGGCTCGAGATTGTTTCATCACCATCAAGTCATGTATGTTTTGGTTGGACATGATGATTGAATGTAGAAAATTTTAGTTATAAGTGGTAGATAACTACTTGCTTCTGTGGTTAGATGTATGGTTGTGTGAAAGAGGATTCAAGATTATGTTCAAAGTACATTAGTGTTATTTATATCAGAGTGCGTAGCGAAAGCATAGTGGTGTGTTTAGAGCAATGCGTTTAGTAGTTGATTGGAAATTTTGAGGACAGAATTTCTTTAAAGAGGGTAGATTTGTAACATCCCAAAATTTGGCCTAGTAGGATTGGGCCCAATGGGCCTTGGGCGTAGGACTGTTTACAATAATTGAGAATAAGTGAATGGCATTGTTACAAATTAGACTTATTAGTTAAGTGAATTTGGAAGGTTACGAGGTTTCTATGAAGTCTCAGGTTCAAGTTAGGCTATAGGAAGAATTTTTATTTTTGGACTTTTAGTGGATATGGATGATGGAAGAAGGACTTAGGAATAAATGGGTGCATTTAGGAAACACAAGAGGAGCTTGTGGCTTAGTGGCAAGTGGTGTGAATTGGCTGATGGGAGAACTAGGGTTCGAATCTCATGGAAAGCAAGGGAGTTTTATTTTTGCCAAAAAGGAGATGAGATGATAAGGGGACAAGTGGAGGGATTCATGGAGGAAATCATGGAGATGGAGAGGAGATTGAGATGATGGAGAGGAGATTGAAGAAGAAAATAAGGCAAGGTGGACTTTTTTATAAGGCAAGGTGGCTAAGGAAATATGGTAAGGAATAATGGATGGAAGGGAGTCAAAAGAAAAGGGCAAGTAAGGGGAACATGTGACCTTTTTTAGGGGAAGTGTTATGGAATGTATGGCTGGCCAACTTTTGGCCATTATGGTCATGTATGTGGACGATTTTGGGGGAAAGGGAGGTAGCTGAATTTTGCTTGGTCATTTGGCAGAATTTTGGTGTTGTTAGCCAAAAATCACTTTTGCACTATTTTGTGTTTTTCTCCAAACTCCTTTTGCTTTGTGCCAAATTTTCAATCCATTAGTGAGCATATTTTCTTCACTTCTTCCTTGGGTGCTGAAACCTTAATCCATCTTTCACCATTCTTCTTGTTGCTGAAATACTCACATTTCTCGTTGATTCATATCTCTTTTGGTGTTGACCGAAACACTCCAAACACCTTGATACATCTTCTCCTTTCTTTTAATCATTTCTATTTATTTGTGTTGACACTCACTCATTTGATCAATCGAGTTATAGTGGAAGGCCAAAACTTTGACTCATTCGTAGGCATTGTACAATCATTAGAAATCGGAACTAATATCGTTAAGGTAAGGGATTCATCATGGTTCTTTTTGGATCTTTTGGTTGACCGATTATTTTGCTTAACGAGATAGTGGTTGTGACTAATCGATTATATTTTTAGGGACTAAATCGCTCGATCTATCCCTCGTAATAAGAGACTCGGATTGTTGGTAAGTGATTGAGATTGTTAATCAATCAAAATATTTGGTTGAAGTGGTAAATTGGGTTTGGACTAATTGTTGACCGATTGTACTTTTAGGTGCCGCGAAGAGTATCGTGTTACGGATCCCGTAATAAGGTGTGTAATCCCGTACCTTCCGTATACATATCTGAAATGGTGTGTAATCTCACACTTCTCTAAAATTTGTATGAAATATTCTATGAATCGGTCAAAATACCAAAGAAAACAAAAAATTGACATCCGTAATCACTCGGGAGTGCGTATGATCGTAGTGGTAATTATATTTTGTAATAAAATAGTTTCAGTTAAAAACAGTGATGTGTATTTGAAAAATCACGAAAAATAGGAGAAAAGGAATTAGAAAGTGAATGAGACATCAAATAAAATCTTACTGTGTCTATCTTGATAAGGAAGAAATGGAGAAGGAAAAGGAATTTTATATTCTGAGATATGTTAATTTTAGTGAGATTGGTTCTGAATGACTTCGTGGTTCTCTGATCTGTCTTATAAAAATAATATAAAATTCTACAAAGTGAATTATGGGATATAATTTATATTTATGGATTCTTTAGTGAGCTTATTTTCAATAGAAAGAAGTGGGAGCAATATATGAAAACCGTACAGTGAGATGTTTGAAATTAAGAAAGGAGAGGTTAGAATCATTGGACAATGGAACAAGGGAAGCTTTAAGGAATAAACTATACTAAATGGTTAAGTAAAAAATTCTAGAAAAATTGTAGTAAGAAGATATATGAGTCTAGTTTCATTAAAAATTGACGGATTTAGATTTTGAGTTTTCTAACTCAATTTATAGTCAATTTAGTTAGTATGATGCAGATGGACAGTTTAAATTTTTATGCCCAAATTAGTAGTTAAGTCTGGATTGCGAAATTACCAATTTATGAAAATGCCCCTACGGGCCGAATTACCGAATTACCCTTAGTGGGTAAGATTACCGAATTATTGAAATGCCCCTAAAAGGTGAAATACGATATTGCTTAATGGACTAATTTGACATTTTGCCTTATAAGTCTATTGGACATATTGATTAATGGGCCAATATGATATTTTGCTATATGGGCCGATCTGATATTTTGCTATATGAGCCAATTTGATATGTGACTAAATGAGCCAATTTGATATGTGACTAAATGGGCCGAATTGATATGTGATAAAATGGGCCGATTTGATATATTGCTCAAATGGGTCGATTTTGCAAAGTGTTATTAGGTCAATTTATTTGTCATAAATTTTTGAATTTTTAATTATTGTTATTATATTTGTAAATATCATGATTTGATATGTATGATGCATATACATGAATTGCATGGGATGGGATAATGATGAAGAGAAGTTTTGGTAGCTTTGCTACATAATTTTGGTGGCTCGCCACATATTTGGTGACTCTGTCAATCTGTCAGTGGCTATGCCACGTAAATTTTGTTATTCGGTGGCTTGTCCACAAATAATCTGTTATAAATGGCTTAATGCTGCGATTGGTGTGTTGGCGGGGTGGGTTAACTGATGATCACCCACAGGTGTGTTGGTTGGTACGGGTGGTGTGTAGCGGATGAAATACTAGGCTTGGTTTGGGAATTGCATTTCATATTCATATTATATTCATTACATTATTATTATTATTGTATGTGGGCTTAGACCCAAATAATTTCTTAATAAGATTTTGGCCCAAAGGAACAACGGTAGGGATTTCACATGAGTTCTTGTAACTCACCCCTTTTCTCTTAACCCTTGTAGGTAATGCTCGATGGATGTGGACTTGGGCCATGGATGACTCGATGGAGGCCATACTTGAAATGGTTTTATTGAAGTTTAGTTTCTGATTTCATGCACTTTATTATTCTTACTATTTTGGGTTTATTTTGTGTTGTAATAAGGCCTCGGAATATTTTATTTTGCTTATGTTTTTGTCGTACTTAGTATTATGCTTGAATTGTTTTTAAACGGGATTTTTCTAAAAATCTTAAGTAAAGGTTTTCAAAATAGATTAACAAATGATTTTCATAACAAACTTTTACAAACGATTTAACTCGGAAATTCTCTTTCAAATTATTGACGGCATTTTCAAAAGTCACGGTTAAAGTTCACTACCTCAATTTTCGACTCATCAATTAACCTCTCAAAAATACTAGTATTGTATCTACGTTTCCGCAATGTTTTCAAAATGTTTCTGCAACTCTATTTTCAAATGTCATATTTTCGTAAATCGTTTATTTCAAATATGTTTTCGCAACCAAAAAGGTTTTTAAAGATAATTATGTTTTCAAGTAGATAACAATTGCTTAAGTGTTTTGGGTTTTAACAAAGAGGCTGTAATTCTCAAATAAGTTTTTAACAATCGCAAAGACGGTTTTATAAGAGCATTAGTTCAAATTTATCGATTTATCAATCAATCTTTGAGGATAGTAGTACTTTATCAAATGTCTCAAATCAAACTTGTTTTTCTTGATTTTAACAAAACTTATTTTAGTATGAATCACAAATCCTTTATACGTTTTCTTCAATGTGACACACCAGATTCGGGCCTAACTTTTGGGCCGGGTTTGGGGTGTTACATATGTAATCCGTTTTATGTAAAGAAATTTATTTTCTAGAAAAGTTCTTCTATTGAAATTGAATTCAGAATCAATGCCTCTCTTTCTTTTTGCATTCATTTCCTCCATTTGCATTGCATTTCATGAATTTTCATTACATCACATCATATGCATTAAAATTTGTAGAATGACCCTAATTAGTAAAATTATTTCAGCTAACTGAGGAACTGAAAAAAGTCTATTGAACTGAGCATCGTTACGGTACTCACGCAAGAACAAAAGCCATGGACCGAAGGTTGGAAAGAATAGAGAAAATGCAAATACTGATGCAGATGCAACTGACCAAAATTCAACAAGAAATGCGGGAACAAATGCTAGAATTCCAAAGGAATATGATGGGCCAGTTAACCTATTTACTAGCCAAAGGACTTGAAAAAAAGAGTGACCCAGTGGTCAACAGTATGGATGATAACAAAGACATCATTTATTTCCCGAGATTTTCCCCAATAAGTGTCCCGACTCAAGCAGACACGCATTCACATGGGTATCTGTCATTATCGGACCCCAATGTCAGACTGATACTTCGACCCTATTGAACTTCCAGATGGGTTCAAGTTTTAACCCGGAAGATGATCGAGCCAAACCGGTTGTTCTGGCAGAAACAAATGAAAGGAGAGAGTGGACTTTAAAGGCCCTAAAGCTAAAGGAAAAGGAACCGAATAGTACGAGTAGGTATAACAAGGACCATTCGAGCCGATTACAGTAAGTTAGCCAACAATAGTAACTACCAGCCATCAGGTCTCCCCAAGGCAAGAACCCAATCCAAGACCAAACTCAGAAAAACTCCAGTTCGCACCTATCTCAATCACGTATAGGGAGTTGTACCAACTTTCATTTGACGCACATGTTGTATCCCCTTTTTACATAGGACCAATACGGACTCCATACCCCAAACGGTACGACGTAAATGCCCAATGTGAATACCAAGGGGGAATCACAGGGCATTCGATCGAGAATTGCATCGCTTTTAAAAAGATGATCAAAAGACTCGTCAGATTGGGTATCGTAAAATTCGATGATCCCCCCGGTGCAAAAATCCGTTACCCAACCTTTCTATTAAAGGGGCAAACATTGTGAATTCCAGTGTAACACCTAAAACTCGGCCTAGACGTTATGGCCGGATCTAGCATGTCATACCAAAAGTTTGTTTAAAAGCTATGTGTTTGTTGAAGACTTTGCATCTTTTTTGAAACTCTGAATTTTGTTGTTTGAAAAGAAACAAGATTTGCTTAAGGGTATTTCTAAACGAAGTTATTATCTTCGAAAACTTTGTTCATTGTAGAATTTTAACTTAAGGAATTGCGAAACGTGATTTTTTGAAAACGGTGATTATCGTTTTAAGAAAACCCAATGTTTAATCCTTTAACAATTTAAAAATAGCGAATTGAAAGTTAAAAGGAAAATAAAATCCAAAGGCCTTATTACAAAATATTAACCCCAAAATAAATAATCTTAAAATAAATTAAAAGCTGAATTTACTAAAGTTCGCGAGAATAACTCCGATGTATGGCCACCACCGAGTCCTCCGTGGCTCCAAATCCTTTAATGTTGGGGATTACCTGCTTAGTTAAAGGGAAAGGGGGTGAGTTACAAGAACTCAGTGTGTAATCCCATTTTCAGTCATAGTCAAAGTCTCAGTCTGGGCCTAAGCCCCATACAGTATCAGTTGGGCCTACAATCCCAAAGTCATAATAATGCAAATGAAGAATGCAGCCCACCCCAATCCAGCCCTACACTCCACCCGTACCAGTTCTACACTCCATGTGGGGACCAAGTCAACCCACCCAGCCCTACACTCCAAGAATGCACCAAGTCACAAGATAAACACAACAAAGTTGCGATAAAGATATGTAGTTGAGCCACTAAAATCAATATAACGTGGCATAGCCACCAGTGCAGTACTTCCTCCATAAATAAAACCCAACCTAATGCAACATGTCATGGCATAATAATTCAGTGTATGAATAATGTATCATCATGGCAATTAATCAAATCATACACAAACATACCAAAACGCCCTAAGAGTATAATAGTTATTTTGCCCAACGAGGGCATTTTAGTAATTTTACCTACCAAGGGTATTTCAATAATTTACCCTCCAAGGGTATTTTAGTAATTTACCCATTAAGGGTATTTCGATAATTTACCCATTAAGGGTGTTTTGGTAATTTACCCATTAAGGGTATTTCGGTAATTTACCCTCCAGGGGTATTTTAGTAATTTAGTCGTCTAACTGCCTTTCTGGAGACCTATCGTTGCCTCGAGCAACATGGGACCCCTTTTGGGTCTCAACAGTACAATTGGGCCCAAACTCCATTTTAGGCTCGAATGGACCCACACGCTCGTGTGGCCCATTATGCGTGGTTTCGGTCTTAGTTTTGCACACCACCGCATCTACTATTCGGTCAATTTCTATCAATTTTCCCATTTGGGTCCATTAGCCCATTAGGCCCGTTTAGCCCGTTTTGGCTCGATCAGGCCCGCTACAGCCTTAATTGCGCGAGAGTGCTCGTGACATTCTCGACGATCTATTGCCATCATTTGTGGCTCAATTTACCCCCGACGAGTGTTCGCATGCTCGAGTGGTCGCAGTTGCCGGCTTTTCGGCTTTTAGCCGTTTCACAGAACATCACATGCATTCATTGAGGTGGGTGTGAGATTACACACTTGTTACGAGTGTAGATTGAACTCCCAATTTCGCACCTATGAAACCAACACATTCTAATAAGTAAGTATTCAACCCGATAAAACATATCCAAGTTTGAATCCGAATAGTCACTAACACCACTTACCACAAAATGGCTTTCTTTAACAAAGTGGCAATATTCGGCTTTGCTTTCTCTTGGCTAGAGTAACCAAACTCCTAAACCAATTGATGCACAAAGGGGGGTTAGCATCCTCCAATATTCGACATTAAGGAGAGATTTAACAAAGATTAATATTACCTACCCTTAGATTCGGCAACAGTAGACCCTTAAACAAGAGGAGTTTAAGCACTTACTGCCCTCAGAGATGACGATTAACTAAGGAGAAAAGAAAAGGTTATAAACGCACAAGAACCCAAAAAGAAATATGTTTGGCTTAGGCAGAAAAAATGAGAGTTTTGGCTTTAGTGAGAAGAGAAGGGAAAGAAACGACGAAAAGAAATAAGAGAGAAGACATTACCTTGTGATCACAGACAAACTAAATAGACAAGGTAGATTCGACGATCAAAAGAACACCAAGCTTCAGACTAGCCAATGTTTGGCTATTACCAAAAGAAAAGAGAAACCGATTCAAAAGGGAAAAAGAGGAAATTCGGCTTATGGAGAAAATGGTAGAAAAGAAATGGAGAAGAAGAGAGGGAGAAAAGGGATTGACAAGTAGGAAAAGTGCAACAAAATGACCCGAAATGCAAAAATGCAAAGAAATACCTAGAGAGTTTCGGCACACACAAAAAGGTTTCGATTTTTTTTCTTTTGGTACCCACACCAAATGTCGAATTTGCTACCCAAACTAATCCCCTAGCCGAAATTCTCATCCCTTACACACTCCACATTTGGCCAATCACTCCCACACTCCCCTATCCCCTGATTCTCTCCTCTTTTTGCTCCACCATTCACTCTTCACCTCCCATTCAAACCGATTGACCAAGTCTCCCTCCACCTTGTAAAGTTCTAATCCAACTCCACCTCTTCTCCCCCCAAAGCATAAAATAAAACTCCCATATGCTGGTTGTAGGATTCAAACCCCACCCCACCTTGCTTCCATGTTGACCCCACCACCACTCCACTATGTGGCCATTTGTGTTAGCAAAACACCAACAAATTCCCTTAAGCCTTGCTTCCAACAGTCCTTTCCCCTAAAGTGCCCAAAAACCAAAATTTTTTGGCCTTGACCTCAGGCCTCCCTAGAGCCCCTAAACACCCTCAAATAACCTACAGAGTAAGCATAACATGAAATTACACAGATATGACAAACCCCTAAGTTGGGATGTTACAATTTTACCCCCTTAAAGAAATTTCGACCTCAAAATTTTACCTGATCAAAAATGATGAGGGTATTGATGTCACATTGCCTCCTCAGGCTCCCACAAGGCTTCCTACTAACTGTGATTATGCCACAATACTTTGACCAATGGTATGAATTTTCTTCTCAACACTTTTCATCACGAGCCAAAATCTGCACCGGTTCTTCTTCAAAAGACAGATCAGGACTTATCTCAATTTCTTCCACTGATTCTACATGAGAAAGATCTGAACAATAGCGTCTTAGCATAGAAACGTGGAATACGTTATGTATTCAGTGTAACTCAGGAGGTAGTTCAAGCTGATAGGTGACCGGTCCAACACTTTTCGACACCCGGTAAGGTCTAATGAATCTGGGACTTAACTTGCCTTTCCGTCCAAATCTCAAAATCTTCTTCCAAGGTGAGACTTTCAAGAAGACAAAATCTCCGACAGAGAACTTTACCTCTTTACGTTTTAAGTCAACATATGACTTTTGCCTATCAAAGGCTTCTCTTAACCGACCCCGTATCAACTTTACTTTTTCTTCCATTTCAGAAATTAACTCTGGACCCAACAGTCGTCGCTCACCCAATTCAGTCTAGCATGTAGGGGTACGACACCTACGACCATATAATGCCTCGTATGGTGCCATTTGAATACTAGATTGGTAGCTATTGTTATACGCAAATTTCGTTAAGGGTAAATAATCCTCCCAACTATGTCTGAAGTTGATCACACAACTCCTTAACATGTCTTCCAAAATCTGGATTACTTTCTCCGACTGACCATCAGTCTATGGATGAAACACTATGCTAAAGTCTAACCTAGTACCCAAAGCTGCATGTAACGCCTTCCAGAATCGAAATGTGAATCTAGGGTCCCTATCTGAAATGATAGACGCTAGTACCCATGTAGCCTCACAATTTTTGCCATGTACAACTTGGCCAATTTCTGTAATGAGTAGTCAGTATGAACCGATATGAAGTGTGCAGAATTAGTCAATCGATCAACAATTACCCACACTAAATCTTCCTTTGTAGGCGTCAGAGGTAGCCCACTAACGTAATCCATTATTATCCTCTCCCATTTCCAGAGTGGAATCTTTACAGGTTGAAGCAGTCCTGAAGACAATTGATGCTTAGCCTTCACTTGTTGACATGTTAAGCACTTGCTTACAAAGTCGGTAACCTCACACTTCAGTCCTGGCCACCAGTACTGTTCACGCAGATCTCGATATAATTTTCTCCCACCGGGATGCATAGCATATGGGCTACTATACATTTCCCACAAAATCATCTGTCTTAAATCAGAATCCTTTGGTACATAGACTCTTCCATGAAAACATAATACCCCTTCCTCATTCAATTCAAAATCCACAGTCTTTCCCTTCTCTACCTATTGAAAATGAGAACTCAACGACTCATCCAGCATCTATTTCTCCTTAATCTGACTAATCTATGTTGGTTTTACTTGTAGTTCTACTAATAAACTACCTTCCTTGAATAGACTGAGCCGAGCGAACATTGCTCTCAAGTCAGATACCACCTTATGACTCAGCGCATCCGCTACCACATTGGCTTTCCCAAATGGTTCTCAATTGATCAATCATAATCCTTCAGCAACTCTATCCATCTCCATTGCCTGAGATTCAACTCCTTTTGGGTAAGGAGATACTTCAGACTCTTATGGTTGGTGTAGATAATCGACTTTTCTCCATACAGGTAGTGTCTCTATATCTTTAGTGTGAACACTATTACAGCTAGTTCCAATTCATGAGTAGGGTAGTTCACCTCATGCGGCCCAAGTTGACGCGAAGCATACACCACTACCTTCCCTTCCTGCATCAGCATACAACCCAAACTTGTGTGTGACGCATCACAGTAGACAACAAATTCTTTCCCAACCTCTGGCTGAATTAATACCAGTGGTTCAGTCAAAATCTTCTTCAGTTTTTCAAAACTTTCTTGCTGCTTATCAGTCCATATAAATGGTACTCCCTTATGCATCAATTTAGTTAGAAGTGCAGCAATCAAAGAAAACCCCTTGACGAACCACTTGTAGTACCCAGCTAAACCCAAAAACTTTGGATATCTGACACTGACTTTTGTGGCTTCCAATCTAATATAGCTTCGACCTTCCGAGGATCAACCCTAATCCCCTCGGCAGACATAACATGCCCCAAAAATGTCACTTCCTTTAGCCAAAACTTACACTTACTAAATTTGGAGTAAAGTTGCTTTTCCCTCAATATCTGTAGCACTACCTAAAGATGTGAATCATGCTCCTCCTCAGTCCTTGGGTACACCAAAATGTCATCTATGAATACCACCACGAACCGGCCTAGATAGGGTTGAAAGACCCGGTTCATCATATCCATGAAAGTAGCTAGTGTATTTGTTAATCCAAATGGTAGGACTAGAAACTGTAATGCCCATAACGAGTTCGAAAGGTAGTCTTGTGTATATCGACCTCCTTGACCCTTAGCTGATGATATCCTGATCTTAAATCTATTTTTGAGAAAACTGAAGCTCCTCGCAGTTGATCGAACAAGTCATCTATCCTTGGTAAAGGATTTTGTTCTCAATCATTAACTTGTTCAACTAATGATAGTCAATACACATACGCATTGACCCATCCTTCTTCTTTACGAATAATATCGGCGCTCCCCATGGAGATACACTTGGTCTAATAAATCCTCGATCCAACAGCTCTTGGATCTAAGCTTTTAGTTCTACTAGCTCATTCGGTGGCATCCTATAAGGGCGATAGACACCGAGCCGTTCCTGGTAACAGCTCAATACCGAACTCAACCTCACAATTTGGGGCAACCCGAAAGCTCTTCTAGAAATATATCAAGAAATTCCTTTACATTCCTGACATCCCTAACGGATAACTCCTTAGCATCAGATGTGCTGACAAAAGCTATAAAAGCCTCTCATCCCTTTCGAACCATTTTCTCGACTCTTAACGCGAATTACATTGGTCAAATAGTCCATTCTCTCCCTATCACCATCACTTTCTCATCCTCTGACGTCTTTAGTATCATACGCTTAGCATCGCAATCTAAGTTCGCACGGTGCATCACCAACCAGTCTATACCAAGAATGAGGTCAAATTAGCCAAACGGTAGTTCCATCAAATCTACCAGTAAGACAACCCCTTGAACCGCTAAAGGCACATCTCTAAATAGCTTTTTCACTACAACATACTGTCCTAGTGGACTAATCACTAACCTCTCTTTTCCTGAAAGTTTGAATTGAATATCCAAAGTTCCAGACACATTACAGGCAACATACAAATACGTCGACCTAATATCAATTAAAGAAAAACATGGTACATCATGTATAAAGAACGTACCAGTTATGACGTCAGGTCGTCGCCCTCCTCTCGATGCCTAGCAGCATAAACCAACCCTGGCTGTCTTGCATTTGTATTACTAGCACCTCTACCCGGTGCTCCACGACCTCATCCAAACCCATTTCCCCCTTGGGATGGGCCACGACCTCTCGATGCTGCTAACCACCTCTCTCTGGCTGAACATACCCCTGTTTCGCAACTGGTGTTGTAACACCCCAAACTTGGCCCATATGTCATTATTGGATCTGGTATGTTATGGTTTGAAACTTGAAAACTTAGCTCATAGGGTTTTGAAAATCTTAGTTTATTATGGCCATTTAATCAAATAATTGTGAAATTTGTGAAACAACTTTAAGTGTTGATTGTGTTTGAAAAGCCCATTTATCATTTCATTTTATAATTAAGACTTTGAAAGAGAAAAACATAAGTTTATAAAGACTTAACATAAAAAAAAATAAATCGAAAACCTAAGTTATGGAAGCCTTATTACAAAAATATTCCCAAAAATTAAAACTCAAATGAAAATCCGTAAATAGTCCATATAGATAATAATATTGATGGCCTCTCGAGTCCGCTTTGGCTCCCATGTCCATGATCTACTGCTCATATGTAAAGTGGGGAAAATAAAAGGGTGAGTCACCAAGACTCAGTGTGCAAATCCCGAAAACACATAAAAGCCTTGGGCTCACAAACACATTATGGGCCTTGGCCTATACATAATGGCAACAGAATGTTTCATGCAACATGGCCCATCCCCAAACCTAAGAGTCCATCCTCTACACACCCCCGTACCAACCATCACACCGTGAAGATTTCTACAATCAACCCTCCATCCGCTACACACCATATCGATCACTATGTGACCTATGTGGCAAAGCCACCGATTGCTATGCGACCTCAGTAATACATTATAGTATTCGACAACTATGCTGCCTGTCATAAAGACCAATCACTGTGTGACCTATGTGGCAAAGCCATCGACCACCTTACGACTTGCTCCTCTTCCATAAATCAATCAATCCCATCCCATGCATACATACATGCAAAAATCAAAACATTAAGCTATCTAAACAGATCTTAGACTTTGACATACTTCGATACACATAGAGAAGTTTCTATGATTACGCACCTGGCATCCTTTGCCTACCTTTTCTGAGTAATACGACTGTTCATACAGCCTCTCTTTTTGACTTTTAGCCCATAGCATACATTTAATATAACAAAACTTATATGTTAAGAATCTACACACCTGGTTACAGTTAAGACGACACTTTCTATGTCGACACTATCAGAAGCCGATACGACTGCTGTCTGCCTAAGATGTTGTTCAGAAGTCGATCCACAACCCGGTGGCCAATCTCGAATAGCAGGCACCGCTCTTTTCTTAAACTTAGGGATTGGGTTTTTAGATCTAGTCCCCTCCTTTGCCTGATCGACATTTCATTCCATCAAAAAAGCGTTATTAATCATAACATATGGTTAAGATTGTGATTTTGATATCGAATCTAACGAGATCTAAAGAGAATCCCTTACCTTGAAATTCTTGAAAAGTGATATGAGATTCAGGGACTAGTGTTTCGACTTTTAGATCTAAGAGATCTACTTCAATTCCGTAAATCGCCCAAAATAAGAACATGAAAAGAGTGGAAACGTTAGACCGAACCTTAATAGCCACCTAGCTTTGATTCTCAAAAATCAAAAGAGAAAGGAATAGATTTGAGGAAATCGATTCTTACCTTCACAGGGAAATCAGCAACTCCAAGAAGATTCTGGTTTTATGGAGAAATTGGCACAAGAGGAAAAAGAATGGAAAAAGAAAGTGAAGTGAGAGGTTTCAGCTTTTGAAGAAATCAAAAGAAAAGAAATTGCAGAGAATGACTGAGAGTTTTGACACAAAGAATGAGGAAAAGAATAGGGTTCAAATGCTGGAATTGAAGAGATACCACCCCTATTTATAAGGAATTTTGACACTTACTTATCAAAACCCGAAAGTTCCCTTCTTGATAACTAACAATTAATCAAATAGTAGGGGAAATTTTGGCACCCTTTGCCATAAAGGGACCGATTTCTTCCCCCTCTAGGAGATGGAATTTCGTCCAACACTGCACTCAGCAAATAGCTCCTATCTTTTCTCCTTTATCTTAATCTATTCATACCTTTAGAAGAGGCCTAAGTAACACCACCTCTCCCTTCTATTATCAGCACAATATCCACATTATCCAAATCATTAAATCCCTCCTAAAATTAAGCCTCATTGTTGTCCCCCTCCTTGCTCCTTTTAAGTGCCGAAAATGGCCCAAAGACATGGGCTCCTTGAGGCCAAAACTTGGGCCTCACCTCCTACTATTGACGCCACCCTATACCTCCTCTGCAACACCATATACTACTGGTCTACTAGCCCATTTTGCAACCTAAATCACCAATACCATCTTCTAAACCCCATGGTACCCAAACGGGAATTTTAACCAAGGCTTTGGCCCAAGCCTAGGGCCTAATTTAAACCCCTAACACTCAAATGAACACATTAAACATATCCATCCACTAAACGCATAGGCCCAATAATTCAGGATGTTATAGGTGTTGTACCCGATTTCAACGTACAATCCTTAATTCTATGGTCTCTTGACCCACACCTGAAGTAGGCCCCAACTCTCTTCAACGTTTACCTTGATGAGACAACTCGCACACTGCGTAAGGTTGCGATCTGCCAGCAGCAAATGGAACTCCAGTTCAGACCGACCTATCAAATCTAGGCCTCTTTTAAAATCTATCAGAAGAACTAGAAGGCCTAAAATCTCTCTTATTCCTGCCCCTTTCCTTGTCACGGTTCTAACACTCAGAGCGTTTCACCTCCTCAACAATATTGGCCTTCTCCACCAAAGCAATAAAATCTCTCTCCCTCTGTGGGGCTATCAGTACCCGTAACTCATCTCGTAGCCCATCTTCAAACCACACATAATGCTCATAATCGATCGAGACTATTCCCCGAGCATACTGGCTCAAACGGAAGAACTCCGCCTCATACTCTGCCACAGATTTATTCCCTTGAACCAGATTCAAGAATTCTTTTCTCCGAGCGTCCACATAACTAACCCCAACATATTTTCCCTGGAAAGCTATTTTAATGAAATCCCAGGTTAATCAATCTACTTGTGTGCCTTCCCTCACAGTGAGCCACCATTAGTAAGCCTCATCTCTCAATAGAGATACTTCCCCTTTCAGTTTCTATTCTGTTGAGCAATCTAAGTCATCCATGATTCGCTCCACTACCTCTAACCAATATTCTACCACATTTGGGGCTACACCAGAGATGCCCCTACAAACTTCAGCCCCGTTCGACTAGAGTCGCTCAGAAATAGACCCTTGGGCTACTGACCTAGTACTACTCCAGCAACCCATTCTAAAACTCACAGCATTGCTTAAGACAGAGCATCATTCCCTCCAGTTTGGTCATGAGACCATGTTTCAGTCACTGGCGATGCTGGTGCCTCTCTTTCCAACATATGCCCTAATGCTGAAGATCCAGCCCTAAAACCTCGGCCTCTACCACGGTCGCGCGTACCTCTTCTGCGTCCTCTTGTACTCATCTCGATATAACACGTTAATCTGTGTAAGAGTTTTATGAGTCAGTTTATAGTTCCCATATTTAATAACAAGTGTTTTATGGAAAACAGTTATAAGAATTATTTTTCGCAGATCGAGTTTACTACCGTCTCAGTCTATATAGTCTCAGTTTCTATAGCTAAAGTTTTAGTGTTCTAGCACTATCTCTAGTAGTTTTATACTACAGTCATTTCATCGTAAAATCTAGCATAAAGTAAGAAAACTTACAGATTTGGTACCGGAGACTCAGTGTGCCATACTTCCAGTAACACTATACATTTTTCAAAACTACATTTTGAACTATTTTGAAAAAAAATTTTCAAACCCATTCCACAGTCGAGTTTTACAACCTGGCTCTGATACCATAAAATGTAACACTCTAAATATGGCCTAGACATTATGGCCAGATCTAGCATGTCACACCAAAAGTTTGTTTAAAAGCTATGCGTTTGTTGAAGACTTTGCATCATTTTTGAAACTCGAATTTCGTTGTTTGAAAAGAAACAAGATTTGCTTAAGGGTATTTTTGAAATGAAGTTATTATTTTCGAAAACTTTGTTCATTGTAGAAGTTTAACTTAAGGAATTGTGGAAACGTGATTTTTTGAAAATGGTGATTATAGTTTTATGAAAACCTAGTGTTTAATTCTTTAACAATTTAAAAATAGCAGAATTGAAAGTTAAAAGGAAAATAAAATCCAAAGGCATTATTACAAAATATTAACCCCCAAATAAATAATCTTAAAATAAAGTAAAAACTGAATCTACTAAAGTTTGCGAGGAATAACTCCGATGTATGGCCACCATCGAGTCCTCCGCGACTCCAAACCTCTAACACTAGGGATTACCTGCAAAGTTAAAGGGAAAAGGGGTGAGTTACAAGAACTCAGTGTGTAATCCCATTTTGATCCTGATTAAAGTCTCGATCAGGCCTAAGCCCCATCTGATGTCGATTGGGCCTATAGTCTTAAAGTCATAATAATGCAAACAGAGAATGCAGCCTACTACAATCCAGCCTTACACTCCACCTGTACCAGCCCTACACACCATGTGGGGACCAAGTCAACCCACCCAAATTACACTCCAAGAATGCAATGAGTTGCCGGATAAACGCAAAGAAAGTGCTAGTAATAATATATGTGGTGAGCCACTAAAATCGGTTTAACGTGGCATAGCCACCAGTGCAGTACTTCCTCCATAAATAAAACCCAACCCAATGCAACATGTCATGGCATAATAATTGATGTATGCAATAATGTATCATCATGGCAATTAATCAAATTATACAAAAACATACCAAAACGCCTTAAGGGTATATGATAATTTTGCCCAACGAATAAATTACCCACCAAGGGTCAATAAATTTACCCACCAAGGGTATTTCAGTAATTTACCCACTAATGGTATTTCAGTAATTTACCCATTAAAAGTAGTTCGGTAATTTATCCATTAAGGGTATTTTGGTACTTTACCCATTAAGGGTATTTTGATAATTTACCCTTCAGGGATATTTTAGTAATTTAGTCGTCTAACTGCCCGAATTGGGTCTCAATAGTGCAATTGGGGCCAAACTCTATTTTAGGCCGAATGGGCCCACACGCTCGTGTGGCCCATTACGTGGTTTCGATATTAATTTTTTAGTTTTCACCACCGCATCTATTATTCGATCGATTTCTATCAATTTTTCCCATATGGGCCCGTTAGCTTATTGTTCCCATTTAGCCCGTTTTGGCTCGATCAGGCCTGTGACAGCCTCAATTGCGCGAGAGTGCTCGTGACACTCTCAATGATCTATTGCCATCATTTGTGGCTCGATTTACCCCCACGAGTGTTCGCATGCTCAAATAGTTGCAGTTGCCAGCTTTTCGACTATTCAGCTTTTGGCCGTTTCACAGAACATCACATACATTCATCGAGGTGGGTGTGAGATTACACACCTGTTACAAGAGTAGATTGAACTCCCGAATTTCATACCTATGAAACCAACACATTCCAATCAGTTAGTATTCTCCTCGATAAAACATATCAAAGTTTGAATCCGAATAGTCACTAACACCACTTACCACAAAATGGCCTCCTTCAACAAATCGAAAATATTCGGCTTTCCTTTCTCTTGGCTAGAGCAACCAAACTCCTAAACTGATTGATGCACAAAGGGGGGCTAGCATCCTCCAACATTCAAAATTAAGAAGAGATTTAACAAAGATTAATATTACCTACCCTTAAATTCGGCAACAGTAGACCCTTGAATAAGAGGAGTTTAAACACTTACTACCCTCAGAGATGATGATTAACTAAGGAGAAAAGAAAAAGTTATAAATGCACAAGAACCCAAAAAGAAATAGGTTCAGCCTGGGCAAAGAAAATGAGAGTTTCGGCTTTGGTGAGAAGAGAAGAGAAGAGAAAAAAATGACGAAAAGAAATAAGAGAGAAGACATTACCTTGTGATCACAGACGAATCGAATAGACAAGGTAGATTCGACAATCAAAAGAACACCAAGCTTCAGACTAGCCAATGTTCAGCTATTAGCAAAAGAAAAGAGAAATCAATTCAAATGGGAAAAATAGAAAATTTGGCTTATGGAGAAAAGGGTAGAAAAGAAATGGAGAAGAAGAGAGGGAGAAAAGGGATTGACAAGTAGGAAAAGTGCAACAAAATGACCTGAAATGCAAAAATGCCAAGAAATCCTAGAGTGTTTCGGCACACACACAAAAGGTTTTGATTTTTTTCTTTTGTTACCCATGCCAAATGCCAAATTTGCTACCCAAACTAATCCCCTAGCCGAAATTCTCATCCCCACACACTCCACATTCGGCCAAACACTCTCACACCCCCTATCCCCTGATTCTCTCCTCTTTTTGCTCCACCATTCACTCTCTACCTCCCATTCAAATCGATTGACCAAGTCTCCCTCCACCTTGTAGAGTTCTAATCCAACTCCACCTCTTCTCCCCCCAAAGCATAAAATAAAACTCCCCATATGCTGCTTGTGGGATTCAGACCCCACCCCACCTTGCTTCCATGTTGATGCCACCACCACTCCACGATGTGGTCATTTGTGATTAGCAAAACACCAACAAATTCCCTTCAGCCTTGCTTCTAGCAATCCTCTCCCCTAGAGTGCCAAAAAACCAAAATTTTTCCAAGGTTTGGCCTTGATCCTGGCCTCCCTAGAGCCCCTAAACACCCTCAAATAACCTCGAACAAGCATAACATGCAATTACACAGATATGACAAACCCCTGATTTGGGATGTTACATCTAGGATAGATAGAGGCATGAGATCTAGGAATGCATCGAGCTCAGGGCCCTAGTGCAAGGCCTGATGGGTAATAAATTGAAGAGATCAAAGACCCAGTAGGAATGTTGGGGAATAGACTTGTCCAAGCTTCTGCCTTTACATACTTGGGAAGATTTTAAACAATGGGACTGTGGAAGGGATTCCTATATTTTTAGAACTAATCTAGATTAATATTCTAAACATGTTTTTTTAAGTCTAGAAGCAATAATAATTCCTTTGTGAAATAGGCTTGTGTCCAGAATTTTTATTTCAATAAAATGCATCTTTTTAAGAAAATCAGAGAAAAGAAGATTCGGCTATGAGAGAAAATTGAAGAATAATGGGAGAGAGAAAGAGATGCATTTGGCAATGCTAAGAGAGTAGAGGAAGCAAAAAAAATGGTGTTTGGCAGAGAACGAAAAGTAAGACCACAAGAAGAAGATTACCTATTTGACAAATGTAGAAAGGGAGAAAATAAAAGAATCGACACCACAATTGATAAAATGCACAACCCGAAAAGAAGTCTCTGAATGGCAAAAACTTAAACTTCACAAAGAAAATTCGACAAAACTCTCCCTTCAACACCCCCAAAATCGAAACAAAAAAATGACAGGAGAGAACCAGTAAAGCCGAAATTACCCCATATTTCCCCTAGACAAATTCTCAAGTAGAGCTTTAGAGTCCCAATCGGCCACAACACTTTACTAACCTCCCATTTCAAATTTCCTTACTTTTCTCCCAAATATCCTCTTTGACTTGCTCCAAAAATCCCTCCAAGACCAAATCAAACTCCACCTTACAAAGTTTCAGTCCAACTCCACTTCTCATGCTGTAAGGAAGTAAAATAAATACTCTCTTGCGCATCATGAGATTCGAACTCGAGCTTCCTTGCAGCCTTAAACATGCCACTTACCACTGGACTACAAGTTCTTTTGTGTCATAATTCCGCTATAATTTCTTTTAAAGCCTACATTCTAACACCAAGGTTCATTTAAGAGAAAACCAAAATTTTGTAAAAGGCAAGGCTTGAACCCAGGACTTCCAAACACTCCCAAACGCTCCTAAATCACTTAACCATCAAAGAAAACAATCAATTGTGTCATTTTCTTGCACACATAAACTTTTATGTGTTCCCATGCTCAAGACCTATTTCCTTCTAGGCCCAAATTCGGGGCATTACATCCATGGTAAAATTACAAAATAAAAACCTCCAATTAAAATAACAAAGCAATTTAGTACTTTAACAAATAGTTAGTAACTTTTACATTTTACGTGATTAAGTCCTTTTATAAAATTAAGCACACAAACGATAAAATTTACACACGAAACTTTCACACATATTAATTCACATACTGTAAACACCAAAAATAATATTAAAAATATTTTTTTGACTCAGATTTGTGGTCTCAAAACCACTGTTCCATCTAGGGTCTAAATCGGGCTGTTACATTAACACTACTTTTCATCCACAGATAGATGGTCAGTCCGAATGAATTATTCAAATACTCAAGGATATGTTGAGATGTTGCATTCTTGAGTTTGAAGGTACGTAGGAATGATATTTTCCACTGATTGAATTTGTGTATAATAATAGCTTTTAATCAAGTATTAAAATGGCACCTTACGAGGCTTTGTTCGGTCAAAATATCGAACACCTTTGTATTGGACTGAGCTCAGTGAGAATAAGATACACGAGGTCGATTTGATCAAAGATATTGAACAAAAAGTGAAAATGATTCGTGGTAGTCTGAAAGCCACTTTAAATCGTCAGAAATCATATGCAGACTTGAAACGAAAAGATATTGAGTTTCATATTGGGGACAAAGTGTTTTTGAAAGTCTCACCATGGAAGAAAATACTTGATTCGATCATAAAGGCAAATTGAGTCTAAGATTCATTGGACCGTATGAGATTGTTGAACATATCGAGCCGGTTGCTTACAGACTGTTGTTGGCACCTGAGTTGGAAAAGATCCATAATGTATTTCATGTGTCGATGCTTCGACGATATCAATTGACCCATCGCATGTAATTTCCGTCTGAGATTAAGATTAGATCTGATATGGCATACGAGGAAGAACCGATCTGGATTTTAGATCGCGAAGTGAAAGAATTGAGAAATAATAAAATTTATTTAGTAAAAGTCTTATGGCATCGACATGGTGTTGAAGAAGCTACTTGGGAGCCCGAGGATGCTATAAGAGAACGTTACCCAAACCTATTCGCCGGTAAGATTTTCGGGGACGAAAATCCCTAAGAGGGGAGAGTTGTAACAACCAGTTTAGACTCCAGTTGGATAGTGGTTTTGGGACCACAAATTTGAGTTTAGAAAAATATTTTAAAAATATTTTTTGTGTTAATAGTATGTGAATTTATATGTTTGAAAATTTTGTGTGAAAATTTTATCATTTGTGTGCTCGATTTAATAAAAAGGACTTAATCGCGTAAAATGTAAAAGTGGCTAATTATTTGTTAAAGTGCTAAAGTGCTATGTTCTTTTTAATGTGGGGATGTTGATCTTATACCATTGAAATATTGGATGGACTTAAAGACCAATGGTTAGTGGAATTTAAATGAAAAAAAAAGGTTATTATGGTAAGTTAGTAAATTAATGTTAATATAATAAAACATAAAACAAATAAATGTTCATATTTTGCATGACTGAAAGTAGAAAAGAAAAGAGTTTTAAAGGTTCGGCCCTTGTGTTCTTCAAAACTAGGTATGTGTTTAGCTCTGTTTTTGATAAATTTTACGTTTTTGAGATCATTGCTTTTAATACTAGCTAGCCCATGCTCGAATTTTTTTAATTTGATGATGTATTCATGAATTTCCATTGTTGATAGCTTGATGATTTTTGTGTTTGATGATGAAAAATAAATATATGTTGTTAGATTGTTAAGTTTAATTAAGTGATTTTTAGTAAAAATGCCTATTTAGGATTAAATTGTGAATTTTGTAAATTGAGAGGTCAAACTGTAAAATAAATAAAAGAAATGGGCTACTAGGGACCTTAGTGAAATTCGGCCAAGCATGAGTGTGGTGAAATTTTGAATATTTTGTGTTTTGTGAAATAGGGACTAAATTATAAAAATGTGAAATATTAGGGGTAAAAGTGTAATTAGCCCATTATTGTGTTTTTGAATGGATTTGATTGAATAATTGATTAAATAAGTCAATTTTATATTGAATTAGATCAAGAAAAGAGGAAATCAGATTTGGATCGGGGGAAATCTAAAGTTGTTGAATAGTCGTCCGGTTCATCCTTCTTCACCGATGTAAGTTCATAAGTAAATAAATGTCATTAAATTCGATTATATATATTTTATTTTTTTCGAATTGAATTATTACTTGTAAATATATGTGAATGCCGAATTGGTAAAAGTGTGGAAGAATTGTCTACGAGCTTGAATCGATCGAGTTACGACGTCCGAAAGCCCTGTACGAACCTTAGGAATAGTTAGGATACATATGTAATGACATAGGATTTCGATATGTGATTACATGTAAGACCATGTCTGGGACATTGGCATCGTATTTGATTTTGTGTAAGATCACGTCTGGGACGTTGGCATCAATATGTGATTACATGTAAGACTATGTCTGGGACGTTGGCATTGTACGAGCTTTCCTACTATCCGAGTATCCTTATTAATTTCAAATGGTTCAATGGGCATTATCGAGTTAAGATCGAATGTGAAAACAAACTAAAAGGGTCAAGTACGTGCTATGTTATATGAATATGTAAGTAACGTAATTATATGTTTGAAATGAATATATGAATATATGAATTAGACATAGTAAGTAAGAAATTTATATGTGCTTATGAGTATATATGTATTCGGCCATTGATGTTATAATGCTATTGTATTTGTGATAATGTTTGAGTTTGCAAGCATAATAAATGTACATTTGGTTAAGGTTTGTTTGATTTGGCTAGTTGATTTAATGCAAATGTTTATTTAATCATTATTTGCTTATGACTTAATAAGCTATGAAAGCTTACTTTGTGTGTGTGTTTGTTTATTATTTTATAGATTATTAAAGCTACGAGAATTTTGAGCTCGTCGAGGATCATCACCACACTATCTAACTATACTTTGGTATCTATTGAAAATGTATATGTTGAAGTATGGCATGTATAGGCTAGAGAACTTTGATTCTGTTTTGAAATGTGTAAATATAGCCATGTGATATTGATTGTTAATGAATGTTCTTATGGATGAGTTTAGTCCATGCTATATGATGCATAATTTAGTATGGCTTGATATGTTTATGGTTGGCCAAATGAAATGGTCAATTTTGGTAAGTTTCATAGTTGAATTGGGAAATTGATATGATGAGAAATGCTATGAACTGATATGGATTAAAAATATGTATGAATCACATGTTTTTGATGTGAAGTTGATGTTTTGAATTGGTATGCTTGAGTTGGATTTGAATGTGGAAGTAAATGTTGTTTTCATAGGTTAAATTGTGCATGTTTTGGTATGATTTTGGCTGCATTTGAGATATAAATTGATGCTTGTTGATGTTTGTATGTATGACTTGTGGCAAATTGGCCTTGCAAATGGCCTATATTTCCCCACACGGTTGAGCACACGGGCATGTGTCTTGACCGTATCTCTTAAGGTTGTAATTTGAAGCAAGTTAGAAAGCCACATGGGCTGGACACACGGGCGTGTGACTGGCCATGTGAGCAAGTCAGTAACCTCCAGAATTTCACACGGCCTGGCACATGGGCTTATCTTGTGGTCATGTGGACAAGTTAGAATGTATGCCCTATTTTTCCACAGCCTAGACACACTGGTGTGTCAATGTCATGTGAGGCACACGGCCTACCCACACAGGCGTGTGACCTCTGTAACTTTGAAAAATGTTTAATTTTCAAAAAAAATTGTATGTGCTCGGTTTAGTCCCGACCCCTTTCCAATGTATGTTTAAGGTCTCGTAGACCTTTTAAAGGGACTCTATGTGTATATTTCTCTATTAAATACTTGAGATTATTTGAAATTATGAAATGTTTGTGTTATGATTCGATATGTCTGGTAACGCCTCTTAACCTCAGTCCGGTGACGAATACGGGTTAGAGGTGTTACAGGCTTTACAATTTAGTGCCCTGGTGTGGTGAAGTTACTACTCGGACGAGCAATTTGGTGTGGTATGGTTACCCTGTATCCAAATCTATTCACTAGAGTTCATCGGGCTTAATTGTAACACCTCAAACCCGGGTTAGACGTTATGGCCAAATTTGGAGATGTTATTGCAAGCTCATTCGAAAACCAAGATTCATTTGTTTTGAAAAATTCGTCGTAAGCTCTAATTACACAAAATCAAGTTTATTTGAAAGCATATATTACTTAACCGATTTAATGAAAATGATTTTAGTTTACACTTTCCAAAATATATAGGTTTGCAGTGGAAATCTTTAACACATTATATTTTAGGAAAACACAATTTGTTGTTTGAAAAATCTGGCATTTTGTAGGTAAAATGAGTGTTGTCGATTTGAAAATGTGTGAACAATTCTAGCGAATAAGAAAACAAAATCAAAATCCAAAACTAAATAGTCCCAAAATGTCCAAACAATCCAGAAATAACAAAACCTATAAAGCCAATGCAAATAGAATAATTAACTAATTAAGTTTTAATCGAGCTCTGTTGCTTCGACTCACCCTAAGTCTGAGGGTTACCTGAACATGACAGACAATAAAAAGTAAGTTTTTGAAACTCAGTGTGTGACATATCATACAAAAATCAATCAGTTATATATACAAATACCAGAAGTAGAGCTTATCATAACATAACAGATGCAGATATAAAATCCTACCGCCATCCGCTACACACCATCTCCGACCATTCCAACACACCATATAGGGTGCTATGTACCCATCCAACCCTACACATTGCTTAGTGTTGATATGAAAGTTTTCAAAATATTTGCAATTGAGCTGCTAGTTTACTAGGCGATTTATCACCATTTACAAAAATATATGTGGCGGGGCACCAAATACGGTAGGCTATTAAACTCCACACACTCCTCCATATAACAAATCTCATCCCACATGCAAATGCATAACTAACAAATATCAGATATGCTTACAATGTACATGCTTATAATGATAGATATAAAATATATATAACATTTTTAGACCATACATAGCATATTACAGATTTTACCTTTCTTATATCAATTCAAACATGCTTATTTATATCAATTTTACGCTAATAGATGGTCAGAAGTCATGTTTTATAGCTTAATTAATAACATACTGATCCTACGGAACGCCTACGATCAATCCAAATGATGTTTACAATTTTAGGGAAAAATTTAGAATTTTGGGCCCACACGGTCTCATACACGCCCGTGTGACCCACATGCCCATGTGGCCCACATGGCCCAAATAACCTAGATCGTGTGTCTCACACAGTCCAGTACATGACTTGTTACATGGCCTGTTATAGGGCCTTGTGTCACCTACAACCGTGAAGTAGATTGTACAATTTTCAACTTTTCTTTTTTTTGTTTTTCGTGTTTATCATTACACACTTGATTCGATTTTTCTACAAAAACACCTATAAGACTTCCATAAGCTAAACACATCAATTAACACCAAATTACAGAACTCCTAAATCTAAATCATAATAAATGATAAACCAACAATGAAGTTAAAACAAAAGAATTCGACAACTAAAACTCGAATTGATTCACACCTTCAAGAAATTACCAGCCCACCAACAATCCTAGGATGCCGGAGGATTAATTACCTCACCAACCTCACCTAGAAAACCAAACGATTAAACTTATAGAACATTCTAAACATTCTCAACTCACAACCTAATGAAACTAATAGAAATGAAACAAATAATAATAAGCCCACTGCTAAAAATGGAAAGATCGACATTCACTTACACGAATAATTGACAAAATAATCGCACTTCCCATGATTGATTTGCAAAAAGAAAAGAATAAAGTTGCCTTCTTAACAGTTAATGAAATCCCAAAAGAGAATAACAAAAGCAATATAGGAATGAAAAAGAGAAAGAAGAAGAAGAAGAAAAAAAGAAACAGAACCAACATGATGAGTAAAGAAACGTGGAAAGAAAGGGGGATAAAAGTGGGGGGAAAATATTTTTTAAACAAAATAACCACATTATCCCCAAAATCGGATTTTTTTAGGAATTTAATTCCAATCTATACTCTACTAGCTGAACAACCAAAAAGACCATTAACAAACAAAAAATAATTCTAGTTGCTTAAGCCAAGACTTGAACCCATGCCTAAAGAGCACAAGTTGCTTAACCACTGGACCAAACCGATTACTTCATTAGAATTTAATGAATCAAAAACTTAGATTTTTGGGGTGTTACGACTCCTTCCCCTAAAAGATATTTTATTTTATTCAAACAGATGCAGATATTGCTATCGAATTGAGTCATAAGGCTCCCAAGTGGCTTCTTTAGTATCATGATTCTGCCAGAGAACCTTAACCAATGGAATGGCTTTCCTCCTATAGATCTTAACGTCTCGATCTAGAATCTGAATCGGCTCCTCCTCGAAAATTAAATCCAATCTTACCTCAATCTCCTCAACAGAGACAATGTGAGATAGGTTTGATCGATACCACATCAACATAGAAACGTAGAATACATCGTGAATATGATTCTAACTCTGGAGGTAGTTCTAATTGATAGGCAATCGGTCCCACATGTTTCAAAATCTGATACAGCCTAATTAACCTAGGGCTCAACTTGCCCTTACGTCCAAACCAAAGGACCTTCTTCCATGGAGATACCTTAAGAAAAACATAGTCACCTATAGAATACTCATTATCTCGCCTCTTCATATCTAAATAAGACAACTGTCTATCAGAAGTTGCCTTAAGACGATCCTGAATCAGTGTAACTTTATCCTTAGTCTCAAAAACCAACTCAAGACCCAAAACTTGTCACTCACCCATCTCAGTCTAATACAATGGGATATGACACTTACGACCAAACAAAGCTTTGTAAGGTGCCATCTGAATACTGGATTGGAAATTATTATTATGCACAAAATTGGCCAATGGTAGAAACTCCTCTCAACTACCTTAAAAGTCGATGACACAACTTTAAAGCATATCCTCTAGTATCTGAATCACCCTTTCAGATTGTCCATCTGTTTGAGTATGGAATGTAGTACTGAAGTCTAGTCTAGTACTTAGAGCTTCATAAAGCTTTTTCCAAAATCGAGAAGTGAAACGTGGATCTCTATCAGAAATAATCGAAACCAGAACTCCATAAATTCTAACGATATCAGAAATGTACATTTTATTCAACTTCTAAAGAGAATAGTTTGTCCTGATAGGAATAAAATGGGCAGACTTGGTTAAACGATCCACGATGACCCAAACAGAATCCTTCTTAGTGGGTGTTAAGGGCAACCCACTAATGAAGTCCATAGTCATCCGCTCCCATTTCCATAAGGAAATATTAACGGGTTGAAGCAAACCTGAAGGCAGTTGGTGTTCAGCCTTAACTTGCTGGCATGTTAGACAACGAGAGATGAAATTTGTTACCTCTCATTTCAAACCAGGTCACAAGTATAGCTCTCGGAGATCCCGATACATCTTATTTTTTTAGGATGCATAGCATAAGGGCTACTGTATGCCTCCCGTAGAATAGGTTGCCTCAAATTCGAATCATTAGGCACACAAACGCGGCCTCAAAAACACAGAACCCCATTACTATTCAGCCCAAAATCAAAACTATTACCTTACTCAACTTGAAGGAATCATAGAATTAAAGAGTCATCCCCTAACTATTTAACCCAAATTTGATCAATCCAAGTTGGCTTAACTTGCAACTCGACTAACAGACTCTCATCATCAAATAGACTTATACGAGCAAACATTGCCCTCAAATTAGTTATCACTCTGTGACTAAGAGCATCGGCCACCACATTGGCCTTATCGAGATGATACTCAATCATATAGTCATAGTCCATAAGCAACTCAATCCATCTACATTGCCTAAGGTTCAACTCCTTCTAAGTTAGGAGATATTTGAGGCTCTTGTGATCGGTGTAAACGATACACTTTTCACCATACAAATAATGCCTCAAGATTTTCAAGGTGAAAACAATTGCATCCAACTCAAGATCCTACGTAGGATAGTTGCCTTCGTGTGACTTAAGCTATCGGGATACGTAAGTCACTACCTTACCATCTTGCATCGGTATACAACCTAATCCAACATGTGATGCGTTACTTAAAACTACAAACTCTTTATCGAATTCAAGCTGTATCAGAATAGGAGCCTGAGTCAAAGCAGAGTTGAGCTTCTCAAACTCAATTACTGCTCATTAGTCCAGAAAAATGGTGCGTTCTTACGCAACAACTTAGTTAGAGGAGCTATGATAAGCAAGAACCCCTTAACAAACCTCTAATAATAACCCACTAACCCAAGGAAGCTGTGGATCTCAAACACATTCCTAGGATGTTTCCATTAAAATACATCATCATTTTTCTTAGGATCAACTCGGATCCCTTCAGTAGACACCACATGCCCCAAAAAAGTTACCTTCCTTAACCAGAACTTGCATTTGCTCAACTTAGAATAAAGTTATTTCTCACGGAGTATCTGAAGAACTATTCTAAGATGCTTATCATGATCATCCTTAGTCTTAGAGTATACCAGAATGTTATCGATGAAGACCACGATGAACTGATCCAAATATGACTAGAAAACCCAATTCATAAGGTCCATGGATGCGATCGGAGCATTTATCAAAACGAATAGCATGTCTAGGAACTCGTAATGCCCATAACGAGTTCTATAAGCAGTTTTGTGAACATCATCCTCCTTAACCTTAACCTGATAGTACCTAGAACGAAGATTTATCTTAGAGAACACAGAGTCCCCACAGAACTAATCGAACAAGTCATCAATCCTTGAAAGTGGGTACTTATTCTTTACTGTCAATTTATTCAGCTGACGATAATCTTGCACACATTCTCATTGTACTATCCTTTTTCTTTGCGACCAGAAATGGTGCTCCCCACATAGATATAATAGGCCTAATGAACCCTTGATCAATAAGCTCTTGAAGTTGAGCCTTCAATTCCATAAGCTCCTTCAGGGTCATGCGGTAGGGAGAAATAGACATAGAAGCCATACCTGGTAGAATCTCAATACCAAATTTGACCTCCCTATCCAGAGGCAACCTCGGCAACTCCTCAGGAAAGACATCTAAAACTCTTTAACTATTTGAATGTTCCCAACAGACGAATCCACAAAAGTCAAATCCTGAATGTAAGAAATAAATGTCTCACACATTTTCTTAACTAACTTCTCATCCATAAGAGTAGATATCACATTGGATAGGTAATCTCGATACTCGCCGATCATAACAACCTTCACACCATCCTCAGATCTCAAAACTACTCTTTTATAGTACAATCCAAGTTGACTCGATGCTCTACGAGTTAGTCCATTCCTAAAATTAAATCAAATTCACTGAATGACAATTCCATCGGATTAGCCAGAAACACAAGCCCTTGTATCTCTAGCGGTACCCTCCTATAGATCTTATCAAACGGAACTGACTGACCTAGTGGACCGATCACAGTAACCTCACCAAAAGTACTCTCAACAGAAATGCCCAAGTTCATAGAAGTAGAACTTGCTATATAGGAATATGTTGATCCTATGTTTATCAATGCAAAGTCCAAAGTAGTATTAATGAAAAACGTACCACTGGTAACATCTACGACATCTTTGTCCTCATGGTGCCTAGTTGCATATACTAGTGCCTAGCCATATATACCAGTGCAGTCTGCCTAGCTTCAGTCTAATTAGCACCTCTACCCGGTGCTCTCTAGCCTCTACCCATATCATTACCACCCCTGGCCGGACCACGACCCCTAGGTTGTAATATCCCGGGTTATGGGCTATTTTATTTTGGCTTTGTTGCATGTGCATGGTGTGATATGTTGTTATTTTGATGTTGTTGCGGCTTAGTTATAAGCTAGGTGTAAGCCCGAGTGGTAGGAAAAATTTTTGTTTTTAGGCTTAGGTGAGAGGAGCTGAAGGAGCTGGGGTTTATAAATATTTTAGGTGAATTTTTAGCATAAGAAAGGAGCTGGTGGAGTGGCAAGCAAGGCGCCACTAAGAGCTTGGATTAGCGTCACTTGCGGGAGGAGGAGGTCCTGTGTTCAAGCTACAGAGTGCTCTATTTTGGGTTCTATTTTGACAAGGAGGAGGAGGAGTTGTGGCGGTTCAAGCGTGCCTTGGACCAAGTCAAAAGTTCAAATGGTGGGTGGAGAGTGATTGTAGGAAGTGGACTAATTCAAAGTGATTTGAATTAGTGGCTTGGAGTGGTTGAAGGTGGTTGGCCAGATTTTGGAGAGGTTTTGGGGGAGTGGCCGGTTGGTAAGTGTTGTGGGGGAGTGTGCCGAATTTTCATTTTGGCAATTGTGCATATTCGGTCAAAAAACCCTTTTGTAAGCCAATTCTCATTTAGTCAAAAACTAGCCAAAACTTCAAGTTTATTTCTTCTCTTGTTCTCCTCAAACCGAAAAGTTCAAGCTTCTACTTGCCAAAAGTTGCTTTGTTTTTCTCTTAATTCTCTTTGGTAGCCGAATGTGTGTTTCCATTTTTCTCTTGTTTGCATCTTGTGTGAACTGAAACTAGTAGCCCTTCTCCTCATACGTTATCACCTTTCTCTCAAAGCTTGTGCCAAAACTCTATTCTTCAAAGAGACCTTCCTCCATTCCTTCTTCTTCCAAACCGAAAGCACCATTCCTCTCATCACCTTTTAGCTTCTTTCTTTTCCTAAACGTGTTAGCCGTTGTCACCATCTCTTCTACTCATTTCTCTCAGGCCGAAACTCAACTTGTCTCTTCAAATCTCCTTTTCCTGCTCTCTAACCCCCATTGTCGCAACTTCTGCTTTTTCCTATTCTACTCTCCCTTTTTCTTCCCACACAAAGACGTGCATAGGAGTGTTATACTTTGGCCGAATCTTTCCTCTCCTAGTAGTGGTCTTGTGGCGATTCTTGTGAGTGGTGTTAATATCGGTGTTGTTTCAATCGGGTTGAGGAAGGTAGGTTTTAATGAAAGGCCATCTTTTCCCTCTTGTTTGTTGTTGATTACGGTTGGGATAAGCCGATGTTGGTTGGTTGAAAAGAGTTAACTTTCTTGATTAAACTTATCATATAGGGCCTTTGGATTTGGAAGCAAGCAAGAAGGTCTTTCTTCTCGATAAGCAATCGGTAGCGATGGTAAGAATGAGTTCTTTTAGTCGGTTTCGTTTAGTTTTCTTTAAGCCAAGTTATTAAGAGATTAACTGTTTTTCATTTCTAGGGTGTGACCGATTGGTAAGGGAACCATTGTTGGTTCGGGTGTGGTAGGAAACCAAACCATTTGGCGAGGTAACGGTTTAATGCAAACCCTTTTGGTTTATTGGTTTTGGCCGAAAAGTTATGTGTGACTAATCTGGTGTTTGGTCGACTTTAGGAGCAAATTAATCGAGGGGTTTAAATCGGTTCTTCGGGATTAAGCGTGCGATCTATCAGGTGTGTAAACTAACACACCTTCTTAACTGAGTAATGTGTTGATAACCTGGATTGTGTAAGTGAAACAGTGTGGTTGGTGATTTAATACCCAATGAGGTATGGATACGGATTCGTGTAAGTCTGTTTCATTCTGAGATATGTGATGATATGTGATATCATAATTTATTGGTGTATGTATTTTGAGATGTCATATTAAACATGTGAGCATGATAGCATGATTGCGACTTTGCATTAGCATGATATGTTATTGGGTGATATGAGAGGAGGGGATATGATATCCGTGTCTTTGGGACACGAGGTTTGGCACCTCTAGTGGTTTGGTACCACAGTTGATTATTGTGATTTTGGGTCACGGAGGTTTGGCACCTCCGTGTCTCGTCCCGGTGGCTTAGTACCACGTTGGGTTGGCCCCACGGTTGATTATCTGGGATTGGCGCTAGTGATTTGGTATCACACGATGGGTTGGCCCATCATTTTAATTGTGACTACGGTCACTAGTGATTTAGTATCACACTTGTGTCTTTGGGACACGAGGTTTGACACCTCATAGCGACTCGTCCACGTGGTTAACATGCCACCGTGGGTTGGCCCCACTTTTGAGATATGGGATCGTCGCCCGGTGATTTGGTATCACACGTGGGTTGGCCCCACAAATGGATCTTCGTGACTTTGGGTCACCAAAGGGTTGGCACCACATCTATGGATATCGTGACTTGGTCACCAGTGGTTTAGCACCACTAGTGGTTTGGTACCACACGGGTAGAAAAGGTGTTATGGATGGTTAGGATCGGTGCATTACTTGCATTGCTTTGTTATGATGTGTGTTAGCATGTTATACCGGGAGAGAGATTTATGCACTGAGTCTTGCGACTCACCTTCTCCCTTATCATTATAGGTGACCATGCCAAAAATAAATTCGGACTTGCACTGATTTCCAAACTTGGTACTTTACCTTATTTAATTTCATTTGATTATGTTGGGATTGTAAAGGCCTCTTTAAAATTTTAAACTTATATTTTGTTATTTACTTGCTTAGATTGGATTTCAAATATGCCTTAACAAATTATTGGGTAATATTCGATAAAACTTGGAAAGATAAGGTTTTCAAAACTACAAAGCGATATGTTTTAAACTTTACCATCGGGTATCATACGTAATTCAAATTAAATGAAACTCAATTATCTTCCAAACTTGAATGTGATTTCTTATTAACTAAAAAATTGTGTTTAAGCAACAACAAGGATTACTTAAATTTCTAAATGAGGTAAACTTGTTTTACTTACATAAGCGATTAAGTTTTCAAAATTTACGGTTTTCAAATACACTATCGCTTTTAAACAATCATGCTCGGGTTTTCTACAAGAACAAAACATACGGAAGAGTTTTTATCAAACTTTTAACGAAACCTAAACCTCTCAAATCCTTTTTCCCTGTAACATACCGATTCGATTAAATGTATTGACCGGATTTGGGGTGTTACAATTGTGGTATCAGAGCCAAGTTCAAAGGCTCGGCTGTGGGCCTGGGGTCCAAAATGTTTTAAATTCTAGTTTTTAAGTGTTCTGTCTTAAAAAGCATGGTTTGAAAGGCATGGCACCAAGTCTCCGGCGCCAATCCGCCCAGGTAAGTACCCCTTGCTATTGTTGTGATAATGATATTGATGAGATGTGATTGGATGGCTAGTGATAGTAATACTACTTTAGAAATTGAAACTGATAGGACTCAGTGGACATGCGAAAATGAAACTTCTTTAATAAGCAATATTCATAAGACTTTGCTTTTAAACAGTGGAATAATTCGATGCATAAAATTCTTTAAATCGACGAGATTTTAGTCATGAGTACATGAGGTGGGCGTGGTCGTGGGCGTGGTCGAGGTAGGATGACAGTTTACGAGCCGTAGGTTACGTCGAAATCGAGAATGAGATCTGCATCAAACCACCGGTGGAGGTGGTGAGTTTGAGAACAGACTAGGGACGACCTTGATGTCGCAGCGATCTTGCGAGTTCGGAAAGGGTAGTTGGAGTAGGTGGAGGCGGGAGCTAGAAAATTTGTGCTGAATGACTTGAACAAACGGGGCTAAAGTTTTTGAGGTGTCTCGGTGTTGCTCGGCACTACTAAATATTGGTGGAAGCGACAGGCGGATCATGGATGATCTGGACTGATCAAGAAGAAAAGTTAAAGGGATAGTATCACTTCTACGAGATGAGTCATACCGGTGGTGGCTCACGATTCGGAACAATACCGCAATGAAGATCGACTTGGGACTATTTCGTATGCTATCGGAAAAATGCGTTGGAGCTAACTACATTAATGAGCAACGGAAAGCATTTTGAGGTTAGTTCGAGGAGTAAATCGTGTCGATCTGAGGCGAGTTTAGAGAGTCGAGTATGCTAGGGGTATGGTGGCTCTTGAACACGAGAGGTGTGTTCATTTTGAGGATGGCTGCGAGAGCGAGGCGTGAATTTGCTTTACGGTTGAAAAGGTGAAGGTAGCCGAGGGTATTAAGAGTCGTGAGGCAAGGCATGGATAGGAACCGACATAAGAGGAGTTTGGATCTTCGGGTCGTCGGGTAATCCGCAAAAAGGGCTAGACCAGTGGGCGAATCGGTCTGGTAGGTTTGTTCTTTGCTAGTCGGGGACCGCCGCAGATAACTGTTAGGGAAAGCTCATTGGGAGGATGTTGGACTGGTGGTAGAGGCTGTTTTGAGTGTGGCTCATTTGGACCACCGCGTGAGGGACTATTCGCATGAAGTTGGCTAGGATTAAGTCCGAGAGTCGGGGCCGTGCCAAGTACAGAATAATGGACCACCACCGAGAGGGTCGAGGTAATGGCAGAGGAGGTAATAGTTCTGGTCGGGGCCGTGGAGCACCGGGTAGAGGTGCGAGTAGTCTTTGAGGCGGACAACCGGGGCTAGTGTATGCAACGAGGCACCGAGAGGAGGGCGACACACCGGACGTCATAATCGAGACGTTTTTAATCTTTGGTTCTCCATTTACTGCTTTGATTGATGTGGGTTCGACGCATTCATATGTTGCAAGTAGCATAGTGAAGACCATGGATTTAGATTCGAGATATCTTCTAGGCGGATGAGTAATAAGCCCTCAGGTCACTCTATAGTTGTAGATAAGTCGTATAGAGACGCACCTCTAGAACTCCAAGGGGTAGTGTTTGTGGTGATCCGATGGAACTAGTTTGGGGAGTTCGATCTGATTCTCGGGATTGACTGGCTAGTTAAGTACCAGGCGAGGTTGGATTGCACGGCTAAGCGCATGGTTCTGAAAACAGCTAGGGGTGATGAGGTAGTCCTGATCGGTAATAGAAGGAATTATCTGTCCAATGTGGTATCTGCTCTGAAAGCCGAGAAGATGGTCAGAAAGGGCTGTGAAGCATATGTGGTTCATGTGTATGCCTTGGAGGCTAAAGAGTCTGCTGTGGAGATGGTTCGGACAGTTAGGAAATTTGTTGATGTGTTTCCTGAGGAGCTTCCGGGTTTGCCACCAGATCGTGAGGTAGAGTTTGGGATAGATCATTGCGGAATCGCGCCGTGTCTATTGCTCCGTCTGAGATGGCGCCTAAAGAGTTAGTGGAGCTTAAGGCTCAGATCCAGGAGTTGTTGGACCGAGGCTTTATCAGGCCAAGTGTTTCGCCTTGGGGAGCGCTTGCAGTACTCTTTGTCAAGAAGAAAGCGGTACTATACGGATGTGTATAGACTATCGCCAATTGAATAAGCTGACGATCAAAAACAAGTATCCACTGCCTCGGATAGATGACTTGCTTGATCAGCTGAGGGGTGCGTCAGTTTTCTCGAAGATCGATTTAAGGTCTAGGTATCACCAGTTAAAGGTGAAGGAGGCGGATATCTGCAAGACGACATTTCGTACTCGGTATGGGCACTTTGAGTTCTTAGTTATGCCGTTTGGGTTGACTAACGCACCGGCAGCCTTCATGGATATGATGAATAGGGTGTTCCAGCAGTATTTAGATCAGTTCGTAGTGGTTTTTATCGACGACATCTTGGTATATTCAAGGACTGAGGAGGAACATGATGCGCATTTGCGGGTGGTATTCTGATTCGAGGAGAAAGCGACTTTATGCAAAGTTTAGTAAATCGAGTTCTAGCTTAGGGAGGTGACGTTCTTGGGTCATGTAGTATCGGCTGAGGGGATTAGAGTGGATCCTCGAAAGATTGAGGCGGTTTTGGATTGGAAGCCGCCTAGGTTAGTAAATGAGATTCGAGTTTTACGGGTTTGGCGGTACTCCGAAGGTTTGTAGAGGGATTTTCGTTGATCGCAGTGCCGATGACCAAATTGTTAAGAAAAGGGGTTCCGTTCATTTGGACTGAGAAGCAGCAGGAGAGCTTCGACAAGTTGAAGAAGATTTTGACTGAAGCTCCGGTTCTAATTCAACCTGAGGCTGGAAAGGAATTCACAGTTTATTGCGATGCATCACATACAGGTTTGGGTTGTGTGCTGATGCAGGAAGGGAAGGTTGTGGCTTACGCATCTCGGCAGCTGAGGCCACATGAGGTCAATTATCCAACGCACGATCTGGAGCTTGCGGCTGTGGTCTTTGCCTTGAAGATTTGGAGGCATTACTTGTACGGAGAGAAATCGATAGTCTACACGGATCATAAGAGTCTGAAGTACCTTTTGACTCAGAAAGACTTGAATCTGAGGCAACGCAGATGGATTGAGTTGCTGAAAGACTACGACTGTTCGATTGAGTATCATCCGGGCAAGGCTAACGTTGTGGCGAGCACGTTGAGCCGTAATGTTGTTTCAGATCTAAGGCGATGTTTGCCCACTTGAGTTTGTATGACGATAGGAGTATTCAGCGAGCTACTGAGTTAAGCCTACTTGGGTTGAGCGATCGAGAAAAAGCAGTTGATGGATGAGGTTTTGAGTGCGTAGAGGACACAAGTGCGAAATGATGGTTTGGAGGTTCTGATTTGTCTAGTGATGGGGTCTTTGTGTTTTCAGGGGAAAGCTTGTATGCCGAGAGATATTGAGTTAAGGCAGAAGATTCTTCAGGATGCACATAGCAGCCCCTACGCTATGCATCCTAGAGGTAGCAAAATGTATAGGGATCTTAGAGAGCGATTACGGTGGTTGGAGTGCGAAGAGGAAGTGACAGAGTTTGTAGGGAAGTGTTTGACATGTCAGTAGGTCAAGGCCGAACATCAAATGCCGTCAGGGTTGCTTTAACCAGTGAAGATTCCACAGTGGAAGTGGGAAAGGATAACTATGGATTTCGTCAGTGGATTACCTCTTACACCTAGCAAGAAGGATTCAGTTTGGGTAATTGTGGATCGTCTGACTAAATCAGCTCACTTTATCCCGGTGAGGGTGGATTACTCACTTGAGGTTAGCGAAGTCAGTATGTGTCGAGATAGTGAGGCTTGCACGGTGTGCGATGATCGATCATCTCGGATAGGGATTCAATTCGTCAAGGTTACGAAAGCGTTGCATCGAGCTCTAGGTGCACGCGGTTGGATTTCAAAGACGGCATTTCATCCGCAGTGACGAGGCGATCGGAAAGGGTTATCTGAGATCTTAGAGGACATGTTACGAGGTTGTGTATTGGACTTGAGGGTAGTTGGGAGGAGTATCTACCATTAGCTGAGTTCGCCTACAACAATAGTTACCAAGCAAGCATCAAGATGGCACCATATGAGGCGTTGTACGGTAGGAAGTGTCGCTCACCTACTTGTTGGACAGAGTTAAGTGAACGTCAGTTGTTGGGATCAAAGTTGGTTGCTGAGACCGAAGACAAGGTTAAGTTGATTCAGGCTCGATTGAAAGAAGCTTCAGACCGGAAGAAGTCCTACGCCGATCTTAAGCGGAGAGATATTGAATTTGCTGTGGGAGCAAGTTTTTCTGAAGGTCTCATCGTGGAAGAAGGTGTTAAGGTTTGGAAGGAAAGGCAAGCTAAGTCCGAGGTTTATTGGGCGTATAAGGTCTTTGAGACGAGTGGGACGATGAGCTTACCAACTCGAGTTGCCGCCAGAGCTAAGTCGATTCACGGCGTGTTTCACGTTTCGATGCTTAGGTGATATCGCTCAGATCCATCGCACGTGGTGGCAGTGGAAGAGATCAAGGTAAACCCAAATTTGACCATGGAGGAAGAGCCTCTACAGATTTTAGATCGAGATGTGAAGGTTCTGCGTAGGAAGTCTGTGCCTTTAGTTAAGGTACTGTGGCGGAATCATGGCGTGAAAGAAGTTACGTGGGAACCCGAGGATATGATGAGATAACAATACCCGCAACTCTTTTGACCAGGTAATTTCGAGGCCGAAATTATTTTTAAGGGGGGTAGAAGCGTAATATCTGGGTTATGGGCTATTTTATTTTGGCTTTGTTGCATGTGCATGGTGTGATATGTTGTTATTTTGATGTTGTTGGGGCTTAGTTATAAGCTAGGTGTAAGCTTAGAGTGGTAGGAAACATTTTGTTTTAGGCTTAGGTGAGAGGAGTCAAGGAGTGGGGTTTATAAATATTTTAGGTGAATTTTAGCATAAGAAAGGAGGTGGTGGAGTGGCAAGCAAGGCGCCACTAAGAGCTTGGATTAGGCGTCACTTGCGGAGGAGGAGGTCCAGGTGTTCAAGCGCAAAGTGCTCCATTTTGGGTTCTATTTTGACTGCAAGGAGGGAGGAGTTGTAGGCGGTTCAAAGCGTGCCTTGGACCAAGTCAAAAGTTCAAATGGTGGGTGGAGAGTGATTGTAGAAGTGGACTAATTCAAAGTGATTTGAATTAGTGGCTTGGAGTGGTTGAAGGTGGTTGGCGATTTTGGAGAGGTTTTGGGGAGTGGCGGTTGGTAAGTGTTGTGGGGAGTGTCTAAATTTTCATTTTGGCAATTGTGCATATTCGGTCAAAAACCCTTTGTAAGCCAATTCTCATTTAGTCAAAACTAGCCAAAACTTCAAGTTTATTTCTTCTCTTGTTCTCCTCAAACCGAAAAGTTCAAGCTTCTACTTGCCAAAAGTTGCTTTGTTTTTCTCTTGATTCTCTTTGGTAGCCGAATGTGTGTTTCCATTTTTCTCTTGTTTGCATCTTGTGTGAACCGAAACTAGTAGCCCTTCTCCTCATACGTTATCACCTTTCTCTCAAAGCTTGTGCCGAAACTCTATTCTCCAAAGAGACCTTCCTCCATTCCTTCTTCTTCCAAACCGAAAGCACCATTCCTCTCATCACCTTTTAGTTTCTTTCTTTTCCTAAACGTGTTAGCCATTGTCACCATCACTTCTACTCATTTCTCTCAGGCCGAAACTCAACTTGTCTCTTCAAATCTCCTTTTCCTTCTCTCTAACCCCCATTGTCGCAACTTCTGCTTTTTCCTATTCCACTCTCCCTTTTTCTTCCCACACAAAGATGTGCATAGGAGTGTTATACTTTGGCCGAATCTTTCCTCTCCTAGTAGTGGTCTTGTGGCCGATTCTTGTGAGTGGTGTTAATATCGGGTGTTGTTTCAATCGGGTTGAGGAAGGTAGGTTTTGGCCGAAAGGCCATCTTTTCCCTCTTGTTTGTTGTTGATTCTGGTTGGGATAAGCCGATGTTGGTTGGTTGAAAAGAGTTAACTTGCTTGATTAAACTTATCATATAGGGCCTTTGGATTTCGGAAGTAAGCAAGAAGGGTCTTTCTTCTTTGTTAAGCAATCGGTAAGCGGTGGTAAGAATAAGTTCTTTTAGTCGGTTTCGTTTAGTTTTCTTTAAGCCAAGTTATTAAGAGATTAACTGTTTTTCATTTCTAGGGTGTGACCGATTGGTAAGGGAACCATTGTTGGTTCGGGTGTGGTAGGAAACCAAACCATTTGGTGAGGTAACGGTTTAACGCAAACCCTTTTGGTTTATTGGTTTTGGCTGAAAAGTTATGTGTGACTAATCTGGTGTTTGGCCAACTTTAGGAGCAAATTAATCGAGGGGTTTAAACCGATTCTTCGGGATTAAGCGTGCGATCTATCAGGTGTGTAAACTAACACACTTTCTTAACTGAGTAATGTGTTGATAACCTGATTGCGTAAGTGAAACAGTGTGGTTGACTGATTTAATACCCAATGAGGTATGGATACGGATTCGGGTAAGTCCGTTTCATTACGAGATATGTGATGATATGTGATATCATGATTTATTGGTGTATGTATTTTGAGATGTCATATTAAGCATGTGAGCATGATAGCATGATTGCACGACTTTGCATTAGTATGATATGTTATTGGGTGATATGAGAGGAGGGGATATGATATCCGTGTCTTTGGGACACCGAGGTTTGGCACCTCTAGTGGTTTGGTACCACAGATTGATTATTGTGACTTTGGGTCACGGAGGTTTGGCACCTCCGCGTCTCGTCCAGGGCTTAGTACCACGATTAGGTTGGCCCCACGGTTGATTATCTGGATTGACGCTAGTGATTTGGTATCACACGATGGGTTGGCCCCATCATTTTAATTGTGACTACTGATCACCAAAGGTGATTTAGTATCACACTTGTGTCTTTGGGACACCGGAGGTTTGGCACCTCATGGCGACTCGTCCACGTGGTTAACGCCATCGTGGGTTGGCCCCACTTTTGAGATATGGGATCATCGCCAGTGATTTGGTATCACACGTGGGTTGGCCCTACAAATGGATCTTTCGTGACTTTGGGTCACCAGTGGTTTGGCACCACATCTATGGATATCGTGACTTTGGGTCACTAGTGGTTTGGCACCACCAGTGGTTTGGTACCACACGGGGTAGAAAAGGTGTTATGGATGGTTAGGATCGGGTGCATTACTTGCATTGCTTTGTTATGATGTGTGTTAGCATGTTATATCGGGAGAGGGATTTATGCACTGAGTCTTGTGACTCACCTTCTCCCTTATCATTTCAGGTGACACGTAGACCGTGGACTTGGAGCCAGGATGGACTCGAGGTGACCATGCCAAAAATAAATTCGGACTTGCACTGATTTCCAAACTTGGTACTTTACCTTATTTTTAATTTCATTTGATTATGTTGGGATTGTAAAAGGCCTCTTTAAAAATTTTAAACTTATATTTTGTTATTTACTTGCTTAGATTGGATTTCAAATATGCCTTAACAAATTACTGGGTAATATTCGATAAAACTTGGAAAGATAAGGTTTTCAAAACTACAAAGCGATATGTTTTAAACTTTACCATCGGGTATCACGCTGTAATTCAAATTAAATGAAACTCAAATATCTTCCAAACTTGAATGTGATTTCTTCTTAACTAAAAAAATTGTGTTTAAGCAACAACAAGGATTACTTAAATTTCTAAATGAGGTAAACTTATTTTACTTACATAACTGATTAAGTTTTCAAAATTTTCGGGTTTTCAAATACACTATCGCTTTTAAACAATCATGCTCAGGTTTTTTACAAGAACAAAACATACGGAAGAGTTTTCATCAAACTTTTAAACGGAAACCTAAACCTCTCAAATCCCTTTTTCCCTGTAACATACCAGATTCGGTCGTGGTGTATTGACCGGGTTTGGGGTGTTACATAGGTGGTTGTTGTACTACCCTCTAAGGATGAACCAAACCCAGAGCTAGAGCTTGCACCTGATCAAAGCGTTGTGGACAATCCCTGATGTGGTGCTCCATCAACCCGCATTGTAGAGAAGCTCTCAACCTCCTCCAACATTTGCCCGGACTGTATCTACCACAATCTCTACATGTCTGAACCACAGTAGGAGCAACAAGAGCCTTAACCTTCAGAGGCTCATCAAATCTGGCCTGTTTCTTAGGCCATTGAATAAAACTAGAGGGCTCCGAATTCCTCTTAGTCTTACCCTTCTCTTGGTCCTATTTTTCACACTCAGTGCACTTAATTTACTCAGTAATCATTACATTGTCCACCAAGATGACGGAAACCCGTTAACTCTATGGAGCTATCCGAACCTTTAGGTCATACCTTAACCCTTCCTCAAATCGAATACATTTATCGTAGTCATTCGATACCATTCCATGAACATATCTACTCACTCTTAGAAACTCGGCCTCGTAGTCGGCCATGGACTTATGTCCCTAAGTAAGGCCTATACACTTGTGTCTACTAGCCTCCACATACTTGCTCTAGAAGTCATTCTTAAAAGTCTCCCAAGAAATCTGATCAGGTTAAGTACCCTCCTCAATCGTCAACCACTACTGGTATACCTCATCGCAAAATAAAGATACTGTATGTAACACCCCAAACACGGCCTAGAAGTTAGGCCTAAATCTCACATGTCACATTGAGGTGTTTTTCGAAAACCATGGTTTTGTTGAAAAACCCTTCTTGAAAAAAAAAACTAAAGTCTCAGTTTGTATTTGTTTATTATTAATCGACGTTTATTAAAATTTATTAACTTCAAAACCTCGTTGTTGCGGAAGCTTAATTTAAAATTATGATTTACGAAGGCTTGTTATCCAAAAATTGAGTTGCGAACACATAGTGTTTAGAAAACATTTATCGTTTTGGGAAAAATCATCTTCAACTTTTAGCAGATATAAATCATAATAAACTAAAAACCTTAAATTAAACACCAGAATTTAAGAAAGGCCTTATACAACCCAATAAGAAAATGATTTAAATAAAGTAGAATAATACTAAATTCAAAACTGCTCATAGTGCGGTCACCTCCAAGTCCTCCAGTACGTCGAACTGCCTACTGGGGATTACTTGAGAAAAATTAAAAAGAGGGAGTGAGTTTACGAAAACTCAGTATGTACAACCCTAATCAGTCATAAGGCATGTATCAAATCAATCCGGGCCTAAGCCCATTACCATAACGGTTATAATAGCCCAAATACGACCCTAGTCGAAACGGTGGTTTCGGGACCACGAATCCGAGTTAGAAAAATTTATTATTATTTTATTTATTTATTTAATATTTATGTTATGTGTTTGATTATGTCTTAAATTATGGTAGGTTAATTTGGTTGTTGGGATGTTTAATTTTAGTTAAGGGACTTAATTATGAAGGTGGTAAAAGAAGCCTTTATATAAAGTGAGGGATTAAATTAATTTGTTTCCTTTAATTTATGGCCTTGGATTGCAAAATGCTCATTTTGGTTGATAGTGGAAGACAACATGCATCCGTTAAACATTTTATAATAGTTAAATGAGTAAAATAATATTATTAATGATTATGATGTGTTAAATTAGTATAATTTAATAAAACAAAAGACAAAAAGAAATGCATGCTCATCTTTTGGTGTTGTTGGCCGAAACTAAGAGAGAAAAAGGGGGAGAAAATTTCTAAGGGTTTTCGGCAAGGAACAAGCTTGATTAGGTAAGTTCAAGCTTTAAAATTTTATTAATTTGTGCATTTTTGTGGTTATTATTCATTCTATTTTCAAACCCACTTGTTAATTTTGTACAATAGTCATGTCTGTGGAAAATGCCATGGAAGATGAGTTGAATATTATGATGAATTCCTTTGTATTATATGAAATTTAGAGCTAGATGAACATCTCTCATTGTAAGTCTTGAAGAGGGTAACAAATTTGGGGTATTATTTGCGAAATTTTTTTAGTGAAGGGTTAAATTGAAAATTTTATTGAAATTATGGACTTATAAAGTCCTTGCAGTATTCGGCCTTGAGGGTAGCAAATCAAATTTTGAGTATTTGTTGAGTTTGGCATTAGGGACTAAATTGTGCATATTGTATAAGTTAGGGATAAATTCATAAATTGATAAATTGTGTGTGTTTATGGGTCAAATTGAATGGAAATGTTTTTAAGAGATTTTAATTGAAATTGATTAGATCAAGATTCAAAGGAAAAAAGGGAGGAAAAGGGAAAAGCTAAGTTAAACAATTAATCGAGAAGCATTAGCCGTTGTTATCCGAGGTAAGGTTTAAGTAATTTAATTAAACATATGCTTCTTACAATTATATGTGTTAATATGAATTTAGGTATGCATAAAATGTCATATTGCTGAATGTGAAGGGAAATATTAGATGTTAATTCCTATTTGGTTAAATGCTTATTACTTGGTATATTGGTTCGAAAATTTGGATGAATACTTTTCGTTGAAATGCCAATGTTGATTATAGTTGAGGAGTGTCAAATTATGGCTTGGTGGTATGTAATTATGATACTATTGCATGATTTATAATTTGGCCGAATATAAGGTGCCAAATTGAGGTATGGATTCATTTCATTATATTTACATGTTCGATGGTTAATTTACATGTTGGGAATTCATATTTATGAAGTTAAACAATTTATATGCTTATTAAACGGCATTGAGTATATGAGTACATATCTGGGCACTAAGTGTGCAAAATCGGTCATAAGGCACTATGTGTACAAATTATTAAAGTAACGGCTCTTTGTGAGCGATACATTAAGAGAAGTGTTATGTAACGGCTCTATGTGAGCGATACGTTACGAGAAGTGTTGAGTAACGGCACTTAGTGTGCGATACGTTACTAAATTTTATTCTACCATTGAATGTACAGGTAAGAGGTTCGTTAATTGAATTTAGTTGCTAATGTTGTTATGTATATAGGAAGAATCGTATATAATATCATATGTAATGCATAGAAGGTAAGTAATTAAATGTATGTATTATGTACTTGCAAAATCGTAAAATTTATGAAAGTTAGAAATGGAAGCATAAGATTCGGCTAGTGGAAGGGATGTATGCAAATTAGTTAACATGGAATGTTGATGTATGCACATGGATATAAGAACATTTATACATAGGTGTTTACTATGAATTTATTTTAGTACACTTGGTTATTCGGCTAGAGCATGACAAGGAAGTTAGTTGCGGAATCTTGAATTATTTTAATTGCTTATGAATTACTTAAATCTTACTAAGCTTTGGTAGCTTACCTTGAATGCCTTTGTTTGTGTATTGTAGATTTCTTTGGGAAGTTTATCTCATACACAGGGATCATCGTCAAAGTTAATCGCACTATCAACTACCTTGGTACCCTTTTATAAGTTGAACTTTTGGAACTATGGCATGTATAGGCTAGAAATATTATGTTGGTTTTGAAATTGTATATATTTGTATAAGCCATGCAAAATGGCTTGTCTATCTTGTTAATCTTGGAATTTATATTTTGGCTTGATGAATTTGTTTGGTTGTGGTTTTGGCTGATTTGGTTTTAGTATATATATAATTATGGTTAATGTATAGAGTTTAAATGAAATGCAAGAAAGATGTTATAAAATAGTTAACTATATTTTGCAATGAATGCTTTTGATTAACAATGATGACGTGATTTTGAAAAATCACCAAAAATAGGAGAAATGAAATTAGAAAGTGAATAAGATATATAATTAAAGCTTATTGTGCCTATTTATATATAAAAGAAACATAATAGGCAAAGGGAATTCATAGTATGAGATATTTAAATTTTAGTGAGGCTGGTTACGAATGACTTCGTGATTCACTTTTTGTATTGGAAAAATTATTAAAACTTATACAAAAATAAATTATGGAGCATAGTTTATAGTAATAGAATTCTTAATGAGTCTATTTTTATTGAAATAAACAAGAACATTATTTTAATTCTTTACAATGAGATAATTGAGTTTTTGTAAGAATAGGTCGAAACCATCAAATAGTGAAACAGAGGAAAATATAATGATTAAAATGTATTAATTGGCCAAACGAAAATTTATGGAAAAATGATAGTATGAAGATATATGAGTCTAGTTTCAAAAAAAATTTATGGATCTAAATTTTGAGTTTCGTAACTCGAGTTATAGTCAATTTATTCAACATGATGCAGATAGACAGTTTTAATTTTTATGCCCCGAATTAGTAGTTAAGTCTAGTAATGCCTCATGCTCGACTCCAGCAACGGCCTTGGGTAAGGGGTGCTACAATTTTATTGGTATCAGAGCTACAGTTCAGTTGGTTCTCAGACAAATTTATGAGTCTAGCTATACAAGTCATAATTTATGCTGTGATAGTGTGATGACTTTTGACAGTGAAATGTGTTTATTTCTTTCATATAGTAATGGATCCTGATCCTGAACGAGCTGTGGCTGATGACGTCGAGAGTGTGGTGCCCGTTCCTGCGCAAGGGACCGCTCTAGAGGAATCTCGATCGGCTATGAGTGATCATGTCAAACAGTCGAGTTTTAACATTTATAAAGAATGGTCAAACCTGTAGACTGACTGCGACAACAATAGAGGCAAGTGCACCTATCGAATAGTAGTATAGCTCAGGCAAGAATATCTTATCGAACCCAAAGGAACTTAAAAATACTATTTCTTACTTTCTTTCTATTATTTAGCCTAAAATATGGAGTGATTGGATTATTAAACTAATGAAATACTTACACTAAATGCAAAGAAAAAAGAATGAATTGGAGAAAGACTTTAAGAAAACTCGATTGATAAAGACGATACCCTCAGAAAGAATCCACCTATGACTTCACTTATTATTTTTTCCCCAAACCATATGATTTCTTTACTTAGCTTGATCCGTGAGACTCCCTAACCTATATTAAACCCTCTCTCGAGGCGGATAACGTCTAACCTTAGGATAATTAATGGAACTCTCGTTCTCTTATAATAACCCCCTAAGGAAGCAGTAAATCGATCAATGGATTCCCATATTAGGTTTAACCCTAATTCGATAAAATCTCGTAACCCTATCTCTAGGCGCTCGATCAACTCTGCTCAATTATGCTAGATTTACTCTTAGGCGGGGTCTATTCCTCCTCCACCTAAGCATATCAGATTGAATTAAGCAACATAATTAAGAACAAACCAAGTACATATCATATAATTTAGAAATCAAATAACAAGATCCATCATAAGTTTCATCCCCTTCAGGTATCTGAAGGCTTTAGTGCATAACTAAATACGAAAACCTCTCAAGAGTAAAGAATAAACAAAACATAATAACTCCCTAAAACCCCCTGAAGGAATTGAAGGAGAGTTCCCCCGTTTTGAATGGAGTTCCGACTTCTTGAGATGGATCAACTTGCTATCTTCTAGTGACTCCCTAAAAGATGAATGCTTCGGCCTAAAAGCCTCTGCCAAAAAGCCCCCCTTTAATGTCTACCTTGGGTTGTTTATATAGGGTTTGGGATGCTATACTTGGCTCCTGAGTATCCCCTTCAAGTAGAATTACTATTAGGGTGTTTGAGTAGACTTAGGAGTATGTTTCTTTAGCTTCAAGCATCCAATTTCGTGTGAAATTGCTCATTCTGGCAGTAGGGGCACGCCTATGGCACACCCCCGTGTAATTTTAGGGTTGGGCCGTGCCTTGATTTTGTCATTTTGGGCACGGCCATGTAGATCACCAGGCACGCCCATGTGTGGTAATAAGATGATGCACAGCCGTGCAACTCATGAGTTAGGCCGTGCTCTAGGTAATCGTCGAGACACGGTCGTGTCGACTTTGGGCCAGGCCATGTCGGGTTCTTGCTAAGGCCCAATTACTCCGTTTTAAGCCTGTTTTGTGTTCTTTTTATCCTCGGGTGCTTTCCTGAGTATAAACTTGGAAAAAAAGGATTAAAAGCACCTTTTTACATAAATGAAGGGCTAAATCATCCAAAAGCATACCAAATATGGGGTTAAAATATGTCACTTTCGAGGTTTATCAAATACCCCCACACTTAAGCTTTTGCTTGTCCTCAAGCAAAATTCTCAACTTACAATTAAAACGAACTTTCCATAATTCATAATTCCTATCGACAATGTCTAATCATAATCCATAGATAATTTATACATGGAAAATTCAACTCAAAGAACCCTAAAGATTCAATTATGATAAGTCACATTTTTATGGCATGAAAACATAGGTATCTCCCCTTATCTAAGTGATTACCTTTAATTCAAAGCCGACAAGGATTGACATCCTCACAAAAGATTCACTTAAATCACTCAAAAGTGTTTAAGGTTCAAGAATAAGCGCTCTAAGTCAAACTTGAAACGTTAATCCCATAAGCTTGCCTGAAAATCAAATCTCCACCACTGTATATAAGATGATACACATATCAAAAGGTCTTTAACCAAGGTTGTAACAGGGCTAGGTTTAAAAGGTGTGGATAAAGGCTGAATTAGAGGGTTAGAATCGAGACTGACTTGACAAATTACCTAACTAGAAACAATGAACTAAATATAAATATTTACATCGAATGAAAACTAATAATACCACTATTGATAATTACTCTATAATAAAGAGTATTTTCATCACTTAAAATTTTATAATACTTTAATCTGAGCTTTTCTTCAACAATTGGAGTTTAAATGCTCTAAGCTCTTTTATATACTACTAATATTGAATATACTTGGAATTTTTTAAGAACAAACTAAAATAAACATAATAGAAGGAACTTTGAAATAACCTAATTAAGAATTGATCAAATCAATTCGATAACAGGGTGAACAAAGGAATGTTGATAACAAATACAAAGGGATTTTGGGTTAATACTAGTGGGTGAGTCAATAAAAAGGTTGTTAGGATTCAATGGGGTTCACTAGGGTTAATTTGTATGGGTAGACTTTTTAGTGTAGTGAGCGGTTAAAACCTAGGTGCCTTTATCATCTCAAAGTGTATCAAATCATTAATATGGTCTCGACATGTATAAACGAGGCAAGTTCTAGAATAACAATTCAAAGTTGACACACTCATAATCAATTAAAGTGAGCACAAAAAAGGGTACATGCTCTATAAGGCTCAAAATCTCACAAAAAATTATGGGTGTTTTGACATCAATCCTTATAAATTTTAAACTTCAAGGTGATACTCAAATTAGGTTCAACAACGTATCAATTTTAATTTTTAGAAAGTAGACTTATCATGCTCGATTCTCTAGTATTCTTTAAATTTAAGTATCAATGCACAATTAACTAAGACTTATTCTAAAACATATCAATAAAAATCAAAATCATTAGAAATTTCATCCTAATTAATAAGATGAGAAAAATACTTAAGATCAAGACTAATTTTAGGGTTTTGAAAATTATGCAAAAAGTTAGGCACTATTACCCCCACACTTAAGATGTACATTGCCCTCAATGTATAAGGATAGATAATGAAATTTGTGCCAAATCAAAAATATAAGTGGGGAAAGTAACACTCCTTAAAATTTGGATGATCTCGGACGTCTTTGGTGGTGGTGATGGTGTTTTCTATGGGCCCGGTGGAGTGGCTACCGAAAAGTAATTTGCTAGATGAAGAAATTGGGTAGCCTGTGAAGATATAGCCAAAAGATCTAGGGTAATAATAATATTATACTAATAATATAATTAAGGATTAAGGAAATAAAATGAAGGAGACGAGAAAAGAAAAATAGAACCGAAAAGGTTTCTGAGACCCTTGGCGTGTCAATTAAGTGAAGCTGCCGGCATGAACTCATGTTGAGGTCTCCTCTGAGGAGATGATGCTTACGTTTCTTTGACATGATCTTTGTGTTGCTCAAGTGTCTTGGATCTTTTCTATGAATAGGAAGAAAAATTTGAAAGAAAAGAGAAAGAAGGAATAAGAAAGAAGATGGGACAAAGAGGACGGGCTGTAGGGATTTAAATAGGATTTCAAATCTAGCATGTTCCCACGCCCGTGTACTTAGGGTGGGTTGATTCACATGGCCGTGTTGTGGGGTGTGTTGTTCTTCCACTCCCGTTTTGTTGGTTTGCACACCCGTTCCTAAAAAGCGATATAAAACACGGTTGGACTGCCTTTGGCGTGGTCTCGCCTGCTACATAAGTCAGTATCTTAGCACGATTGTGAAGCATGGCAGTCCTGTTTTGTGCCCGTGCTGTTGGTGGTTGGATCCGTGACGTTGGGGGGGTTGGGTGACTTGCGGCTCGCTCTATCGGTGTGGTGGTTCTAGTGGTCCACATGGCCACGAACACGGCCGTGTGTAAAGCCGTGTGGCCTGGAAACCTGCATTTTTGTTTTAATTGTGGAGAGAGAAGAGAGAAAATAAAAGAAAAGAAAGATAATTTTGAGAAATAAAAAGTGTTAGCGCTCGGGTTGCCTCTCGAGAAGCGCTTGTTTATAGTCTTAAGCTAGATTGTCTTAGGCTTTGAAAATTTAGGGAGGTTTAACGGTTTGAATATTTTCCCTCTTACTGACAGTTTTATTTTCGTGACAAAGTTTAGGTCGAGAAGAGTTTACCTTGAAATTGCTGAACATTGGATTGCTTACCTCGACTATTTCGTGTGGGAAAACATCGTGTACCTAAAAGAGTATTTCTTCCTGTTTCTTTAGTTCTGTTGAACTGATGTAAGGATCGGCTTTATCTAACAGCACTTGATGTTCTATTTTAAAGTGATTTGATGTCCCTATGAGCTCTTCTGGTGGTTCCTCAGGTTTTATTTCGTGTGGATCCGGCTTTTCTTTTGGTGTGTATCTTCTGCTCTTCTAAATTATTGATCGTACAATTTTGTGTTGGCTCAGTTTTGATGCTTTGTGATGTTTCTTGCGATGAAGGTTGAATAATTTGATTATATATTGAAATGACTTTCTTACCTTCATCTTCTATGGTTCTGGCCGAGTCGAGAGCTTGAAGATTGACTGAGTCATCTCCTACACGAAGTATGAGTTCTCCTGTGGCAACATCAATTTTAGTCTTGGCAGTTGCAAGAAAAGGTCTTCCTAAAATTAAAGGGATTGAATTTTCCTCATCCATGTCTAAAATAACAAAATCTCTTTGGGAAGACGAATTTATCGATTTTTACAAAACGTCTTCAATAATGCCGTTAGAATTCTAACGATTTTATCGCCTAGTTGGATACTCATCCTAGTTTTTTGGGCTTCCTAGACCTAGTCGTTTAAGCGATGTATAAGGCATGACATTTATACTTGCCCTAAATCAGCTAACGCATTATCAAAAGTTAAACTACCAATTAAACATGGAATCGTAAAACTCCACGGATCTTTTAATTTACTGCGGTAGTCGGTTTGGTAGCATTCTTGAGCATGTTGCGTTAAGTTCCACATGGTGCTCTTCATCTATTTTATGTTTGTTTGTTAAGAGTCGTATTAAAAATATCCTTGAGTCGGGCATCTGAAAAGAGCTTCAAGAAGAGGTAAGTTAATGTGTAATTTCTTTAGAAGTTTTAGAAACCTACCAATTGTTCCTCTGAATCATCTCTTTTAATGCTTGGGATAAGGTATTCGAGGGTGGTACTCTTTAATTCTGATTTTTCTTGTGCTACCTCTATTTTACTGTTTCTTCCCGGTTTCTTGTCTTGGGGTGGGCTTGTCTACCTTTGTATCCTCTTGAGATGTGATGGATTGTATCTGCTCTTTTGGGTTTATTTATGTGTTGCTTGGTAGACGTCCTTGTTGACGTTCTGAAACAAGCTTTGTGAGTTGTCCCACTGACCTAGTGATTTCCCCGACTTGTTCCTTGATTTCTTTGATCAATATTCCTTGGTTATCAAGTGTTGTTTCAGTTCATTGGAGACGGGCATCTGTGTCTGCCACGAACTTTTTCAGCATCTCTTCAAGACTCGGCTTCTTTTCCAGTGGATAAGGTTGATTTTGGGAATTTGGAAGAGGTTGCTGCCTTTGATTTCCTTTTCCTCCCCAAGAAAATTTTGGGTAGTTCTTCCAACCTGGATTGTAAGTGTTACTATAAGGATTATTATTATATCTGAAATTGTTACCTATATAGTTTGTCTGCTTGCTTTCTCGCTTTGGTTGATAAGGTGGGTACTCGAATTCGCCACATTCACGCCGCTTGCATTGCATGACTGGATGTACACTGAAGAACATAAATTATCAAGCTTTTATTCATTAACTCCATTTGTGTTGACAACATTGTCACTGCGTCTATGTTAAAAACTCCGGCTAATTTTGTTGGTTTAGCCCTTGTAATTTGCAATTGATAGGTGTTCAACGACTCCTCAATAAAATCGTAAGCCGTTTCAGGAGTTTTATTATTCAGAGTTCCTCCGGCTGATGAATCAATCATTTGCCTAGTTGGAGAATTCACACCATTGTAGAAAGTTTGGACTTGAAGCCACAAAGGTAATCCGTGGTGTGGGCATCTCCTTAGGAGATCCTTATATCTCTCCCATGCATTATATAATGTTTCTGCGTCATTCTGCACAAAAGAAGATATATCATTCCTAAATTTAGCCGTTTTGGCTAGTGGAAAATATTTTAAAAGAAACTTTTCGGTTATTTGATCCCATGTGGTGATTGACCCTCGTGGTAACGAGTTAAACCACTGCTTTGCTTTGTTCCTTAATGAAAAAGGAAATAACCAAAGACGTATGGCATCGTTAGAAATTCCATTTATTTTGAAGGTATCATAGAATTCTAAAAAATTAGATATATGAGTGTTTGGATCGTCATCCTACAAACCATCAAATTGAACGAATTTTTGAATCATTTGTATTGTGTTAGGCTTTAATTCAAAATTATTAGCAGCTATAGTGGGCCAACAATACTAGATCTTTCTCCTGTCAAATTAGGCTTAGCATAATCGTACATAGTACGTAGAGCATTCTGTTCTTGGATATCTGGTGGATTGTTCTCGTCCATCCTTTCAGTAGGATTGGATCTTTGCCGTTCTTCTCTTTGATAGTCTAGGGCTTATCTTATTTCTCTGCGATTTCTGCGAGCGATAGCCTCAATGTCACTTTCGTATTCTAATGGTCCTCTCGAGTTTCTTCTAGTCATAAACTAGAGGTACCTGATATGCAAAGAAAGAAAGAAATTTAGAAAAACAAAAACAAAAACATATGTATACAAGAGAAATTTAAAAATAAAAATAATGGCTAAAGTAATAGAAATAGAGCTTTCTTAATATTTTAGAGTTCCTCGACAACGACGCCAAAAACTTGATCGTGTCAAATAGTTGACTTTTAATATTTATAAAGAATGATCGAACTTGTAGACTGATTGCGACAACAATAGAGGCAAGTGCACCTATCGAGCGATGGTATAGCTCAGGCAAGAATATCTTATCGAACCCAAGGGAACCTAAAAGTACTACTACTCACTTTTTTTCTATTATTTAGCCTAAAATATGGAGTGATTGGATTATTAAACTAACGAAATACTTAAACTAAATGCAAAGACAAAAGAATATATTGGAGAAAGACTTTAAGAAAACTCGGTTGATAAAGACGATACCCTCAGGAATAATCCGCCTATGACTTCACTTATTATTTATTCCCCAAACCATATGATTTCTTTACTTAGCTTGATTCGTGAAACTCCCTAACCTATATTAAATCCTCTCTCGAGGCGAAAAATGTCTAATCTTAGGTTAATTAATGGAACTCTCGTTCTCTCATAATAACCCCCTAAGGAAGCAGTAAATCGATCAATAGATTCCCATATTAGGTTTCACCCTAATTCGGCAAAATCTCGTAACCCTATCTCTAGGCGCTCGATCAACTCTACTCAATTATGCTAGATCTACTCTTAGGCGGGGTCTATTCCTCCTCCACCTAAGCACATCAGATTGAATTAAGCAACATAATTAAGAACAAACCAAGTACTTATCATATAATTTAGAAATCAAATAACAAGATCCATCATAAGTTTCATCCCCTTCAGGTATCTGAGGGGTTTAGTGCATAACTAAATACGAAAACATCTCAAGAGTAAAGAATAAATAAAACATAAGAACTCCCTAAAACCCCTTGAAGGAATTGAATGAGAGATCCTCTGTCTTGAATGGAGTTTCGACTTCTTGAGATGGATCAACTGGCTATCTTCAAGTGACTCCCTAAAAGATGAGTGCTTCGGCCTAGAAGCCTCTACCAAAAAGCCCCCTTTAATGTCTGCCTTGGGTTGTTTATATAGGCTTTGGGATGCTATACTTGGCTCCTAAGTATCCCCTTTAAGTAGAATTACTATTAGGGTGTTTGAGTAGACTTAGAAGTATGTTTCTTTGGTTTGAAACATCCAATTCCGAGTGAAATTGCTCATTCTGGTGGTAGGGGCACACCCATGGCACACACCCGTGTAATTTTAGGGTTGGGCCGTGCCTTGATTCTGTCGTTTTGGGCACGGCCATGTAGATCACCAGGCACGCCCGTGTGTGGTAATGAGATGATGCACGGCCGTGCAACTCGTGAGTTGGACCGTGCTCTAGGTAATCGTCGAGACACGGTCGTGCAGGCTTTGGGCCAGGCCGTGTTAGTTTCTTGCTAAGGCCCAATTACTCCGTTTTAAGCCCGTTTTATTTTTTTATCCTCGGGTGCTTTCCTAAGTATAAACATGAAAAGAAAGGATTAAAAGCACCTTTTTACATAAATCAAGGGCTAAATCATCCAAAAGCATACCAAATATGGGGTTAAAATATGTTACTTTCATGGTTTATCAATGAGTAATCCGGATGAAGGGGCCAGACAAGCCTTCTATAGTATGATGAATGATTGGTTCAGTCAATACATACAAATCAATCTGGCTGTTCAACCACCCCTAAATTCGAATGTTCCCCTTGTAGTACCAATGGTACCTCCAATAGCCAATCTTGAAAGGGTAACTAAACCTCCTGTTGATTGTATCAGAAAGCACGGAGCTCAAGAATTTAGAGTTGAGGATGATGATGATGCAGAGCGAGCTAAATTTTGGCTCGATAAAATTGTTCGTGTTTTCGATGAGTTGTCCTGTACACCCGATGAGTGTCTGAAGTGTGCTATATCATTCTTACAAGATTCTGCCTACTACTAGTGGAATACTCTCGTATCAGTTGTTCTGAGGGAGAGAGTTACTTGGGACTTCTTTCAGACGGAATTTTGTAAGAAATACATAAGTCAGCGCTTTATTGACACTAAGCGTAAAGAATTTCTTGAGCTCAAACAGGGTCGAATGACTGTATCTGAATACGAGCGCAAGTTTGTACGACTTAGTCGCTATGATCGTGAGTGTGTTTCATAAGAGGCTGCTATGTGCCAGAGATTTGAAGATGGTTTAAATTAAGATATTAAGCTTCTGGTTGGTATTCTTGAAATTAATAAGTTCATCATGCTGGTTGAACGAGCTTGTAAAGCTGAAGAGCTGGGAAAAGAAAAATAGAAAGCTGAGCTTGAATCTAAAGATTTCCAAAAGAGATTTACGAGCAAATTTTCTCAGATGGTAACGAAGAAGTTCAAGAACAATGGCAACCTATCCAAACCTAATACCAAATTTCTATACGAAAGTGACCACTAGTGAGTTCTCGAGCTACATCCGTGGCAAGTGTTGATAATGCTCGATCAAACACACCTGAATGTCAGCGGTGCGACAGATGACATTTCGGGGAATGTTGGGGCAACTCTATTAGTCGCACTTGCTATAAGTGTGGTTCGCAGGACCATTTCCTTCGAGACTGCCCGGAGACTGTTGAAAAAGGAACTGCTCAGAGCGTGAGACCGAGTGGTACTACAGCTAGAGGTAGACCATCTCGTGATGGGCGAGGTAGGAGTGGCACACAGAGGGGGGCCACAGATGCGGCTTTTAGATCAGAGGCCCATGTACCAGCTAGAGCTTACGCCATCCGTGCTAGAGAGGAGGCTTCATCTCCAGATATTATTACCGGTATTTTCACTCTCTTTGATACTAGTGTAACTGCCTTGATTGATCTCGGTTCAACTCATTTGTATGTGGGTAAAACATTAGTATCCAGTAGGACTCTACCTATTGAGTCTACTGAATTTTTGATTCGGGTTTCAAACCCTCTGGGTCGATGTGTATTAGTTGATAAAATGTACAAGGATTGTCCTTTGATGATTCAAGATACGTATTTTTCGGCTGATCTGATGATTTTACCTTTTGATGAGTTTGACATCATCCTCGGTATGGATTGGTTAACCGTACACGAAGTAGTGGTGAATTGCAGACAAAAGACTATTGATTTGAAGTGTCAGAATAATGAGATACTTCAAATTTAATCTGCGAATTTAAACGGGTTACCGATTGTGATATCATCGATAATGGCTCGGCAGTATTTGAGAAAAGGTTGCTAAACTTATCTTGCATATGTGATTGATAGCAAAGTAACAGAAATGAAGATTGAATCTGTGCCAGTTGTTTGTGAATATCTGGATATGTTTTCGAAGGAATTTTTGGGATTTCCACCTATTTGTGAGGTAGAGTTTGGCATTGAACTCGTGTCGGTATAGCTCCGTACAGAATAGCGCCGACTGAATTAAAAGAGTTAAAGGATCAGTTACAAGAATTGACAGATAGAAGTTTCACCAGACCGAGTTTCTCTCCCTCGGGTGCACCTGTTCTATTTATAAAGAAGAAAGACCGAGCTTTGAGAATGTGCATTGATTATCGATAGCTCAGTAAGGTGACCGTAAAGAACAAATACCCGTTGCCACGTATCGACGATTTATTCGATCAACTTAAAGGAGCCTCGGTATTCTCAAAAATTGACCTGAGGTCAGGATATTATCAGCTGCGAGTTAGGGAATTGGACATACCAAAGACTACTTTTCGAACGAGATATGGTCACTATGAGTTCTTGGTGATGCCGTTTGGGCTCATTAATGCCCCTGCTGCTTTCATGGACTTAATGAATCGAGTGTTCAGACCGTATTTGGATCAGTTTATGGTTGTATTAAGTAGATGATTCTTGATCTACTCCGAGATGAAACAAGGCATCTTTGAGCATTTGAGGTTAGTGCTACAGATTTTGCATGAAAAACAATTATACGCAAAATTCAACAAATGTAAGTTTTGGTTGAATGAAGTTGGCTTCCTGGGGCATGTTATTTCAGCATCAGGTATTCGGGTTGACCCGAGTAAAGTTTCGGCCATACTTGATTGGAAACCCCCGCGAAATATTTCTAAGATTCGTAGCTTTCTGGGACTTGCAGGATATTATAGACGTTTCGTGAAAGGGTTTTCTATGATAGCAGCTCCGATGACAAAACTATTGAAAGATTACGAGCTCATGATTGATTATCACCCGAGAAAGGCTAATGTAATTGCTGATGCACTTAGCCGAAAGTCGTTATTTGCTCTTCGAGCAATGAATGCGGCTATAGATATAAATGAGGATGGTGTGATCATTGCTGAATTGAAAGTGAGACCATTGCTTGAGCAGAAAATTCAAGAAGCCCAAGAAGTTGATAATGATATAAAAACAAAGAAAAGCCATTGTGGCTCGAGTACGGACTCAGATTTTCAGATCGATGCTGAAGGATGTTTACGGTTCAAGAATCGAATATGTGTACCAAAGAATCCTGAATTGATTCGAACGATTTGTGATGAAGCTCATAGTAGTAAATTGTCGATTCATCCGAGTAGCACGAAGATGTATAATGACTTGAAGCAGTATTATTGGTGGCACGGTATGAAATGAGACATCTTGGATTATGTATCGAAGTGTTTAACATATCAACAAGTGAAAGCTGAGCATCAAGTGCCATCGGGACTACTTCAACCGATTATGATACCTGAGTGGAAGTGGGATCGAGTTACTATAGACTTTATATCGGGTTTGCCTTTGACACCAAATAAGAAAGATTCCATCTGGGTCATTGTTGATAGATTGACAAAATCGGCTCATTTTATCCTTGTGCGTACGGATTTCTCACTCAATAAGTTAGCCGAGTTATATGTATCACAGATTGTGCGGTTGCATGGAGTGCCTACCTCAATTGTTTCGGATAGAGATCCGAGGTTCACATCACAATTTTGGAAGAAACTACAATATGCGTTGGGTACCAAGTTACACTTTAGTACAGCTTTTCACCCTCAGTCGGATGGTCAATCTGAGCGTGTAATTCAAATACTCGAGGATATGTTGAGATGTTGCATTCTCGAGTTTGAAGGTATGTGAGAACGATACTTACCTTTAATTGAATTTGCGTACAACAATAGTTTCCAATCAAGTATTAAAATGGCACCCGACGAAGCAGTATACAGTCGAAAATGTCGTACACCACTGTGTTGGACTGAGCTAAGTGAGGGCAAAATACACGGGGTTGATTTGATCAGGGAGACGGAGCAGAAAGTTAGAATAATTTGAAAAAAATTTGAAAGTCACAACAGATCGTCAGAAATCGTACGCAGACTTAAACCGTAAGGATATAGAATTTCAAGTGGGTGATCGTGTGTTTTTGAAGGTATCACCGTGGAAAAAGATACTTAGATTTGGCCGTAAGGGAAAATTGAGCCCGCAATTTATTGGACCGTACGAAGTTGTGGAGCGAATTGGGCCGGTTGCGTATAGACTTGTGTTGCAACCTGAATTAAAGAAGATTCTTAATGTATTCCATGTGTCAATGCTTAGACGATACCGTTCGACCCTTCGCATGTGATCAAATCATCGGAGATTGAAATCCAACCCGATTTGACTTATGAGGAAGAACCGATACGCATCTTAGCTTGTGAAGTAAAAGAATTGCGTAATAAAAAGATATCATTGGTAAAAGTAATGTGGCATAAGCATGGTATTGAAGAGGCAACTTCGGAAACTGAAAAATCAATGAAAGAACGCTACCCACATTTATTCACTGGTAAGAATTTTTTGGGGACGAAAATTTATTAAGGGGGGAGAGTTGTAATAGCCCAAATACGACCCTGGTCGGAACAGTGGTTTCGGGACCACAAATCCGAGTTAGAAAAAAAAATATTATTTTTTATTTATTTTTTATTTAAGATTTATGTTATGTGTTTGATTATGTCTTAAATTATGGTAGGTTAATTCAGTTGTTGGGATGTTTAATTTTAGTTAAGGGACTTAATTATAAAGGTGGTAGAAGAAGCCTTTATCTCAAGTGAGGGATTAAATTAATTTGTTTCTTTTAATTTATGGCCTTGGATTGCAAAATGCTCATTTTGGTTGATAGTGGAAGATAACATGCATCCATTAAACATTTTATAATAGTTAAATGAGTAAAATAATATTATTAATGATTATGATGTGTTAAATTAGTATAATTTAATAAAACAAAAGACAAAAAGAAATGCATGCTCATCTTTTGGTGTTGTTGGCCGAAACTAAGAGAGAAAAAGGGGGAGAAAATTTCTAAGGGTTTTCGACAAGGAACAAGCTTGATTAGGTAAGTTCAAGCTTTAAAATTTTATTAATTTGTGCATTTTTGTGGTTATTATTCATTCTATTTTCAAACCCACTTGTTAATTTTGTACAATAGTCATGTATGTGGAAAATGCCATGGAAGATGAGTTGAATATTATGATGAATTCCTTTGTATTAAATTAAATTTAGAGCTAGATGAACATCTCTCATTGTGAGTCTTGAAGAGGGTAACAAATTTGGGGTATTATTTGCGAAATTTTTTTAGTGAAGGGTTAAATTGAAAAATTTATTGGAATTATGGACTTATAAAGTCCTTGTGAGTATTCGGCTTTGAGGGTAGCAAATCAAACTTTGAGTATTTGTTGAGTTTGGCATTAGGGACTAAATTGTGCATATTGTATAAGTTAGGGATAAATTCATAAATTGATAAATTGTGTGAGTTTATGGGTCAAATTGAATGGAAATGTTTCTAAGAGATTTTAAATGAAATTGATTAGATCAAGATTCAAAGGAAAAAAGGGAGGAAAAGGGAAAAGCTAAGTTGAACAATTAATCGAGAAGCATTAGCCGTTGTTATCCAAGGTAAGGTTTAAGTAATTTAATTAAACTTATGATTCTTACAATTATATGTGTTAATATGAATTTAGGTATGCATAAAATGTCATATTGCTGAATGTGAAGGGAAATATTAGATGTTAATTCATATTTGGTTAAATGCTTATTACTTGGTACTTTGGTTCGAAAATTTGGATGAATACTTTTCGTTGAAATGCCAATGTTGATTATAGTTGAGGAGTGTCAAATTATGGCTTGGTGGTATGTAATTATGATACTATTGCATGATTTATAATTTGGCCGAATATAAGGTGCCAAATTGAGGTATGGATTCGTTTCATTATATTTACATGTTTGATGGTTAATTTACATGTTGGGAATCCATATTTGTGAAGTTAAACAATTTATATGCTTATTAAATGGCATTGAGTATATGAGTACATATCTGCGCACTAAGTGTGCGAAACCGGTCATAAGGCACTATGTGTGCAAATTATTAAAGTAAAGGCTCTATGTGAGCGATACGTTACGAGAAGTGTTGAGTAACGACACTTAGTGTGCAATACATTACTAAATTTTATTCTACCATTGAATGCACAGGTAAGAGGTTCTTTAATTGAATTTAGTTGCTAATGTTGTTATGTATATAGGAAGAATCGGATATAATATCATATGTAATGCATGGAAGGTAAGTAATTAAAGGTATGTATTATGTACTTGCAAAATCGTAAAATTTATGAAAGTTAGAAATGGAAGCATAAGATTCGACTAGTGGAAGGGATGTATGCAAATTAGTTAACATGGAATGTTGATGTATGCACATGGATATAAGAACATTTATACATAGGTGTTTACTATGAATTTATTTTAGTACATTTGGTTATTCGGCTACAGCATGACAAGGAAGTTAGTTGCGGAATCTTGAATTATTTTAATTGCTTATGAATTACTTAAATCTTACTAAGCTTTGGTAGCTTACCTTGAATGCCTTTGTTTGTGTATTGCAGATTTCTTTGGGAAGTTTATCTCATACTCGAGGATCATCGTCAAAGTCAATCGCACTATCAACTACTTTGGTACCCTTTTATAAGTTGAACTTTTGGAACTATGACATGTATAAGCTAGAAATATTATGTTGGTTTTGAAATTGTATATATTTGTATAAGCCATGTGAAAATGGCTTGTCTATCTTGTTAATCTTGGAATTTATATTTTGGCTTGATGAATTTGTTTGGTTGTCATTTTGGCTGATTTGGTTTTAGTATATATATAATTATGGTTAATGTATAAAGTTTAAATGAAATGGAGTAAAGATGTTATAAAATAGTTAACTATATTTTGCAATGAACAGTTTTGATTAGCGGCGGTGGCGTGATTTTGAAAAATCACCAAAATAGGAGAAATGAAATTAGAGAGTGAATAGGATATATAATTAAATCTTATTGTGCCTATTTATATATGAAATAAACATATTAGGCAAAGGAAATTAATATTATGAGATATTTAAATTTTAGTGAGGCTGGTTACGAATGACTTTGTGATTCACATTACGTATTGGAAAAATTATTAAAACTTGTAAAAAAAATTATGGAGCATAGTTTATATTATTAGAATCCTTAATGAGTCTATTTGTTATTGAAATAAATTAGAACATTATTTGAATTCTGTACAATGAGATAATTGAGTTTTTGTAAGAATAGGTCAGAACCATCAAATAGTGAAATAGAGGAAAATATAATGATTAAACTGTATTAATTGGCCAATGAAAAATTCTAGAAAAATTATAGTATGAAGATATATGAGTCTAGTTTCAAGGAAAATTTATTGATCTAAATTTTTAGTTTCGTAACTTGAGTTATAGTCAATTTAGTCAACATGACGCAGATGGACAGTTTCAATTTTTATGGCCCGAATTAGTAGTTAAGTCTAGTAATGCCTCATGCTCGACTCCGAAAACAGGCCACGGGTAATGGGTGTTACGATGGTGGAAATTGGGCCTTAGCCCATAAAAACCTCAATTGGGCCTTAACCCATATCAAATGTCACATATCATATTTATCTGGGCCTAAGCCCATCTCAATATTAAAATCCATATATGCAATGCATTAATTCCCATACCAACCTTACACTCCGTCTCCTGTCCAACCCTACACTCCTGTGGGGATTTAATCGATGCACCCATCCCTACACTCCTTATGTAGCACCGGTTGTAGCACTAACCAATATTGTAGCAGAGCTGCCACTCATATAATAGGCTTAAAGCCTTCGGTGGATCCACAGTCGTCAAGCGACCATGCGATCCTATCAGTACTTCCTCCGTATCAATAATCCCATCGCCATGCAACATAATAACACATGAATGCAACATACCATAATAAACATGCGATAACAATCATATAACATGTAGAGCATTTTAGTCGTTCTGCCCTTCAGGGCATAATGGTCATTTTACCTTCTAGGGGTATTTTAGTAATTTCCCCCAACGAGGGTATTTCAGTAATTTCACCCTTAAAGGGTATTCCAGTAATTTACCCACTAGGGGTATTTCGATAATTTTACCAAATTATGGTATTTCAGTAATTCTACTCATAACTAATCCATGTATGCAATGCATCTCAAACATAATCAATCATACAATTAACACATTCAACACTAGTTCTACCACAAGGATACAACGATCATTTAATCGGGTAGGGGTAAAACGATCATTTCACCACCTAAGAGCATCCTGGTAATTTTACCCATTGAGGGTATTTCGATAACTTTACCCACGGAGGGTATTTTGGTAATTTCGTAAACTAAGGGTATTTCAGTAATTTTACAAACCAGGTGTATTTCAATAATTTCACAAATTAGGGGTATTTCGATAATTTTTCAATTCAAGGGTATTTCGATAATTTTACAAATCGGGGGTACTTCGGTATTTTGTAAATTAGGGGTACTTTAGTAATTTTGCAAATTGAGGGTATTTCGGTAATTTCATAAATCGGGGTATTCTAAACAGAGATAACGATGCAAATAGGCCTAGAGCCCATTCTCGATCCAAATGGACCCGCACATTCGTGTGGCCTATTTAGCCCAAATCTAGCCACAAATATGAGATTCACATAGACCGGTCACTATCTACTACACAATCATACAATTTATTCATATGGGCCCACGGGCCCACTTGGTCCAAGGTAGCCTAGACTCATGAACACTCATTAGGGCCTCAACTATCGCGTCGAAGCTCCCACACGTGCGCTCGCACGCTCGTGTGGCTACCATCGTCGTGTGATCGACATTTCGGCATTTGCCGCTCTATAGCTAGAGTAGGGCGAAATACACACCTGATAGGGGAATCTGAAGCTGCTAATCCACGCTCCGAGCACTCCTATGCCCAAACGCCCACCAAGGTATCCTTACTCTCCTCATAGATTACTCTATTTAAAGCCATCTTCTCACCTTCCCTCATGCTAGCTTTTCGATGTGGGATCCTACCTTCAGCAGAGTTAAATTCCATCTCAAACACTTGCCGCCCCAACATAGCAAAATAAATATCCCTTTTTACTTGCAATGGGATTCGAACTCAGGCTCCCTTGTAACATAATCCATGCCGCTAGCCACTTTACCAACTAGCTCCTTGTTGTCTTAAAATATGTGCAACTAAATATAAGTCTATGGCCAAGTCTAAGTTCCTTTAATAAAAAAAATCAAAATGAAATGCAAGCGCCAAGACTTGAACCTTGGAGCCCTTGCTTCCTTGTGTGGCATCATTCCTTTGTCTCCCATGTGGCTCCATTTGCCACTAGACCACAACTCCTTTTGTGTCATTGTTCTCCACATTTTATTCTTAAAGCCTACTTACTAACTCCCAGGGTTTTATTCACCTAAAACCAAAATTTTCTTAAAGCCCAAGTTTGATCCCGGGACTTCATAGAAGCCTCCTAACCTTCCAAAATCACTCACATAATAGGTCCAACTTGCATTAATGTCGTTCTTTGTTCTAAATAATTTAAACGCTCCCACGCCCAAGGCCCAATGGGCTCAATCCTACTAGGCCCAACTTCGGGTCGTTACACTGTACCCTTCAATTTCTGCTCAGGGGTGCAGCCGATATCATTCACGATCCTCTCTGTGGCCTCCAACCAATACTCAGCCACAATCATGGTGACTCTAGTGAAGCCTTTAAACAGTTTCGCATCGTTGGATCGGAATCGTTTAGTTATCAACCCTCGGCTCCCAATCCAAAATGGGGTCTAATGACCCTCTCCAAAACCCTCAACATCGTTTGGGATAATGCATTGTCCCCAGCCATCCGAGTCTAAGACCCAATCCCTTTAGTAAGTGTACCTAGTGTTTCACTTGTATCCAAAATGAGCATATTGCTCATCGAGGACGACTCAATTTGAGCCCCTCTTTGGTGTCCACCGTGCCCACGGGTACCTCTTCTACGAGTTTCACGTGTACTCATATTGTACTATCAACATTACAAAATTTGATGTAACAGTTCAAATTTTCTTTATTAGATGTTTTATGTCAAAAAGTCTTATTAGGGTACTTTTAGGAATTGCTATAGTTTTGAACTAAAGCATAAGTAGTTCTAATACCTTAATTTTGTTTCTCACTAAGGGTCTGTTTGTTTGCCAGTAAAATGTTTTCCGAAAATGATTTACTTTTCTAGAAAATGATTTACTGAAAATATTTTCTAGTGTTTGGATGAATCTGTGCAAAATATTTTCTGTTGTTTGGCAGATTTCCTAAAAATATTTTTCGAAAAAGTTGTTTTTACATATATTAATAAATTTATATACATATTAATATTTTTTATATTTTACTTGTTTTTACATATATTGTAATGATTTATTTATAAATAAATCAAATTAAATAAATAATAATACTCAATTATTAAGCTAAAATATTAACTTTTATAAATTGAAAACAACCAAAGCAATAAAATCGAGCTAATGTGTCAATTGTACAATAGTAATCATCAGTAGTATGGGTTAATTCATATATTTCCACATCGAGCTAATAAGTCAATTATACAAGTACAAAGATTAGTAGTATGGATTAATCCTTGTATGTCCTTTATTGAGTGGAAATATTGTAGGCCTTTATCAACCCATCCAGCATTTACACAAACAAAAAGAACCCAACAATAACAAAGTGCCTATAGCAATATCAACCAACACCAAAATATTACCTTTACCAAAAATAAAATAGTGGCTATACTAGCACAAACTTTGTACTAATACCAACCAAATCCAATATCCAATATCAAACTAACAAAATACCAAAGCTATTTGTTTGCTTCTAGTTTCAACTAAATCTTGTGTGCTTATAGGATCTACACCAGTTTGGCGTTTCCTATTTGGTGATTTCAACTTCACTAAAGAGCTTACAGTTGATGTTTGACCTGACTGTGTTGTATTTAATCTCAATCCAGACTAAAAATTGTAAAATTATAGTAAGGTAAGTAGTTATAAAACTTGGATTTGTGTTCAACAGTTGGCTACATATAGCTTGATCACCAGGATGCAGCCATCTCCCATCTTCATCTTTCATCATACCCAAACCATACAACATCTTACAATTTTCAAGTTTTAGGCTTCTTTGGTGTGCCTAAATTCCACCTTCTCGACCTTGCGATTGATTCCCAGAAATGCTCAACCTATTGAATTGGAATATGAATTAAGCTAAAATACTAAATTCTGGTATCATCCCCATTAATGATGATTGAAGAGTTTAGCATCATAATCACTAGAAGTATCCAATAAATAAAAAGAACTAGACCTTCACTTGAATTCCAATGAAAAAATTTCTATGGCAATGAAACATGATTGGCTTTCAGTAAATGTATAAGGTAAGAATTAACTTGCCTTTCTATCACCAAGCATAGACGTCAAGCCTCCCGGAAAATCCTTCTCAACAATAGCAAAGCCACTTGCAGGATCACTGGTTTGCTTGGAAATTAATAACATGAAAGAAATGAGGTACAATTGCAACCCAACTGAAAATGTAATAAACAAGTAATCAAATCAATTGATGATCAAAATTACATGCAATGGAAACACATATCACAGAGCATAAAATGGTAAACCAAGCTTCATTTTGCACAAGGCCAAGTCCCTGCAACTGCATATCAGACCTAATAATCATAAGAATTATTACCAATAGAGAAGATCAAGTTGATTTCCAAGTTCATAAAATATTCATAAAATGTCCGGTGAAAGTGAAGGTGTATTTGAATTTTTCATTTGCTTCAGCTTCAACTCTTCCTGATATTGCTTCATTCGCTTTTCTTGATTCATTTTGCCAGCCCTCTTGCCATGAAATTTATGAGAAAGCTTCCGGAAGGCTTCCTTAGGAGTCACCTGGAGAAGATTGGAATGTCATAATTTGTAAGTCCAAATACAAATATAACACATTCATTTTTATAAATATATAAACGTCAACTGATAAACCGTAAAAGTAACACATTTTAACCCCATATTTAGTATGCTTTTGGATGATTTAGCCCTCAATTTATGTAAAAGATGCTCTTAATCCTTTCTTTTCATTTCTTATACTTAGGGGAACAGCTAAGGATAAAAAGAACGTAAAACGGGCTTAATACGGACCAAATTAGGCCAACCCAAGAAGTCAGCACGGCCTGGACTTCATGCCACACGGCCGTGCCCTAATATTTAGATTGCACACGATCACACCCTAATTTACACGACCGTCCCTCGTTGACAAAAAGCCCAACACAGCATGACCCCGATGTACACGGCCGTGCCCCAATTGGCAGACCCGAAGCATGGCCTCTACCCATATATTACACGGGCGTCTTATAGCCGTGCCTAAATCAACAGAATGGAGACACGGGCTGGACCACGACTTATACGGGCATGCCTTAGCCGTGTCCCTGTCGCGGGAAAGAACAATTTCACTCAGAATAGGATGCTTGGAGCCCTCCTAAGTCCACTCAAACACCTAGGATGAATTATACCTTAATTACAAGTACTTAGGAGCCAAGGAAAGCATCCCAAATGTCTATATAAACAATCCACGGTAGTAATTCAAGGGCGTTAGGTTTTAGCAGAATTTTCTGCCAGAGCTTTACTCGTTTAGGGATTGTCTCGAAGATAGCCAATTGATCCATCTCGAAGAGTCAAAATTCTACTCAAGACGGAGGATCTCCTTTTCAATTTCTTCAGGGGGTTTTGAGGATTTCTTATGTTTTGTTTTATCTTCTCTCTTGAAATGTTTTCTTATTTAATTATGAACTAAACCCCTCAGAAACCTGAAGGGGATGAAACCTATGATGGATTTTGTTATTTAATTCTTTCAGTTTATATGATAAATACTTAGTTTGTTCTTAATTATGTTGCTTAACTTTATCTGATGTGCTTAGGTGGAGGAGGAATAGACCCTGCCTAAGAGTACATCTAGCATAATTAAGCAGAGTTGATTGGGCACCTAGAGATAGGGTTACGAGATTTTGCCGGATTAGGTTGAAACCTAATGTGGGAGTCCATCGATCGATTTACTATTTCCATAGGGGGTTATTATAAGAGAACGAGAGTTCCACTAATTAACCTAAGGTTAGACGTTGTTCACTTCGAGAGAAGGTTTAATATAGGTTTGGGAGTCTCACGGATCAAGCTAAGTAAAGAAATCATATGAATTGAAAAGGTAGATAATAAGTGAAGTCATAGGTGGATTCTTCCTGAAGGTATCATCTTTATCAATTGAGTTTTCTTCAACGTATTTTCCCAAAGTTTTGTTTCTTTTGTCTTTGCATTTAGTTTAAATATTTCATTTATTTTAGTTTAATAAACCAATCGCTCCATATTTTAGGCTAAATAATAGAAAGAAAGTGAGTAGTAGTACTTTTATGTTCTTTGGGTTCGATAAGATATTCTTGCCTGAGCTATACTACTGTTTGATAGGTGCGCTTGCCTCTATCGTTTTCGCAGTTAGTCTACAGGTTTGATCACTCTTTTATAAATGTTAAAACTAGACTATTTTGCAGTGATCAAGTTTTTGGCGCCGTTGCCGGGGAAATTTCTAAAATATTACGAAAGCTCTATTTTTATTACTTTAGCCATTATTTCTAATTTTTATTAATTTTACTAATCCTCTTTCTTTATTAAACTTGCAAGGTACCTCCAGTTTATGACTAGAAGAAACCCTAGAGGACTATTAGAATACGACGGTGATATTGAAGCTACCGTTCACAAAAATCGCAGAGAAACTAGGCGAGCTCTAGACTACCAAAGAGAAGAACAACAAAAGCAGATCCAATCGTCTTTGAAGGATGGTAGAAAATAATTTGCACGATGCAAGATCGAGTGATTATGCTAAACCTAATCTGACAGGAGCAGAATCTAGTATTGTTAGGCCTACTATAGCTACTAATAATTTTGAATTAAAACCTAACACAATACAAATGATTCAACAGTTTGTTCAATTTGATAAATTGCAGGACGAAGACCCAAATACTCATATAGCTAATTTCTTAGAGTTCTGTGATACTTTCAAAATAAATGGCGTTTCTGATGATGCCATTTGTCTTCGGTTATTTCCTTTTTCAATAACGAATAAAGCAAAGTAATGGTTGAACTCGTTACCACGAGGGTTAATCACCACATGGGACCAAATGACCAAAAAATTTCTTTTAAAGTATTTTCCACCAGCCAAAACGGCCAAATTTCAGAATGACATATCTTCTTTTGTGCAGAATGACATAGAAACATTATATGATACATAGGAAAGATACAAAGATCTCCTAAGAAGATGCCCATACCACAGATTACCTTTATGGCTTAAAGTCCAAACTTTCTACAATGGTGTGAATTCTTCAACTAGGCAAATGATTGATTCATTAGCCGGTGGAACTTTAAACAACAAAACTCCTGAAGCAGCCTACAATTTTATTGAGGAGATGTCATTGAACACTTATCAATGGCAAATCACAAGGGCAAAGCCGACAAAATCAATGGAGTTTTCAACATAGACACACGATGACAATCTTTGTCAACAGGTAGAGTTAATGAATAAAAAGCTTGATAATTTATGTTCTTCGCAGTACATCCGGTAATGAAATGCAAAGCAAGCGAGAATGTGGCGAATCTGAGTACCCACCCTACCAAGCAAGAAGCGAAAACGCAAGCGTGCAAACTATATAGGTAACAATTTCAGATCCAATAATAATCCCTATAGTAATACTTATAACCCAGGTTGGAGGAACCACCCAAATTTTTCATGGAGAGGACAAGGAAATCAAGGAATTCAAAGGCAGCAACCTCCTCTAAATTATCAAAACCAGCCCTACCCACAGGAAAAGAATTAAGCCTTGAAGAGATGCTGACAAAATTCATGGCAGCCACAGAATCTCATCTTCAAAAGACTGATACAAACCTTGATGAACAACAGAAGTCGATGAAAGGACTCAAGAATCAAGTTGGAGAACTTACTAGGTCGATGGGACACGACAAAGCTAATTCTGAGCGCCAACAAGGGCGTCTACCATGCAACACAAAATAAACCCAAAAGAGTAAATCCAAGCCATTACAACTCAAGAGGGTGCAGTAGATAGACCCACATCAGTGCAAGAAAAGAAGGATTAGACCGAGGTAGCTCAAGAAAAGCAAAAATCGGTAATCAAAGAATACCAACCCCGCATACCTTATCCCAAAGCATTAAAAAAAGATGATTCAGAGGAACAATTCGGTAAGTTTCTAAAACTCTTGAAAAATTTACATATTAACTTACCTCTTCTTGAAGCTCTTTTTCAGATGCCCGATGCAAGGAAATTCTTAAGCAAGCTCTTGACGAACAAACACAAAATAGATGAAGAGCACCATGTGGAATTAAATGCAACATGCTCAAGAATGCTACGAGAACAAGCTACCACAAAACTTAAAAGATCCCGGAGTTTTACGATTCCATGCTCAATTGGTAGTTTGACTATTGATAATCGTTAGGCGATTTAGAGGAAAGTATAAATGTTATGCCTTATGCCTTTGTTTAAGCGACTAAGTCTAGGAAGCCCAAACAAACTAGGATGAGTATTCAACTAGGTAATAAAGCTGCTAAAATCCCTAGGGGCATTATTGAATATGTTTTAGTCAAAATCGATAAATTTGTTTTCCCGATGAGACTTTGTTGTTTTAGACATGGATGAGGATAATTCAATCCCCTTGATTTTAGGAAGGCCTTTTATAGAAACTGCTAGAACTAAGATTGATGTTGCTAGAGGAGAACTCATACTTCGCGTAGGAGATGAATTAATAAATCTTCAAGCTCACAACTCAGCTAGAGCCATGAATGATGAAGGTACGAAAATTACTCTAGTTAATAATCAAATTATTCAACCTTCATTGCAGGAAACACCACACGACATCAAATATGAATCAAACCATAGCATCTTAGTTAAAAGAGCAGAAGACACAAGCAAAGCCGGATCAACACAAAGTAAAACTTGAGGAACCGCTAGAAGAGCTCATGAGAACATAAAATCACTTTAAAATAGGAGACTAGGCGCTGTTAGACAAAGCCGATCTTCACATCACTTCAACAGACTTGAAGGCAAAGGGAGAAATTCTTCCCAAGGTACACGAAATCTTCCCCCATAACACAGTCAAGGTAAACGCTTCTCAACCCAAACTTAGTCACGAAAATAAAACAGTCAGCAAGAGGGAAAATATTCAAACCTTTAAACCTCCCTAAAATTTTTCAAAGTTAAGGATAGTCTAGCTTAAGACTATAAATGGGCGCTTCTTGGGAGGCAACCCGAGCACTAATACTTTTTATTTTTCAAAATTATTTTTTTACTATTATTTTTTTCTCTCTCCTTTCCTTTCCTTCTCTTTTCTCTTTCCACATTTAAAACAAAGATGCAGGTTTCCAGGCCACACGGCCTTACACACGGTCGTGCCCGTGGCCGTGTGGACTACCAGAACCACCACACTGATAGAGCAGAGCCATGCAAGTCAGTCCAACCACCCCCAACGTCACGAATCCAACCACCCATAGCACGGGCACCGACAAAAATAGCAAGGCTATGCCTCACAGCTGTGCTAAGATAATGACCTATTTAGCATGGGCAGACCACGCCCATACATTCCAACCATGCTCTTATACTGGCTTCTTAGGAACGGGCGTGTAAACCAACAAAACGGGCGTAGAAAAACAACACACCCCACAACACGACCATGCGATGCGGCCGTGTGAATCAACACACCCTCGGTACACGGGCGTGGGAGCATGCCAGATTTGAAATCTTATTTAAACCCCCACAGCCCTTTCTCTTTTTCCCATCTTCTTTCTTATTCCTTCTTTCTCTTTTCTTTCAAAATTTTCTTCCTACTCATAGAAAAGATCCAAGACACTTGAGCAGCACAAAGACCATGCTGAAGAAACGTAAGCATCATATCCTCAGAGGAAACCTCAACATGAGTTCATGCGAGCAATTTCACTTAATTGACATGCCAAGGGTCTCGAAAACCTTTTCGGTTCTATTTTTCTTTTCTCGTCTCCTTTATTTTCCTTATCTATACTTCTTTTATGCTTAATGTAATTTATTTCATATTAGTTTCTTGGTTTTAGGTTCTAAAGGCTGCTAGGGAATCACACAACACAGCCTTCAAAGTCACACCCACTTCGCAAACCATCCAACAATAAGGACTCCTTAGTCCATTAGTCTTTTCTTTCAATTTCAGTTCTCTTCTTAGTCTCCTTCTTTTTATTTTCTTAATATTTAAATTTATTATTAGTATATCATTATTATTTCTCTAGATCTCTTGGCTATATCTTTATAGGCTACCCAATTTCTTCATCTAGCAAATTGCTTCTCGGTAGCCACTCCACTAGGCCCATAGAAAACACCATCACCGCCACTAAAGACGCCAGGGATCATCCAGATTTTAGGGAGTATTATTTTCCCCAATTATCTTTTTGATTTGGCACATAAATTTCATTATCTATCTTTGTACATTGAGGGCAATGTACATTTTAAGTGTGGGGGTAATAGTGCCTAACTTTTTGCATAATTTTCAAAACCCTAAAATTAGCCTTGATCTTAAGTATTTTTCTCATATTATTAATTAGGATGAAATTTCTAATGATTTATGATCTTTATTGATATGTCTCTAATTAAATCATAGTTAATTGTGCATTGATGATTAAATTTGAAGGATACTAGAGAATCGAGCATGATAAGTCTACTTTCTAAAAATTTTTTGATAGGTTGTTGAACCTAATTTGAGTATCACCTTGAAGTTCAAAATTTATAAGGATTGATGTCAAAACACCCATAATTTTTTGTGAGATTCTGAGCCTTATAGAGCATATACCCCTTTTTTATGCTCACTTTAATTGATTATGAGTGTGTCAACTTTGAACTGTTATTCTAGAACTTGCCTCGTTTATACATGTCGAGACCACATTAATGATTTGATACACTGAGATGATAAAGGCACCTAGGTTTAACCCGTTTACTCCACTAAAAAGCCTACCTTCACAAATTAACCCCTAGTGAACCCCATTGGATCCTAATAAACTTTTTATTTTCTCACCCACTAATATCAACCCAAAATCCCTTTATATTTGTTATCACCATTCATTTAACTACCCTTTAATCGAGGTTTGATTTGATTAAATTACTGAATTATATTAGTTCAGTAGTTACATTTATCATTTATGATGTAATATTTTAGTTTGTTCTTAAAAAAAATCAATCAAAGTTTAGAGCTCATGTATCTAAATTCCAATTGATTGAAGAAGAGCTCGTATTAAAGTATTATAGTATTCTTATTAGCTTTTAATTAATGTAAGTACTTATATTAGTTCATTGTTTCTAGTTAGGTAATTGGTTAATTCAATCTCGATTCTAACCTTCTAATTCAGCCTTTATCCACACCTTTAACCCTAGCCCCGTTACAACCCTAATAAAGACCTTTTGATCATTTATCATCTCATATCTGATGGTGGAGATTTGATTTTCAGGCAAGCTTATGGGATTAACTTTTCAAGTTTGACTTAGAGTGCTTATTCTTGAACCTTAAACACTTTTGAGTAATTTGAGTGAATCTTTAGTGAGGATGTCGGTCCTTGTCGGTTTTGAATCAAAGGTAATTACTTAGATAAGGAGAGACACCTATGGTTTCAGGCTATAAAGGTATGACTTATCGTAATTGAATCTTTAGGGCACTTTGAGTTAAATAATCCATGTATAAATTATCTATGAATTATGATGAGGCAATGTCAATGGGAATTATGAATTTTGGAAAGTTCGTTTTAGTTGTAAATTGAGAATTTTGCTTGAGGACAAGCAAAAGCTTAAGTGTGGGGGTATTTGATAAATAGTAAAAGTAACACATTTTAACCCCATATTTAGTATGCTTTTGGATGATTTAGCCCTCAATTTATGTAAAAAGATGCTCTTAATCCTTTCTTTTCATGTCTTATACTCGGAGGAACACCTAAGGATAAAAAGAACGTAAAATGGGCTTATCTGGACCAAATTGGGCCAACCCAAAAGTCGGCACGGCACGGACTTCATGCCACACTGGCCGTGCCCCAATATTTAGATTGCACGGTCACACCACGATTTACACGACTGTGTCTCGTCGACAAAAAGCCCAACACGGCTGACCCGATGTACACCGTGCCCCCAAATTCAGCGGAACCAAGCACGGTCTCTACCCATATATTACACGGGCATCTCATAGCAGTGCCTAAATCAATAGAATGGAGACACGGGCTAGACCACGACTTACACGGGCATTCCTTAGCCGTGCCTCTGCCACGGGAAAGAGCAATTTCACTCGGAATAGGATGCTTGGAGCCAAAGAAACGTAATCTTAAGTCTACTCAAACACCTACGATGAATTATACCTGAATTACGAGTACTTAGGAGCCAAGGAAAGCATCCCAAAGGTCTATATAAACAATCCATGACAGCAATTCAAAGGTGTCAGGTTTTAGCAAAATTTTTTGCCAGAGCTTTACTCGTTTAGGGATTATCTCGAAGATAGCCAATTGATCCATCTCGAAGAGTCAGAATTCTACTCAAGACGGAGGATCTCCTCTTCATTTCCTTCAGAGGATTTTAAAGATTTCCTATGTTTTGTTTTATCTTTTCTCTTGAGATGTTTTCTTATTTAATTATGAACTAAACCCCTCAAATACCTGAAGGGGATGAAACCTATTATGGATTTTGTTATTTAATTCTTTTGGTTTATATGATAAATACTAAGTTTGTTCTTAATTATGTTGCTTAACTTTATCTGATGTGCTTAGGTGGTGGAGGAATAGACCCTACCTAAGAGTAGGTTTAGCATAATTAAGCTGATTTGATCAGGCACCTAGAGATAGGGTTACGAGATTTTACCGAATTAGGGTGAAACCTAATATGGGAGTCCATTGATCAATTTACTGCTTCCTTAGGGGGTTATTATAAGAGAACAAGAGTTCCACTAATTAACCTAAGGTTAGACGTTATTCACTTCGAGAGAAGGTTTAATATAGGTTTGGGAGTCTCACGGATCAAGCTAAGTAAAGAAATCTTATGAATTGAAAAGATAGATAATAAGTGAAGTCATAGGTGGATTCTTCCCGAAGGTATCATCTTTATCAATTGAGTTTTCTTCAATGTCTTTTCCCAAAGTTTTGTTTCTTTTGTCTTTGTATTTAGTTTAAATATTTCATTTGTTTTAGTTTAATAAACCAATAACTCCATATTTTGGGCTAAATAATATAAAGAAAGTGAGTAGTAGTACTTTTAGGTTCCTGGGGTTCGATAAGATATTCATGCCTGAGCTATACTACTGTTCGATAGGTGCGCTTGCCTCTATCGTTGTCATGATCGATCTCTGAGTTCGATCACTCTTTTAAAAATATTAAAACTAGACTATTTTATAGCGATCATCAACAAAGAATTAAGAAAGCAATAGACCAGATTGAAGTACTTACAATTCGACCAAATTCATCTGTCCTTTCAATGCGAATATCTTTAAATCTATTATCAGTTTGGTGATCATTGTCTACAATGCCAACAAGTTTGCTCTTTTTCTTGTCCATGTTTTGGCCTCCCCATTCAATAGTTTCTTTAAGTGTTCCTCGATCTTTAAGCGACTTACACCGATAATCCTTTGCCAACCGCAATTTTGTTAATGGTTTCATCTGGAACAACCTCATCCTTGTCCTCATTAGTAGGCTTTTCATCAAGACTAGTATCAACAACCTCTGTCCATCCACCCACCTCGTTTTCTTCATTTTTTCTATCTTGTTCGAAGCTTCACGGTACTTCATCCTTGTCCATGAATACATCTTCACCGTCGGCTTATGGGCTTTTGAAGACCAAATTAACATTAACTTGTTATTATTTACGAGAAAGAAATTATAAGCATAAACATCAAATTATTTTCTTCTTTTTTCATTTTCATCATTTGGATTATCATTTTCATATTTTGATCCCAAACCCAGAAAAAAATTAAAAATAAAGAAAGAAAGAAAGGCATAAAACCCAAACCAACGTTGCTTCATTTTCAGATAAAACCCAACACTAATTCAGCACAAAAACCAAAGGGGTATTCAACAGTATAAAAATGCAGAACAAAAATTATGGCATACCTTAAGCAATTTTTCAAGAACAAGAAGAAACGAAAATGATAAAGAACATAAAGAAGATGCCATACCTTAAGCCAAGACTCTGCGAATGTGTTACTTTCTTTAGCACCCAGAAGTAAAAAATCAAGTAAAAGCAAAGTAAGTGAACCAATGACACATTTTCTTCCACATTCTTGCCCATATGTAAAAAGCATCCAAACCCATCTCATAAATAAATGATCAAAAGATTAGAGACAAAAGGTACCTTGAGGTTTTGGGATTTGCAGGATCAGGGTCGAGGCCATCAAAAGTAGCAGCAGACAGAGTGGGAGAGACGGAGTGGGAGAGATGGAGTGGGAAGTTAGCAAATCGGAGTGGGAAGTGCAACAAACATGACAAAATTTTTGAAGCTGAGACGAGAGTGTAGAGAAGGGAATGGAAAATGTCTTACCGATTCCAAATCGGTAAGACATTTTCCAGAAATAAGGAAGAGATTTTACCCGTGTTTGGAAAATGTTTTCCTTTAGTAATTTATTTTCCACCAAACAAATGCTGGAAAATTTGGAAAATGTTTTCGAAACATTTTTCACCAAACAAACAGACCCTAAGTAGTTCAACTAAAGAGAAATACTTACAGTATCAGTCGGGGACTCGATATTCTATAAACTCATTTTTAGATAAAAATAGAAATGGTTTTTGTTCGAAAAATAATTTTTACAAAATTTTGAACCCAAAATTTCACAACTCTTGTTTTGAATCCCAATTTTGATACCACCAAATGTAACACCCCAAACCCAACATAACACCCCTCACCCGTATTCAATGTCAAAATAGGGTTACGGAGCATTACTGGACTTATATAACATTTAAACATTCAATTCACATAAAATTAATCAATTCATAAACAATTTTGTAACAGCTCGATTTTGGGCCTAGTCAGAATAGTGGTTTTAGGGCCACAAATTCGATGAGGAAAATCCTATTTTTATTATATTTTTATGGTATACAATTTCACGGAAAGATTTCGTGAAAATTTTGTTCAAAAATTTTGAGGATTGGGCACTCAATTTAGTCAAACGACTAAATTGTAAATAGTGCAAAAGTTGAGTTCCACGTGTTAGAAGTGTCCAATTTCTATGAAATTTTAAATTGGAGGTCCTTAAATGGTAATTAGACCATTGGTTAAATTTTTGGACAAAAATGGACATGAGATAAGTGAAATAGGATATTTTTAAGTTAGAGGCATTTTGGTAATTTGGTAACTAAATGGACTAAAAGACAAAATAAAAGCCAAAAACCCTTGTCCATCTTCTTGCTTGGCTGAATTTAGCATGGGGGAAGTCATGGCTAGGGTTTCCAAGCTTTCAAGCTCAATAGTAAGTGCATCCAAGCCCCATTTTTAATGTTCTTTACATTTTTGAAATCCTCGTAACTCGGTTTAGCTATTTCTACCATTATTTTGAGCTAGGGTTTGTGTTTAAAAATTTACCCATGGATGAAATGCATGTGATTTGATGTCTAATGGTAGAATATGAATGATCGGTTTTAGTAAACGACTTTTAACAAGTGATTTTTGATGAAATCAAATAAAAGGACTAGTTTGTAAAAAAGTTGAAAAATAAATGAAAATGTGTGAATGAATTCAAATTTTGGATTGCTATAGTTATGAAAATGGTTTGGATAGGCCTAAAATACAATGAAATTGAATAAAAATCATTTTACGAGCCTAGGGGCAAAAATATAATATGACAGTTTGAGGGAAAACGTAATTTTGCCATAGTATGATTTTTGGGTCACAATGAATAATGTGACTAATAAGTAAGCTAAATGTGATGTTATAGATCAAAGAAAATGAGGTGCAGACTTAGAATAGGGGAAAAATGAGTAACTGACGATTTGGTCCGTTTTTGCCATTTTGGTATCAAGGTAAGTTCGTGTATAAATAATACAACATTATATTATGTATTTAATATTTTTATATTGCATGAATTGTATACATATATATATATATATATGTTTCTACGGATTCGATTGATGATGATTTGGCGAAGAATCGAAGAATGAGAATCCTGGTTGAACCTTAGGAATAGAAAGGATACTTTGTCACGACATTAAATTAATAAGGTCCCGTATAAGACCATATCTGGGATATGGCCTCAACATCGAATTGAGATCCTATGTAAGACCATATTTGGGATATAGCATCAGCACTGAATAGTGAATCCATGTAAGACCACGTCTGGGACCTGGCTTTAGTATGAAATCATGTAAGACCATGTTTGGGACATGGCATCGACATACGATCTCGTGTAAGACCATATCTGGGATATGGCATCGACATCGATATGAGATCCCATATAAGACCATATATGGGATATGGAATCGGCATCGACATACGATCTCATGTAAGACCATATCTGGGATATGGCATCGACATCGATATGAGATCCGTATAAGACCATATTTGGGATATGGCATCGGCATCGACATACGATCTCGTGTAAGACCATATCTAGGATATGTCATCGACATCGATATGAGATCTCGTATAAGACCATATCGGGATATGGCATCGGCGACATATGATCGACATCCATATGAGATCATCGATATAAGATCCCAAGACCATATCGGGATATGGCATCGGACATCATATGGATCTCGTATAAGACCATATCGATATGAGATCCATCGATATAAGACCGTATATATTTGGGATATGTCATTGGCATCGACATGTGATCCCATTTGAGACCATATCTGGGATATGGCATTGGCATCTTACTACGCGTATGACAATTTCTAAGTATCCTTCAATATTCCAAGTGGTTCAACGAGATAAAGAATTAATGTTTATGTTAAAGACGGGAAAATGACTAAAGTGTAAATGAATGCGAATATGTGACGATTAAGTGCAAGTGTATGTATGCATACACTCATGAACAATGTGCTCGGGATGTGATCGAATTTTGGTAAGAAGTTAAACGAGTAAGTTATACCTATGAGAATTTCCTTGTGATTATAAGTCCATGCTTATGATGAATGAATATGTGGGAAATGTGATTGATGATCATGTGTGAGGCTTTTAAGCCAATTTAAATTGAGAAATGAAATGTTCAAGTCTTTGTTGTTGTTGTATAGGTTAAATTGGCCAATGAATGGATGGTAAATATTTGATGATAACTAGCTATTGGCATGGCTAACTATGGATATACTTTAGTGTTATATGTGTGTAAATGAGAATTAATACAAAGAAAACATGATAGAGAAAAATTATCAATAAAATAGTTCGAGACGATGAAATTTGTTTCACTTTGAAAATTCACCAAAAATGGTGAAAATTGAATTAGAAGTTGAATAACAAATGAAATTAAATCTTATTAAGCCTATTTTTGCATAAAAGAAACGGTGTAAGCAAAAAAATTTCATATTATGAGATATTTGATTTTTTATAAGATAGGGTCAGAGTGATTTTGTAATCCCCTGTTCTGACTTAGGAAATTCATTAAAAGTTGTAAAAAAATAATCAAGGGATAAAATTTATATGCTTGAATTTCATAATTGAGTCTAATTTCAAGAGAAACAAACAAGAACATCATTCAAGTTCTGTACTATAAGAAAATAATTTTTTAGTGAATAGGGGTCAGAACTATCGGACAGCAAAATAGGGGAGAATTTAAAGAATAAACTGTACTGATTTGCTTAACCAAAAATTCTATAAATTTTATGGTAAGAAGATATATGAGTCTAGTTTCAAGGAAAATTATCAGATCTTAATTTGGAATTTTGTAGCTTCAAATAAAAATAATTTAGTTACTATAACTCGAGTAGAAACTCAAGATAAACATAAATGAATTGTGAAATTTTATGCAATTATGATTGTATTACCTTGAGAACATATTGTGATAATTGGTGAAAAACATGTTAATAAGTTGCTTATTATTTGCATACAAACTTACTAAGTATTGTAGCTTACTCCTCTTCCTTCCTCATATCTTATTGGGTTTTATGCTAGCTCGAGTTGGAGATCGCTGGAGATGCTATCACACTATCAAGCTATCATCGTGGGGTAAAAGTGAATACATACCTCTTAAGTTTATGGCATGTATAGGGACTAGTCAATTGAGTATGTGTCATTTTATTTGGCCAAATGTTTTGGTTCATAATGGTAATATGTATAGCAATGAGATGTGGCTCATATTGATTAATGAGTTGCAATGCCTATTTATATGTGTGTGCTTATACTAAAGGTTTCATGAGATGTGGTTATGTGTGTTTGGTATGGATGGATTAAGGATGTGTTGATGATAATCATGGCATGAAAGTTTGATACATTTAACCTAGGCAAAATATGGTACCTTATGCATGAATAAGATTATATGAATTCGCTATGATCATGACTTGTTTGATGATGTTTAATTGCTCAATTATGCCATGAAAGATGCCATTGAAGTTGTGTTTAAGTATGTGCAAATAAGGGTGCCAAATGGTTTGGTAAATAGCCATTTCCTTAGGCACACGGGCAGAGACACGGCCGTGTGTCTCAGCTATTTGGAGGACACATCCCCGGGACATAGGCATGTGCCTAGGGTGTGTGGAGTTTGCATCTATTTTTCGAAATTTAATTTGCCACACGGCCTAAGCACACTGGTGTGTGACTTGGCCGTGTGACCCTATTTTTTTGATGATGTCATAAATAGATAGTTACACGGGCTGAGGACATAGGCGTGTGTGACCACACGGCCTACCCATACGGGCGTGTGACCCTTATTTTGATGAAAACTTTTCTAAGTCTTCTTAGAGTTTCCTAAGTTTTGGTTTAGTCCCGAACAGTTCCCAATGATTGTTTTGGGCCTCGTGGGACCATATAAGGGACGATTTGCATGTGATGAGTGGTTTTAAATTGAATGAAATTTTATAGCCTGATTTTGTATAAATGTTTATGTTTAAGTTCGTTAATACCTCGTATTCTATCCCGGCGTCGGACACGGGTAAGGGTGTTACAAATTCAATCACAATGAAACATTTCATCCCTAATACATGCCTATGATGCCGTAAACATACATTGGGAGTGGTTGGGGACTAAACTGATAACTTTGAAAACTTTTTGAACACTTAAGAAATTTTCTAAAAATAGGGGACACTAGCCCGTGTGGCCCTTGTCACAGGCCCCGTGGACATTCGAAATGGGAGCACATGGCCGTGTCCCAACTTGTTTCCAACCCTGTGTAACTCTTTGACTTAGGTCACACGGCCAACACATACGCCCGTGTGGCTAGCTCATGTGCCCTAAAAATGGCCATACACGCTCGTGTGCTAGGCCATGTGCTATGATGTTCCAAACCTATAGGGTATACTGACTTATGCCACACAGCCAAGTCACACGCCAATGTGTGAGGTCGTGTGGAGCATACTAACTTAATTTTAATTTCAAAACCAGGGGACACACAGTCGTGTAACATGACCGTGTGTCACACACGGCTGAGACACACGTTTGTGTGGACAAAAATAGGCTATTTACCAAGCCAATTTGCCACCCAAATTTGTGCACACCTACATAATTCAAATGGTACTCATTCTTAGCATAATGGACATCCAATTCAACCACAATCAATGCTAAAACATACCATTTCAATATCAACAACTAACATGCTTATTATCTCATGTTATACTTGTAACACCCCAAACCCAGCCCATGCGTTATGACCGGATCTGACGTGTCACATGAGAAAATCATGTTAAGTCATTTTAAATCATACTAAAAAAATTATTTGTTATAATCAAGAAAACAAGTTTGATTTGAAATATTTAATAAAGTATTACAAACCTCGAAGGTTGATTTGATAAATCAATAATTTGAACTAGAGATCTTATAAACCTTGACTTTTGAAAATTTTGTTGATAATTCGAGAGAAAATTTTTGAGTTAAAATATTTGTAAAAGCTGGTTACGAAATCCCTTTGTTAATCTATTTTAGAAAATCTTTATTTAAGTTTTTAGAAAAATTCTCATTTAAAACAATTCAAGCAAAATAAAAGTACGTCAAACATATAGCAAAAATAAAATATACCAAAGGCCTTATTACATCATAAAAACCCAAAATAGTAAAGAGAATGGAAATAGAAATTTAAAGTTCAAATTAAAACACCATTTCTAAAGTATGGCCTCCACCGTCACTAAACATTACCTGCAAGGGTTAAGGAAAAAGGGGTGAGTTACAAGAACTCAGTATATAATCTCTTTACCATTGTCCACTAGGCTTGAACCCATATTTCAATATCTTGGGCCTAAGCCCATTTTCATAACAGAATATATATATAAGAAATGTATGCAACCCAACCATCCATCCAACACACCCCCGTACCAACCATCACACCTGTGGGGATCAAATCAACCCACCCCGCCATCACACCAAAACGCAGGCAAATTGCCATTTATAATATTTGTGGCTGAGCCACCAAAAACGATCTGCAGTCAAACCGCTTTTTATAATATTTGTGGCTAAGCCACCAGAGTCATAAGCGCATTAATGAACAAATTGTGGCAAAGCCACCAGGCTACACTTCTCTTCGACATTTTTCCCATCCCATGCAAATTACGTAAATGCAACATACATAATAAAGCATAACATCCATAAATATGAACAACAATAATTAATCTAGTGATTTATTACGATAAATCAGCCGATTATAGAACATTGTAAATCGGTCCACTAAAGAATTCTAGCAATTTAGCCCATAGGGGCATTTTCGTAATTCGGCCAATAGGGAATTTTGTAATTCGGCCTATAAGGGCATTTTCGTAATTTGACCCATAAGGCCATTTTTGTAATTCACAACCCAAAGGTATTTCTGTAATTTTACCCATCAAGGGTATTTTTGTAAATTCGTAACCTCGAACTTAACTACTAATTTGGGGCATAAAAATTGAAACTGTCCATCTGCGTCACATTGACTAAATTGACTATAACTTGAGTTAGGAAATTCAAAATTTAGATCCGTAAATTTTCCTTGAAGCTAGACTCATATATCTTCTTATTAAAAGTTTTCCAGAATTTTTTGCTTAGCCATTTAGTACAGTTTATTCATTAAAATTTCCCTTGTTTCACTGACCAATGGTTCTGACTTCTCTTAACCTAAATTCAAATATCTCCTTGTACAGTTTTCATATGTTGCTCCCACTTGTTTATATTGAAAATAGACTCAGGAATCTATAAATATAAATTATAACCCATAATTCACTTTGTACAATTTTGAATAATGTTTCCAAGACAGAACATGGAACCACAAAGTCGTTCAGAACCAATCTCACTAAAATTCAAATATCTCAGAATATAAAATACCTCTTCCTAATCTGTTTCTTTCATATAAAAATAGACACAACAAGCTTTAATTCTATATCTTATTCACTTTCTAATTCTCTTTTTCCTATTTTTCATGATTTTTCAAAATCACGTCTCTGCTGCTAACCAAAAATTGTTTCATTGCAAAATATGGTTTCTACTACGAACATACGCACGCCCGAGTGATCACAAATGCCGGTTCCCTATTTTTCGATCATTCGACCGAATCACAAAACATTTCATGTAAATATTTAGAGAGGTGTGAGATTACACACCATTTCAAACATGTATTCGGAAGGGGTATGAGATTACACACCATTTCAAACATGTATTCGGAAGGGGTATGAGATTACATACCTTATTTGGATTTCTTAAAGAATCACTCTTCGTTGACCCTAGAATAATACCAACCAAAAGTTAGCCTCAAATTTCCAAAAGATTTCATACCCAACGTATTACTTACACTTGAATCACTTACCACTACGTGATCTCCCTCTACGGAGTCCCGATATTCAACCCCACCTTCTAACTACCACCACGCGCTCCTTTACTGCAACTAATGTTAACGATCCTCACCCTTTAATTATTAAAAGAATCGGCAAAAGAGTGTTTCGGCTAACAAAATAGAAATGAACAATAGTGGTTGAGTGTTGTGGCAAAACAAATAAGTAAGATGAACAATTAGGCTAGGTGTTTTGGTTATCAAAGAAAGAATGACCAAAATGCATTTAGGTTTCGGTCAAAACAAAGAAAAGAAAATGTTCACTTTTTGGCTTTGGATTTTGCGGCAAAGAGTAAAAATTGAAGAAAGAAAATGACACAAAAAGCTAAGGAGAAAACAACCTCTCAAACACCAAAAATTGCCAATTGCCTCAAGAAAAAATCGGCTATCCTCTTTCCTTTTGCCTAAAGGAAAAATGTTGACCAAAATCCTTTCCAAAACATCTTCCTCTCTTTGGGCCAACATGTTCCCTACTCTTGCCTTTTCTTTTGATTCTTTCCATCCACTCATCCTTACCTTATTTCCTTAGCCACCTTTCCAAAATTAAAATGTCTTCCTTACCTAAAATACCACCATGGCCGACACTATGGATGAATAGCAAAAAAAAATAATTAAAATTTGCACCAAGTGGGATTCGAACCTCTTCCCCTCAAGCCCTTCATGTGATGCCACATCCTCTTTACCATATGCTCCTTTATGCTAGCAATTTACCCACTTATTTCCATAAGCATTGCTGCCACTTACCTTATCCCCCTTAAGGCTTAAACATAAAATATTTTATTAAAGCCCAACTTGAACCTGGAACTTCCTAGAAACCTCGTAACTTTCCAAAATCACCTTCCTAATAAGTTCAACTTGAAATAAAGCCATTCTCTTGTTCTCCAAAAATTTTAAATGCTTCCGTGCTCAAGGCCCAATGGGCCTAATCCTACTAGGCCCAATTTTGGGATGTTACAATTCTACCCCCTTAAAGAAATTTCGTCCTCGAAATTTCCAACTATAGGAACAGTCGCACATCCTAACCTACAACACTACACTCATGCTACGCACTCTTATCTTAATAACACTAATTCACTTTCTATCTTAATCTTGGAAACTCTTCATATCATCAAATATCTAATCCTCAGAAGAAAATAGGTATTTATCACTCATTCATAAAATTTTCTACATTCAACCAAAACATACCCGTCTTAATGGTAATGGAAAAATCTCGAGCCCTATGCTCCTTAGACTCGCATCTCAAACATGCTCCTACCTCCTCTAACACTCACCCGGATGACGCCTTCCGCAATAATCGCAAGCCGAAAAGTTTGGACATGCCTTGACATGCTTCACAGAACGAGATTGTGACCCTAAAGAACTACGATATCTTTTCTTCTTACAGTCCACACACCCAACTCGAAGTGCCTCACCGGTTCCTTTAACCTCCTCTAACACCTCCTTAGCTAACTGAGTCAGCTCATCAACCCCAGCTCGATTATGAGACCCCGTCTTAGCCACTGGCGATGTCAACGCCTCCCTTTCGGGCACATGCCTTGGTGTTGAAGATCCAGCTCCAGCACCTCGGCCTCTACCACAGCTGTAACATCCTGAATTAGGGGTTGTCTGAAATTTTATTTATTTTCATGAGATTGCTTGAAAATAAATGAATGCTATGTTTGCTAGACATGTTTTAGGGCCTAGTCATAACCCCGAACTAGGTCAGACTTAGGGCTAAAATTTCTTATTAAGTATTTAAAAGGAGGGAGCTAGGAGATACGGGTTAAGAGAAATTTCGGGAGAAGCATGACACAAGGAATAACTTGGCAAAGTGGCTTTCATGCGCCACTTAAGGGCTTAGAGGTGACGATTGGGCAGGTCTTGGGTACGAATCTTGGGAGTTACAAGGGGGATGGGTTTTATTTTTTGGGGCTTTTTGGCGTTAAAGGAAAGGGGGCCAAGTTAGAAGGCTTTAAAAGATTTTTGTGGCGGAGTTTAGACATGAAAGTCGTTTGGTGGAGTGGCTTGGGGCGCCACTTAAGGGTCTTGGCGAATGGACTTAAGATCGAGTCACGATGGTAGCATAAGTTTTTTTTTTTGAAGGTTGACGCCATGAAGAGGGAAGAGTTGGACGGCATGTGGGACGTTGGAAAGGTTGGGATAAGTCCTTATTTTTGAGGATTTCGGCTAATAAAGGATAAAGGATAAACTTTATTTTAAATTAAATTAGATGGGTGATAATCAAAAGATGAGAATTATCAAAAGGGGAGAGGTGGCCAAATGAAGGCCTCTTGTGATGGCACATTCGGCTAAGTGAAAGGGGGGTTGCCGAAATTCATTTGATTGTTTTTCTTTCTTCTCAAATTATTCTCTTGACCGAATTCTCTCTAGTCATCTTTGCCCTAAAATTCTTCAAACCCCTATCACCCTTTTCACTTATTTCTTCTTGTTCCTTAGCCGAATGTACTCCACTCTTATGCCAAAATCTCCTATCTTCTATTAGTTCTGTTTTGGCCGAATATCAGGAGGGCACAGGTTCTTTTCGAGATTTCTTCTCCAAGTGGTTGGTAAAGGGTAAGTGATTGCCGAAGCCTTCTTCCTATATTCTCTTTTTCTCTGTTGACTTAGATGAGGGGAAGAGCCAAAATTCGGCATTTATTGATGTTTTGGCTAACCACCTTTTTGAAATCGATTTCACCTAGGAACTTCAGGATTTTCAAAGTAGTAGATCTGATTCCCCATTCTCTGCTAATCAATTTGGTAAGTCTACGGTAAGGGATTCTCTTTAGTCTTTCCATTAGATACTTGGAAAAGCCGAAAACTAATCACTTGTATGGATCTAAGGTTTGGCCGATTGCAAGGAATCCAGTGTGTGACAATTTCGGGATTTCGGTAAGTTGGTAAGTGACTAATCTTATTCAGCTAAAGGCCATTTTTGGGTATCCATGTATAATTGATTATGTGCCATGGATTTAGGGGCTAATCGGCCAAGGTAAACAAAGGCTTCGGGTTTTGGTTGGAAATTAAATCGGCAACCAAGGTGAGTGTTATTTCGAGCATGACATATCCTTCGGGATTATTTGGTTTAGCCGAATAGGCCTATTTCACTAACCTTATTGTTGGCCGAATATAGGGTCAAAGGATCTAGCATCGTAGATCGAATCTTCGGGATCTAGGATACGCGTTAGTAACAGGTGTGTAAAACTCTTTACACACTTTATTAATTAACATTGCCATATTGTTGCCTTTTAATCTTTTTGGTAGTGATTTGCTTGTGGGCATAAGATTGGATTCCGAGTAAGTCCCCTATTTTGTGATCTATGATGTATGTTTGAGTATGCCATCACATCTTTGTTAAATGCTATGCTATACATAAATGCATGATATATGATAATTGTTATGTAAGCATGATGATGGTGGGATTGATGAGAGGAGGGGATGATTTTTATGGATCGTCACGGTGGTTTTGACCACAAGATGGGTTGGCCCCATCAGTTAATTATGACTTGGTCACTAGTGGTTTTGACCACACCGTTGATAAATTGTGACTAAGTCCGGTGGTTTGGTACCACCGATGGTTTTGACCACATTATGATAAGCTGTGACCTATGGTCATCGGTGGTTTTGACCATCGATGGGTTGGCCCCATCATTTGATTTGTGACTCTAGTCACTAGTGGTTTTGACCACCAGTGGTTTTGACCACACGAGGTAGTTAAAGGAGTACGGATGGTTAGTGGGGTTGCATGTTTGCATGTTGTTAATAATTTGTGTATGAGTTGCATTTCCGGGTGGGGGATTTACACACTGAGTCTTGGTGACTCACCTCTTCCCAAATTATTTTGCAGATGAGTAGATCGCGGTGATGGAGCCGGAGAGGACTCGAGGCGGCCATGCTTGTTCCTTAGTTTTTGGAGTTTTATTTAATTCTGTTCAAGTTTATGTACTTTCTACATTTTTAATTCGGGTTGTAATAAGGCCGCTAATTATTATTTGGATGTTTTAGTTAGTTGTTTTAATTTACTTATACCATATTACAAAATGAAATTATAAATGTTAAGTAAATCGGTTAAAAGCAACATTTTCAAAATTAAGTAACTTTTACGAGTTTTCAAAGACGTTACCATCGGGTAACAAAATACACCAAGTCAACTATAACCTTGACGATTTTAAAATTTTACATGATCAAACATTTTCAAAGGGTTTGTCAACACAACCATGTTTATAAAAATAATCCCAATTGAGTTTTATCAAACCTGTTTTAATAACTTAGCCATATTTTTACAAGTTTTCACCAGACACTCAAAATGTTTCAAATCATTTTACTCCGTGACATACCAGATCCGGTCAGGACTCATGGGCCGGGTTTGGGGTGTTACAACAGCTACGTCCGCCGCATCCACGTCCTTTAGCACTCATATTCACTAATGTCGATTTAATCTTATTAAGAGGCTTATGAATCAGTATACTATTCAATGTTTATTAAACAATGTCTTATGAAGTATAAGCGTAGAAGTTGTTTTCGCAAAACGTATCATAAAGTCTCAATCTCTATAGTTTTAGCTCTTAAAGCTAAAAGTTCTAGAGTATTTCTACAGTCATACCATAATATTCATAAAATGAAAACATATACTTACTTGACTTGGCGCCGGATACCCCTGGTGCCATACTTCCTTTAAAACATGCATTTATAATTTTAAAATTCAAACAACTTTGGAAAACGCTTTTGAACCCAAACCACAGCCGAGTTTTGCAACCGGGCTCTTCTACCATAAAATGTAAAACCCCAAACCCGGCACATGCGTTATGACCGGATCTGACGTGTCACATGAGAAAATCATGTTAAGTCATTTTAAATCATACTAAAAAAAATTGTTTGTTATAATCAAGAAAACAAGTTTGATTTGAAATATTTAATAAAGTATTACAAACCTCGAAGGTTGATTTGATAAATCGATAATTTGAACTAGAGATCTTATAAACCTTGACTTATGAAAATTTTGTTGACAATTCAAGAGAAAATTTTCAAGTTAAAATATTTGTAAAAGCTGGTTACGACATCCTTTTGTTAATCTATTTTTGAATATCTTTATTTAAGTTTTTAGAAAAATTATCATTTAAAACAATTCAAGCAAAATAAAAGTATGTCAAACATATAGCAAAAATAAAATACTCCAGAGGCCTTATTACATCATAAAAACCCAAAATAGTAAAGAGAATGGAAATAGAAATTTAAAGTTCAAATTAAAACACCATTTCTGAAGTATGGCCTCCACCGAGTCATCCATGGCCCAAGTCTACATCACTGAACATGTAACACCCTGAATAATTGTGTCTGTGCATTTTATGTGTTTGACTACTTAAAATACTAATTTTAGAATTTGAGGTACAATTGGGGCTCAAATTGGGCTGAGGCCTTGTTTTGAATATTTTGTTTAGACACTCTAAGGGCTTAAATTAAAGTTTTAATAGTTTAAGTGACATATTGGGCTTGTGGCCCAGCAACTAGGAGCACGGTAGAGGGGAGATTTAAGTGGTGTCACTTGAGTATGAGGAAGGCCCAAAATTTAGCTACTTGGAGCCCAAGTTTGAGGGCTAAATTTCGGCATTTAAAGAGGACAATAGGGGGGACGACACAAGGATATTTTTAGGTATTTTAATGTTTATTTTATGTGGATAATTAGGCAAATAATGAATAGAGGAATTAGGGCTATTTTTGAGGGGATAATAGATCAAAGAGTGGAGCCATCTTTAAGTGTTTAATGTTAGCCGGAATTATTAAGAATTTGGAAAGAAAAGGGCATTCGGTTTTGGCTTAAGATATGTATGCCGAAATTCCTAGCTAGTTCTCTCATCTTTCTCTTTGCTTTGTCAAAATTCCTATGCTATTCCCCCTCTCTTTTCTTTTCTTCTATTCAGTTGGCCGAACCTCTAAAAATTCTTTTCTCATCTCATTCAAACCCTTTAGCCGAAACCTCTAAGTTTCCCTTACTTTTTGTTTACTTTCTTCAAAGCCGAAACACCTCGCTTAGATTTTCTAAAAGCCAAAAACGTGAGATCTAGTCTTCCATATGTGTGCTGAAATCATTCTAGGGTACCTACCTGTGCCGAAATTTTGAAGAAACCAATAGGTATGTGTCAATTTTGAGTTTCCAATATTTCTCCGGCTTTTCAAAGTCTCTAGCCGAATAGCTAATCAAGTGACTAATCAAGGGTTTTTCTTATTTTTCAATATTTTGGGATCTGAAAAGGAGTCCAACGCCTAGATCTTTAAAGTCAAGGTTCAGTAACCTTTGAGTCATGTTATTTTTGGGATTCCAAGGCTATATATTGAGGATAAGAGATCCAGATAGCAAGGACATCGACTAAGAATATTGGATTTCGCGATATCAGGTGTATAATTCTCCACACCATCTAGATCTGTTTAATTAATATATGTTTATAAGTCTTATATGTTTTGATAAATGCCAAAATCCCGGCATAATGACAGAAACCCAAAAGAGAATAAGCAAATCACCAGGTTAGTGAATGTTCTGATTAAATGATATAAGTATATTGATTTTATGTGATTGCATGGGTTGGGTTTTAAGAAAGGAGGAAGTTATACGTTGTAGTGGCTATTGCATTGATCCGTTGTAGTGGTTCCTTACCATGATCTGTTGTAGCGATTTCTACCATGATCTGTTGTAGTGGCTACGACCATGATCTGATGATGAGCAGCACGACTGCCATCAAGGCGTGTAGCGGTGTGGGTTGATTGTAGAAATCCCCAATGGTGTGAACGGCTGGTACGGAGGCGTGTAGCAGATGGACACCTAAGATATGGGTTGGGCTTTGCATATAATTTTTGTTTTGTATATGAATTTTGATTATTATGTTTTATGGGGCTAAAGCCCAAATCTAATGGTGCACGAGGGTTGCACACTGAGTCTCACGACTCACCCTTTTAATTTAACAATTTGGGTAACACCTAGTGCATCGAATCCAAATTTGGAGAGGAATGCGAGGTGGCCATGCAAAAGAGCAATTGGATTCATCTAAAAGACTTTAGTTTGTTATTTTTATATTTTGTGAATTATTAAAAATGGTTGTAATAAGGCCACGTGCCTCTAGACTATTATTTTTGTTTTGGGTTTTATGTTGGGCTTTTAAGTTTTATGTTTCCAATTAAGTTAAGACATGTACGGAATTTCAGTTTTTATTTAAAACCCACCAAGATAATTTATAACTTAATATTTTACTCGGAAAAAAAAAAGGTTTAAACCTAGTAATTGTTTTCCAAAATGTGACATGTTTTTGTAAAATCCCTTAAGTGACATACCAGATCCGGTGGTAGCGTTTGGGCTATATTTGGAGTGTTACAAATTGGTATCAGAGCCCAATTCAAAACTCAGCTCTGGGGTTTTTGGGCTCAAAACGTTTTCTATAAATGGGCTTTCGAAACATAGATGTTTTTAAGTGATACCAGGTCTGTTGGCTAGTCATGGCACCTGCGTCTCCAGCCCAAGTCCGCCACGTAAGCACTCTAAACCATTGTGTGAAATATATATGGGCTTAATGGGCTTATTGGGATGTAGATTAATCAGATTAGAACTTGATGGACTCTAGGCCTAGTTTAAACCACTTCTTAAATTTCATAAGACTTAATTCCACTAAACAAACCCGTTAACGAGCCGCAAGACTAGGGTGTGCTAATGACATACGCATGTCTAGGATTGGATCCGAAAGAGCACGGTATTTATGCAGTCCTAGTGACTCACCTCCTCTTGGCAGAATCCTACAGTGCATAGTGATTGCTTCACCTTAGCCGAGTTAGGGTGTGGCAATAGACATACGCATGTCTAGGAGTAGATTCGGGGAAGAGCTTGGTATTTAAGCGATCCTGGTGACTCACCTCCTCTTCACTAGAATCTTACATGGTGTGTAGTGACTATTCATCCTAGCTACAAGGATTGGTTGATAGGCTAAACCTTATAATTAAAACCCGAAAGAGACCAGCCACCCTATTTTTTTTTAAAAAAAAAAAATCCCCAAGTTTAGTAAAATTTTCAAAAATACATTTGAGTTATGAAAAATTTCCAATCAACCATGTTTTGAAAACTTTACCCGAAAAACCTCATGTTTACAAGAGTAACCCGGACTATGAAACTAGATTTCCCCAAAGTACCCCTATTTTTTTTAAAAAAAACAACAACAACAACATTGAAATATCCGTAGTTTGAAAAATTACCAAACTACCATTATTTTACAAAATGACCAAAATACCCCTAGTTTGTAAAATTACCAAATTACCTCTGATTTCTAAAATTACTAAATTGCCCCAGATTTCAAAATTATGAAATACTCCTGAATTTCAAAATTATCGAAATACACCTGAATTGTAAAATCACTAAAATACCCCTATTTTACAAAATTACCAAGGAACCCTATTTTGGAAAATTACAAAAATACCCTTATAGGAAAAATTACGAAAACACCCCTAGGTAGTGAAATAACGAAAACACCCTTACGTGATGAATGTAAGTGCGGGGATGCTATTTGTATAATGGTGATTGAATGTATATGTCTTATTCTAGTTAGGGGATACGAACTTGAGACTGTTTTGTGAATGCGAATTCGAAAGAACTACTTTTAAAACCATTATTCATAAGACTGTCCGTGGTAAAACAGTGGAAAAATTAATGATTCATAAAATTCTTAATCAGATAAATGACAATCGGAAGAATGAGTACAAGGGGTCGAGGACGTCCGCCACGTGGATGCGGTAGGGGTAGAATGACCTTGTCTGAGCCAGTAGGGTCTGGCCACGGGTCAGGAAATGAAATGTCGGATCCTCCAGCTATGGAGGGAGAGTTACGGGATCAAGCGACCGGAGATGATGCTATGTCTCAGGTGATGTTGCGAGTCCTTGAGAGAGTTGCTAGAGTAGGCATGGGTGCAGGAGCCCAAAAATCTGTGCCGGAGCGGCTTAAGGCCAATGGGGTGGAAGTGTTTAGGGGCGTTTCTGGTGTAGCCCCTAACACAACTGAGTATTGGATGGAAGCGACTAAGCGCATAATGGATGACTTAGACTTCACGGTAGAGGAAAAGTTGAAAGGGGTCATGTCACTTCTTCGAGATGAGGCCTATCAGTGGTGGCTCACGGTGAAAGAAGGTACTGCTGCAGACCTAATTGACTGGGATTTCTTTAAGGAGTCATTCTAGGGAAAGTATGTTGGGGCTAGTTATATGAATGCACAAAGGAAGGCATTCTTGAACCTAATGCAGGGAAGTAAGTCTGTGGCTGAATATGAGGCGAGTTTATGCGCTTGAGCCGCTACGCTCAGGGAATGGTAGCAACAGAGTATAAATGTTGTGTATGGTTCGAGGATGGGCTGCGGAATGAGTTAAGGGTTCTGATAGCACCGCAGAGAGAGAGAGTTTTTGTAGCTTTGGTAGATAAGGTTAAAATAGCTGAGGAAGTGAAACAGGTCGAGAGACAAGAAAGGGATAAGGATCGGGGTAAGAGTAAGAGAAGTTTTAGACCATCAAGAGCATCTGGGAACTTTCAAAAGAGGCCTAGGACTAATGGGCCAGCTCGTGCTCTGACGAGCCAGAATCGAGCATGTTCTACATGTGGGAGGACGCATTATGGGGAGTGCAAAATTAAAATCGGTGGATACTTTAGGTGTGGATCCACAGAACATCTAATTAAGGACTGTTCTTAGATGGATTGGGTACGGCTAAGCGGCCGAGGTTCGATCGAGTTAGAGAGGTGATCACTGACCAAGGGTCGGTGCGACCAAAGGAGGAAATGGATCTGTCGAGGTCGTGGAGCACCTAGTAGAGGTGCGGTAATGTAGATGCGAGGCAGCCAGGTCTAGTCTGTGCAGTTCGCTGACGGGAGGATGGTGACGCACCAGATGTTATAACCGGTATGTTTCTTATTGCTGATAACCTTTTTCTTGCCTTAATTGATATTGGGTCAACCCACTCCTATGCTGCATGTTCAGTATCTGAGACTCTATGTAACAGACCGAATTCGACCCTAATCAGAACGATGGTTTCGGGACCACGAATCCTAGACCGAGAAATAATTTAATATTATATTTTGAGTTTATTATATGTGAATTAATGTGTGTGAAAGTTTCGTAGAAAAATTTTATCGTTTAAGTGCTTAATTTGATAAAAGGACTTAATCGCGTAATAGGTAAAAATGGCATACTAAAGTATAATGTGCTAGTTTGAGCTTGGCTTTTTAATATGAAGTGTTAAATGGGTAAATAACCCATTTTAAGTTAGTGGGTTGGTATATGACAAAATTAACCTTAAGTTTTATATTATATAATTTTATGAATTAAGGTTAAAATAGTAAATAAATTAAAACCATATTATATGTTAAATAAAACATAAAAGAAATAATGGATATTTTCATTCATCTTTTGGCGAATATTGAGAAACACGGGAGCTAAGTTCTTTGAAATTTCGAATATCCAAGCCAAATTCAAGGTAAATTCTTAGTCAATTTTGTAAATTTTACGTTTTGAGATCGTTGCTTGAACCGTAATGTGACCCATGTTGTAATTTTTAAATCTAAGCATGTTTGATGTTCGACCATTGTTGTATTCATGTGGTTTTTGATATTTGATGATTTTAGATGAAAGATATGTAAAGGATTAATATGTTTTGTGTTGGAAGTTTTGATGAAATTGAGTTTTTAGGGCTAAATTGTAAAAATAAATTTTTAGAGTGCCCTATTTGCAAAATAAATGAAATGTGAGGACTTGTAAGGTCCCTAAGAACATTCGGCCCTTGCATAGTTTTGGCTAATTTGGTGTATTTTGTGTGTTAAGCAAATAGGACTAAATTGCAAAGTTGTGAAATACTAGGGGTAAAATAGTAAATTTCCCATTTATGTGCTTAGGGACTAAATTAAGATGAATTGCACTTGAATGAGCTGAATTTTAATGTGTTTTAGATCAAGAGCAAAGAAAAATGGATTTAGATCGAGGAAAGACGAAGGTTCTCGAATAGCCGATTTGCACGGCCTATCGACAACCGAGGTAAGTCCTTAAGCAAATTTAAATTGAGAAGTTAATTAGCAAAGTAGTATATGATAAAATTTAGTATACTAAGGCATAAGAATGTATATAGGCCGAATGTGGGGAATGAAATGGTATTGAATTTGTTGATTGAATGTGATGTGGATACTTACGTTCGGTTTAACATGATATTGTAAAGTAAAGCATATGAGATGGATGTGATTGTAGCATTAAGTAATGTGCATGGGAATGTTGATTGTGTTATATATTCGAGCTTAATGCCTAGCAGGCTTCGTGCCGGTGATACATTCAGCTTAGTGCATAGCGAGCTTCGTCTTGGGTGATACATTCGGCTTAATGCCTAGCGCTTCGTCTTGGGTGATACATTCGGCTTAATGCCTAGCGAGCTTCGTCTTGGGTGATACATTCGGGCTTAATGCCTAGCGTGCTTCGTCTTGTTGATACATTCGGCTTAGTGCCTAGCGAAGCTTCGTCTTAGGTGATATATTCGAGCTTAGTGCCTAGCGAGCTTAGTCTTGGTGATTTATTTGGGCTTTAAATGCCTAGCGTGCTTTATGCTTGGTATACGCTATAAGTGGAGATTCTGAATATTAAACAAGGTGAGGTGTTTATATAGTGATAAATGGTACAAGTTCAGGTAAGAACTAACCTACCATTTTAGTAAGGAATGAAGTGAACTAAAATTTCTTATTGTATAGTTAAAGATCAGTGATGGGTGTGACAAAAGCGCTTCCTCTTGCGTATGAGTAGAAATAGAAGATCGATGCCTAGATTGGTTTATTTGGAATGATAATGTATAGGTTTACGATGTCATAGTAATGATGTTTAAGTAAAGAGCATTACTATTATTTAGCTATGAAAATTTTACATAATGAAATAATTATGTTTCATACTGCAAGCTTGGATTTTAATATGTTTAAATGTATGCTTATTATATCGATATTTGCTTGAGACTTACTAAGCTAGTAAGCTTACTGTGTGTATGTCTTTGTCTACCTCTGTTTTATAGATCTTGAATCGAACTACGGGCTCGAAGGATCATCCGTGAAGACAACCACACTATCGACTTTCTTTTGGTATTGAAAACTTAGTTTGTTATTAAAAAGGGCATGTATAGGCTAGACTAAACCGTATAACCAATGTTTTGGTAATATTGTAAATATGCTAGCCATGCGAAAATGGCTATCTATTTTGAATAACTTGTTTCGTGTTTTGATGATATAGTTTGCTCATGCCTTGAACTATTATATATGCTTGATTAGGGTTCAATCATGTGCGAGAGTGGTGCTATTATTTATGCATGGTAGGTTATGAAATGAATGATTATAAATTAATTTATGATGATGTGCTTATTATATGGTATATACGTTTATGATGTTGGAATCATGATTCGGTAATGAATAATGATAAGCTTGGTGTAATATTAGGTTTAGTCGATAAAGTATATGATGGATGTATATTGAAGTTATAATATGTAAGATATATGTGTTAAATAACGTTATGACATGCGTATGTTGGAATTGGTCATTTAATAGATAAGCATTAAGTTCAACAAAGTATGATTGTATTGGGCTATTCTGATTCAGTTTGTGTAAGTGAGTACATACATATATTATTCTTGGTTAGTTGTATATTAGGCTCGAACTTTTGTTTAGTTTATTGAATATTAGGCAAATGATGTTTAGATATGATATGTTTGTTATGTGATTACTTATATGAGATTTGATAAACCTTTTATATGTGAATATAGGTGGTAGTTTAGTGAGTTGAATTAGGACTCAATGCATATTATTTGGAAGTGTAAATTGGAAGCATGAGTTAGCCTTGTAAACTTTGCATTTGGTAACAGAGAATATTAGTGAAAATGGTAAGTGTATTCGGCTTAATGAAATAATGATATGAAAATTGTGGAATTGATTCTTAAATATATGTATATGTGACCATGTATATTCGGTCACATAAGTAATATATGTACGTGATATTATGTTATGATTATAGAGTTTGTACATATGGGTGTATGTATATTTGGTTATATAATGACAGTTTGGTTTTGCAAGCTAAATGATAAATTGTTATTTTAATTATATGTGCATTCGGCTAAAGTAGCATTTGGTATGAATAGTGTATGCAAAAGTAATGAATAAGTTGTTTAAATTTATGTGGCTCAATTATGCGCATGTTAACAAATTTTAGGTTCGCATTGGATCGATTAAGTGATTGATTAAAAGTTGTGATTTAAATAGTAATGCCCGTAACCTAGTCCGTGACGGATACGGGTTAGGGGTGTTATATTTTATTGGTATCAGAGCTACGGTTTAGTCGATTATTGGACTACCGTAGTATGTAAGGGTCTAGCTATACATGCCTTTAAATTGTATATATGATAGTGTGGTGACTTCTGACAATTCCAATTGTATTTTATATAGTAAATGGATTACGATCTGATAGAGCCATAGCCGATGATGTGGAGAGTGTTGCGCTTTGGTCTCGCACGTGGATCGGTGCCACTAGACTCTCAACGATTCACGGTAACCATGAGGAGAGGCTAAACAAGCCTTCTACCAAATGATGAATGAATGGTTTACCCAGTTTGTTCGAATAATCCGATTGTACAACAACCTCCACCTCGAATAATCGACTCACCTTCAAAGACCCCCAATGATAGATCCAATGATATCTAGTAGGCCTCCGTTGATAAAATCAGAAATTTGAATGAGGAATTTAAAGCTAATGATAATGATGATGCGAGCGAGCGAAATGTGGCTTGATAACACTATTCGTCTTGGATGAGCTATCCCGCACTCGAGAAGAATGTTTGAAGTGTGCTATATCTTTACTTCGGGACACTGCCTATCACTGGTGGAATACACTAGTATTAGTGGTTCCAAAAGAAAAAGTGACATGGGATTTCTTTTAGAATGAATTTCGCAAGAAATATATTAGCCAGAGGTTCATCGACCAGAAACAAAAAGAATTTCTTAAATCTGAAACGAGGCGAATGGCGTGATGTAATATGAACGGAAATTTGTCAGGCTCAGCAGATATGCTAGAGAGTGTGTGTCCACTGAAGCTATTATGTGCAAAAGGTTTGAAGACGGTCTGAATGAAGATATAAAGTTGCTTGTTGGCATTCTTGAAATTTAAGAGTTTGTGACATTAGTTAAGCGAGCTTGCAAAGCTCAAGAGCTCGTGAAAGAGAAAAAAAAGGTGAGACCAAGCTAAAGACACTCGAAAGAGGCCGCTTGTAAGAATTTCCATTCCACATCTAAGAAGTTTAGAGATGATTTCAGCCGACATAAAGCTACTTGGATTTATCTAGACGTGATCGACCTCCAATTGGGCTCCCGAACTACCTCGGTGGCGGTGTTGGTAATGTTCCACAAGATCGAGTTGAATGCCAACATTGTGGAAAATGGCATTCGGGAGTTGTAGAGTTCATGACCGGTCCCGCTTTAAATGTGGATCCTCGAGACCATTTTATTCGAGAGTGCCCGATGTTAGGTGAAAGTAATCGGCACCAAACTCTAGACCGAGCGATGTATCAATACGGGTAGACCACCGGGCATTCGGCAATGTAGGTGGTAGTCGAGAGGGACGAAGAACACAGTAGTTCGATCTGAGGCTAGAGCTCCAACTAGAGCTTATGTTACTCGAGCTAGGGAGGATGCCGCTTCTCCGGATGTTATTACCGGTACTTTTACCCTTTATGATACTCTTGTGATTGCATTGAATGATCCCGGTTCAACCCATTCATATGTATGTGAAACTACGGTATTGATGAAGACTCGCCATTGAGTCTCGAGTTTGTGATTCGCGATCCAACCCTTTGGGTAGATGTGTGTTTGTTAATAAAGTGTGTAAAAGTTGCCCATTGATGATTCGGATTTTTGCTTCCAGCTTGATTTAATCTTGTTGCCTTTCGATGAGTTTGATATAATTTTGGGAATGGATCGTTAACCGCATGACGCGATGGTGAATTGTAAAAGAAAGCTTATTGATCTAAGATGCGAGCGGTGAGATCGTCGAATTAAATCTAGTGATTTAAGTGGGTTTCCTGATAATATCATCGATGTTAGCCGTAAGTATGTGAGAAAAGGGCGAAGCTTATTTGGCCTATGTATTGGATAATAAAGTGGTTGAAGAGCATATTGAGTTTGTACCGGTTGTGTGTGAGTACCCAGACGTGTTTACGGAGGAATTACCGAGTTTACCACCAGTACGAGAGATTGAGTTCGGTATTGAATTAGTACCGGGAACAACTCGATCTCGATAGCTCCGTGTCGAATGGCACCTCTGAGTTAAAGAGTTGAAATTGCGATTGCAAGAGTTGATGATAGGGTTTTGCACGGCCAAGTTTTTCCCTTGAGGCTCACCATTCTTTTGTGAAAAAGAAAGATGGAACGATGCGGATGTGTATTAATTACCAAGCAACTAAATAAGGTAACTATAAAGAATAAGTACCGTTACCTCGGATTGATGATTTGTTTGATCGGTTGAAAGGGCTTCAGATTTTCAAGATAGATTTGAGATCGTGTTATTATCGATTCTTGAGTCGAGATACGAGATGTGCCAAAGACGCATTAGGACGAGGTACGGACATTTTGAGTTTTGGTTATGCCTTTTGGGCTTACTAATGCACCTCTATTTTTATGGATTTGATGAATCGGGTTTTAGGCAGCTTTTGGATCGATTTGTGGTGGTGTTTATTGATGACATATTGATCTACTCCAAAGATGAAATTGAACACGCTGAACATTTGAGGTTAGTGCTACAAACTTTGCGAGATCATCAATTATGTATGAGTTTAGTAAGTGTGAGTTCGGATGAAAGAGGTCACTTTTTGGGACATGTAGTTTCACATCGGGCATTCGAGTTGATCCGAATAAAATCTCGGCTATGCTTGATTGGAAGCCACCAAAAATGTTTCCGAGATTCAAGTTTTACGGGACTTGCGGGTTACTATCGACGATTTGTGAAAGATTTTTCTATGATAGCTACCACATTAACAAAGTTCTGCAGAAAGATGTCCGGTTCGAGTGGTCAGAAAAATGTCAGAAAAGTTTTGATCAGTTGAAAGCCCTTTTGATAGAAGCTCCAGTATTAGTTCAGCCTGAATCGGGTAAAGAATTTGTTGTGTATTCTGATGCTTCTTTAAATGGTCCGGCCGCGCGTTTTGATGCGAGGAAGGCAAAGTTGTAGCCTACGCTTCAAGACAATTGAAGCCGCATGAAAGAAATTACCCGACGCATGATTTAGAGCTTGCAGCCATTGTGTTCGCACTGAAGATTTGGCGTCATTACTTATTTGGCGAGAAATGCCATGTTTACTCGGGTCACAAAAGTCTGAAGTATCTAATGACTTAGAAAGACCTAAATTTGAGACAACGTAGGTGGCTAGAACTATTGAAAGACTGTGAATTGGTGATTGACTATCACCCGGGAAAAGCTAACGTTGTTGCGGATGCGTTAAGTCAGAAATATTTATTTGCTCTTCGTGCAATGAATGCACAGATGGCTATGTCTAGTGATGGTTTGATCATAGCCGAGTTACGAGCAAGACCGATGTTTGTCCAGCAAATTTGTGATGCATAGAAAATTGACAAGGATATGATTGCTAAACAAATTCGATTGGTGAAAAGGTGCAGTCGATTTTCAGATTGATGCAAATGACTGCTTGAATTTTAAAAGCCGAATGTGTGTTCCAAAGAACTCGATTTGATACGAGATGATTTTGAGTGAGGCTCATAGTGGCCGACTATCGATACATTCGGTAGCACGAAGATGTATAACGATTTGAAAGCAGCTTCTATTGGTGGCTCGGCATGAAACGGATATATCCGAATTTGTTTCAAATGCTTAATTTGTCGCAAGTAAAAGTCAACATCAAGTACCATCTGGACTACTTGACCAATCTCGATACGAATGGAAATGGGATAGAATTACAATGGATTTTGTATCCGGCCTTCCTATGACACCAAGTAAGAAAGATGCCGTATGGGTTATAGTTGATAGATCACTAAATCAGCTCATTTTGTGCCGATTCGCATGCACTTTTCACTCGATAAACTTGTCAATTGTATGTATCGTAAATTGTAAGATTGCATGGTGTACCGAGTTCCATTGTGTCGATGAGACCCGAGATTTACGCTATGATTTTGGAAGAAGTTGCAAGATGCTTTAGGTACTAAACTACATTTTAGTATGACCTTTCATCCGCAGTATGATGGTCGGTCCGAGCTAACTATTCGATACTTGAGGACATGTTGAGATGTTGCGTTCTTGAGTTTGAAGGTACATGGAATGATACCTACCTTTGATTGAATTTGCTTACAATAATAGTTTTCAATCTAGTATCAAAATGGCGCCCTATGAAGCCTTGTACGGGCAAAAGTGTCGAACACCATTATATTGGACTGAGCTCAGCGAGAATAAGATACACGGGGTTGATTTGATTAAAGAGACTGAACAGAAAGTAGCCATAATCAAAGATAATTTGAAAGCTGCATCAGATCGACAAAAGTCCTATGCTGATTTGAAACGTAAAGACATTGAATTTCAGGTAGGAGATCTTGTATTCTTGAAAGTTTTCCCGTGGAAGAAAGTACTCCGATTTGATCGGAAAGGCAAGTTGAGTCCGAGATTTATCGGACCGTATGAAATCATTGAACGTATTGGGCCTGTTGCTTATAGATTGAGATTGCCCTCTGAGTTAGAAAGGATACATGACGTATTTCACATTTCGATGCTTCGTAAGTACAGATCAGATCCGTCTCATGTGATCACCCCGACAGAGATTGAACTCCAATCTGATTTGACATATAATGAAGAACCGATCCGTATTTTAGCTCGGGAAATAAAAGAGTTGAGAAATAAAAGAATTCGTTAGTGAAAGTTCTATGGAATCGCACGGAGTTGAAGAGGCTACGTGGAGAGCTCGAGGATTCAATGAGGCAACAATATCCGACCTTGTTTAACGGTAAGATTTTCTGGGACGAAAATCCTTAAGGGGAGAGTTGTAATGCATCGATTTGACCCTAATCGAACGGTGGTTTTAGGACCACGAATCCTAGACCGAGAAATAATTTAATATTATATTTTGAGTTTATTATATGTGAATTAATGTGTGTGAATTGTTTAATTTGAATGCTTGGAATGGTTGATATTGGATGTGTGTTTCAAGTGCATGCCTTGGGTGAAATTTTGGGTGAGAAATGAATCTAGAAATGGCTTTCTTTTGTCCACACAGACAGACACACGAGCATGTGTCTAGACCGTGTATGACACATGGCCGAGTATATGGGTGTGTAGTTAGGCCGTGTGTCCCTTGCACCTTAATTTTGAGGAACAGAATGCTCAGAATTGAGCACACAGGCAGAAACACGAGCGTGTGTCTCAGCAGTGTGTGCTACACGGCCTAGTACACGGGCGTGTGTCTTGGCCGTGTGAAACCTGCACCTAATTTTGAAATGAATTAATTGACCAAACGGCCTAGCACACGGGCGTGTGGCATAGCCATGTGCACAAGTCAGAGAGTTACACGGGGTCAAACACGACCTATAGCACGGGCGTGTCCCAGGGTCACACGGGCATGTCCCTTGGACCACACGGGCGTGTCAGCCCTGCACCTTGGAAAAATTTTAAAATGTCGCAAAAAGTTCTTAGAGGTTCCGATTAAGTCCCGACTCGATTCTAATGCTCATATTGGGCCTCGAGGGTCCAATCAAGGGACGCTTTGAATGTTCTCAGCTAATAAATAGTAATTTACATAATTTGTTTGAAAAATGTTTTGAAAGTTCCAGTAATGCTTTGAAACCCTATTCTGACGACAGATACGGGTTAGGGGTGTTACATATTCAATCTTCGATTCAGACACTTTTCTATCTAAAACATAGGCAAGATAAGCTTCACACCCTTTTCTTATACATCTCTAAGCTGACATAGACTAAATCACAGTAGACAATTCATTCAATTCATCTGATTCAATTTGAATAATTTCACTATTCCAACATCTCAATTCAATAATCTTTCGTCTACAATTTACAACGATATCATGCAGAGTTAACCAATCCATACCCAGAATTACGTCAAACTCATCAAATGGCAATAGCATCAAATCAGTCGAAAATAGTAACCCTGAATCATTAAAGTATAGTTCTTACAAACTTTAAGAACTAGAACATACTTGCCTAAGGGTTCGATACTTTAATCATAAACTCAGTAAATTCAACAGGCAATTTCTTACTAGACACTAAATTCTCACAAACATACGAATGAGTTGATCCAGGATCAATTAATGTAATAATATTAGTGTTGTAAAAAGAAAATGTACCGGTGATAAATCAGGTGATGACACTTCTTTGTGAGCGCGAATAGCGTAAGCTCTAGCAGATACTCTGGCCTTGGATCTTATAATAGAGTTTTTCGTTGTACTTCTACTACTAGTCTTTCAATCATTTCTCGATAGCCTTCCTCTAGTGGCTGTGTTACTCTGTCTTGTATTTTGAATATTATCTTTCTCAGCTATCTCAGGACAATCCTGAATAATATGATCTCGTGAACCACATTTGTAACAAACTCTATTATTATATTTTGCCCAACATTCCCCAAATGTTGTCTTCCACATTGTTGACACTCGGGTTTATTGTTTCTCACACTACCAACACTCGAGACTGAAGTAACTTGAGCTTTAGGACTTATGTATTGATTTCCACTATCTTTATTCTGATATCCTACTAAAGTATTGGATCGATTATATGAATCTCGTGATTTCTTTGATGAAGACTGATATGGCTTTTTCATCGGTCTTTTTCTTGAATCTCTAGCCTCTCAATCAGCTTTCCTCTTTTCTCGGCTAAAATCTTCGGCTTTGTAAGCTCGGTCAACTAACACAACAAATTCTTTCAAATCTAAAATTTGGACCAGAAGTTTAATATCTTTGTTCAACCCGTCAACAAACCGTTTGCCCATGATTTCTTCAGTAGAAAGATACTCCCGAGCATACTTGCTCAACCGTACAAATTCTCTTTCATACTCTTTATGCTTTTAATCTAAAAATCATTGACTTATGTATTTCTTTCAGAACACGGTTTGAAAGAACTCCCAGGTGACTCTCTCTCTCTGCATCACTGATACTAACGTATTCCACCACTGATACACAATATCCCTTAAAAGTGACACAGCACCCTTAACACATTTCGCCAGCGTACAAGACAGTTCATCAAAAACTCGAATTGTATTCTTAAGCCAAAACTTGGCTCTCTCAAGATCATCATCAATTGTAGTTCTAAACTCTTCAGCCCTGTATTTTTGAATTTTATCAACAAGTGGCTTGTTCAACCGTAAAAGTTCCAAACCCTGTGGAGCTATGGGAATCGGTTGGGGATTAGGAGGGGTGGAGGTTGTTGAGTAGCCGGTTCATTCGGACATACTCAGTGAACCATTCGTTAATCATTTGGAAGAAAATTTCTTTAGCCTCTCCTCCTTGGCTACTCGATACGGGTCTAGATCCGATAGCACTGTCCCTTGAACAAAAGTTGGCGTATTACTTTCAACCTTATCAACTACAACTCGATTGGGGTCCATTAACTATATAAACACACATTTCAAATGTTAGGAATCATCACACTATCACAATTTATATATGGCACATATAGCTAGACTCTCACACACGCTACGTTAGTCCGAGAATCGACTAAATCGTAGTTCGATACCAATAAATTAACACCCATCATCCCTCACATAATTTTAATCAATTTACAAAAAATTCACTCACAATTAAACATTTCGTCCCTAATACGAGCCTACGAGGCTTGGGAGTGGTTCGGGACTAAATCGATAACTTTGGAAACTTTTTGAACACTTAAGAAATTTTCTCAAAAGCAGGGGAAACACGCCTGTGTGGCCCGGCCGTGTGTCTCACACGGCCAATAGACACGCCCGTGTCACAGGCCATGTGGGCATTCGAGATGGGAGCACATGGTCGTGTCCCAGCCCGTGTCTGACCCCGTGTAACTCTCTAACTTAGGTCACACGGCCAACACACAAGGCCATGTGCTAGGCCATGCCAAACCTGTAGGGTATATTGACTTATGCCACACGGTCAAGTCACACGCCTATGTGTGAGGCCGTGTGGTGAATACTGACTTGATTTTAATTTCAACACCAAGGGACACACGGGTGTGTAACATGACAGTGTGTCACACGGCTGAGACACTGTAACATCCTAGATTAGGGGTTATGCGTTCGTGCATAATTCATGAGATAATGGGATCAGTGGGTGTGTTGGATGTGTTCTGAAGAGTTTCAAGAACCCTAAGATGAAAGAAAATGAAAGGAAATGTAAGGAAATGTAAGGAAATGTGTGGAAATGTAAGGAAATGTATGGAAATGTAAGGAAATGCTTTAGAAATGTTACGTTTTGGAAACTAAGTAAATTAGGAAAGTGAACATTTTGGAATACCAAGCCAAAATAGGAAACTTGAACATTTTGGAAACTTGAGCATTTTGGAAACCTGAACATTTTGGAAACTTGAACATTTTGGAAACCTGAACATTTTGGAAACTTGAACATTTTGGAAACCTGGAAAATACAGAGCCGCGCGAAAATTTTAGGAAACTTAAAAATGACCCCGGAATGTCGAATTTCAGAGCCCAAAAGGGAACTTAGGGCCAAGTGACCCTAAAAATATACAGTACATGACATTTGCCCCAATAACGAACTTGGAAATGTGGCCTGAAGATGCCACCTAAGGTCTTAGGAAATAGCCCAAATACAAGAGGTTTTTGGGCCTGAGTTTGAGTCATCCAGGAAGCAAATAATGAAGGCTTTATTTTTGCTTCCGGAAAATGAGTGGACGGCATGGGTTTCTAGAAAAGGAAGAGTTTTATTCACATAAATATGTGAATAATAAGAGATAAATAAAGGAGTTTTATTCACATAAATATGTGAATAATAAGAGATAAATAAAGGAGTTTTATTCACATAAATATGTGAATAATAAGAGATAAATGAAGAATTATTCTTTAATTAGGAAAATAAGGAAGAGTGGTGGCCAAGTTAAGGATTCTTGGCCTAGTAATTTCGGCTATAAAAGGATGAGACTAGGGCCATTCATTATTCATTCTCCCTCTCTTTTCCTCTGCCAAATATTCTTCTTGAGCATCCATTCTTTTCTTCTTTTCTTTTAGCCTCCTAGTGATTTCCTTCTAAGCTTATTATTCCTCTCTTCTTTCATCTTTGAAACCAAATACATAAGGGAATCATAGCCGATTGTTCATCAAGTCTCTAAGCGAATCTCCGAAGGTTGAAGTGAAGGTGCAATCGATTCCTTCAAATAAGGGTAAGATCCAAGTTTAGTTTTCCATTCTTTTATATTCTAGACTTATTGAAATTTAGAGACTAATTTGATTATTAATCTTGGCGAATCATGGAAGAAGAAATTCTTTTCCGAAGGTACACCATAGGCCACGTGTTCCCTAGTTATTCGGTGAATTTGGGATTTAAGATCCACAAGGTAAGTACCTAAAAGTATTCGCCAAAGCTTGTATGATTATCTAGATCAGTTCTTTAATTATTAAAAGCGAAAACTAACCCATATTGAGATTCAAGGTTGGCGAATATCGTAAAGGAAAAATAAACTTTCGGATTTGTATAAACATCAAATCGGTAAAGGTGAGTTTCTTCTTACAAATCCCACTAGGATTTGGTTTTGTCTAAGCCAAAAGGGTTTATTAATGTGTTTTATTTGGTGGGCGAATATAGGAATTATTAGATCTAAAGATTAGATCGGAATTTCACATCTCAAGGAACTTTTATTTAAGCGAATAAGGTGTGTACCTTACTATCCTTCGATATTTTATGGCTAAATATTTTAATATATGATTATGAATAAGAATGTGAATGTGGCTATGTACCACAAATGTGGCAAAAGTACCCAGTGCGTTTCCTACTTCGATAGGATTGTGAAAATGTTATTTTAATAACATGCGAATATATGAATATGAACATGAAATTAAGTTATGCAATATATATGTTTTGGGGCATTCGGGTTTTATGTGAAAGGGGAGAACAGTGTTGACTTGGTCTCACCAACTAAGGTGTTGACTTGGTCTCACCAACTAAATATGTTGACTACGGTCACATTGCGAAATTTAGGTGTTGACTTGGTCTCACCAACTAAATATGTTGACTACGGTCACATTGCGAAATTTTGGTAACTTTACATTAACAAAGGTGTCTAATGACACAACGTTTAAATTTGATTATAGTGTCTAAAGACACAACGTGGAGAGTAGCGGATGGAGGGTTGACTTAGTAGTCCCCACGGTGTGCAGGTTGGTACGGGGGAGTGTAGTGGATGGCTAATTAGGATTGGGTTTGGGTTGCATCATAATTTCATTATTGTATGGACTTAATGATTTGAACATGAATGCCTGATTTATTGAATGATAGTATTGTGTGCACATTGAGTCTGTTGACTCACCCCATTGTGGGAACTATTTTCGGTGATGAACAAGTGACGGACCGGCCAGGTGAGCGTTGAGGTGACCATGCTACATTTGGAGATTTTATTTTATTTGGACTTTATTTCGTTTGGTACCCTTAATTATATTTTTTTGGGTTTTATTTGATGTAGTAAGGCCATAAGGCCCAAGTGGATTATTCTTTATTTCCGCTTATTCATGTTTGATTGTGTTACAATTTATTTTTAATTAAAGTTAAGAAAACAAAATTTATTTATTTCAAAATAATAAACCCTAAAATTGTTTTGTCACCTCACTTAAGTTGGATTTTCAAAATTTAATAAATGGGTTTCCAATCTAAGCCCAATCCACAACAACATTTTTAAATATTTTTTTCAAATTTCTCTAAATCGAAAATTTTCAAAACCGGTTACTTTAGGAACATACCGATCCATCCATTCTCGTGGGCGGGTGTGGGGTGTTTCAATTTGGTATCGAGCCCGCTTTTAAACTCTCGGCACGTGGGCTAAGGCCCAAAACGCTTTCAAAGCGAGCCAAATGATTTTTCTTTGAAAATAAGCGAGGCTTCTGGCATGGCCCCTAAGTCTCCGACCCGCAGTCCACCAGGTAAGTACCCTTAACCATATGTGTGATTCTGTGATTTATATAGGGGTAGAAAAGGCATGGAACGTAGAATAGAATGATAGGAATTTGAACCCTAGGATTAGACTACTCAAACACAAACACATAAGACTTAATGTACTAAACCAACCTATGGCTAAGTCACTGAGTTAAGGTGTGGTAACCCTTGTACGCATGTCTAGGATTGGATCCGGAAGAGCTTGGTATTTAAGCAGTCCTAGTGACTCACCTCCTCTTCGCAGGAATCCTACATGGTGCGTAGCTTCGGTTCACCATAACTCGAGAGGCTCGATGGTGTGGTAACCTCATGCGCATGTCTAGGAATGGTTTGGTGGAAGCTTGGTATTTAAGCGGTCCATGTGACTCACCTCCTCTTTACTCGAATCCTACCAAAGTGCGTAAACTGCTTCACCCTAATCAAGAGAACTTAGTCACGGGCTAAACCCAATAACTAAAACCCGAAAGGGACTAGCCGTATTTTATGGAAACCCTAATTTTAAAATTTCTAAATTACCTCTTGATTTGAAAAGAATATTTTATAAATTTTCCTAAAATATTTCGATTTACAAATTTACTAAAATACCCTTAGTGGTAAAATTACAAAATGCCCTTGGTTTATAAAATGTTCAACTACTCAACAAACTTTACTGTAATTTCATTATTTTATAAACATTCAAAACCCTAATTTGTAAAATATCAAAATACCTTGATTTTGGAAAATTACAAAATTGCCCTTAACTTACAAAATTACCAAAATGACCCTAATTTCCAAAATTTTGCAACTTCAAATATCCCGATTTATTAAAATTTTACAATTTACCCGATTTGTGGAAAAATTACCAAAATACCCCAATGTCTAAAAATTTCAAAATACCTCTGATTTCAAAACTTCTCAAAATACCCCAGAACTTAAAAGGACCAAAAATACCTTGTGACAAAATCACCAAGGAACCTTATTTTGACAAATTACGAAAATACCTCAGAGGACAAATTACGAAAATACCCCGGGTAGTGGAAAACAACAAATGAAAAACTACAACGTTTCTCTGAATGAACTAAGGATCATAATTGTTTGATGGATGTGTGAATGAATGAAAAGATCGTGTGCATGTATGAATACTGAAAGAACCACTTGTAAAAAATTCTTTCCATAAAACTTCTTCGCGTTAATCGGTGAAACAAAATTTTTTTAATACATAAAACTTCTTAATCAGATTAAATCGCGACGTTAGAAATGAGTTCTAAGGGATGGGAACTTAGAGAATGTGCCTAGAAAGTATGATAGTTCTTTGAGATCAGAGTGAGCAGCAATAGCGTAGTGTAGTGAGTTAGACGGTACGGATGAACGATAGTAAGTAATTTCGAGGACGAAATTATTTTTAAGGGGGGTAGAACTGTAACATCCTAGATTAGGGGTTATGCGTTCGTGCATAATTCATGAGATAGTGGGATCAGTGGGTGTGTTGGATGTGTTCTGAAGAGTTTCAAGAACCCTAAGATGAAAGAAAATGAAAGGAAATGTAAGGAAATGTAAGGAAATGTGTGGAAATGTAAGGAAATGTATGGAAATGTAAGGAAATGCTTTAGAAATGTTACGTTTTGGAAACTAAGTAAATTAGGAAAGTGAACATTTTGGAATACCAAGCCAAAATAGGAAACTTGAACATTTTGGAAACTTGAGCATTTTGGAAACACGAACATTTTGGAAACTTGAACATTTTGGAAACCCGAACATTTTGGAAACACGAACATTTTGGAAACACGGAAAATCTGAGCCGCTGAAAATTTTAGGAAACTTAAAATGACCCCTAATGTCGAATTTGAGCCCAAAGGGAACTTAGGGCCAAGTGACCCTAAAATATCTGATACATGACATTTGCCCCAATAACGAACTTGGAAATGTGGCTGAAGATGCCACCTAAGGTCTTAGGAAATAGCCCAAATACAAGAGGTTTTTGGGCCTGAGTTTGAGTCATCCAGGAAGCAAATAATGAAGGCTTTATTTTTGCTTCCAAAAGGCTGAGGTGGACGGCATGGGTTTCTAGAAAAGGAAGAGTTTTATTCACATAAATATGTGAATAATAAGAGATAAATAAAGGAGTTTTATTCACATAAATATGTGAATAATAAGAGATAAATAAAGGAGTTTTATTCACATAAATATGTGAATAATAAGAGATAAATGAAGAATTATTCTTTAATTAGGAAAATAAGGAAGAGTGGTGGCCAAGTTAAGGATTCTTGGCCTAGTAATTTCGGCTATAAAAGGATGAGACTAGGGCCATTCATTATTCATTCTCCCTCTCTCTTTCCTCCGCCAAATATTCTTCTTGAGCATCCATTCTTTTCTTCTTTTCTTTTAGCCTCCTAGTGATTTCCTTCTAAGCTTATTATTCCTCTCTTCTTTCATCTTTGAAACCAAATACATAAGGGAATCATAGCCGATTGTTCATCAAGTCTCTAAGCCAATCTCGAAGGTTGAAGTGAAGGTGCAATCGATTCCTTCAAATAAGGGTAAGATCCAAGTTTAGTTTTCCATTCTTTTATATTCTAGACTTATTGAAATTTAGAGACTAATTTCGATTATTAATCTTGGCGAATCATGGAAGAAGAAATTCTTTTCCGAAGGTACACCATAGGCCACGTGTTCCCTAGTTATTCGGTGAATTTCGGGATTTAAGATCCACAAGGTAAGTACCTAAAAGTATTCGGCCAAAGCTTGTATGATTATCTAGATCAGTTCTTTAATTATTAAAAAGCCGAAAACTAACCCATATTGAGATTCAAGGTTGGCCGAATATCAGGTAAAGGAAAAAACAAACTTTCGGGATTTGTATAAACATCAAATTGGCAAAGGTGAGTTTCTTCTTACAAATCCCACTAGGATTTGGTTTTGTCTAAGCCAAAAAGGGTTTATTAATGTGTTTTATTTGGTGGGCCGAATATAGGAATTATTAGATCTAAAGATTAGATCGGGAATTTCGACATCTCAAGGAACTTTTATTTAAGCGAATAAGGTGTGTACCCTTACTATCCTTCGATATTTTATGGCTAAATATTTTAATATATGATTATGAATAAGAATGTGAATGTGGCTATGTACCACAAATGTGGCAAAAAGTACCCAGGTACGTTTCCTACTTCTGATAGGATTGTGAAAAATGTTATTTTAATAACATGCGAATATATGAATATGAACATGAAATTAAGTTATGCAATATATATGTTTTTGGGGCATTCGGGTTTTATGTGAAAGGGGGAGAATAGGTGTTGACTTCGGTCTCACCAACGAAGGTGTTGACTTCGGTCTCACCAACGAAATATGTTGACTACGGTCACATTGCGAAATTTAGGTGTTGACTTCGGTCTCACCAACGAAATATGTTGACTACGGTCACATTGCGAAATTTTGGTAACTTGGTTAACAAAGGTGTCTAATGACACAACGTTTAAATTTGATTATAGTGTCTAAAGACACAGCGTGGAGAGTAGCGGATGGAGGGTTGACTTAGTAGTCCCACGGTGTGCGAGGTTGGTGCAGGGGAGTGTAGTGGATGGCTAATTAGGATTGGGTTTGGGTTGCATCATAATTTCATTATTGTATGGACTTAATGATTTGAACATGAATGCGATTTATTGAATGATAGTATTGTGTGCACATTGAGTCATTGACTCACCCCATTGTGGGAACTATTTTCGGTGATGAACGTGTGAATGACCGGCCGGTGAGCGTTGAGGTGGCCATGCTACATTTGGAGATTTTATTTTATTTGGACTTTATTTACATTTGGTACCCTTAATTATATTTTTTGGGTTTTATTTGATGTAGTAAGGCCATAAGGCCCAATGGATTATTCTTTATTTCCGCTTATTCATGTTTGATTGTGTTACAATTTATTTTTAATTAAAGTTAAGAAAAACAAAATTTATTTATTTCAAAATAATAAACCCTAAAATTGTTTTGTCACCTCACTTAAGTTGGATTTTCAAAATTTAATAAATGGGTTTCCAATCTAAGCCCAATCCACAACAACATTTTTTAAATATTTTTTTTTCAAATTTCTCTAAGTACTGAAAATTTTCAAAACCGGTTACTTTAGGAACATACCAGATCCAGTCCATTCTCGTGGGCCGGGTGTGGGGTGTTTCAGACGCACACCCATGCCTCTGCCCATGTGGACAAAATTAGGCTATGCTATTTTCCAAGCCAATTTGCCACCCAATTTGTACACACCTACACAATTCAAATGGTACTCATTCATAGCATAAATGGACATCCAATTAAACCACAATCAATGCTAAAACATACCATTTCAATATCAAAAACTAACATGCTTATTATCTCATGTTTTACTCATTCAAATCATACCAACTTCACATATACAAATCAACTAATTAAACCTTTCCAAACATACATCATCATTCACCAATTCACAAGCACATAACTTCCCAATTATCAACCAATTGACATTCAAATTACCTATTATCAATAAGCACCATGATTCCAACCTTAATCACACAACATAGGTCATTTGTATACATATAACATAACCAAAATCAACCAAAATAAGCCAACTCACATGGCCAAATATACAAACCAGACCTTAGACATTTACAAGCCAATTCAAATGGCCAAAATCATAACCAAAACTTAACCAACATGACCAAAGTCCCTATACATGCCATATACTCAAAATACCAAAGTTCATAGGTACCAAGTGATAGGTGGATAGTGTGAAGTGATTTCCGACGATCCCTGAATTTGAGCTAGCTTGATAACACTATAAAACATAGGAAAATAAACAAAGTAAGCTATAAAGCTTAGTAAGCTAGTATAAAATAAACTCAATTCAATGACAAATTATAATTCAACAATTTGAATATATCGACATTTAGCATATATTAGCTAACAAACCTTTCATATGCACAATTCTGATATTAATCACCTTATTCACAAGTTTCTTTACACCAAATCTTATACATGTCACGTACGTACCTATACCATCTCATATCATTCTCATACTCAATCACATCTTTCGTTTACCAGTTGAACCATTAGGAATATTATTGAATATTTGGGAAACTCGCACATTTAATGCCAAAGAAATAGCCGAAGCTGTATCAATCTTGCACACTAAGTGCATATATATAGCCGAAGCTATCTCGATCTCGCACACTAAGTGCAAATATATATATCTGAAGCTATCTCAATTTTGCACACTAAGTGCCCAAAATTAGCTAAATCGTCATCAAACACGAATATAGTCTCGTATACACAATTTATGCAATATCAAGCATTTAAAGCAAAATCATAACAATGCTTATCACATACGAACTTACTTTGGATGCAAAAACAGCTAAACTGGTCGATTAGTCGAGAACTTTGTTTTCCCCTCGATCTAGATTCGAGTTTCACTTTTCTTGATCTATATGTAATCAAAATCAGCTTATTTAATCACCTCTCTATTCAATTTAGTCCAAAATTCACTTGAAGGCATTTTTACACAATTGCCCCTAATGTTTCACATTTTTTAAAATTTAGTCCTTATTTCACAAAAACACAAATTCATGCAATTTAACCACAACCCATGCTAGCTGAATTACTATTAGGCGCCTAGCAGCCCATATTTTTCATTTATTTCACATTTAAACCATAAAGTTTCCACATTTCCCAATTTAATCCCTAATTTACATTTTCAATAAAAATCACTTAACAAAACTTGTATATCTATCAACAAGCATTCATAATCTATCAAGAAACTTCAAAACTTAAAAACTCATGCTTAGTCATCAATGGAAACATTCAAAATCTTTAACAATTTTGCAAAATAGTCCTTGAACTAGCTAGACTAAGCTGTAATGTTCTAAAAACATAGAAATCATTAAAATGGACAAAAATGGACTTACAATTGAGCTAAGGAGCTTGGCCAAATGAAAAAGCCCTAAAAATGACTATTCTCTATTTGAAAATGTGTGAACAATTTCTAGCGAATAAGAAAACAAAATCAAAATCCAAAGCCAAATAGTCCCAAAATGTCCAAATAGTCCAGAAATAACAAAACCCATAATGCCAAGGCGAATAGAATAATTAACTAATTAAGTTTTAATCGAGGTCCATCGCTTCGACCCACCCTAAGTCTAAAGGTTACTAAAAACGACAGACAACAGAAAGTGAGTTTTTGAAACTCAGTGTGTAACATATCATACAAAATCAACCAATCATATATACAAATATCAGAAGAAGAGCTTATCATTAAATAATAGATGTAGATATAAAATCTTATCCCCTCCAACTATCCCAACTCACCATATAGGGTACTATGTACCCATCCAAGCTTACACATCACTTAGTATTGGTATGACACTTTTCAAAATATTTACAGCTGATTTGTCAGTTTACTATGAGATTTATCGCTATTTACAAAAATATATGTGGCTGAGCTACCAAATACGATAATTTATTAAACTGCCTACACTTCCTCCATATAACAAACCATATCCCAGATGCAAATACAGAACTAACAAATATCAGATATGCTTACAATGTACATACTTATAATGACAGATACAGAACATATATAACATTCTTTAGACCATACATAACATATTATAGATTTTACCTATCTTATATCATTTTAAACATGCGTATTTATATCAAATTTACACTAACAGATGGTCAGAAGTTATATTTTATAGCTTAAACTAATAACACACTAACCCTACAGAAGGCCTACGATCAATCCAAACGATGTTTATGACCGTAGGGAAAAATTAAGAATTTTGGGCCCACACGTTCGTGCGGCCCACACGGCCCAAATAGCCCAGACGCGTCTCACATAGTCCAGCACACGATCGTTTGGTGTCGACTATGCAATATTTTGGCTTTTACCATTCGCTATTTTTCGTGTTTCTTGTTACACACCTGATTCGATTTTGCTACAAAAGCACCCACAAGATTACCAGAACCTAAACACATCAATTAACACCAAATTACACAACTCCTAAATCTAAATCATAATAAATGATAAACCAACACCGAAGTTAAAACAAAAGAATTCAACAACTAAAACTCAAATTGATTTAAACCTTCAAGAATTCAGCAGCCCACTAACAATCATAGGATGTCGGAGTATTAATCTCCTTGCCAACCTCACCTAGATAATCAAATGATTAAACTTACAGAACATTCTTAACATTCTCAACCCACAACCCAATGAAACTAACAGAAAGGAAAACAAAATAATAATCCTGCTGCTAAAAGAGGAAGGATCGACAGTCACACAAACAATCAATAGAATAATCACACATCCTAATATTTATTTACAAAAAGAAAAGATTAAAGTTTCCTTCTTGATGGTTAATGAAATACCAAAAGAGAATAACAAAATTAGTATTGAAACGACAAAGATAGAGAGAAAGAAGAAAAAAAGAAACAAAACAAACTAGATGAACAAAGAAACGTGGAAAGAAAAATGGAGAGAAAAGTGGGGGGAATACTTTTTTGAACAAAATAACCACATTATCCCCATAATCAGATTTTTTAGGAATTTAATTCCACCTATACTCTACTAGCCAAACAACCCAAAAGACCACTAACAAATAAAAAATAATTCTAGTTGCTTAAGCCAAGACTTGAACCCATGCCCAAAGAGCACAAGTCGCTTAACCACTGGACCAAACCAATTACTTCATTAGAATTTAATGAATCAAAAACATAGATTTTTGGGTCATTACAACTCCTCCCCTAAAAGAAATTTCGACCCCAAAATTTACTTGATTCAAACATATACGGATATTGCTATCAAAGGTCGCCAAGTGGCTTCCTCAGTGCCATGATTCTACCACAGAACCTTAACCAATGGGATGATCTTCCTCCTCTAGACCTTAACGTCTTGATCCAGAATCTGAACGGCTCCTCTTTGAAAGTTAAATCCAATATTACCTCAATCTCCTTAACAGAAACAATGTGAGATGGGTTCGACTGATACCACCTCAACATAGAGGCGTGGAATACATCATGAATACAATCTAACTCTGGAGGTAGCTCTAACTAATAGGCAACCGATCCCACACATTTCAAAATCCGATACTAACCAATGTACCTATGGCTAGACTTGTCGTTACACCCAAATCAAAGGACCTTCTTCCACGGAGATACCTTAAGAAAAACATAGCCACCCACAGAATACTCGATATCTCGCCTCTTCATATCCGAATAAGACTATTACCTATCAGAAGCTGCCTTAAGACGATCTCGAATCAGTCTAACTTTATATCAGTCTAAGAAACTAACTCAAGACCGAAAACTTGTTGCTCAACCAACTCAATCCAACACAACGAGGCATGACACTTATGACCATACAAAGCCTCATAAGGTGCCATATGGATACTAGACTGGAAGCTATTATTATACGCGAACTCGACTAATATTGTGAAGATTTTTAGGTAGCAGTCTATGAAGACACTACTTCTTTTGGGAAAACATCTTGGAGAGATGTTTCTTTTAAAATATTTTTGAGAGATTTTTTTTTGTGTAAAACAATCTCTTTATTTTTTTGAAATATTTATCATTTCAACATAAATTTGTTGAGAGGTGATAAACCGTAAAAGTAACATATTTTAATCCCACATTTAGCATACTTTTGGATGATTTATCCCTTGCTTTATGTAAAAAGGTGCTCTTAATCCTTTCTTTTCATGTTTTATACTCAAAAAGTACCGAAGGATGGAAAGAACGAGAAAGAAGCCTAAAATGAATAAAATTGGGCAAAATGGAAATCGACATGGCCTAGGCCCAAAACCACACGATCGTGCCTCATTAATTACTAGAACACAGTCTGATCTCGATTCACACGATCGTCCTTCATTAAAAAATCCGAACACGGCCTGACCATGACTTACACGGACGTGTGACATGGCCGTGTCCCTGTCGTGGCAAAGAGCAATTTCAATCAAAAAGGATACTTAAGGGCAAAGAAATACATTCCAAGATCCTATATAAACACCCTAAGTGTAACCTGAAAGGGGGCGATTAACTAGGCCAATGAGCCAAGCCGAAAAGATTATATTTGTGGGAATCACACAAAGATAGCCAGTTAATCCATCTCAAAAGTCGAAATTCTACTCAAGATGGCGAATCTTTCCTTTAATTCCTTTAAGGAGTTTTAGGGATTTCTTATGTTTTGTTTTATCTCTTCTTCTGATATGTTTTCTTTTATTGTTATGAACTAAACCCTTTAGATACCTGAAGAGGATGAAGCCTAAGACGGAACTTGTTATTGTTTTCTGAACTATATGATAAATATTTGATTTGTTCTTAATTATGTGTGTTTAATTCTTGTGTTAATATTTCTGGGATATTGATTCAAGTTGAATGTGCTTAGGTGGTGGAGTAAAAGTCCCTATCTAAGAGTAGATCTAGCATAATTAAGCGGAGTTGATTGTGCGCCTAGAGATAGGGTGACAAGATTTTACCGTATTAGGGTGAAACCTAATATGGGAGTCCATAGATCGAGTTAATGCGATTCTAGGGGTTTTAATTAGAAAGAGATTTCAATTAATCAACCTAGGGTTAGACGTTATTCGCCTCGAGAGAGGGTTTAATATAAATTAGGGAATCCTACGGATCAAGTCGAGTAAATAAATCATCTGGTTCAGTGATAGATAACAAGTGAAGTCTAGGTGGATTCTTCCTAAGGGTATCATCTTAATCAACCGAGTTTTCCCAACAGTATTTCCCCAATTCATTCTTTTTGTCTTTGCGTCTTTAGCTTAGTAGTTAGTTAATTTAGATTAAATAATCAATCACTTAATATTTAGTCTAAATGATAGAAAGAATGTTAGTATTATTACTTTTAGTTCCTTTGGGTTCGACAATTCGGTCTTGCCTAAGCTATACTACTACTCGATAGGTGCACTTGCCTTAAATCTTTGTCAAAGTTAGTTTCTAGGTTCGATCATTCTCTTTCATTATAAATTTAAAACTCTGACACACGATCAAGTTTTTGGCGCCGTTTCCGGGGAACTAAAATATTAAGAAAACTTAATTTTTATTACTTTAGCCTTTTTTTATTTTCTGCAATTTACTTTTATTTTTAGTCTTGCTAAATTTTCTTCCTTTTCCTAGCAGGTACCTCTAGTTTATGACTAGAAGGAACCCAAAGGGACCACTAGTATATGACAATGATATTGAAGCTACCGCTCGTAGGAATCGCAGAGAAATTAGGCAAACCCTAAATTACACAGAAGAAGAGCGAGAAGGTAGATCCAATCCTACTGAAGGGATGGACGAGAATAATCAACCACCACAAGATGTGGCAGAAAACAATGCTCCGCATACTATGTATGATTATGCTAAGCCTCATTTAACAAGAGTAGAATCGAGTATTGTTAGGCCTGTTGTAGCTGCTAATAATTTTGAATTAAAGCATAACATTATACAAATGATTCAACAATTTGTTCAATTTGATGGTTTGTAGGATGAAGACCCAAATACTCATATAGCTAATTTTTTAGAGTTCTGTGATACCTTCAAAATAAATGGCATTTCTGATGATGCCATACGTCTTCGATTATTTCCCTTTTCATTAAGAAATAAAGCCAAGCAGTGGTTGAACTCGTTACCACAAGGGTCAATCACCACATGGGATCAAATGAAAAATTTTTATTAAAATATTTCCCACCGACCAAAACGGCCAAATTACAGAATGATATCTCTTCTTTTGTGTAGATGGATTTATAGACATTATATGACGCATACGAGAGATACAAGGATCTCTTGAGAAGGTGTCCATACCATGGTTTACCCATGTGGCTCCAAGTCCAAACTTTCTATAACTGTGTAAACCCCTCAACGAGGCAACTAAATGATTCAGCCGTCGGTGGAACCTTGAACAATAGAACTCCTGAAGTAGCCTATGAGTTTATTGAAGAGATGTCACTGAATAACTATTAGTGGCAGGTTACAAGGACAAAACCAACAAAATCAGCTGGAGTTTTCAACCTTGACGCAGTAACCATGCTATCAATATAGGTAGAGATGACGAATAAAAAGCTTGATTGTTTGTTTTCTTCACAGGTACATCCAGTAATGCAGTGCGACACAAGTGGAACTGTGGCGAATCCTGAGTACCCACCCTACCAACCGGGCACAGAAAGTAAACAGATGAACTATATAGGTAATAATTTCAGATCTAATAATAACCCTTATAGTAATACTTATACTCCAGGTTGAAGGAACCACCCAAATTTTTCATGGGGAGGTCAAGGAAATCAAGGAAATTAAAGACAACAACCCCCTCAAAATTTCCAAAATCAGCCCTATTCACAGGAAAAGAAGTCGAACCTTGAAGAGATGCTAATAAAATTCATGGCAGCCACAGATACACGTCCGGAAAAAAACTAAGACAACGCTCAATAATCAACAATCATCGATCAAAGGGATCGAGAACCAAGTTAGGGAACTTACTAAGTCAGTTGGGCAACTTACTAAGATAGTTTCTAAAATTCGATCAGAGATTTTTTCTAAAGGAAGCGAACAGGTAAAGGTAGTTACACTGAGAAGTGGAAAGGAGTTAGTCGAACCAAAGAAAAAAATACCACACAAAGATAATAAAGCAAAGGATGAGGGAGTTGAGGATGTAACTCTAGTACGCAACGAAAGTAAACCACAAATCCTATATCCAGCAAAGTTGAAAAAAGATCGATTAGATGCCCAATACGGTAAATTTCTTAAACTTTTTAAACAAATACATATTAACTTACCCTTTGTTAAAGCCATTTCACAGATGCCAACGTATGCAAAATTCTTAAAAAAATCCTGACGAATAGAAGGAAGCTTGAAGAAATATCAACAGTGGAGCATAATGAAGAATGTTCAACCATCCTCCAAAACAAGTTACCAACCAAATTAAAAAACCCAAGAAGTTTTACTATTCCTTGTTTAATTGGTAGTTTAAATATTAAGAAAGCATTAGTTGATCTAGGTAACAGCCTTATAAAATGTTTAAACAACTAGATCTTGGGGAACTAAAACCCACTAGGATGAGTATTTAGTTAGCCGATATATCTATTAAATATCTTAGAGGAGTTATCAAAGATGTCTTGGTAAAAATCAATAAATTTATTTTCCCTGATGATTTTGTTGTGCTTGACATGGATGAAGACATTGAGGTTCCCTTAATTAGCTACTACTAGGGCTGTTATCGATGTAGGAGATGGTAAGCTTGCATTAAGAATAGGCGATGAAGAAATTATATTTTAAATTTTGATGCCATGCGATATTCTAGATAACAAGATGATTCCTGTTATTTTGTTGATACTATTGATCATATCATTCAAAACTCATTACAAGAAATCATATATGATGACACGATGGAACTGTGCCTTACTCATGAAAAGGGGGAAGAAGATGAAGTCGACAAGCTGAATTGGAAATACATCCTCATCTAGACATATGGAAAAAGAAAGCATTGAAATCAATGACGATCTAAAACAAAAGCCTTCCATTGATGAGCCCCAAATTAGAATACGCTATCGATAATTATCTCTTCAGAACTAGAACCCAAGGAAAAAGAGGAGTTGATATAGGTACTAAGAGAACATATAAGAGCCATAGCTTGAAAAATCTCTAACATTAAAGGAATAAGCCCATCGTTTTGCACCCACAAAATCTTAATGGAAGAGGAATACAAGCCTTGTGTGCAACCTCAAAGATGATTGAATCCCAACGTAAAAGAAGTTGTGAAAGCTGAGATAATTAAAATTCTAGATGTTGGAATAATTTATCCTATTTCTGACAGCAATTGGGTAAGTCCTGTGCAGGTTGTTCCAAAGAAAGGAGGCATGGCGGTGGTAGCCAACGAAAAGAATGAACTAATTCCCACAAGAATAATCACAGGTTGGAGAGTTTGAATTGACTACAGGAAGCTGAATGACACCACTAGAAAAGATCACTTTCCTTTACCTTTCATTGATCAAATGCTAGAAAGGTTATCTGGGCATATGTACTATTGCTTCCTAGATGGACTCTCCGGCTATTTCCAAATCCCAATAGCACCTGAAGATCAAGAGAAGACAACATTCACATTACCATACAGTACATTTGCTTATCATAGAATGCCTTTTGGATTATGTAATGCTCCTGCTACTTTTCAGTGTTGCCTGTTGGCAATCTTTGACGAACTTGTGGAAGACATTATGGGGGTATTTATGGATGATTTATCGGTATTCGATCATTCTTTCCATCTTTGCCTTAAAAATTTAAAATGAGTTCTAATGAGATGTAAGGAAACAAACCTTATTTTAAATTGGTAAAAATGCCACTTTATGGTACAAGAGGGAATTGTATTGGGACATAAAATTTCTAGTAAGGGAATCGAGGTAGATAAAGCAAAGGTCAAAACCATATAAAAATTACCTCCTCCTAGCTCAGTTAAGGCTATTAGAAGTTTTTAGGTCATGCAGGATTTTATAGAAGATTTATTAAAGATTTTTCTAAAATAGCTAAGCCTCTAACGAAATTGCTAGAAAAAGATACACCTTTTAAGTTTGATCAGGAATGTTTAGATGCATTTAATATCCCTAAAGAAAAATTAATAAATGCCCCAATTATAATTGCCCCCGATTGGAATCTTCCTTTTGAACTAATGTGTGATGCAAGTGATTTTGCAGTAGGTGCAGTTTTAGGACAGTGAAGAGACAAACACTTCCAGCCGATCTATTACGCCAGCAAGACATTAATAGCCGCGCAAGAAAATTATACCACCACTTAAAAAGAATTACTAGCTGTGGTCTTTGCATTTGATAAATTCAGACAATATTTAATATTATCTAAAGTTATCGTTTACACTGACCACTCTACTCTTCGTTATCTTTTAACTAAACCCGATGCAAAACCTCGACTCATAAGATGAATTCTACTCTTATAGGAATTTGATTTGGAAATACAGGATAAAAAGGGAGCTGAAAACCTTGTAGCAGATCACTTCTCTAAGCTTGAGAACCCACATATCGAATAGCTCGACGAAAGTGAGACAAGCGACTAGTTCCCTGAAGAACAACTCTTTTCTAGAACCAACTTTGAGGTACCATGGTTTGCAGATATTGTGAATTATTTAGCTGCTAACATCCTACCAAAAAGATTAACACATCATTAAAAGAAACGATTCTTTGCTGATGTGAAAAACTATTTTTGGGAAGATTCTTTTCCTTTCCGCGTATGTGCAGATCAAGTAATTAGAAGATGCATTACAAGGGCTGAAACAAACAAAATCCTGGAACATTGCCATTCAGGACCTTTAGGAGGCCACTACAGTGGCATTAAGACATCATATAAAATACTCGAATCAGGTTTTTATTGGCCCACTCTATTCAAAGATGCCAACATGTATGTCACTTCATCTGATAAATGCCACAGAATAGGTAATGTTTCTAAACGCGATGAAATGCCTCAAACATATATGCTATCATGTGAAATATTTGATGTATGGGGTATTGATTTTATGGGGCAATTCCCTAGTTTATTTGGAAATAAATACATCCTAGTGGAAGTTGGTTACATGTCAAAATGGGTGGAAGCTGAAGCTTTACCTACCAATGATGCTAAAGTAGTAGTTAAGTTTCTCAAGAAACTGTTCTCTCGATTTGGAACACCTAGAGCTATCATTAGTGATAAGGGCACTCATTTTTGTAATACTCAATTTGACAAAGTCTTAAAAAAAATATGGAGTACACCATAGGATAGCTACCCTATATCACCCTCAAACCAGTGGGCAAGTTGAAGTGGAAAATCGAGAACTTAAATGCATCAAACAGAGAAGAATGGGAATTAAAAGTAGATGATGCCCTATAGGCCTACAGAACAGTGTTTAAAACCCTCTAGGAACATCCCCGTACAAACTTGTCTACGGGAAAAGTTGTCATCTACCATTCGAGCTAGAACTCAAAGCTTTTTGGGCTATAAAATTTCTTAATTATGATCTTAAAACTGCAGGAAAGAAAAGAATGATGCAGATGAACGAGCTAGACGAATGGAGAGCTGATGCCTACGAGAACTCGAAACTATACAAGGAGGCAACAAAGCGACGCCATGATGCTCGTATAAAGAAATTGAAATAATTCGAAGTAAGGGACTTGGTCCTGCTATACAACTCAAGGCTCACATTATTTCCCGGGAAACTAAAATCAAGATGGTCAGGTCAATTCATGATTAAAACAATCTTTCCCTATGGCACAATCGAGGTAACTCATCCCACTCAAGGCACATTCAAGGTAACTAGTCACCGACTCAAAATCTATAATGGTGAAGATTTTAGGGATATGATAGAGGAGCTTCAGCTCCGTGAACCTTCTTTTAGAAAGGAAAACAAGGTAAGTCTACCTTAAGACTTTAAACGAGCGCTTCTCGGGTGGCAACCCGAGCACTAACCTCACTAACATTATACTCTTAATTTTTGCCATTTAATTCGATACTAATTAATCCAATAAAGTGCAGGTTTTTAGACCACACGGCCTTACACACGGACATGCCGTGGTTGTGTGGAAGCCAGGGGACGGACCATGGGCGTGCTAGTAGCCATGTACGACAAAGAAGAATATTTTCCCCAACATGGGTTGTGATAATAGTCCACGCCCGTGCCGACTTTTCGTGGACTATACTAACTTATCAAACACGAGTAAAACACGACCGTGCCTTACAACCGTGTGAAGATACTGACTTGTCGAGCACGGGCTAAACACGCCCATTCTAAACAATCGTGGGAAGAAGAACACGGGCGTGGCACCTTGACCACGGCCGTGGCCAAACACATTGAACGCACACAAAAATTCAAAATCACAAAAACACAGGCTGATTAAAATTGAACACGAACGTGGCCACTACCCGTGTCACCTTCCCTATTTAAAGAAAAATAGCCCCATTTTTCCCCAATATCCTTCCCCAAACCAACCTTAGCCGTTTTCCCTCAAAACTCTCCCCAAATCTGGCCATCTGCAAAAAACTCCCTCACCATTGCCTCTCCCCACCCCAAATCTTCCAAACTCTCAAATATCCATACAAAAACGCAGCCACGCCCGTGTCAAACAGGAGCCACGCCCTTACCACCATCGTACATATCCAAAATTTCACAGCACGCGATCGTGCACCACCGCACCATGACCATAGCCAACACCACCGCCGCCTCTTCCAACTTATCTTTCACCTCCAACTTAAGGAATCCATCCAAAAATTAGGAAGTGTCACTTCTCCCCTTATCTTTTGATTCTAGTATAACATGATTATTTATCTATCTTTGTACATTGAGGGCAATGTACATCTTAAGTGTAGGGGGTAAAAGTGCCTAACTTTTTGCATTATTCTTAAAACCCTGAATTATATCTTGTTCTTAAGAAATTTTCTCATATTATTAATTAGGATGAAATTTCTGATGGTTTATGATTCTTATTGATATGTTTTTGAGTAAGACATAGTTAATTGTGCATTGATGATTTAAATTTTAAGATACTAGAGAATCAAGCATGATAAGTCTATTTTTCAGAATTAAAATTTTTTTGTTAGGTTGTTGAACTGAATCTAAACATTGCTTTGAAATTTAAAATTTATGAGGTTGATGTCAAAAATACCCATAATTTTTGTGAGATTTTGAGCCTTGTAGAGCATTTATTCTTTTTCATGCTCACTTTTAATTATGAGTGTGTCAACATTGAACTGTTATTCTAGAACTTGCCTCGATTATACATGTTAAGGCCACACCTTTGATTTGATATATAGAGATGATAAAGGCACCTAGGTTTTAACCGACTCACTCCACTAAAAAGCCTACCTTCACAATTAATCCTTAATGAACCCTTTGATCCTAAAAACCCTTTTTATTGATTCATCTACTAATATTAACCCAAAACCCCGCTCGTATTTGTTATCACCATTCCTTTGGCTACCCTTCTATTGAGACTTGATTTGATAAGTTGCTCAATTATATTATTTTAGTTATAAAAGTTCTTTCTTATGTAATCTGTGCTAGCGTTATCTAAAAAATCAAAGTATATTCAATATTAGTATTATAAAAAGTGAGCTTATATAGAAAGTCTATCTATCAAAAGAAAAGCTCGTATTATTAGGGTTATTACTTTTTAGTTGATGTAATTATTTATTATCGTCTCGGTATTTCTAGATAGGTAACTTGTCAATTCAATCTCGATTCTAACCTTCTATTTCAGCCTTTATCCACACCTTTAACCCTAGTCCCATTACAACCCTGTTAAAGACCTTTTGATCTATTTATCATCTCATTTTACAGTGGTGGAGATTTGATTTTCAAGCAAGCCTATGGGATTAACTTTTCAGGTTCGACTTATAAGTGCTCTTTTCCTGAACCTTAAACACTTTGAGTGATTTGAGTGAATCTTTTATGAGGATGTCAATCCTTGTCGGTTTTGAATTAAAGGTAATCATTTAGATAAGGGGAGACACCTACGTTTTCGTGATACAAATGTATGACTTATATTGTTTGAATCTTTAGGACTCTTTGAGTTAAATAATCAATGTATAAATTATCTATGAATTATGATGAGACATCGTTGATTGGAATTATGAACTTTGGAAAGTTCATTTTAATTGTAAGTAAAGAATTTTACTTGAGGACAAGTAAAAGCTTAAGTGTCGGGGTATGTGACAAACCGTAAAAGTAACATATTTTAATCCCACATTTAGCATAATTTTGGATGATTTATCCCTTTATTTATGTAAAAAGGTGCTCTTAATTCTTTCTCAGGAAAGCACCGGAGGATGGAAAGAACTAGAAACGGGCCTAAAACGGATCAAATTGGGCCAAAGTGGAAATCGACACGGCCTAGGCCCAAGACCACACGAACGTGCCTCATTAAATTACTAGAACACGGCCTGATCCCGATTCACACGGTGATGCCTCATTAAAGAAATCTAAACATGGCCTGACCACGACTCACACGGGTGTGTGACATGGCCGTGTCCCTGTTGTGGCAAAGAACAATTTCAATCGAAAAGGATACTTAGGGCCAAAGAAATGCATTCCAAGAGCCTATATAAACACCCTAATTGTAACCTGAAAGGGGGCGATTAACTAGGCCAAGGAGCCAAGCCAAAAGATCAGATTTGTAGGAATCATTCAAAGATAGCCAGTTGATCCATCTCAAGAAGGCGGAATTCTACTCAAGACGGCGGATCTCTCCTTTAATTCCCTCAGGGAGTTTTAAGGATTTCTTATGTTTTGTTTTATCTTTTCTTCTGAGATATTTTCTTTTATTGTTATGAACTAAACTCTTCAGATACCTAAAGGGGATGAAACCTAAGACGGATCTTGTTATTGTTTTCTGAACTATATGATAAATATTTGATTTGTTCTTAATTATGTGTGCTTAATTCTTGTTTTAATATTTTAGGGATATTGATTCAAGTTGAATGTGCTTAGGTGGGGGAGCAAAAGTCCCTATCTAAGAGTAGATCTAGCATAATTAAGCGGAGTTGATCGTGCACCTAGAGATAGGGTGACGAGATTTTGTCCGATTAGGGTGAAACCTAATATGGTTGTCCATAGATCGAGTTAATGCGATTCTAGGGGTTTTAATTAGAAAGAGATTTCAATTAATCAACCTAGGGTTAGACGTTCTTCACCTCAAGAGAGGGTTTAATATAAATTAGGGAATCCTACGAATCAAGTCAATTGAATAAATCGTCTGGTTCAGTGTTAGATAACAAGTGAAGTCTAGGTGGATTCTTCCTAAGGGTATCGTCTTAATCAATTGAGTTTTCCCAACAGTATTTCCCCAATTCATTCTTTTTGTCTTTGTGTCTTTAGCTTAGTAGTTAGTTAATTTAGATTAAACAATCAATCACTTAATATTTAGGCTAAATAATAGAAAGAAGGTTAGTATTAGTACTTTTAGTTCATTTGGGTTCGACAATCTGGTCTTGCCTAAGCTATACTACTGTTCGATAGGTGCACTTGCCTTAAATCGTTGTCAAAGTTAGTTTCCAGTTCGATCATTCTCATTCATTATAAATTTAAAACTCTGACACACGATCAAGAGGAATTTCCTCTTTTAGTTTAGAAAAGGATAATGCCACTTTTAGGGATTGAGAAAGGGACTCAATCTATTTTTTGATTGGTGGACCAATTTCATTTGGATCCTATGCATCCTAAAGGGATGCATAGCTGGAGGATTTTGATGAGGATGATGTCTCTCATTTCTTCTTCAAGGAAAATTTCATACCATGCTTTAATTAGTTTTGAGGAAATTTGGGTTTTTGTGGATGATTTTTCTATTTTTCCTTTTCCTTTGTCTCTAAGTTTGGGTGGCATTTTTGAAGAAACTCTCTAGTGAGAAAATAAGGCAAAGAATTAATTTCTCCTTTGATTTCAAAATCAAATATGCTCAAAATTGCTTGTCATCTTGCAAAAATCTATTTTGAGGCAATATTTTGGACATCTTTTTGTAAAACTTTTTTTTGTTGATTTGCAATCAATTCGTAGAATGAATTTTTGATGTAATAAATCACTTCGAAATTTTGTAATTCATAAAACAATTGATAAAATTTCTTTTTTTGATAGTACATAAAACTATTTGCTCTTTTTCTCCCTTAACTTGCTTTAAGATCCTAACATACCCTATTTTAGAAGCATCTGTTTCCACTATCTTGGGGCATTTAGATTAGCTAAATGTAAACAAGGAAGTTTAGTATTTTTTTTAATCTGGGTAATAATATTAGTGAAGTCATTTGTCCAAGGTTGTAGATTCTTTTTGAGCCTATCATATAAAGGCTTACATAATTTGCTAAGACCTAGATAAAAGACAATGACATAATTTAAGCTTTTTGAGAATCTTTGGAATTGAACTTTATCAAGGGTTTGGTTTGGGAATTTGTTGGCCAATTCTATGGACTTTTCTATTAAGGTAATGGTTCCTTGGGTAATGTAATGACCTAGAAACCTTACTTTGGTTTGGAACAAACTTATCTTGGATTTAGAAACTTCTAAACCATTATTTTTTATGACTTTTAGAAAGATGGATAAATGTTTGAAGTTTTTTCTAAATTTTCAAAAAAAAAAATTAATACATCATCAATGTATACTATTGTAAATTGAGAATATTAGTAAAAAATATCATTCATTATTCTTTAAATTTTGATGGATCTTTTTTTTAATCCAAAAGGCTTTACATTCCGTTCATATTGTCCAAATGGTACAATAAATGTCGTTTTGTATCTTTCTTCTTCTTTTATTTTGATTTGCCAAAATCCTGATTTCATGTAAAATTTTGAGAAAATATTTATAATGCAAAGTTTCTATAGCAATTCTTTTTTATTTGGAATTGAGTATCCAATCCATTTCAAAGCTTGATTGAGAGGGTTGTAAATAATGACTAATATTGGTGTTCCTCTTTCAATTTCTACATTTTTCATCACATAAAATGTTGAACAACTCCAAGGAGATCTCCTTTTCCTGATTAATTTTTTATTAAGAAGACATTATACTTCTTTTATAAAAAATTCTTTCATTTCTTTGTTCATTTGTATTGGCCATGCTTTTGTTGGTATTTGTCTTTCATCAAAATTATTTTCATATTGTAATGTTACTTCATATTTTTCTATTCCAAAAGAATTAGGAATGCCGAACAAATTATTGAGTCTATTTCTTCTTTAATTTGTTTTATCCTTTTTAACTTCTTTTTTTCTAATCGCTCGCTTAATTTTTTAAAACATATTTTTCTTTCAAAAAAGAAATTTGCTTCGCTTATAATTAATTAAATTATTGATTTGCCCATTATGGATGGATAAAGATTTTAATAGGTTGAGATTCCTTATTTTGGGTAATATCTTTTACCATTAAAAAAATGTTTGATATTTTATACTTTTGTTGCGATTTCGCATTGGGGATTTTGTAAGTAATTTTGAGTTTTTTATCATTTGTAGCTTTAAGAGATTCGATGTTTTGTTATAATATTTTGTTGGAATTATCCCTTTACTAGTACAATTTTTATCTGCTCCTATGTCAAAAAGAACTATTGTTTCCAATTGAAATTCATTATTTATAATAATATTTTTTTATTAAATATCTTTGGATAGATACCTCAGTGAGAACCATAATATATTCTTCTGTTTTTTTTTTTTTAGGCTCGGGCTCAATTTCTAAAGAACTATCCTTTGAGACTTCATGTTTTAAAGTTTGGATTTGATTTTTCATTTCTTATTGTTCAATTTTAAGCTGGGAAAGCTCCAATTTAATTTGTTTTATTTCCAATTGTAATTCAGAATTTGTAAATTGTCCGGGTTTTGTTTTTTCTTATTTATTAAATATTATATATTGTATATTGTACATTTATGATTGACTAGGGATAATTTCTTTTTCTTTTTTTGATTTATCTTTTGATGAGGATTTTAATTTTAAAAGATATTCTCTTTTAAGTTCTGGGTCTTGAATTTTATCAATAAGTTCAAAGATGAACTCTTACTCTTTGGTTAACATATTAATTAAAGGTTCATTTTCATCAGAGGATTGGGATGTTCTATGTAATTCATCTATTTGTAATTCATCAGATTCAATAAAATGTACCATTTTTAGAGGAATTTGTTTTGTAACACCCTTAACCCGGTCTAGTCGTCGAATCCGAGTTACAGGATGCTACAACAACTATCGAACTTCTACACACATCACAAACTTGTACACAATGCATGCTTATCAAATTCACATTTAATTGCACTTTAAGTGCCACAACTATGCTTATTGAGCCATCACATATCCAACCACATATGTGTGCATTAAAATCGGATTATCTCATACCACATACAAGTATTCACTTACACTACTTTTCATATTAGCATCATATTCCACAACTCGACATTCATTAAGCGTAATTTTACAACAAGGCAAAAAGTATAAGAAAGACTTACACTCGAAACTTAGGATATGAGTTTAGGCTATTCCTAAGCTCCCAATTAACACTACAAATCATGCACACCAGCAATGTCTCCTCAACACTCACTAATCACGCTTCCACTTACTATTTGAAAGCTAAAACAAGCTTTTCCTTGCCTTTAGGCTTGCTTGTAGTGGCCCCTAATTGATCCAGCACTTTACACACAACTCTCCCCCTCTAAAAAGAATTTCATCCTTGAAATTTATCGAACTTGACAGATAGGGATATTGATGTTTCATCACATCTTCGGCTTTCCAAGTAGTCTCTTTCTTTTCATGGTTACAGCACAAAACTTTAACCAACAAAACTCTCTTAGTACGCAAGAACTTTTCCTCTCAAGCCAAAATCTCAAACAACTCCTTCTCATAAGTGAGATCAGGTCAAACCTCAATCTCCTCTATTGGACAATGTGAGATGGGTCCAATAGATACTTCCCTAACATGGACACATTGAAGACATCATGGATATGCTCAAGCTTTGGCAGCAACTTGAGTTGATGCACCACCGAACCAATTCTCTCAACAATCTCATAAGGTTTAATAAACCTCAGACTCAGCTTACCCTTATGTTGAATCTTAAAACCCTCTTCCAAGGTGATACTTTCAAAAAACACCTCATCACCAACTTGGAACTCGATATCACAACGCTTCAAATTCGCATAAGATTTCTGCCTATCTTATGTTGTCTTCATACTCTCACAAATCAATTTCACCTTCTCTTCAGTCTCTTAAACCAAATGTGGCACAACAATCCACTTTTCATCCAATTCTTTCCAACACAAGGGAGTCCTACACTTCGTACCATACAACGGTTCAAACGATGCCATCTGAATATTCGTCTAAAAACTATTGTTGTAAGCAAACTCTGCTAAGAGAAAATATCACTTCCAACTACCACTGAACTCAATCACACAACTATGTAACATATCCTTAAGGACTTGAATCACCCTTTTCGACTATCCATCTATCTGTGGGTGATAAGCCATACTAAAATTAAGTTTCGAACCCAAGGCCTTTGATGGTCACTAAACTAACTATAATTACGAAAATGGCAAGCTCACATATCGAACAATAATATAGATATGGTGAGTAGGGAATATCGTATCCACGAAGACTAAAAGTACTAGTAATTACTGTTTTCCTATTATTTAGCCGATAAATTAAAGTTATTGTTTTTAATCTAAATTTACTAATCTAATTTAGCTACGAACGCAACAGAGAATAAAATGGGAAAATAATCAAAGATAACCAATGAGAAAGACAATACCCAGGAAAGAATCCACCTAGACTTCACCTATTATTCTAAATCTGAATTAAACGATTTATTCACTTGTGTCTTAATCTGTAAAAATCCCTAAATTATATCAATATCTCTTTAGAGAGTAAGAACAATTGACTCTAGTTTGATTAATTAAAATCTCTTTCTAATTAAAACCCCTATCGTCACATTAACTCAGTCTATGGATTCGCCTATTAGATTTGACTCTAATTCAGTATATTTATGTCGTCCTATTTCTAGGATTGCATGCAACTCCACTCAATTATGTTAGATCTATTCTTAAACAGGGATTTTTACTCCACTGAAATAAGCACATTAAACATGAATTAATATCCTAAAAAATATTAAAACACGAAATAAGCATACATAAATGAGAACAAAAATCAAGTATTTATCGCGTAAAAACAGAAATTAAATAATAAGGTTCATCATAGGTTTCATCCTCCCTAGGTATCTAGGGAATTTAGCTCATAATCCTGGATAGAAACATCTCGAAGTTAGGATAATAGCAAGACATAAAAAAATCAATAAAACTTTGAAGGAAATTAAATGGAGATCTTTGATCTTGAAGAAGATTTGCTTCCGAGTTGATTCTGATGGCGATCTTCTAGTGTTTTCTTCAATCTACTCTGAGTGGCCTGTTAGATTTTCTTCTAATTGGTAATTATAGACTTTAGAATGCTTAGAAAACCTAAAAATTAGATTTTTCTGCATATCTGGGAAGTAGGGTGCGATATCGACACGGGCTGGCACATGGGTGTGTGGCCAGCCCATGTAGAAATGCCCAGGCCGTTTGGATCCTGAAAATAGCTTTATTCATCCGATTTTGGCTCATTTTTCACTCCTTTTGCTCCCAAATGCTCTCTTAAGTATAGAAACATGAATTTAAAGGATTAGGAGCATCAAATTCACTAATTTACATTAAGAATGTGATTAAAATATGTTACTTTTACAGCTTATCAGCCTCTTGCAAACTCTTCTAAAATCTAGAGGTAAAATGCGATCTCTATCATAAATAATAGAAATTGGGACTCCATAGAGAAGTACAATCTCAGTTATATAAAATTTTGCCAACTTCTACAAAGAATAGTTAGTACACACTTTCAGAAAATGTGCACTCTTTGAGAACCAATCAACAATTACCCACACAAAATCCTTGTTGTCAAGGTCAAAGGTAAACCCGAGATAACGTCCATGATGATTATTTCCCATTTTTACTCTAGAATTGTAATCAGTTGAAGCAAACCGAAGGGTATTGATGCTCTGCTTGCACCTTTTAGCAAACCAAGCACCGTGTCACAAAGTCCGTGACATCACATTTCAAACCAGGCCACCAATACATCTCTTGGAGATCATGATACATTTTACTACTACCATGATGCATATTGTAATGGCTACTATGTTCCTTGGTAAGGATTAAATGCCTCAAAAACTCAATATACAATCTGTATTAAAATCAAAGTCTCCCTTAACACCTTGCTCTACCTGTCAAATCTTCCTTACCAAGTCCTCATCCATTACTTACTTTTCCTTAATATGCTGAGACAAAGTTGGATTCACTTGAAGTTCAGCAAACAATCTGCCATCTCCAATTACACTCAAACGCACAAGCATAACTCACAATTCAGTCACGACTTCCTACTCAATGCATCCGTGACTACATTCACTTTATCGAGATGATATTCTATCACACAATCATAATGGTTTAAAAGTTCAATCCACCATCTCTACCTTAAATTCATCTCCTTCAGGGTTAGGAGATATTTAAGGCTTTTATGCTCTATATAGATAATACATCTTTCACCATACAAATGGCGGCACCAAATCTTAAGTGCAAATACTACAACAGCTAATTCCATGTTGTGGGTCGGATAGTTATGCTCATGAGGCATCAATTGTCTTGAGGCATAAACTAAAACCTTACCCTCTTGTATCAACACACAAACGAGTCCAAAATACGAAGCATCACTGCAAACCACAAAATCTTTTTCGGACTCCAATTGAACCAACACAAGTGCCTTAGTCAAAACTACATTAAGTTGCTCAAAACTTCTTTTCCTTTCATCAGTCCACTCAAACACTACATTTTTCTATAGTAATTTTGTTAATGGTGCAGCAATAATGGAAATGTAACACCCCTCACCTATATTCAACGTCGAAATAGGGTTACGAGCATTACCGGACTTACAACACTTTTAAACATATAATTCATATACAATTTATCAAATCAAATACAATTCAATCATAACCAACCATAGTTTCCCTTAAACGAGCCTATGAGGCCTTAAACATGCATTAGGAGTGGTTTGGGACTAAACCGATAACTCAGGAAATTTTTCAACACTTAGTAAATTTTTCTCAAAATAGGGGACACACGCCCGTGTCACAAGCCGTGTGAACATTTGAAATGGGATCATATGGCCATGTCCCAGCCCGTGTCCTACCCCGTGTCCAAACAAGTGAGCTTACTGACATGGGTCACATGGCAAATGTAACATCCCAAAATTGGGCCTAGTAGGATTGGGCCCATTGGGCCTTGAGCACGGAAGCATTTAAAATTTTTGGAGAACAAGAGAATGGCTTTATTTCAAGTTGAACTTATTAGGAAGGTGATTTTGGAAAGTTACGGGGTTTCTAGAAAGTTTTGGGTTCAAGTTAGGCTAAAGGAAAATTTTAGTGTTTGGGTAATTTAAGGAGAGATGGTAAGTGGCATCAAGGTTTAAGGAAATAAGTATGTATTTAGCTAGCACAAGAGAAACTACTAGCGAGGTGGTAAGGCATCACATGAAGGGCTTTAAGGGAAGAGGTTCGAATCCCACTTGGTGCAAATTTTGATTATTTTTTTGTGCTATTCAGCCATAGTGTCGGCCAAGATTTCAATTATGGTAAGGAAGACTTTTTCTTTTAGGAAAGATGGCTAAGGAAATAAGGAAAGGATGGGTGGAAGGAAAGAAGGAAAAAGAAAAGGAAAGAATAGGGAACATGTTGGCTTAAAGTGTGGAGGATGTTTTGGAAAGAGTTTTGGTTAACAATCATCTTTTTGGTAAAGATGATACAAGGTTTTGGTAGGGAGAAGAAGGGGAGCCGAATTCCTATAGACTTTTTGTAAATTTTGGGTGCATGAAAGGCTTTCTTTCTTTTTGATCAATTTGGTGTTTTCTCTTCCAACATTCTTCCTTTGTTGCCGAAACACTCACCTCATTTTGCACACTTTCTCCTTTGTTGCCGAACTTCCCTCTTCTTCTATAGTGTTCCTTCTACTCATCTTTTCTCTCTTTTCATCCAATTCTAGCTAGTACAACTTGAGTCGTGTGTTGCAAATCTCTTCTTGGCTGAAACCCCTACTTCTTTTTCCCTCCTAATCTTCAAGTGGTTGATTCCATTCTTCTCATCTTTCGGATTCCATTGTGATGTGTCCCAAAACCGAATAGTGGTTCTTAAATTTTACTGTTGTGCCAATATTTTCTTCCATTCAACTTTTCTCTGAGTTAAGTTAAGCCGAAACACTATTTCACCGATTCTTTTGACAATCAAAGAGTGAGGATCGTTAACATCAGTTGCAGTAAAGGAGCGTGTGGTGGTAGTCAGAAGGTGGGGTTGAATATCGGGACTCCGTAGAGGGAGATCACGTAGTGGTAGGTGATTCAAGTGTAAGTAATATGTTGGATATGAAATCTTTTGGAAATCCGAGGCTAACTTTTGGTTGGTATTGTTCTAGGGTCAACGAAGAGTGGTTCTTTAGGAAATCCAAATCAGGTGTGTAATCTCGTACACTTCCGAATACATGTTTGAAATGGTGTGTAATCTCACACCTCTCTGAATATTTGCATGAAATTTTTTTGATTTGGTGGAAAGATCAAAAAATCAAAAACTGGCATCTATGACCACACGGGTGTGCGTATGTTCGTAGTGGTAACCGTATTTTGCAATGAAACAGTTTTTGGTTAGCAGCAGTGATGTGATTTTGGAAAATCACGAAAAATAGGAGAAATGGAATTAGAAAGTGAATAAGATATATAATTAAAGCTTATCGTTTCTATTTTTATATGAAAGAAATAGAGTAGGAAGAGGAATTTTATATTCTGTGATATTTTAATTTTAGTGAGACTGGTTCTGAATGACTTCGTGGTTCCCTATTCTGTCTTTGAAAAATCATTCAAAATTGTACAAAGTGAATTGTGAGTTATAATTTATATGTATAGATTCCTCAGTGAGTCTATTTTGAATAGAAATAAGTGGGAGCAATATATGAAAACTGTACAATGAGATATTTGAATTTAGGGTAAGAAAGGTCATAACCGTTGGTCATTGAAACAGGAGAAACTTTAATGAATAAACTGTACTAAATGGCTAAGTCAAAAATTCTGGAAAAATTGTATTAAGAAGTTATAGGAGTCTAGTTTCAGGGAAAATTTATGGATCTAAATTTAGAGTTTCCTAACTCAAGTTATAGTCAATTTAGTCAATATGATGCGGATGGACAGTTTCAATTTTTATGCCCCAAATTAGTAGTTAAGTCCGGGGTTGTGAAATTATGAAAATGCCCCTATGGGCCGATTTACCTAAATGCCCCTATGGGCCGATTTACTGAAATACCCCTATGGGCCAATTTATCAAAATGCCCCTAGGTTGCGAGATTACCGATTTACCAAAATGCCCCTATGGGCCGATTTGTTAAAATGTCGTAGTGGGCTGAATTATTATATTGCTTTAAATGGGCCGATTCACCATACTAAATTACTAAACTAATGGTTGTTATACATGAGGATATTTTATGTATGTTGCATCTTTACATATTGCATGGGATGGGAAAATTAAATGAAGAGAAGTGTAGACCGGTGGCATTGCCACAAATTCTGATAATGGCTATGTGCCAATTTAAATATGGATTTGTGCCATCGTGATTAAGGCTGTATGCCGATTACATTACCGTATATGATTCTGGTGGCTCAGTCACAAATATTATAAATGGCAGCTTGACTGCGAATTGGAGAGTCTGGTGGGGCGGGTTGACTTGATCCCCACAGATGAGATTGGCTGGTACGGGGTGTGATGGATGGATGGGTTGGGTTGCATACATTTTTAATCATTTTAATTATTACTATGTAAAAGGGCTTCGGTCTAAGATTATGTTATATGGGCTCAAGCCTAAGATGTTATTAAACGGGTTCAGGCCTAGTGGATTACGGTAAAGGATTATACACTGAGTTCTTGTAACTCACCCTCCTTTCTTTCTTAATCCTTGTAGGTAATGTATAGTGATGTGGACATGGACGACTCGGTGGAGGCCATACTTTAGAAATGGTGTTTTATATTGAAATTTAGATTTTAATTTCATTCACTTAATTACTTTTACTATTTTGGGTTTTTGTGCTGTAATAAGGCCTCTAGAATATTTAATTTTTGCTTTATGTTTGACGTACTTATTATTTTGCTTAAATTGCTTTAAATGGGAATTTTTCTAAAAACTAAAATAAAGGATTTCTAAAATAGACTAACAAATGGATTTCATAACAAACCTATACAAATATTTTAACTCAAAAATTTTCTCTCAAATTATCAACAATATTTTCAAAGGTCACGGTTTTATAAGATCATTAGTTCAAATTATCGATTTATCAATCAACTTTTGAGGTTAGTAGTATTTTATCAAATATTTCAAATCAAACTTGTTTTCTTGATTATAATGAAATAATACCTATTTTTTTTTGAATAAGAAGGAATTAACATGTTTTCCTCATGTGACATGTCAGATCCGGTCATTACGCATGGGACGGGTTTGGGGCCGTGTGCCCTTCGAAGTGGCCACACATGCCAGTGTGCTAGGCCGTGTGCTAGGCCATGCCAAACCTGTAGGGTATACTAACTTATGCAACACGACCAAGTCACACACCCGTGTGCTAGGCCGTGTGCCAATTAGGGGGTATACTGACTTGTGCCACACGGTCGCTCACGCGCCCATGTGTGAGACCATGTGGAGCTTACTGACTTCATTTCAATTTCAACACTAGGGGACACACGTCCATGTAACATGACCATATGTCACACAAGGCTGAGACACATGTCCGTGTCTTTGCCCGTGTGGACAAAAATAGACTATTTACTAAGCCAATTTGCCACCCAAATTTGCATGTACCTACATAAATCAAATGGTACCATTTCAAGACACAAATAAGCAGCCAAATTTCATCAACCAATCTTTACCATTTATCAATTCAAGTACCTATCAACTCAACTTGCTTTACTAGACATAATTCACATATATAACTCATTTAATTAAACCATTTCAAACATGCATTATCAATTCAACCTCATTCATTTGAAACACCCCAAACCCAGCCCACAAGCCCCGACAGGATCTGGCATGCTCCTTGAGTAGAACGTAGCTAAGTCTCGTTTTGTCATCTTGGAAAAATTGGTGGTTTTGAAGAAAATAGATTTGCGTTATGATCAAGTTGAAAACCGTGTTGTTATTAAAGTTTGTTTTTCATTAAAACGTTATTTTCATGTTTCAAAAATTCCAAGTTAAAAAAAATGCTGAATTTTAGAGCTCATCATTAAGTTGAAAATCGTAGGTGTTTAGGTGCCAAAACATTTGAAGTTGTTTTACGAAAAATTGTTTAACCATTTGTTTAATGTTGATCGTATCGAAATAAAATTTTAAAAAGCATAAATAAAATAGTTAAATAATAATGGCCTTATTACAACAAAACAAAACCCGAAATAAATCTCAAAAGAACTTAATAAGAAAATGTGATAAGTTTAATCATAAGAAACCCAAAAATGCTGAGCTGAGCATGGCCACCACTAAGTCCCTGCCGACCCGGTCCATTTAATGAGTATCACCTGCAAAATGTTAGCCCATGAAGGGTTAGTCAATTCACTCAGTGTGCAACAACCAACACAGATTCCCAATCGATTAAGGCATACTAAATCACATATAAACAAATATAAGCAATGATGCAACCCAAGCCCACCTAGATGTCCAACCTCTACACACCACCCGTACCTGCCAATCATACCGTGGGGATTACTAAATCGACCCTCTATCCGCTACACACCATCGAAGGTAGTCACTGCAGTCAACTGCACATCGCCCTTATAATCGTGGCATAGCCACCAGATAACGTGACAAAGTCACCGGATTCATAATATGTGACATAAGTCACCGGATAATGTGGTAAGAACCACCGGAACACTTCCCCTTTATCATTATCACCCATATGCCCATGCAACATACATATTATTCAAATATCATGCAATGCACCTTACCCCAAAGTCATAACGAATCACACATACTCCATATCAATGTTTATAACATTATTAACTGAGAGTTAGGGTAACGTACCTAAATGCACTGTACCATTGAATGGTACCCTTAGGCATGTTACTCATATTTTCATAATCACATGTTTAATATTGCTACTATTAATCTATCGGGAAATTAGTGTGAGGTTACACACCTGACAACACTGAGAACGACACTCTCGCTAGCTGGGGTAACAGAGATCGATAGAATACTAAAGCTTTCAGCTTTTACTTCGGGAATTGATTGAGTACCTACACAACCCTTTTATGAGAAATCGGCTAAAAGAGAATATGGCCTTTGGCCAAATATCACTATCCCTTACCTCGCTTGCTTAAATCCCGAAACTGGCCGAATATCACTATCCCTTACCTCGCTTGGTTAAATCCCTAAACTATCATTTGCCCTTGAAGATGTCGAAATCCCTACATAACTTATGTCAGATTCGGATTATTGCATAAGATCTATAAGAATGGCCCTTAGTCGAATGTTACATTCTGCTTACCTTGGATATCCAAATCCCGAAAGGTCTCCTTCTACTCATTGACTACAAGGATTTCGAACCCACCTTCATGGTTTCGGTTAAAAGAATAAAAGGAATTAGAGTTTTCAATTTTCGGCTAACCAAAGGAAAAAGAAGAGAAATTGAAATGAGAAACCCTTACTAACTATTAGATCCGATCGAAATAGATCCTGACAGATTCGGCCTAGTGATTAATCTCGAAGAACAAATCGAGATGGAAGAAGAGAAAGGAAGGGTATAAACGTAAAGTGAAGAGGAATTGTGGATAGTAGATTCGGCCAATATTTCAAAGACTAGAAGGGCTATTCGGTTCTGAAAGTGAAGTGTAAGTTTAAGGCTACCAACATGGAAAGAAAAGAGTAGAAGAAAGAGAGGTATGGTTCGGCTTCAGAGAAGAAATAAAAGGGAAGGAAATAGTCAAATGCACCAAATGGTCACCTTTAATTTCGGCTGAGAAACAAAAGAGAAGAAAAGAAAGTAAAAAAAAAAAAACTTAAAGATGCCAAATGAATTTTGGCACCCACTCCCCCTACATGACCGAAACTACTACCCCAAGACCCTTTTATAGGCCAACTCTTCTTCTCTCATCCAAATCGCCCTTTTCCCTCCTAATTAGCCGAAAATTTGAGCTATTTGACCCAATCTACACTTCATCCCTTCAGAGTCCTTGTGCCGTCTACCACTGCACCTCCTTGCTGAAAAATAAAAGCTCCAAAACGCTACTTGTGCTGCTCGAACCTAAGCCCCTTCACACTCCCTGAGGTGTCACTCTCCTGTGCTCTAAGTGGTGCCTCCCTTGCCACTTTACTAGCTTAGTACTTGTGTCATAATCCACCCACTAAACTCCTTAAGGCCTAGCTCCCTTAGCTCTCTTTTAAGGCTTAGAAATCAAATATTTTTCTAAGGCTTCTACCTACATCCCAAGGTTCCCGAAGCCCCCCAAAACACATTCAAACCACACACAAGCACATAGCCACATATATTTAAGTTAAAATGCATAACCCCTAAATCCCGGATATTGCAGTTCTACCCCTTTAAAATAATTTCGAGCTCAAAATTACCTGGCTATAATAAGTGAGGGTATTACTGTCGCATCGTTTCCTCTGGCTCCCACGAAGCTTCTTCCGATCCATGGTTACGCCATAACACTTTGACTAGAGGAACTGATTTCCTCCGTAGCACCTTCACATCCCGTTCCAGAATCTAAATCGGCTCTTCCTCATAGGACAAATTTGGTCTTAGCTCCACCTCCTCAATCGGTATTACATGAGATGGATCCGATCGGTAACGACATAGCATCAAAATGTGGAACACATCGTGCATCTGCTTCAACTCCGAAGGCAACTCTAACTGATATGCTACTGGTCCAACCCGCTTCAAAATCCGATAAGGTCCTATAAACCTGCGACTTAACTTTCCCTTGCGACCAAATCTCATTCCATGGCGAAACTTTTAGAAACACCTTATCCCCTACTACAAACTCTATCTCCTTCCGCTTGAGGTCTGTATACAACTTTTTTCTGTCAGATGCCTCCTTCAACCGTGCCCGAATTACCTTAACCTTTTCTTCAGATTCTGCCACAATCTCCGGACCCAAAACATGACGTTCTCCCAACTCTGTCCAACACGTAGGAGTGTGACACTTTTGTCCATACAGTGCTTCGTACGGTGCCATTCGGATACTTGCTTGATAGCTGTTATTGTACGCAAATTCCGCTAAAGGCAAGAACTCCTCCCAGCTCCCTCTAAAGTCTATCACGTAACCTCTCAACATATCCTCTAGCACTTGAATTACCCACTCAGATTGGCCGTCCGTATGTGGATGAAATGCCGTACTAAAATCTAACCTAGTGCTCAATGCCTGATGTAGTGCTTTCCAAAATCGAGACGTAAACCTCAGATCCGTATCCAAGATAATCGACACCGGCACTCCGTGTAGCCTCACAATTTTGCTACATACAATTTCGCTAACCTCTGCAGAGAATAGTCAACCCGCACTGGTATGAAATGTGCAGACTTTGTCAACCGATCTACTATCACCTATACTGAGTCCTTCTTAGTAGGCATAAGGGGAAACCCACTAACGAAGTCCATGGTAATTCTCTCCCACTTCCATGCGGAATCTTTATCTACTGAATCAATCCGAAGGTACTTGGTGTTCAAATTTTAACTCTTGACACGTTAAGCACTTCCCACAAATTTTGTAACTTCTTGTTTGCATCGCCACCAAAACTGATCCCGTAGATCCTTGTATAACTTACTTCCTCCATGATGTATAGCATAAGGGCTACTATGCGATTCTTGAAGAATTTTCTGCCTTAATTCCTCATCCTTTGGCATACAGACCTTGCCCCGAAAACACAGCACTCCATCACTGTTTACACCATAGTCTTCCAACTCTCTATTCTGCACTTGCAGCAGCTTAGCACTCAGATCGTCATCTACCAACTGTTTCTCCTTTACCTGGCTTAGCCATGTCGGCTTCATCTGCAACTCTGCTAGCAAACTTCCATCATCATAAAGACTAAGATGTGCAAACATTGCCCTCAGATCCGACACAACTTTCTGACTTAGGGCATCTGCCACCACATATCCCTTGCTCGGGTGATACTCTATTGAATAATTGTAGTCTTTCAACAACTCCACCCACCTTCGCTGTCTCAAATCCAGCTCAATCTGAGTCAACAAATATTTCAGACTCTTGTGATCCGTGTAGATCACCAACCTTTCTCCATACAACTAGCGCCTCCACACTTTTAGAGCGAATACTACCGCCGCCAACTCCAGATCATGCGTTGGATAGTTAACCTCATGTGGCCTCAATTGGCGGGACGCATAAGCGACCACCTTTCCGTCTGGCATTAGAACACATCCTAATCCTGTATGGCAAGCATCACAATACACCACAAAGTCTTTCCCTGCTTTCGGCTGTATCAAAATTGGAGCCTCCGCCAATACTCTCTTAAGCTTCTCAAAACTCTCCTGTTGCTTATCCGCCCATACAAAAGGTACCTCCTTTCTCAACAACTTCGTCAGAGGTACTGCTATTGATGAGAACCCTTCAACAAATCTCCTGTAGTAGCCTGCTAACCCCAAGAAACTACGAACCTCTGCCATAGACTTAGGTGGTTTCCAATCTACTACTGCTTCGATCTTCGAGGATCCACCCTTATCCCTTCTGCAGACAATACATGCCCTAAGAACGCAACTTCTTTCAGCCAAAATTCACACTTGTTAAACTTGGCATATAGCTTCTTTTCCCTTAACACTTGCAATACCACCCAGAGATGCTCATCATGTTCTTCCTCAGACTTGGAATACACCAGAATGTCATCTATAAACACAACGATGAACTGATCCAAGTAGGGTTGGAAAACCCGGTTCATCATATCCATGAATGCAGCTGGGGCATTCGTCAATCCGAATGGCATTTCTAAGAACTCATAATGCCCATATCTTCTTTAGAAAGCTGTCTTATGGATGTCTGCTTCCTTCATCTTGAGCTGATGATACCCTGATCTTAGATCTATCTTTGAAAATACTGCAGCCCCTTAAGCTGATCGAACAAGTTGTCTATCCTTGGCAATGGATACTTGTTCTTGATGGTCAGCTTATTCAACTGCCGGTAATCTATGCACATACGCATAGTCCCATCCTTCTTCTTCATGAATAGGACCGGTACTCCCCATGGAGACACACTGGGTCGAATAAACCCACGATCGAGTAACTCTTGGATCTGGGCCTTGAGCTCTACCAACTCCTTTGGCGCTATCCTATACGGAGCAATTGACACAGGAGCTGTACCTGGCAGCAAATCAATTCCAAACTCCACCTCCCTATCCGGGGGTAACCCAGGCAACTCTTCCGAAAAGACATCCACGAATTCTCTTACCGTCCTGACCCCTTCTACAACTGCTTCCTTAGCCTCTAAGGCACTGACTAACATCAGAAAAGTTACACACCCCTTTCTTACCATCTTCTCCGCCTTAAGGGCAGATACTACATTCGACAAGTAATTCTGCCTCTCACCTATCACCACAACCTCATTGTCGTCGAAAGTTCTCAATGACATGCGCTTAGCAGCACAATCCACATTCGCCCTGTACTTCATTAGCCAGTCCATGCCTAAGATTAGGTCAAATTCCCCGAATGGCAACTCCATTAAGTCAGCTGGAAATTGCGCCCCCTAAACTTCTAAGAGCACTACCCTAAAGAGTTTGTCTACTACCACGGATTGCCCTAAAGGACTAAGTACAGTCATATTCCTAGGTACAGTCTCAGAGTTCACATGCAGAGTTCTAGATACTTTACTAGCGATGTACGAATGAGTTGACCCTATATCTATCAAAGCAATAAAGGGTAACCCAGAAATAAAGAACGTACCCGTTATGACATCAGGTGCATCACCATCCTCCTTTCGACGAACCAGATACACCGCACCGGCTATCTCGCCTCCGTGTTACCAACACCTCGCCCGTGTCCCGCGACCTTTACGTAACCATTACCTCCGCTAACCGGACCACGACCACGCGGTGGTTGTTTGTCCACCTCTTCCAAATGATTAAGACACCGACTTGTTTGGTGGGCTCCTGCCTGTTTCCACAGGACAATCCTTAATCATGTGATCTTTGGACCCACATTTAAAACATCCCCCTATTCTTTTCTAACATTCTCCCAGGTGTATCTTTCCACACTGAGCACAAGTACGGTACTGTCCTCCCGTAACAACCTGCTGACCTCGCGGCCCATCAACTCTAAGTCTCTTTTGAGCATCCCTAATGACCCCGACGATCCAAAACCTCTCTTTTGTCTATTCCTATCCGAATTCTACCTCACAAATTCTTTGACCCCTTCGGTTACCTTAGCCTTCTCTACCAACATGGCAAACTCCCGCTCCTGGTGTAGAGCAATCAACAATCTCAGGTCATCCCTCAATCCGTCCTCGAACCTGACACATCGTTCATGCTCCGTAGCCATGATACCTCGAGCATATCGACTTAACCTTAAAAATTCTACCTCCTACTCTACTACGGACTTACTCCTCTAAACCAACCTCAGAAATGCCTTTCTCGTGCATCAATATAGCTAGTCCCAATATACTTCTTCTGATACGCCACCTTGAAATACTCCCAAGTGAGATCATCCACTGCAGCACTACCCAAACCGTGAGCCACCACTGGTATGACTCATCCCGGAGAAGCGACACCACCCCTTTCGCCTCCTCATGATCAGGTCCAAATCGTCCATGATTCACTCCGTCGCCTCCAACCAATACTCAGCCGTATTGGGCGCTACACTAGATACACCTCGAAATACCTCAGCTCCATTGGCTCGGAGTCGCTCAAGTACAGATTTTCGAGCTCCCATGCCTCCACTTGCTCCAGCCACCCTCTCAAGAACTCGCAGACATCACTGCGATCTCAAGATCTCCCTTCGATCACGATATTCAACACCAGCAGCTGGTGGTGGTGGCATCTCATTCTCAAACCCTTGTCCAGACCTAACTGGTTCCAACACGGTGATTCCACCTCTACCGCGCCCATGCACATTACGACCACGTCCCCTAAAACTCATGTCTATGATCGTGATTTGATCTGATTTAAGAAATTTTATGTATTAGCTTTTGTTCCACTAATTACCCACGAACAAGTTTTATGTAAAGAAGTGTAGTAGTAGTTCTTTTGATCATTACAAAGTTTCCTACCCTAATTTAGAGAATAACATTCATTCAATAGTATCTACTACACACGTTCACCGATTTGAACATTTTCGTCTGCTCTAACCCAGGAATATTTTCGTAATTTGTCCTATAGGGGTATTTTGGTAATTTTCCAAATCAGGGTATCTTGAAATCTTGCAAAATAGGGGTTTTTAGTATTTTTGCAAAATAAGAATATTTTGGTAAAAATTGAGGGTAGTATGGTAATTTTATAAACCGAGGGTATTTTAGTAATTTCCATAAATTGGGGTACTTTGGAAAATTTTTTCTAGATCTAAGGTAGTTTTTGCAAATCAAGGAGGGGTAATTTGGTGATTTTAAAACTAAGGTTTTTATAAAATAGTGTAGCTAGTCCCTTTCGGTTTTAATTATTGAATTTAGCCTGTGAGTAAGTCCTCTTGGTTAGGGTGAGCCGTCGCTACGCACCAGGTAGGATTCGAGTGAAGAGGAGGTGAGTCACTAGGACTGCTTAAATACCAAGCTCTCCCTGAATCCAATCCTAGACATGCGCACAACTATTACCACACACTTAACTCCGCGACTTACTCACAGGTTTGTTTAATTAGTCTTTAAATTTTATGTGATTTTGTGTTGGAGTAAGCTAATCCTAGAGTTCAATAGCTCCTAATCTACTAATCTATGATCCCGTAATACCCATATACAAACCACACAATAGTTAAGGGTACTTACCTGGTGGACCTCGGGCCGGAGACTCAGGTGCCATGCCAGAAAAACTGCTCATCTTTTAGTAAAACTCAATTTTAAAAAAACGTTTTGGGCCCAAAAGCCCTTCAAGCCGAGTTTTAAACCGGGCTCTGATACCAAGTTGAAACACCCTAAACCCAATCCATAACCCTCGACCGAATTTGGCATGCTCCTTGAGTAGAACGTAGCTAAGTCTCATTTTGTCATCTTGGAAAAATTGGTGGTTTTGAAGAAAATAGATTTGCGTTATGATCAAGTTGAAAACCGTGTTGTTATTAAAGTTTGTTTTTCATTAAAATGTTATTTTCATGTTTCAAAAATTCCAAGTTAAAAGAAATGCCAAATTTTAGAGCTCATCATTAAGTTGAAAATCGTAGGTGTTTAGGTGCCAAAACATTTGAAGTTGTTTTACGAAAAATTGTTTAACCATTTGTTTAATGTTGATCTTATCGAAACAAAATTTTAAAACGCATAAATAAAATAATTAAATAGTAATGGCCTTATTACAACAAAACAAAACCCAAAATAAATCTCAAAAGAACTTAATAAGAAAACGTGATAAGTTTAATCATAAGAAACCCGAAAATGCTAAGCTGAGCATGGCCACCACTAAGTCCCTGCCGACCCGGTCCATTTGCTAAGTATCACCTGCAAAATGTTAGCCCACGAAGGGTGAGTCAACAGACTCAGTGTGCAACAACCAACACAGATTCCCAATCGATTAAGGCATATTAAATCACATATAAACAAATATAAGCAATGATGCAACCCAAGCCCACCTAGATGTCCAACCTCTACACACCACCCGTACCTGCCAATCACACCATGGGGATTACTAAATCGACCCTCCATCCGCTACACACCATCGAAGGCAGTCGCTACAGTCAACTGCACATCGCCCTTATAATCGTGGCATAACCACCAGATAATGTGACAAAATCACCAGATTCATAATATGTGACATAAGTCACCGAATAATGTGGTAAAAACCACCGAAACACTTCCCATTTATCATTATCACCCATATGCCCATGCAACTTACATATTATTCAAATATCATGCAATGCACCTTACCCCAAAGTCATAACGGAATCATACATACTCCATATCAATGTTTATAACATTATTAACTGAGAGTTAGCGGTAACGTACCTGAATGCACTGTACCATTGAATGGTACCCTTAGGCATGTTACTCGTGTTTTCATAATCACATGTTTAATATTGCTACTATTAATCTATCGAGAAATTAGTGTGAGGTTACACACCTGACAACACTGAGAACGACACTCTCGCTAGCAGGGGTAACAGAGATCGATAGAATACTAAAGCTTTCGCTTTTACTTCGGGAATTGATTGAGTACTATAACACCCTAAACCCGGTCAACACACCACAACAGATCTGGCATGCCACAAAGTGATAACCTTTTAAAACCGAGAGTTTGTCGGATAATTTTCTTAGAAAACCCTTTTGTAGTACGAAAAGTTTAGAAATCCTTGCTTGAAAATCTAATTATTGTTGCAAGTTTTAGAAAACATACAAGTTATCTTCGTTATCATCTTTTACGTGATGTTACCCGATGCAACATTTTAAAACCCGAAGGAGTTATAGTTTTGAATACATTACTTTTTACCCGTTAATTTAACAAGACCATATATCCATCATAAGTATAACATAATCAAAATAAAAGCAAGTAATAAAAACCCTAAATAAAACTTAGCGGCCTTATTACAAAACCCAAAACCAAATTTAAAGAAAATTAATAAAATCGAAATAGTACTTTAAAGTCAAAAGTCGAATCAAGCATGCATGGCCGCCTCGAGTCCTCCTCGGCTCCATATTCGTAATCTATGTCTCATCTGCAAAATATAAGGGAAGGGGTGAGTCACCAAGACTCAGTGTATAAATCCCCAACCCGATAGTGCAAGCACTTACACAAATCATTAGCAAATTATGCAAATCATGCAACCCATAACCTAACCATCCAATCTCCTTTAACTACCTCGTGTGGTCAAAACCACTAGTGGTCAAAACCACTGGTGACCGTAGTCACAAATATATCGGTGTGGTTAAAACCACTGATGACCGAAGTTACAAATCAAGTGATGGGGCCAACCCATCGTGTGGTCAAAACCACTGATGACAATCCTATAATCAACATATGGGGCCAACCCACTGTGGTACCAAACCACTGGGACGAGTCACAATATTCATATGTGGTCAAAACCACTAGGACTTAGTCACAAAATATAATATCAAGACGGGGCCAACCCGTCGTGTGGTCAAACCCACTGGTGACGGTCCAAATATTCCTTCACCCTCCTCTCAACAATCCCACCATCATGTCCATACCATACATGTCATAACATCATGTATCATGCAATAACACATAGCATAGCATATAACAATAACACGATGATGTATATCAAAAATCACATAACAGGGGACTTACCCGAAATCCAAGCTCATACCCACAAGGCATAATCATTGATTCAACAGTTATAACGGTAACACAATAAGCATATTATACTAATAGAAGTGTGTGGCGTTACACACCGACTATTCGTGGATCTAGCGAAATCCCGAAATGTTTCCTTCTCTTTCCTACAATCGGCCAACATCATATTTTTAGATCTAAAGCCTTTCGGCTTAATCACAAAATCCCAAAGGACGATTCACACAAGGATAACTCCTTACCTTAGTACCGATTTGGTTTCCAACCAAATCTCGAAACCACGTGATGATCCCCCTTGCAATCGGCTAAACACTAATACACACAAATGGTTTGCCTTTAGCTTCTGAACGATTAAGAAATGGGTATTGAGATGTTAAAACCCTTACCTAGATCAACCACCAAATTCTAGAGATTTACTGTATTCGGCTATGCTCCTCCCTACAATCGGTTTTAACATCCCCTTTAGAGTCCAAAGGCCATTCGGCCATAACATAAATCCCGAAACCAAATGAGTTTGTCGCCCCTTACCTTAATGATTGATTCGGCCTTTAATCCCTAAAGATCGGTACACCCTATTGATGTTTAAGAGTTTCGGCCACTTCACTAAAATAAGAGATCTCACCCTTCAAACATTGAAGAAACAAAAGAGAATATGGCAAGTGAGATTTCGGCTTTCCTGAACCAGTTGAGAAAAAGGAGAAGAAGCTATACTTACCAGAAAGGTTCGGCTATGAATCCAAGAGAAGAGAAAAGAAGGATTCGTAAGAGAGAGAGAGTGATGGTTTTGAATAGAAGAAGAGAAAAAGATTTGATTCGATTTTGAGGAGGTTCAGCTATTAAGGGTTTCAAGAAAAAGATGAAACAAAAATAAAAAGAGAAATAGGTATGGTGTTTTCGGCTTGAGCAAAATAGGAGAGAATAGGTGAAAAAAGATGGTTTTTGGCAAAATAGGCTAATCAATGAGAACCAAAAAGAAAAGAAAAGAAAAGGAGAGGACTAAGTTTCGGCTCTTCAAAGGAATTTGCAAACTTGGTTTGGCCAAATACCCAAGTTGCCAAAAGAGAAAACCAAATAAGGAGAAAGTAAGAGGGTTTCGATTTCTGGCACTATTCGAAAATGAAGAAGGCTCACTACACAAGCCGAAAAGGCATCCACACTTGGCTATAGAGATTCGGCACACCTAGTTTCCCAAACCGACTACACCTCCTCCCCCAAAGTCTAAAATTCGGCCAACTCCTCAAGGCTCTACCATCCACTCATTCAAAAAAGTTTGAATGAATCAAACCCACATTTTCCTCTTCTCCATCCAAATCAAATCCGTTTAACTCCTTCTATCCTCATCTCCTAGAGTCCATCCTGAGCACTCCTCCTCCTAGCTTGTGGCGTGAAAAAGAAATAGCAGAAAAGGGATTTCTACAGCTCGAACCCAAGCACTCCTTCCCTGCATGTGGCGTCACACTCCTGGTCCTTAGTGGCGCCTCCTTGGCCACTTTTCGACTGGTATTCTTGTGTCCAAAACTCCCACTAATTTCTTTTAACCCCTAACTCTTTTAGCTCCCTCTCACTAAGTACGAAAACAAAAATGTTTGGCCATGGCTCAGGCCTAACCAGGAGTCATGCTTAGACCCAAAATTATTCTAAACTAGCACAGCAGATAGATCAACACATGCAACACATGAAAAATGTAGAGGCCCCATTTTAAGGATGTTACAGTTCTACCACCCTTAAAAATAATTTCGACCTCGAAATTACCTGATCAGAAGAGTTGAGGGTATTGCTGTCGTATTACATCCTCTGGTTCCCATGTGGCCTCCTCCGTACCATGGTTCTACCATAAAACTTTCACTAAGGGAACTGACTTCCTACGCAAGACCTTGACATCCCGATCCAGAATCTGTACCGGTTCCTTCTCGAAAGACAAGTCTGAGCTCACCTCAGTCTCCGGAACTGGCACCACGTGTGACAGATCTGATCGATAACGCCTAATCATTGAAACATGAAAGACGTCATGAATCTGACTTAACTCTACCGACACCTCAAGCTGATAAGCTACCAGTCCTACTCGCTTCAACACCGTGTATGGCCCGATAAACCTAGGGCTTAGTTTCCCTTTCCGTCTAAATCTCAGCACTTTCTTTCATGAAAATACCTTCAGAAAAACCTTATCACCCACTGCATACTCTATATCTCTGCGTTTAAGATTGGCGTAAGACTTCTACCTGTCTGACGCTTTCTTAAGATGAGCCCGAATCACCTTAACCTTATCCTCAGTTTCTGCCACCAAATTCAGACCTAATATGTGCCGTTCACCCAACTTTGTCCAACACCTAGGAGTGCGACATTTTCGTCCATACAGTGCCTCGTATGGTGCCATCTGGATACTCGCTTGATAACTATTGTTATAAGTGAATTCTGCCAATGGTAGATACTCCTCCCAACTACCACTGAAATTCAGAACACAGCCCCTTAGCATATCCTCTAAAATCTGAATTACTCTTTCAGACTGTCCATCAGATTGTGGGTGAAAAGCTATGCTGAAATCCAATCTCGTTCCCAAAGCTTGATTCAAAGCCCTCCAGAACCTCGACGTGAACCTAGGATCCCTATCCGAGATGATTGACACTGGCACTCCATGCAACCTTACTATCTCGGCCACATACAACTTGGCTAACCTCTAGAGCGAATAATCAACCCGCACCGGTATGAAGTGAGCTGATTTGGTCAGACGGTCCACAATCACCCAAACTGAGTCCTTCTTACTAGGCGTAAGGGGTAGCCCGCTGACAAAGTCCATGGTAATCCTTTCCCACTTCCACTGAGGAATCTTCACCGGCTGAAGTAAACCTGACGGCAGCTGATGTTTAGCTTTAACCTACTGACACGTCAGACACTTACCCACAAACTCAGTCACTTCCGCTTGAGCCACGCCACTGAATCGCTTTCATAAATCTGGTACATCTTGCTACCTCCAGGATGCATAGCGTATGGGCTGCTATGTGCATCCTGAAGAATCCTTTGCCTCAACTTGACGTCCTTCGGCATACAAGCTCTCCCTTGAAAACACAACACTCCATCGTGAGACAAGCTGTATCCTTCCAACCCATTACTTTGAACTTGCAACCTCCGAGCATTCAAACCCTCATCTACTAACTATTTCTCCTTAATCTGCTCTACCCAAGTCGGCTTTACTTGTAATTCCACCAACAAACTCCCATCGTCATACAGACTAAAGTGAGCAAACATCGCTTGCAGGTCTGTGACCACCTTACGGCTCAACGCATCAGCTACTACGTTAGCCTTACCCGGATGGTACTCAATTGAGCAGTCGTAGTCCTTCAACAACTCAATCCACCTTCATTGCCTCAAATTTAAATCCTTCGTGTCAAGAGATACTTGGACTCTTGTGGTCCGTAGACTATCGACTTTTCCCCATACAAATAATGCCTCCAAATCTTCAAGGTAAAACCACCACGCCCAATTCCAAGTCATGCGGGTAGTTAACCTCATGCGGTCTCAAATTGCCGAGATGCATATGCCACTACTTTCCCTTCCTGCATCAGCACACATCCCAAGCCAGTATGTGATGCATCGCAATAGACCATGAATACCTTTCCTGCCTTAAGCTGTACCAGAACCAAAGCTTCCATCAAAATCTTCCTCAACTTGTCGAAACTTTCCTGTTGTTTTTCCGTCCATACAAATGGAACTCCTTTCCTCAATAGCTTGGTCAACGGTGCCGCAATCAGAGATAATCCTTCCATAAATATCCGGTAATAGCCTGCCAGACCTAGAAAACTCTGAATTTCTGCAACCGACCTTGGCAGTTTCCAATGCAACACCGCCTCAATCTTGCGAGGGTCCACTCTAATCCCTTCAGCGGACACTACGTGACCCAAGAAAGTCACTTCCCTAAGCCAAAACTCGCACTTACTAAACTTGGTAAATAATTGCTTCTCCCTCAGAATTTGCAAAACCACTCGCAAGTGCGTATCATGATCCTCCTCAGTCCTTGAGTACACCAATATGTCTTCTATGAATACTATGACAAACTGGTCCAAGTACTGTTGGAACACCCGATTCATCAAGTCCATGAATGCTGTCGGTGCATTTGTTAACTCGAACGGCATCATCAGAAACTCGTAATGCCCATACCGAGTACGAAATACCGTCTTATGAACATCAGCCTCCTTCACTTTGAGTTGATGGTACCCTGACCTGAGATCTATCTTCGAGAAAATCGATGCACCCTTAAGTTGATCAAACAAGTCGTCAATCCTGGGCAACGGGTACTTGTTTTTGATCGTCAATTTGTTCAGCTGGCGGTAGTCTATACATATCCGCATTGTACCATCTTTTTTCTTTACAAAGAGCACAGGTGCTCTCTAAGGGGATATACTTGGTCGAATGAAACCTCAGTCCAACAACTCTTGGATTTGGGCCTTCAGCTCCACCAATTTCTTTTGCGCAATTCTATACGGGGTATTAGACACCGCGCAGATCCCGTAATGTGTCTATACCAAATTCTACTTTCTGATCCGGAGGTAGACCCGGAAGTTCCTCTGGGAATACATCAGCAAATTCCCCCAAGTTCGGACACTCTCTACAGCTGTATCCTTAGCTTCCAAAGCACAAACATGCACTATGAAGGCCTCACAACCCTTCCTGACCATTTTCTCCGCCTTCAGTACAGAGACCACATTGGATAAGTAATCTCTTCTATTACCTATCACCATCACCTCCTCACCTTCCATTGTCCTCAACACCATGCGCTTCACCGCGCAATCCAAACTAGCCTAGTACTTCACCAGCCAGTCTATCCTAAGAATTAGATCGAACTCCCCAAATGGCAGTTCCATCAAATCAGCCAAAAATACGGCCCCTTGAAGTTCTAGGGGTACATCCCTATACAGCTTATTTACTCCTACAGAGTGACCTAGAGGGCTAATTACGGTCATCTCCCTAGAAGTAGTCTCAGAATTCAAGTTCATAGTTCTAACTATGCTACTGGCTACATATGAGTGCGTCGAACCCACATCTATTAAAGCATTATAAGGTAGTCCAAAGATTAGGAACGTACCGATTATGACGTCCGGTGCGTCACCCTCTTCTCAACGCCTCGCTGCATAGACTAATCCAGGCTGTCTCGCCTCTGCACCACTTGCACCTCTGCCTAGTGCTCCACGGCCTCTACCAGAGCCATTACCTCCCCTAGCAACACCACGACCCCTCTGTGGCTGCTGACCATCCCTCCTGTTCTGAGTACGATTCTGATCCCCAGACTGCAACCTAGCTGACCTCTGTGGACAATCCCTTACCCGGTGCCCCATCGATCCACACTCAAAGCATCCCCTATTTCAAGTCCAACATTCTCCCATGTGAGACTTTCCACATCGAGCACATCGTGGCGACCACTGAGTATCAGCAGCAGTAGGCCTAGCAACTTGATTCAGCCCACTATATCTACCCCGTTTCTACTGATTCCTGGCAGACCCAGATGATCCAAAATTCTTTTTATTCCAACCATTGTCCTGATTTTGTCTAACTGACTGCTTCACTTCTTCCGCAACTTTGGCCTTTTCCACTAAGACGCAAATTCTCTCTCCTAGTGTGGAGCAATCAGTAACCTCAGATCATCCCTTAATCCGTCCTCGAATCTGACACATCGCTCATGTTTCGTAGCTATGATACCCCGAGCATATCGACTCAATCTTAAGAATTTTGCCTCGTACTCCGATACGGACTTACTTCCCTAAACCAGTCTCAGAAACACCTTCCTCTACGCATCAATGTAACTGGTCCCGAGTGAGATCATCTACTGCAGCACCATCCCAAGTGATCCCAAGTGAGATCATCTGCTGCCTTAAAGTAATCCCAAGTGAGATCATCTGCTGCAGCACCATCCCGAACCGTGAGCCACCACTGATATGACTCATCACGGAGAAGCGACACTACTCCCTTTAGTTTCTCCTCAGCCGTCAAATCCAAATCATCCATGATTCATTCTGTCGCCTCCAACCAATACTCAGCCGTATTGGGTGCCACACCAGATCCTCCTCGGAATACCTCAGCTCCATTAGTTTAGAGTTGCTCAGATACGGACTTTCGAGCTCCCGTACCTCCACCTGCTCCAGCCACTCTTTCAAGCACCTGCAACATTGCCTGCGACACTGCATCTTCCCCCGTTTGATCCTGATACTCTACACCAGTAGCTGGTGGTGGTATCTCATTCTCGAACCCTTGACCTAACCTAACGGGTTTCGACACGGTCATTTTGCCTCTACCGCGTCCTCGTACATTACGACCACGTCCCCTAGTACTCATATCTAAATCGCGATTTATCTGCTTAAAGAAATTTTATGAATTAGCATTTGTTCCACTTATTACCCATGAATAAGTTTTATGTAAAGGAATTTGGTAGTGGTTCTTTCGATCATCACGAAGTTTTCATTTTCCAGTCCTCTACCCCCATTCCACGTGTAGGGGTATTCTTGTCATTTCACTACCCGAGGGTATTTTCGTAATTCACCTATCAGGGTATTTTAGTACTAAAACAGGGTTAATTCGAAAACCTTTACAAATCGTAGATATTTCAAAAATTCCAAAAATCAGGGGTATTTGGTAATTTCATAAACTAGGGGTATTTTCGTAATTTCATATACCAAGGGTATTTTCGTAATTTTTTCAAAATATTGTTCCAGGTGATTTTACATAATAAGGGTATTTTGGAAATTTTCTATCCGGGGGTATTTCGATAATTTTCCATACTGAGGGTATTTTGGTAATTGTTTACTAGTTAGGGGTGATTTGGTTATTTTTCAAATCAGGGGTATTTTGGTCATTTCCCAAATCAAGGATACCGTGGTAATTTCAAAACCAAGGTTTAAAGTGTTACCAAAACAAGATGGCTGGTCCCTTTCGGGTTTTAGTTAAATTTAGCCTGTGAATAAGTCGTCTCAGTTAGGGTGAACCGTCACTACGCACCAGGTAGGATTCGAGTGGAGAGGAGGTGAGTCACTAGGACTGCTTAAATACCAAGCTCCCCCTGAATCCATTCCTAGACATGTGCACAACGGTTGCCACACCCTTAACTCAGTGACGTACTCACAGGTTTGTTTAGTGGATCATTAAGTCTTATGTAATTGTGTTGGAGTAAGCTATTCCTAGGGTTCAATAACTCCTATTCTGCTAATCTACGATCCCAAAATACCCATTTTCCCACATATAATTCACACAATAGTTAGGGATACTTACCTAGGCGGATTGGTGCCGGAGACTCGGTGCCATGCTGTTCAACCCATGTACCTTTTCCACAAAACTTTTCAAAGTCCCAATTTAAAACATTTTGGGCCTCGGGCCCACAGCCGAGCTTTTAAACTTGGCTCTGATACCAAAATTATAACACCCCAAACCCGGTCAACACACCACAACCGGATTTGGCATGCCACGGAGTGATAACCTTTTAAAACCGAGAGTTTGTCGGATAATTTTCTTAGAAAACCCTTTTGTAGTACGAAAAGTTTAGAAATCCTTGCTTGAAAATCTACTTATTGTTGCAAGTTTTAGAAAACATACAAGTTATCTTCGTTATCATCTTTTACGTGATGTTACCCGATGGCAACATTTTAAAACCCGAAGGAGTTATAGTTTTGAATACATTGCTTTTTACCCGTTAATTTAACAAGACCATATATCCATCATAAGTATAACATAATCAAAATAAAAGCAAGTAATAAAAACCCTAAATAAAACTTAGCGGCCTTATTACAAAACCCAAAACCAAATTTAAAGAAAATTAATAAAATTGAAATAGTACTTAAAAGTTAAAAGTCGAATCAAGCATGCATGGCCGCCTCGAGTCCTCCCCGGCTCCATATCCGCAATCTACGTCTCATCTGCAAAATATAAGGGAAGGGGTGAGTCACCAAGACTCAGTGTATAAATCCCCAACCCGATAGTGCAAGCACTTACACATATCATTAGCAAATCATGCAAATCATGCAACCCATAACCTAACCATCCAATCTCCTTTAACTACCCCATGTGGTCAAAATCACTGGTGGTCAAAACCACTGGTGACCGTAGTCACAAATATATCAGTCTGGTCAAAACCACTGATGACCGAAGTCACAAATCAAGTGACGGGGCGAACCCATCGTGTGGTCAAAACCACTGATGACAATCCTATAATCAACATGTGGGGCCAATCCACTGTGGTACCAAACTACTGGGATGAGTCACAATATTCATATGTTGTCAAAACCACTGGGACTTAGTCACAAAATATAATATCAAGACGGGGCCAACCCGTCGTGTGGTCAAAACCACTGGTGACAGTCCAAATATTCCTTCCCCCTTCTCTCATCACTCCCACCATCATGTCCATACCATACATGTCATAACATCATGTATCATGCAATAACGCATAGCATAACATATAACAATAACACGATGATATATATCAAAAATCACATAACAAGGGACTTACCCAAAACCCTAGCTCATACCCACAAGGCATAATCACTGATTCAACAGTTATAACGGTAACACAATAAGCATATTATACTAATAGAAGTGTGTAAGCGTTACACACCTGACTATTCGTGGATCTAGCGATATCCCAAAATGTTGCCTTCTCTTTCCTACAATCGACCAACATCATATTTTTAGATCTAAAGCCTTTCGGCTTAATCACAAAATCCCGAAGGACGATTCACACAAGGATAACTCCTTACCTTAGTGCCGATTTGGTATCCAACCAAATCCCGAAACCACGTGATGATCCCCCTTGCAATTGGCTAAACACTAATACACACAAATGGTTAGCCTTCGGCTTCTGAACGATTAAGAAAGGGGTATTGAGATGTTAAAACCCTTACCTAGATCGACCACCAAATCCCGGAGATTCACTGTATTCGGCTATGCTCCTCCCTACAATCGGTTTTAACATCCCCTTTAGAGTCCAAAGGCCATTTGGCCATAACATAAATCTCAAAACCAAATGAGTTTGTTTCCCCTTACCTTAATGATTGATTCGGCCTTTAATCCCTAAAGATTGGCACACCCTATTAATGTTTAAGAGTTTCGGCCACTTCACCAAAATAAGAGATCTCACCCTTCAAACATTGAAGAAACAAAAGAGAATATGGCAAGTGAGATTTCGGCTTTTCTGAACCAGTTGAGAAAAAGGAGAAGAAGCTATACTTACCAGAAAGGTTCGGCTATGAATCCAAGAGAATAGAAAAGAAGGATTCATAAGAGAGAGAGAGAGTGATGGTTTCAAATAGAAGAAGAAAAGAAGATTTGATTCGATTTTGAGGAGGTTCGGCTATTGAGGGTTTCAAGAAAAAGATGAAACAAAAATAAAAAGAGAAATAGGTATGGTGTTTTCGGCTTGAGCAAAATAGGAGAGAATAGGTGAACAAAAATGGTTTTCAGCAAAATAGGCTAATCAATGAGAACCGAAAAGAAAAGAAAAGAAAAGGAGAGGACTAAGTTTCGGCTCTTCAAAGGAAGTTGCAAACTTGGTTTGGCCAAATACCCAAGTTGCCAAATGAGAAAACCAAATAAGGAGAAAGTAAGAGGGTTTCAGTTTCTAGAACTAATCGAAAATGAAGAAGGCTCACTACACTAGCCGAAAAGGCATCCACACTTGGCTATGGAGATTCGGCACACCTAGTTTCCCAAACCGACTACACCTCTTCCCCCAAAGTCCAAAATTCAGCCAACTCCTCAAGGCTCTCCCATCCACTCATTCAAATCAGTTTGAATGAATCAAACCCACATTTTCCTCTTCTCCATTCAAATCGAATCCGTTTAACTCCTTCTATCCTCATATCCTAGAGTCCATCCTAAGCACTCCTCCTCCTAGCTTGTGGCGTGAAAAAGAAATAGCAGAAAAGGGATTTCTACAGCTCAAACCCAAGCACTCCTCCCCTGCCTGTGGCATCACACTCCTGGCCCTTAGTGGCGCCTCCTTGGCCACTTTTCCACCGGTATTCTTATGTCCAAAACTCCCAATAATTTCTTTTAACCCCTAACTCTCTTAGCTCCCTCTCATTAAGTACGAAAACAAAAATGTTTGGCCATGACTCAAGCCTAACCCGAAGTCATGCTTTGACCCCAAATTATGCTAAACTAGCACAGCAGACAGATCAACACATACAACACATGAAAAATACAGAGGCCCCATTTTAAGGATGTTACAAGTACCTACATAACCCTTTTATGAGAAATCGGCTAAAAGAGAATATGGCCTTTGGCCGAATATCACTATCCCTTACCTCGCTTGCTTAAATCTTGAAACTATCGTTTGCCCTTGAAGATGTCGAAATCTCTACATAACTTATGTCAGATTCGGATTATTGCATAAGATCTATAAGAATGGCCCTTGGCCGAATGTTACATTCTGCTTACCTTGGATATCCGAATCCAGAAAGGTATCCTTCTACTTGTTGACTACAAGGATTCCGAACTCACCTTCATGGTTTTGGTTAAAAGAATAAAAGGAATTAAAGTTTTCATTTTTTGTTAACCAAAGGAAAAGAAGAGAAATTGAAATAAGAAACCAAAAAAAATTTTAACCCAAAAAAAACCCCCCTTTCTTGTAGAAAAAAAAATTTTAAATTTTAAAAAAACAAATCCCCGAACCATTATTTAAACTATTAAAGGGTCTTTGTACCCCCCAAAAACCCTTTACCTAAATCCCCAAAAGGTTTTAAGCCCTTTAAAATTTAAACCTTATCCATTCAGGACACAAAACCCAACTTTCCCCAAAATTTAACCCCGGGCCCCTCTTTAAAAAATTTTGGTTTCACCCCAAAAAACCCGGGTTTTTCCCAAAAACCCCTGTGGGGGAAAAGCCCAATTTTTAAATTATGAAAACTTTTTTAAAAAAAAAAAAAAAAACCCCCCTGTTTTTTTTTAATATTTCAAAACCAACAAAAACCCAAAATTAAATTAAAGAAATTTAATTTTAAAAACTTTTTCCCAAAAAAAAAATTTTTAAATTTTTTAAAAAATTTCCAAAAATTAAAAAAACCCCCCACAAACCCAGTTTTAAATTTAAAACCCTTTTTCAAAAATTTCCACCAAAAAATAAAGCAAAAAATTTAACCCTTTAAAAGTTTTAAAAAAAATAAAAATTTGGGGAAAAAAATTTTAAAATTTAGAAAAAAAGAAAATTTTTTTTAAAATTAAAAAATTTCCCCAAAAAAAAAAAATTTTAAATTTATCAAAAAAAACAAATTTTTAAACGTTTTCAATTTTAAACAAAAAATTTTAAAAAAAAAATCAAAATAAATAATAAAATTAAATAAACCCCCCTATCCAAAATTTAAAAATTTTTAAAATTTTATCCAAAAATTATTTTTTAAATAAAAAATTTTAAAAACCCCCTTTTTATTCAATTTTGGAAAAAAATAATTAAATTTTGTTAATTTTTGAATAATTTTAATGTAACCTGAAATCATTTCACCATGGAAACTTTACCCCTGGGCTTTAACCGTGCCCTTCATGCTATTAACAAATTCAAGGAAAACAAGAAGAAAAAAACAGGCCATAAATGGGTTTCCCATGCCATTATTCCATTAAAATTTAATTTAATTTAAAATTCTTAACAAATTGCCCTTTAAACCCCAAAAACCCCAATTAAACCATTTGAAGTACTTTAAGGATGCCTTTTAAAGTTAAAGAAAATGTTTTAAAAAATTTTAAGAAACCAGGTTATTGTTAAATTAATAATTTGAACAAAAATTTATAATTTAAAAATAAGAAAAATTTTTAATTTCCGGAATTTAAAGTTCAAAAAATTTTGAAAACAAAGATTTTAAAAGTTTTCAAAGTCTTTTAAATTTTTTAAAAAATTAAAACCTTTTTTGGTTTTTAAAAACTTTTTTTATTTTAAAAAAAACCCACCAAAGCTTTAAAGTAAAAACCTTCCTGGAAAAATCCAAAAATTTAACGAGGTTTTAACCAAATTAAAAAAAATATTAAAATCTTTAAAAAATAAAATTTAAATAACCCATTATTGATTGGTTTTTAAAGCCATTACCAAGCCTAACCATCATTTTGGAAAAGGTAAAGAAAACAATGATTTAAATCAAATAATAATGAAAAAATTTAAGCTTTTTGGGCCTAAAATTCTTAAAAATTTGAATGTATAAAATGAAATGATAGAATTCCCAAAACCAAATGATTTCCTTGAAACCCCCAATCCAACTAAAACACCTGGGGGGTTTAGCAACCCCCACCAACACCCAATGGCTTACATGTTCTTTTGGGCAAGCCAGTTTTCAAAGTTTCAGGATTTGCTTTTAAAACCACAAAATTTTGTGAAACTACCTAACTTTTTTGCCCAACCAATGAATCTGTTAAATTGAAATTAATTCACCATTTTAAACATGGCCCTTTAAAAACAAATGCCCATTTACATTTTGGTTCAAACTATACTATTTGGCCTTTTAAAATTCAAATTATTTAAAATTTAATACCCATTTATAAAATCAATTGGCCCATTTATAAAAACATAGGATTTATAATTTCAATTGGATTAAGATTTTTAAAGATTAAAAAAAATTTTACAAACTTCGATTTTATTTTAATTAAACTTTTTTACCCATTTCAAACTTTATTTTAATTAGATTAATACAAGTTTACTAATTTAAAATATGGTAATTCAAATTACCGGAGGCTAATTTCCACTAAAAAATAAAGCTTAAGAACAAATTAAATTAAACTATCTAAAGTTGGCATCAGTTTTCCCAACCTCCAGTTTTCTTGGAGTAAACCCGTTAAAACCCCAATTTTACTCTAACGCAACCAAAAATTTTCATAAGGGGGCCCAAACCTAAAATTAAATTTAAAAATTATTTAAATCAGGATTGGGATCCAAACCACCCTTTTATTCACCACCAAATTTCCCCGACACGACTTAGTCCAACAACCAAAAACAATAACATTAAAGATATTCAAAATTTGAAGGCACCAGAATTTTAGGTCCAGGAAATCCATTTTAATTTACCCCCAAATTTAACAAATAAAAAATTCAAAACCCAAAAACCTTGTATTTTTGATAATTCTAATATTACAAATAACCAAAGGATTTTCCCATTTCATTTGTTCAAATTTAATAAAAAATGGTTAGAAAATATATGTAAATAAAATTCATAGGATTATTAATTCACCATATGGGTTTTAAAAATAATTTTGGGCTTTACAAAAAAAAAGGGAAAAATAAAGGGAAATTTTATTTCGATTTCCAAAGGAAATGAAAAAAATCTTGGGTTTGGGATTTCTAAAGGAAAAAAAATTACCTTTCAAAATTTTGGTTTACAATAAAAAATTGGGGATTAAGGTTAAAAATTTGGTTAAAAAAAACCAAAACCAAAGAAAATTTTCCTTTACACAAACACATTTGGCTAGGGAAAATTTTAAAATATGCTTAAAAAATGGAATCTAAAAAACCCCAAACCTCCAATTCCAACAAAATTTTGGTTCCCCCGTTAAACCGAAAATTTAGTCAAATGGTCAAATTTGTACCCCAAACTTTCAAAAATTCCCTTGAAAGTTACCCCTAATCCTTTTCCAATGATTCTTTTTAAGTTAATCACCTTTCTTTGTATCAACCAAAAATTCAACTTTCCTATGAGTTTCAATTCTAGGAAAATAAAAATTAAAATCAAAAATGGCTAAAGTTAATTCCCTTAAACCAAATTTGGGATCCTTTAACCAATATTAATTATGATACTCTTCCATAATTTTCCAATTTTTTTAGCCCCTTTAAAGACTTAAACTAAAAATTTTTGGTCCAAATAAATCCCAAGTTTGGGGAAAAAAAAACCCAATAATTTCATGTTTCAAATTTTGAAAAAAAATTTAAATTTAAATGTTAAATTTACCCCTAAAAGAAATTTTGTCCTAAATTTACCCGTTAAAAGGTGGGAATTGTTGTAGTTTCTTCAGAAAGGGGTTATGTGAATTCCAAGGATGATTTTCAATTTTTGATCTAAAAGAATTCCTTCAATGAAATTGGTTTCCAATTTAGGTTTTGGGGAATGAGGTAACCCTTCTTAAAATGAAAACCAATCCCCAATCCAGGAACTGAAGAGAAAGTTAAAAGAAGGTCCAATAATGGGGTTAACTTCCCCCCCCAAACAAACCTTTTCCAAAATTTGAAAACCCCCTCCCCCCAAACTCAATATTTTAGTTCAAATTCAACTTTTTGTCCCCTTTTTAACCCTTACCTTTCCCCTTCCCCTATATAATTCCCCAACAACCCCTTTCCCCAATTCCCAAAATAAAATAACTCCCAAAATTATGATGTTTGGAACCGGTTGGAAGTAAATAAATCACCAAGATAAAAATTTCCAACCCCCTTTAAGAATCACAAACCCTTAACATTCTTCCAAAATTTGATTACTCTTCAAATCCAATGGGGTTTAAGTTTCTTTTAGACCTTACAAATTCCAAAATCATTAAACCACCCTGATATAATAGAAACTATATATGAACCCCATTTTGAAAAAAATTCCAATTCGGAGTAACCAAACCCAAAAAAGTTTTAATACCCTAAGATAAAATTTTTTGGTGTTGGGTCCCATAACTCCTCGATATCCCATTTCCAAATGGAATTTTTCTTAATAACCTCGATTAATTGATGTTTCCTTGTTGACAAGTTAAAACCTTACCCTAAATCAAAACCCCTTTTAATTGGCCCCCTTTTTAAGGGCTAAACATTTAACCTTAGGGTATGATCCCTCTTCGTCTCAGTAACATCCCCCAAACCAACCAGGGCATACCTTTCCAAAAACCCCTCCATTCTTTTCTTCCAAATCCCATTCTCCATTTAACTTTTGAAAAGGGACCCAACTTTTCTGCTCCCTTCTTTTTTCTATCCCAAAAGGCTTCCCAAAGTTCCATACAACCCTCCTCATATAAACCAGAACAAACTTTTCCCAATCCCAAATTTTTAACTAACACCCCAATTTAGCCTTTCTAGGTGAATACGGAATTAATCCTTTAACCCACCCACCAACCTTTTTGAAATCAAACCTTTGGAGTAATAAACAACCTAAAAAGTTCCAAATTTTAAACAAAACCACCGCAAATTCCAAGCATAGTAAATTTGACCACCTTAATCAGAAAACTAAGACCATTTTCCCGATTAAAACCTAAACCTTGCACCCAAAAATTGAACTCTTTTCCCTCTTGAATCCAAAAACCCCAAAAAATTTCCCTTTTAAAACTCCATATCCACCCAAAATTCTTCTTAATAGTTTGTTAGGGGGCAACAAAACCCTCAACAAAACCCATAATGAACCAAACCTAAGAAATAATTCCCCCCACTTTGGTGGCCAATAACACCCCACTTTCAAGGATCCTACCTTGAACCAAAACCCCAAGAAAACATTCTTTCACCTTCACTATTTTGGCAAAATTTTTCTCCAAATTTGAATACATTCAAAAATCTCTTTTCATTCCCAAATCCAAATATCACTTAACCTTAAAGACAAATTTTAAAGACTGTTCTATTCCATAAACAAAGGTCAGGTCCCAAAAGCATCCCAAAACTCATAATTCCAAAAAGAAATGCCTTTATGAATATTCCTTAGCCTTAGTTGGGATAACCCTCTAAATAATCTTGGAGAAAACCCCTTAACCATCAAAAACATTTTTGGAAAATTCTTAGAACTTATTCAATATTATAATTAACGAAGAAACCTCCTTCTTTTACAAAAAAGGTTCCCCAGGAGGAGTATTTAATAAACCTCATCCTAATTCGAATTTGAGCTTTAAGCCTTTCTCCTTCGGGCCATTCTAAAGGGCAATGGAATAGACCTTTTCAAAAGTAATCCAAACCTTCTTCCCAAAACCCTTTTAAAATTAAAATTCTTTCACCATTCAAACCCCATGTAATTCCTTATAAAGTAATAAGGTGAACCCCAACCCTTTTCCACCCTTTTTACCAAAAAGATACCAATTTCAAAAATTTGCCATCACACCCTTTTTATTTCCAAATCCTTACGACACCTGGAAGAAATCCTTCCCCCTTTTCACCAACCAATTGCCCAAAAAAGTGCTGTCAAAGGCAATTCCATCAAAGAAAACTTTCTTTTAATTCTAAACAATCTCTATAAATTTATTCAGGCCGATCTAAATATTTAATCTTCCTTTAATTCAATTAATTTGTTTCAATTGGAGCAAAAGAATAAACCATATTTCAAACAAGTGAATCAAAATAAAGAATGGGTTTTACCCGATGATTCCCCCGACCCCACCCTGAAACCCGGGCCCTACCGAAATTTACTTCTCAGGGCCACCTTGACCACCCCCATTAACCCACTTTAACCCTCCCATTTTCTTTTTGCCTTGGGGACCTTTTTCCCCCATAAATAATTTTAAGTTTTTTAAAACCCATTTAAACAACCGAATTTTTTCCAAAGTTACCATTCCTTCAAAAAAAACCAATTTTGGGAAAGGGCTCAAATTTCACATTCCTACCTTTTTGAACCTTTTATAAACCCATATTAAAGCCCTTTCCCCCCTTTCTTTTCGCCCACTTCCTTTTAGTTCTTCCTATTTTTTTGTCCCCTTTAAAAATTCCTTCCCAGGCTTTAAACCGCAACCATCATTCCCCTCCCAAACCAAACCATGGCCAAATAATCCACAAACCCTCAAAGGAAAATTCCCTTTAATCCCAGCCATTTCCTTAAAATTCAGAATTCCTTCCTATACATTCCACATCTTTCCTTGAAAAAATTTAAGAAATCCGAACATTATGGTGCCTTTCAAACAAAAGCAATTGTACCCTCCCCAATAAGGAACAACTTCTTATTTTACCAAGCATTCCGACCCCCATAACCCTCCCCTCGACCAAATTCCCAACATTTCACCTGAAATTTCCCCAAAACCAACCAACCCCCCTATTAAATTTTTCCCGATTAGCCCCAAAGCCTTTCCAAAGAAATTTTTGGGCTGCCTTAACCCCGGGGATATTTTCCAAAAACCTGTCCTTTTCCAACCAAGTTAACAGAGAATGGCCTCACCACCCAGCCTTTGCCTTTTCAATTCTTTAATCTTTCGTTTTTGTCAAACATTTTAGGTTTTTTAATATTTTTTGGAAAAGTAAGTTTTTTTCCCAAAAACCCTATACCAATTCATATTTCAACACCTAAAACGAATTTAAGGCCTAACATATACTAATAAATTTTCAAGTAAAATTTTGATTGGTGTCGGCCCGCCTATCCTTTAACCAATAAATTTTTTTTAAAACAGCTTTCAAAATTTTGAAACCCAAACCCAATAAATTTTAAAATTGGCTTTTCAAAAGTCACCCCAAAGATTTAGCTTGCCTTTATAGACACAATTCCCTTTATTTTTTAAAATTCAAAGAAAAAAGATTTTCAAAAAATGTTTAATGAAAATCGATTTTTGCTTAATTTAACAAAATTTAAATTTAAAACCAAGAAAATTTTATTTAAAGAGAATTTGGAAGTTCAAAGAAATTTTAAAACAAAATTTTAAAAGAAACAAAGTCTTCTTAAACTATTTGTGAAAACCCTTTTTTCACGTATTTCCATTCATTTTAATAAAATAAAATCCCAACAAGTTTTAAAGCAATCCCCACCATAGGAAAACTCCATAAAATTTAAAAACCATTACAAATTTAAATGAAAATATTAAAAGTTTTAAAAAAAATTTAAATAAATTATTGTTACTCCATAGTCTCCCTCCAAGTCCCCACACTTAAAAAGGGAAGAAAAAGTTCTTAAAAAATTAATCGTACCATATACCGGGAAAACCTTTCAATTTTTGGGCCTAACCCTTACAAATTAAAATTTAAGTTAAAATAAATTTTGTTAAACCAAACCTAAATTTATGCTAAACCATATTAACCAACCCGGGGCTTTAGACCCAGAACACACCAATACTTACAGTTAAATTTCAGGAAAAGATTTAAAGTTTAATGGAATTTGTTTTTTAATTTAAAGACAATTTTTAAAACTAAATTTTTTTAAAAGAAATGAAATTAAAAATTGAAAAATTTAAAATTTTCCAAAAACCCATTAAAATTAAAAAACCCCCTTTCACTTTTCCTTAAACCATTCATTTTTTTTAAAAATAAAATCCAACAAATATTAAAGGCCCATTTATAAAACCATATGGCCCATTTATAAATTACAAGCCCTTTACAATTACCAAATGGATTTAAATTATAAACCCATTAATACTTTTATCGATTTGCCCAAAGGAAAATTTTTAATTTTCCAATCTTACTTCGAGAGACCTTAAAGTCTAAATAAAATTTTACCCATTTATCAACTTTGGAAACATAAATAAATTGGCTAACCCAATACAATTAGATTATAAAACCGATTACAAAACTAATTTCCCACCAATCCTAAATACACACCAGAAGATACAACCAAAAAATTAGTAAAATACATTAATTTTTACCCTTTTCAACAATATGTTTGGTTTCCCTACTTCACAACCCTTAAAACCCCAACACAATGGTTAGTTTAACAATAAATAATTTATTTTAAAGGCCACAATTTAAAATCCTTAATTGAAATAGTTCATTTCTGGATTGGGTCACAAACCATTTTGAAACCCCAAATTTCCCTTGAACAACTATATTTTATTAGATTTAAAAATAAAATCATTAAATAGGCTTAACAAAATTAAGTGGTTACCACAATTGGATCCAAATCCTTTAATAAATAACATTACCCTTTATAATTTAATCTTTTAATAATAAAATATCATAAAGTAAGACTTTACCAAGGTTTTTTACCAAATTTAATGATTACAAGATCTTAAATATCGTTACTTTTCCAATTGTTAAATTTAATAAAAAAAAGGTTGAAAAGAAAAGTGAAATAAAATTCTTTGAAGTTTTTAATTCCCATGATAAAGGTTTTGGAAAAATTGGTTTTATTTCTTTCAAAAGGAAAGGAAAAAAGGTAAAAGAGGTTTATGTGGATTTAAGGATGGAAATGAAAAAGAAAGGGCTTGGGGTTGGTTTAATTGGAAAAGGAAGGAATTCCTTTCAAGAGGAGGGAAAAAAAAAAGAGTTGGGATATGGAAGATGAAAAATTTGGTTGAAATATCAAAAAAAGAAAATTTTACCTTTCCAAAGAAATTTGGCTAGGGAAAGATTTTGGGAGAGAAGTTGTAACAAAATGAAAGGATAAAACCAAACCCAAAATACCAATTGCCAACAAAACAACATCTCCCAGAAAATAAGAATTGTCAAATTAAATTTATACCCCAAACCCAAAACAACCCCTTGAATTATTCCCCCCAGCCTTTTAACATTCTTTTCTTAAGTTAATTTACCTTTTCACCCAACCTAAAAAAAACTTTACCAAAATAAGTTTTAACTTCAGGAAAAAAAATTAAAACACAAAAGAACAAAATTAATCCCCAAGCCATACAGGGCGAAACCCTTCCAAACCAATTAGTGCATTACTCTAACCAATATCATTGTTACCCCTCTCTTTAAATCATAAATAAAATTTTCACTTCCAAATAAACCCAATTTCAGCCCATAACAAGCCTAAAATTTAACAGCAAATATAATTTAATTTAACACATAAAATTTAAACTAATTTAAACCCTTTGGGTATATGGTGTGCCATAAAGTAATACCATTTTTACAATGGACAAACCGGGTGGAGGCAGGGGCCGGGAAAAAGGGGTCCACCGGAAAACCCCTATAGGTTCAAATTAGAAAAAAATAAAAATTAAAAAAAGGGGGGTGTGACCACACACCCCCACAGGGTGTTCCATTTCGGCTTGGCCCTTTTTAGGCAAAATTTTCTAATTAAAAGTTTCTTTAATTCGGACCTTCAATGTATGTTTAAGGCCTCATAGGCCCATGATAAGGATGGCATGTGAATGAAATTTTTTGGGGGAAAGTTTTAAACCCAAGATGTATATGCAAGATTAAGTCCAGAATGCCTCGATTCTATTCAAGTAGAATAGGATAAGGTGTTACAATACATTCATCAAACATACCAAAATGACTCAAGCCTTAAATATACCATAGTAACAATAAAAGTACCAAAATAGGTTCCGAATGTAGATGAAAGTCTCAAGACCGATTCGGGGCTATTTAGAACTATAAACAAAAATTAAACATAGTTAGCCAAATACCCAAGTTGCCAAAAGAAAACCAAATAAGGAGAAAGTAAAGAAGGTATTACAGTTTAAAGCACATAATCTAAAAAATTTTAAGGCTCACTACACTAGCCAAAAGGCATCCACACTTTTTCTATGGAGATTGACACCTAGTTTCCCAAGACTACACCTCTTCCCCAAAGTCACACAATTTCTTGACCAATCCTCAAGGCTTCCCATCCATTCATTCAAATCGGTTTTGAATGCAATCAAACCCATGTTTCCTCTTCTCCAGCTCGCAAATCAACATACCCGTTAACGTCCTTCTATCCATTCATCTCCCTAGAGTCCATCTGACACTCTCCTAACCTACATTGAATAAGTGAAAATTAACATAGTGAAAAAGGATTTCATACCACTCATAACCTAAAGCACTCCTTCCACACTTGCAATACAACTCTGACCCTTAGAATGGAACGCACTCCTTGGCACTTTTCTTGGTATTCTTGTGTCCAACAACTCCCTGTAATTTCTTTATAACCAAATCAACTCTCTTAGCTCCCTCTTCATTAATCCAAAACAATAAATGTTTGGCCATGACTCGGCCTAAACTTCAATTTTCATTTAGACCCCAAATTATGCTAAACTACATTCATGACAGATTCTTAACACCATGCAACATCATGAAAATGCTAGAGCCCGTTTAAGGATGTTTACAAGTACATACACATACCTTTTATGAGATTAATCGCTAAAGTATATGGCCTTTGGTAAATATCACTATCCTTACAAACTTGTGTAAATCTGAAACTATTCGTTTGGCCTTGAAGATGGAAATCCTACATAACTTATCGATTGAATTATTGCAAAGATTTATAAGAATGGCCCTTGGCAATATTAGTCTGCTGCTATACCTTAGATATCAACGAATCCGAAAGGTCAATCCTTCTAACTCGTTGACTACAATGGATTACGAACCCACCTTCATGGTTTCGACTTAAAAGAATAAAAAAATTAGAGTTTTTGATTTTCCCAATTTTGCTAAAAGAGAAAAAGATGATAATTGAATTGAAACCCTTACCAACTATTAGATCGATCATTAATATAGATTCATTGATTCGACCTAGTGATCAATCTTGAAGATACTAAATCGAGATGGCAAGAAGATACAAGGAAGGGTATAAAACAAAAGTGAAGAGAATTGTGGATAGTCCTTTTATCAAATTTAACTAATAGAACATGCATTTTACACTTTACACAATTTAGTCCTTTTTATCAAATTAACCAACCAAACGATAAAATTTCTTAACGAAATTTTCACACAATCATATATCCATCCTGTAGACCTTAAAATAATAATAAAATAAATATTTTAACCTTGAATTTTTGGTCCCAAAACCACTGTTCTGATTTGACAAAAATGGGGCGTTATAGGAAAACCCTTCAACAAACCTATAGTAATAGCCAGTCAAACTCAAGAAACTTTGAACCTCGATAACCCTCTTTAGTAGTTTCCATTCCAAAATTGCCTAAACCTTTTTTAGATCCATACGAATTTTGTCTGCCGACACAACATGGCCTAAGAATGTTACTTATTTTAGCCAGAATTTACATTTGTTCAATTTCTCATACAATTTCTTTTCCCGTAATTTCTGTAAAACAACTCTTAGATGTGCACTATTATCCTCCTCAGTATGTGAATATGCTAGAATGTCATATGAATACAATCACAAACTGATCTAGATATGAATGGAAAACACGATTCATCAAGTCTATGAATGTGGTAGGAGCATTAGTTAAACCAAACGGCATGACCAAAAATGCATATTGCCCATACCAAGTCCTAAATGTAGTTTTTAATATGTCAAATTCCTTCACCTTAATTGATAATACCCTAACCTTAAATTAATTTTTGAATTGATCCTTAGAATTGATCAAATAGGTCATCTATTCAAGGTAAAGGATACTTATTCAACTATCTATAAACTATGCACAACCTCAACTTGCCATCCTTCTTATTTGCAAACAAAACTGGCACATCCTACGGGGCTACACTCTATCGAATGAAACCTTGAACAAGAAACTCTTGCAACTGAATCTTCAGTTCCTTAAGCTCTTTTGTTAACATGCAATAGAGTACAATAGACACCGATGTAGTACCAGGAAAGAGCTCAATGACGAACTCTACTTCAAGATCCAACGACAAACCAGGTAATTCTTCCTGCAATACATCAGAAAATCCTTTATGATACGAATAGCCTAAACTCTCAATTCCTTGCTGACTAAGTTCAACACATAACCCAGATAGGCTTCACAACCTTTAGCCATTAGCTTCTCAGTCTTGATTGCCAAAACCACATTAGAAAGAAATATGGGTCTCTTCCTGACTACTACAATCTCCATCCCATAACTACTTCGTAGAGTAATCCACTTTGCTTCAAAGTCTACCTTAAACTTATGCTCGGTTAACTAGTCTATAATAGGAATCACATCAAAATAATAAAATGACAATTCCATAAGTTCTACAAAAAAACATGCCCTCGAATAATCAAGTGGCACCTCGATATACCTAATTCACGACAACACTTTCACCGAAGAAACTAGTAATAGTTATACCCAAACTAATAATTTCTACAGGAATCCCCAACTCACAGGCCAATTCACTTAAGATGTACGAATGCGTAGAACCAGAATCAACCAAAGAAGATAATGAAATAGACTGCAAAGTGAAAGTACCTACGATAACGTCAGTCAAATCCTAATCTTGCAGCTCCTTAAAAGCATATACCTGAGCTGGTCTTCCTGACTTAACTTGAGTGGCAACGGTATGAACAATGACCCACTGCCCAACTTGTCTCCTATTACCTCCTCTACCTCGACCTCTAGCAAGTACATGTACAAGTACAAAACTCTGAGCTATGAAACCTCAACTTTATTCGGACAATCCCTCAACATGTGTTCCTTAGAGCCACATTTGAAACATCCTTCTATCAATTTTCAACACTCTCCAGGATGCCTATGCTCACAGTGCCCACAAAAGCAGCCATCAAGAACCTCTCAACTACCCACCATTACTAACCACAATGCTACCATGTTGCTTAGACGACTTGGTTGAAACCCACATCCAGCACCCCTAGTAGAACTCTGAGTATCACGCCCTCTTTTAGGTAGTCGTCCATATGTGCCAGAACTATCAGAGGTTCTTTTCCTCGATTCAATCACCACTAGCCGGTGGCTCAGCCAAAGTCTCCTCAATAGCTTTGGCTTTCTAAACCATCTCATCGAACAACTTGATATTTTGGGCTACCAAATAAACACAAATCTCTTATTAAGCCCCAAAAAAAACCTCTTTCATCGATCTTTCTTAGTAAGAACCATATTTGGAGCATAATGATTGAGTCGTGAAAATTTCAATTCATACTCAGCCACTGTCAAAATACCTTGAACCAAGTATAAAACTCACGTTTATGGGCTTCCATGTACTGCTAGCCTAAACTTCCTTTTAAACAGTGCCAGGAAGTAATCCCAAGTCAAACGGTCTATAGTAGTAACTCTCTTAATAGTATTCCACCAACGATGGGCTTATCCATTGACAAGGGACACGAAACAACCTAACTTCTCCTCGTCAGTACAAGACATCTGATCGAGGATCATCTCTACACTTTCAAGCCAATATTATGCTACTATTCGATCGACTCCCTTCACCCAGTAAACTCTTTACCGCCCAATGCCGTAGATGTTCAAGTGGTAGTCCCTGATTGGTAGGAGTAGGGTTGGCACCAGGAGTCCTCTAAAATACCCCAATCATGGATTGCATCAGAGGACCAACACCTTCATTTGGTATATTTAGTCTACGAGGCAGCACAAGAGGTGCATAGGATGTACCATCCTCTTGAGTGTTTGCATTCACATTAACACGTCTATGAGGCATATTGTATCTACTCTAAAACACACAAACAAACCAATAGTGTGAATGGCAGAATTGATCCAAGGCATATTCTTGTTAAAAAAAACATTTTAATAAAGGCAATGTGTTCTCAATCCTACCCCAACAATAAGAAATTTCATAATAATTTCAAACACAGATATTCAAGTCAAATAGTCTAAGTACTATGAAAATCTAGGTACATGGGTTACGTAACCCTAGTCCATGCATTGACAACCTATGTTTGAGTGTTAAAAGCCCTAGGATTTGATACCACAAAATGTTACAGCCTTAACTTGGTCCAGTCATCAAACCTGAGTTACATGATGCTACAACAACTATTCAAACTTATACACATGCATACACATTTTCAAATAAGAGCAAAAACTACCACTATCAACCTTTAGAGATGGAATAATGACTAATTAAAAATTTAAATAAATATTAGAAATAAAATTATTTGAGTAGTAATGACCATTTTGAAAATTTTCAAAATCCATCATGAGTATAGAGACTTTTACCCAGGATGCTAAAAATTCACAAGTTGAAACATTTTTCATGCTCATTAACACATATTCGTTAAGCAACTATAGAATGCATTACTAATATCAATCCCAAGCATCAATATTTGTCCACATCCATAGTCCAAATACTTAATCAATAGTTTCATAAGTCATATCCCAAAATAATAATAATAATAATAATAATATAACCCACATTGCCTTTATTCAGTAAGTTCAAAAGGATCGTAAATCCACCTACTTGAGAGTTATGCCTTACTTAGATCACTTCCTTTGCCGCTCCACCTACTTATCTACAAAATTTTAATGTGGAGTGTGTGAGCTTAACTAAACTCAGCTAATGTTAAAAATTATCGCAAAGCATACACAACAACATAATTTAAGCAATAACATACTAAGGCACATTCACAATCATATATTCATCAATGCAAAATAATATGATCATGCTTCATTATCTCACAAGTCTAGCATATATTCTCACATGCATTTACATCACTAACTCAATTAATCAAATATATAATTTGGCAACTTGAATAATGAAATTAAAATGAACTTACAACATTGATAAAGACTCAATCACACACAAGATTAACATTCTCATAGTAGCATAAATAAAATCCAACACACTAATTCCCATAAATGGAGTTAGCAATTCCCTACTCACACCTAATTGGGCTAACACCAAAGCTCAAAGTACTTATCAATCCTATCATCAAGGGCTCAACATTTCAAAGACAAGTAATGCTAATTCTATGGTGTTGAAAATATGGTTGCAAAATCTAAAAAAACTCTAAATATTTATTATTTAAAAAGTTTAAACCTGAAATGTTTCTATATCATAAGTTGTAAATATTTAAAAATTTTTACTTTTATTAAGTTATATTGAAGTTTAAAGAGGATTTTGATAATGGATAGGTTAAATTTATAATTGATAATTATTAAGGAAGAAAGCTCATTAAGCTAAGTTAATTAAAATAGTGATGAAGTTTATAAGCATGGTGGATTGCATTTGTTATAAATATTTGGAAGAGGTTTAAGCTTGTTTAATTGTAAATTTTAGTTTTATTTTAATGGTTAATAATTAACAAGAACAAATATAGAAGTGTGAAATTTAATTTGGTTATTATCAAAGGTTTAAGAAGTAAATTGATGGAAAAAATAAGAAGAAGGGGATAGGCCTTTAGAAATTTGAAATAATCATTGCCTTTACATGTTGGAGTAGTTGGTATAGGAGAGCCAATTTGTTTATTTTGGCTTATAATTTTCTATTGGTAATCCTTGACCTTGTAATTTTAATATAAATTGAATTTATAATAATTTATTTGTAAAACAATTTTTGACCATTTGGTCAATCAATATTTGAAATTTTAGTAATAATCATGTGTAAATTTAACAAAACTGCTTTTCCTTTCTATTTGTCTACAATGTCATCAAAGTCAATTTTCTTTTCCTTTGAAATAAAAACATACATTTTTCATTTTTAAATTATTTTCAACAAGTTCCATCAAAATCTCTAGCCGATCCTGATTGCCTTAAACAATTTTAATTTTCTTAATATACATAGCCAAATCTTATCATCAAAACCTTTTGATTCTTTTTAAGATGAGATTTAGGTAAGGTTATTTTTTTTTAAGTTTTTAAGTTTAAGTTTGGTTAATGGTTAAAGAATTTTTTTTAGGGATAAAATTAAATTAATAACCTTAAGGCTTATTAAATTATAAAAATCTAAGCATATGAATGTAAACTTTGGTCACATGGGTGTAAGGAAATACAATTTTAAAAGCTTAATACTTTTGAAGTTTTGGACTAATAATAAAATTTGTTGGAAACTTTAAAATGGAAAAAGTGTATCAAATTAAAAGGGATTAAATCCCATTTAACAGACGGTTTGAAAGATTTCAACAGGTATGGACATTCCAAGGATATTATTAAGTGAATTTGAGTCAGTTTCTATGGGGTTTCAACGACATTATAAATTGGATTCAATTAAGGATGAAATAGACGTAAGCATTGGAAATATTGATTAAATATTTATAAATAGTTTGTAAGAGAAGGTTTTGGTGCCCTGAAGAGAAGGATTATCACTTTGTGCAAGTTGTAACTTATTTTTGCTTGTTCATTTTGGAGGAAGTAAAATGGAAGTGCTAATTTTTAAAAGAAAACAATAAGGATTAATAGAAAGAAATCTGGGAAATATAAAGTAAGGAATTAGGTTATTTGAGATGGATGTTTTGAAATTTGGGCCAACTCTTATCCTAGGGGGATGAATGTGGACGGTTTGGGGCTAGAGTGATAGTCAAATTTTACCTAGGTATTTGGTAAGGTTTTGGATTTTTTGAAAATTTGCTTTGACAACTTTATGTTCTCTCCCATTTGGTAACTCTCCTTGCGAAACATATTAGCACAATAGTGCATTTCTCTTCTCTTGAATTGGTCACATATTCATCTTTTGTCTAATCTCCTTGATAGCTGAATACCATTGTTCATTCTCCTCCATAGAAACCTTTTCATCATTCTTTCTTTCTCATTCCTTAAGCAATGGTATATTCTTTCCAATGTTTTATTTTCTTATCTTATGACGAATCCATACTTTGGTTTTGGATGGTCATTTTGACCGACCATCACCTTACTTTCTCTCAAATAAAATGCTTTTCTTCTTTAGTATATAGGGCGAATACCAACAATTGCCTAATCATCTCTGTCATGGGCGATCATGAAATAGGATTATAATCGATTATGGTAAGGAAGATCTTTCATAGTCCATTTGGTTATTGAGTTAATCGGATTGAAGGTTGGCTAATTGATATTGTTGGTAGGATCGATTCTTGGAGCATCGAGGAGATTACAGTCGTGGTAAGTGGAGTTAGCATAATAAAGTGATTTCATTTCGATTATCGAAGTTGAGACTAACCTTCTATCATCTATCAATATAGGTGTTGGAAAGCGAAAGCACAACTTCGTAATCAAGGTGTGTAATCGGCCTTCGAATATATGTTTGAAATGGTGAGTAAGTCTCATCTCTTTGAAAGTTTACATGAAAAATTCGTGATTCGGGCTAGGAAATCGAAGAGGCCATACCGCAAATTAGTGATATTTACGGACGACGTATATCGTATGTTATATCATGTTTTGTAATAAAACAGTTCGGTCAAGAAACATGATTTATTGAAAAACATGAAAAATTGGATAAAAGTAATTACAAAGTGAGTAAGATATCAGATTAAATCTTACTGTGTCTACTTTAATATGGAAGAAACGGAATTGTAAAAGAATATTATATTCTGAGATATATTAATTTTAGTGACCTAATGGTTTTGAATACATGTTTTCATTATTTGTAAAATTTTAAAATTGTAAAAAGTGAATTATGGGACATAATTTATATGTATGGATTCTAGTGAGCCTATTATTAATATGAGACAAGGGGAAGTATATGAAAACTGTACAGTGAGATATTTGGAATTAGTAGAGGTCAGAATCGTTGGGAGGAAACAAGGAAAATTTAAGGAATAAACTGTACTAAATGGTTAAGGTAAAAATTCTGGAAAAATTTAGTAAGAAGAAATATGAGTCTAGTTTCTAAAATTGAATAAAAGTAAAATGTTAGGGGCAATTTTTAAAAATGTCAAAATGATGTAACATCCCTAAATTGGGCCTAGTAGGATTGGGCCCATTGGGCCTTGAGCACGGAAGTGTTTAAAATTCTAAGAACAAGAGAATGGCATTATTGCAAATTGGACTTGTTAGTTAAGTGAATTTGGAAGGTTACGAGGTTTCTATGAAGTCTCGGGTTTAATTGGGCCTTAGGAAAAATTTGGTATTTTAGCACTTTAAGGAGATGGAGTAAGTGACCTTAAAGCATATGGAAATAATTGATTAAATAGCTAGCATAAATGAGCTATTGGTAAAGAGGCTATGGTGCCACTTGTAGCACCTTGAGGGAAGGAGTTTGAATCACTTTATGTGTAATTTGACTTTTGTTTTTGCTTCCCTTCCTTATGTGTCTGTCAAGGAATAAATATGGCAAGGGTGGACTTCATTATTTTGGTAAGGTGGCTAAAAGAATAAGGCAAGGTTGAAGTTGGGGAAAGGAATCATGAGAAATAGGTAAGTAAGGGGTACAAGGGGCTTATTTTGAGGATGGTGTTTTGGAAAGTTTGGGTAGCCAAACTCTTATCCTGGGGGGGATGAATGTGGACGGTTTGGGGCTAGAGTGATAGTCGAATTTTACCTAGGCATTTGGTAAGGTTTTGGTTTTGTTTTGGCAAAATTTCCCTTTGACAACTTTGTGTTATCTCTCCCATTTTGTAACTCTCCTTACCGAAACATATTAGCAGAATAGTGCATTTTCTCTTCTCTTGAATTGGTCACATATTCATCTTTTGTCTAATCTCCTTGATAGCCGAATACCATTGTTCATTCTCCTCCATAACCGAAACCTTTTCATCATTCTTTTTTTTCTCATTCCTTAAGCAATCGGTAAGTAATCTTTCCAATGTTTTATTTTCGTCTCTTATGACCGAATCCATACTTTGGTTTTTGGATGGTCATTTTGACCGAGACCATCACCTTACTTTCTCTCATACGAGATCATTTTCATCTTCGTAGTGATATAGAGGGAGGGTGAATACCACAACATCGCCTAATCATCTCTAGTCATAGGACGATCGTGAGAAACGGGATTATAATCGATTATGGTAAAGAAGATCTTTCATAGTCCATTTGATATCTCCATTTGGTTATTGAGTTAATCGGATTGAAGGTTGGCTAATTGGTATTGTTGGTAGGATTGATTCTTGGTGCATCGAGGGAGATTATAGTCGTTGTAAGTGGAGTTAGCATAATAAAGTGTTTCTAGTTACGATAATCGAAGTTGAGACTAACCTTCTATCAACTATCAATATAGGTGTTGAAATCGGTAGAAAGCACAACTCGTAATCAAGGTGTGTAATCCCGTACCCTTCCGAATATATGTTTGAAATGGTGAGTAAGTCTCACATCTCTTTGAAAGTTTACATGAAATATTCTGTGATTCGGTAGAAATACCGAAGAAAACCAATAACCAGCATTCGTGATCACTCGGACGTGCGTATGCTCGTAGTGGTAATCATGTTTTGTAATAAAACAGTTTTGGTCAGAAACAGTTACATGTATTTGAAAAATCATGAAAAATTGGATAAAAGTAATTACAAAGTGAGTAAGATATCAGATTAAATCTTACTGTGTCTACTTTAATATGGAAGAAACGGAGAAGGAAAAGGAATATTATATTCTGAGATATATTAATTTTAGTGAGACTGGTTCTGAATGACTTCGGGGTATTCTGTTCTGTCTTGGAAAAATCGTATAAAAATGTAAAAAGTGAATTATGGGACATAATTTATATGTATGGATTCCTTAGTGAGCCTATTATTAATAGAGACAAGTGGGAGCAGTATATGAAAACTGTACAGTGAGATATTTGGATTTTGGGTAAGAGAGGTCAGAATCGTTGGATAGTGAAACAAGGGAAAATTTAAGGAATAAACTGTACTAAATGGTCAAGGTAAAAATTCTGGAAAAATTGTAGTAAGAAGAACTATGAGTCTAGTTTCAAGAAAAATTTATGGATTTAGATTTCAAGATTCCTAACATGAGTTATAGTCAATTTAGTCAGTACAACGCAGATGGACAGTTTCAAACTTTTATGCCCCAAATTAGTAGTTAAGCCTAGGTTACGAAATTACAATAATACCCTTAGAGGGTAAATTACCAAAATACCCCTGGGTTGCAAGATTACCGAATTACCCTCGATGGGTAAAATTACAAAAATGCCCTTATGGGCCAAATTACAGAATTGCCCTCAATGGACTAAATCGATAAAAGTGATATATGGGCCAATTGTGATATTTGTTATATGGGCCAAATGTGATATTTGATATATGGGCCAAATGTGATATTTGTTATATGGGCCAAAATGTGATATGGGCCAGATTGTTTAAATTTTTATAATGGGCCGTATGTTTGTATTAATTATATGAATAAATTATTGTAAATGAATATGCATACATGATTTGCATGGGTTGGGATATTTAACGAAAAGAAGTTCTAGTAGCTTTGCTACAAAATTCTTATGGCTATATGCCCAGTTTGATATTTGGCTTAATGCCCAGTTTGATATATGGCTTAATGCCCGCTTTGATATATGGCTTAATGCCCGCTTTTGTTTGTGTTGGCGGGTGGGTGACTAAAGCTCCCTCAGGTGTGTTGGTTGATGCAATTGGTGTGTAGCGGATGAAAACTAGGTTTGGTTGGGAAATTGCATTTCATACACATGTTATATTTGATACATTATTGTTATTGTAAATGGGCTTAGGCCCAAAATATTGCTATGTGTGTTCTGACCCGGTGGATGATGGTAAGGGGATTTCACACTGAGTTCTTGTAACACACCCCCCTCCTCTTAACCCTTGTAGGTAATGCTCAGTGATGAGGACTTGGAGCCATGAATGACTCGGTGGAGGCCATGCTTTGGAAATAACATTTTCGGATATTAGTAAACTACATTTCTGTTTTATTTAATTACTTTTATTGTTTCGGGTTTTAAAGTTGTAATAAGGCCTCTGGACTATTTTTATTTTGCTTTATGTTTGGGATGTTTTATTATTCTTCTTAAATTGTTTAAAAGGAATTTTCTAAAATATAAATAATGGTTTTCAAAATTGATTAATAAATGGATTTAATAGCAAACATTTACAAATAATTTAACTCGAATTTTCTTTCAAAATTTCAACGTCATTTTCAAAAGTTCTGATTTTAAAGTCCACCACTTCGATTTTCGACTCATCAATCAACCTCTCAAAAATATTGTATTTTATCTACGTTTCTGTAATGTTTTCAAAATGCTTCTTGAAACACCCCAAACCCGGCCCACAAGCCTTGACCGGATCTGGTTTGTTCATTGAGTAAAACATTTCAGAAACTTGTTTGTTACTTTAGAAAATTTGGGTGGTTTTGAAGAAAAATTGATTTGTGTTGAGTTTGAAGGGAAAACGGTGTTGTTCTTGAAGACTAGATTTTATTAAAACCTTATTATTATATTTCAAAAACTATAAGTTAAAAGAAATGCCGAGTTGTTTTAGGGTTTACCATTAAATTGAAAATCGTTGGTGTTCAAGTGTCAAAACATTTAAAATTTATTTTAAGAAAAGTTACTTAAACTTTGATTGGATAAAAATCGATCATACTAAAACAAATAAAATGCATGCATAAACAGTTTAATAGTAATGGCCTTATTACATCAAAGAAAAACCCAAATAAATCCAAAATACTTAAACATAAAACTAAAAATAACATAACACGAAATGAGCATGGCCACCACTAAGTTCTTGCCAATCGGTCCATTACCGAGTGTCACCAAAAGATATCCCACAACGGGTGAGTCAATGACTCAATGTGTAACAACCAACACAAACTCCCAATGATTTAGGCATAACAAATCATATATATATAACAAGTATAGCAATGATGCAATCCCTAACCCAAACCTAAATAACCATCCTCTACACATCACCCGTATTCACCCAATCACACCGTGAGGATTACTAAATCGACCCTCCATCGGCTACACACCATCGGCGATCGCCACGCAGGGCGACTTGCACATTGCCCTTATAAATTGTGGCATAGCCACCAGATAACATTTTGTGAAATAAGTCACCACATTCAGATTATGTGACATGAGTCAGCAGATATTGTGGTAAAAACCACCAGATCACTTCCCCTTTTCATAATCACCCATATGCCCCATGTGTCATACAAATCATGCAAAATCATGCCATATATCTTATTCCATGTTCATAACGAATTCACGTATATGTCATATTCAATATTCATAACACTATTAACATAGTATTAAAGGTGAACGTATTCGAGTACTACTGTACCATCGTATGGTACCTTTAGCCACATCTTTCATATTTTCATTAACAAATATAGTAAATCAATACCATAAATCTATCAAGAATTAGTGTGGGGCTATACACCGGTACTAACGCTTTCAATTTAATCCCAAAAATCTATCAAACAGTGTACTCCTCCCTAAAATCATAGTTAGAATCGGCCAAATAATAATCACTAAATATGGCCTTGGCAGAATGTTCATGCCCTCTTACCATGCGGATCTAAACCCCGAAATCGCTATCTGTTAATGGAGATGTTGAAATACCTACATGATCTATGTTAGATCCGATTTTAACACTTAATGAACATCATAAATGGCCTTCGGCCTAAGATCACCCTTACTTACCTTAGATCTAGAAATCTCGAAGATCTCCTCTTATAGTCGGCTACAATAGAAATCCCGAAACCTCTTTCAAAGTTTCGACCAATGAAAATTAATGGGATTAGATTCCCAATTTCGGCTAATCTAAAAGAAAGAAATAGAAAAGCTAAATGCCCAGAATCTCTTACCAACTCAATCGAATATCCTAGCTTGAAACAGAGAGATTCGGCTCCTAATTAAATGATCAAATCGGCTCCAAAAGGGTAGAGGAGCATTCGGCTTTGGCCACCAAATAGGGAATTCGGCTTAGGCAAGAAGTGAACAATCGGTTAAGGGTCACTTGTGTATTTGGCTTTTGATTGAATTCATAAAAGAGGAAGAGAAGGGTTGATAATTGAGCAATTCTAAGAATGGTAATAAATAAAGATTCAAACTTCAATGGAAAAGAAAAATGGTATTGTGGTTCGCCTTTATCAAAATATGGAGAGGGAGAGTGTGAGGCTTAGAAGTTTGACAATGGTGATCAAATGAGAAAGAGAGAAAGAGTGAAGAGAAGGGCTAAATTTTGGCAAAGAAAAACATATAACCCCTTAACAAAATTCAGCTACTCCTCCCCTACTAACTTGGCCGAAAATCACCTCACGAGAGTCCCTAGGCCAGCCAACACTCTTCCCCTTATCAGCTCCCTTATTTTTCTCCTACTTTCTCTCTTCTTTACCCCTTCAAAATAATTTAAATAAATCAACAATTATCTTCCTACCTTAGCCGAATTTCAAATGCATTTAACTTGATCAAATGCTCATCCATCAAGTGTCCCATTGCCGTCCACCACTGCTCCTCCTTACTGCAAAAATAAACTCTCATTTGCGTCCCATGCTGCTCGAACCTAACCCCAAGACCTCGCTTGTGGCGCCACTCATCGAGGCTTTAAGTGGCGCCTCCTTGCGACTTTACCAAGCCCATTTTTATGTCCAATTTCCCTTACAAATTTCCTTAAGGCCTCATTTGCCTCGCTCCCCTTTAAAACTTGAAACACAATATTTTCTAGGGCATTCTCCTATACTCTAAAGTTCTCAAAATCTATAAAACACATTCAAAACATACATAGGCATGCTACTTCATACAATTAAGCAAAAATGCACAAGCCCAAAATCCCAGATATTACAGTTCTACCCCCTTAAAATAATTTCGACCTCGAAATTACCTGGCTAAAATAAGTGAGGGTATTGCTGTCGCATCGCTGCTTCTGGCTCCCAAGAAGCTTCCTCCGATCCATGATTACGCCATAACACTTTGACTATAGGACAGATTTCCTCCGCAACATCTTCACATCTCATTCTAAAATTTGAATTGACTCTTCCTCGTAGGACAAATTTGGTCTCAACTCCACCTCCTCAGCTGGCACTACATGAGATGGATCCGATCGGTAACGACGTAGCATAGAAACATGGAATACATCGTGCATTTGCTTCAACTCCGGAGGCAACTCTAATTGGTATGCCACTGGTCCAACCCACTTCAAAACCCGATAAGGTCCTATAAACCTGGGACTTAACTTCCCTTTGCGACCAAATCTCATCACCTTCTTCCATGGAAAAACTTAAGAAACACATAATCTCCCACAGCAAACTTAATCTCCTTTCGCCTAAGATCTGCGTATGACTTTTGCCTGTCAGAAGCCTCCTTCAACCGTGTCCGAATCACCTTAACCTTTTCTTCGGATTCTGCCACAATTTCTGGACCCAAAATCTGACATTCCCCCAATTCCGTCTAACATGTAGGAGTGTGACACTTCTGTCCATATAGCGCTTCGTACGGTGCCATCCAAATACTGGCTTGATAGCTGTTATTATATGCAAATTCCGCTAGAGGCAAATATTCTTCCCAACTTCCTCTAAAATCTATCACACAGCCTCTCAACATATCCTCCAACACTTGAATTACCCGCTCAAATTGGCCGTTTGACTGTGGATGGAATGTTGTACTGAAGTCTAGCCTGGTGCCCAAAGCTTGATGTAGTGCTTTCCAGAACCGAGACGTAAACCTTGGATCCCTATCTGAAATAATCGACACTGGTACTCCATGCAACCTCACAATTTCTGCCACATATAACTTTTTCAACCTTTGCAACGAGTAGTTAACCCAAGACCGAATGAAATGTGCGGACTTTGTCAACCGATCCACTCACCCATACCGCGTCCTTCTTAGTAGGCGTAAGGGAAGCCCACTAACGAAGTCCATGGTGATTCTCTCCCACTTCCATCATGAATCTTTATCGATTGAAGCAATCTCGACAGTAACTTGGTGTTCACTTTAACTTGCGACACGTTAAGCACTTCCTACAAATTCGGTAAATCTCGCTAAGACCGTGCCACCAAACTGCTCCCTTAGATCTCTATACAACTTACTACCTCCGTGATGCATAGCATAAGGGCTACTATGCGATTCTCAAGAATTTTCTGCCTTAACTCCTTATTCTTAGGCATACGCACCTTACCCTTGAAACACAATACTCCATCACCAAGTAACACCATAATCCTCTAACTCTCCATTCCGACTTGCCATAGCTTAGCACTTAGATCATCATCCGCCAACCGACTCTCTTTCACCTCATTCAACCACGCCTACAACTTGTAACTCTTCTAACAAACTTCCATCGTCATACAAGCTAAGATGTGCAAACATTGCCCTCGAGATCCGACACTACTTTTCGACTTAGGCATCCGCCACTACATTCGCCTTGCGGGGTGATACTCTATAGAACAATCGTAGTCCTTTAATAACTCTACCCACCTTCCCTGCCTCGTGTTCACTTTCTTTCAGAGTCGTGAGATACTTAAGGCTCTTGTGGTCTGTGTAAATCACTAACTTCTATCCATATAGATAGTGCCTCCATACCTTAAGAGCAAAGACCACTGCCGCCAATTCCAAATCATGTGTCGGGTAGTTAACCTCATGTGGCCTTAATTGTCGAGACGCATAAGCAACTACCTTCCCGCCCCGCATCAAAACACATCCCAAACACGTGTGAGAAGCATCACAAGACACCATAAAATCCTTTCCGCCTCAGTCAATTAAACCTGAGCTTCAATCAAGACCTCTTAAGCTTCTCAAAGCTCTCCTGTTTATCCGAACATACTGAAAGGTACCTCCTTTCTCAACAACTTCGTCAAAGGTGCGACAATTGATGAGAACCCTTCCACAAACCTTCTCAGTAGTAGCCTCGCCAATCCCAAGAAACTACGAACCTCACCACGCACTTAGGTGGTTTCCAATCTAGCATTGCCTCAATCTTCCTAAAATCCACCCTTATCCCTTCTCGCGGATACCACATGCCCTAAGAAAGCAACTTCCTTAAGCCAAAATTCACACTTGTCAATTTGGCATATAACTTCTTTTCCTTAACACTTGTAGCACTATCCGGAGATGCTCATCATGCTCTTCCTCGCACTTAGAATACACTAGGATGTCGCCTATGAACACAATGCGATCATGTTCGTTAATCCAAACGGCATTACTAAGAACTCATAATGCCTGTACCTTGTCCGGAAAGTCGCCTTATGGATATCCGCCCTTCACCTTAAGTTGATGATATCCGCACCTTAGATCTATCTTTGAAAATACCATGCCCCTTGTCGATCGAACAAGTCGCCTATCCTTGGCAACGGTACTTGTTCTTGATGGTCACTTATTCAATCGCTTAGTAGTCTATGCACATGCGCATAGTCCCATCCTTCTACTTTACAAATAGGACCGGTGCTCCCCATGGAGACACACTAGGTCGTATAAACCCATGATCGAGTAATTCTTGGATCTGGGCTTTAAGCTCAACCAACTCCTTTAGTGCCATTCGGTATGGAGCAATTGACACAGGAGCTGTACCCAGCAATAAGTCAATTCCATACTCCACCTCCCTATTAGGGGGTAACCCAGACAGCTCCTCCAAAAAAACATCCACAAATTCTCTTACCGTTCTAACTCCACTAACTCCCCCTTCATTTGCATCCAACGCACTAAAAAAGGTCAAAATACCTTGCACCCTTTCCGAACCATCTTATTAGCCTTTAAAGCAGATACTATGTTAGACAAGTAGTTTCTTCTTTCTCCTATCATAATTATCGCCTTATCCTCCGGTGTCCTTAACTCCATTCGCTAGTGCATAATCCAATACAAATTAGATGTTTCACTAGCCACCCATGCCAAGAATGAGATCAAATTCTTCAAGGGTAGTTCCATCAAGTTGGTGAAATACCACTCCTCAAGCTCTGAGGTACACTCCGAATATCTTATTCACCACTACTGCTTGACCTAATGGGCTCACTACAGTCCATCTCCCTATTAGATGTTTCAGAGGCTATGCCTAGTGTTTCAACTACTCTACATGCAACATAAGAGTGGGTAGAGACAACATCAATTAAAGCAAAGTAAGGCTTGTCAACTATAAGGAACGCATCTACATTTATGTCCAAGGCCACCATCCTCCTCCGCGAATCGCTACACTAGACCCACCGCCTTTGCCTCTGATACCAACACCTCTCGTCTGATGTTTCTCGTCCTCTTCCAAAGACTGCTACCTCTACCAATCGGACCACGACCCAGCGGTGGCTCATCCACCTCTTCCACTGATGAAAACCCTAACTCGTTGGTTCGGCTTCCATCTGCTTTTCATAGATGATCCTTAATCATGTGGTCCTTGGACCCACACTTGAAACATCCCCCTGTCTTCTTCCAACACTCTCCTAGATGCATCTTTCCACACTGAGCACAAGTACGATACTGCCCTCTAGTCACAACCTGCTGACCTCGCGACCCATCAACTCTAGGCCTCTTTTGCACATTTCCGGATGACTCTGATGATCCAAAACCTCTCTTTTGCCTATTCCGGTCCGTATTCTATCTCACAGATTCTTTAATCTCTTCGGCTACCTTAGCCTTCTCTACCAACACGGCAAATTCTCGCTCCTGCTGTGGAGCTATCAACAACCTCAGGTCATCCCTTAGTCTGTCTTTAAACCGGACACATCGCTCATGCTCTGTAGCCACGATTCCTCGAGCATAACAGCTCAACCTTAGAAATTCTGCCTCATACTCCGCTACGGACTTATTTCCCTGAACCAGCCTCAAAAACGCCTTCCTCTGCGCATCCACATAATCGGTCCCAATCTACTTCTTCCGATATGCCGCCTTAAAGTACTCCCAAGTAAGATCATCTGCAAGCAAGACTATCCCGAATCGTGAGCCACCATTGGTATGACTCATCACGAGTAATGACACTACCCTTTTAGTTTCTCCTTGGCGGTCAGTCAAAATCATCCATAATTCGCCTCCGTTGCTTCCAACCAATACTCTACCGTATTGGCGCCACACCAGATATACCACGAAAAAACTTCACTTGTAACACCCCAAACCCGGCCTATGCATTAAGATTTAGATTTGGTTTGTTACATAGATCGAACTATCTCAATAATTTAGGTGAAATCAGATATCAAAACCCTTTTGAAAATAGAGTTTAATAAAACCAAGAGAAATAATTTTAAGTTTAATGTATTTGAGAAACATAAGTTGAAAATCTCATCATTTAATATTTAATTATCAAAACCTTAAGGTAATTTTATAAGAGTTCAAAATATTTAAAATTAAAATAGATAAAGGAATTTCATATGTTTGAAAAAACCCAACGTATTTTAAGAAAACATTATAAGATAAATATAAGCCCATATTAAATATCTAAAACATAATTTAAATCCATCCACACATGTAAATCCATAAAATATTAATAGAGGCCTTATTACATCATACCCAAAATAGCAAATTAAAGAAAGTACTTATTAAAAGTTCAAAGTTTATTAAACTCATGTTTGCAAGATGGCCTCCACGAAGTCATCCTACCAAGTCCACGCCAATTCCCATTACCCGAGATGAAAAATTTGAGGAGTAAGTTACTCGAACTCGAAGTGTATAACTCACTTACTTTATCCATCACGGATCATCAAATCATTATTTTGGGTTTAAGCCCACAATGTGTTTAACAATATAAATAATGAGATGCATGCAAATAATGAAATTTCCCACCCAAACCTAATTGCCATTCGCTACACACCAATTCGCATTCAACCATCACACTTGTGGGGATCAAGTCAACCCACCCCGCCAACACACCAATCGTAGGCATTTAGCCATTTTATATTTGTGGCGAGCCACCGAACTAGAGGCATTGAGCCATTAAATATTTGTGGTAGAGCCACCAACTAGAGGCAATAAGCCATTTAATTATTTTGTGGCGAGCCACCAACGATTTTGGCAATGTGCCTTCTTCTCTTCATCGTTAATCCCAACCCATGCAACATGTATGCAAAATAGTCTATGTACATATGATGATTTTATCAAAAAGGCCCAATTTACATAAGAGTCAATATTTCAAGTTTTTATTAAGGCCCAAAAATTACAAAATAACATTTAGCCCATTTAGCAATTTAGCATCTTAGGCCCAATTAACGATCTAGCAAAGAGTTCACCCATTTAACAATTTGTCGTGGTTTTCGCCCATTTAACGATCAAACAGAGATTTCGGCCCATTTAACGATCTAGCAGAGATTTCGGCCCATTTAACAGTCTATCAGGGATTTCAGCCCATTTAACGATCTAGCAGAGATTTCGGCCCATTTTACTATCTAGCATACTTATCGGCCCATTTTACGATCTAACACATTTTCGGCCCAATTTTACGATCTAGCACATTTCGACCCATTTTACGAAGACATAAAAATTTACATTTTACCAACTAATCAAGGGCGTTTTCATAATTTTCACAATTTTAACCGTTTTCATGTAATTTCACCAAAATACCAATTATTTCGTATTGTACCAATTTTGTCATTTTTACGATTTTGCTCAATACTACGGCATGACATCTACCCGAGATAAGTGTGAAGTTACACACCTTGACATCGTGAGTACTAAACCTTCCTTCACAACACATAAACGTAATACTGAACCATTAGAACACTTTCATTTATAATAAAAAATACTATTGTTAAACGATCTAAATCTTTACCCTTTTTATTCGAACCACTTCTATTTTGGTTTCTCTTGATTGTTGATTCGTGTGCATGAGAATCCACCAACGTACAAAGGCTCTGGAGTACGAATAACCTCGAACAATTGATTCTCCTCGGTTGAAGGTCTCGCAACCCTGGAAAATCCCGATTCTCAAATGTTTCTTCGCTTATATTTAGGGGATTAGCGGAACCGCCCTCTTTCGCAAACTATGGACCCTTTTACGCCTATCTTGAATGTCTCACGGTTATCTTCGTTTCTCAAAAAACGATCGAGCGATTATGTCCCTAAAACGAAATTGATTAATGACTAACTATACTAATATAATGAATAAGAATCATTAAAAGAAAATCACCTTACCTTGATTCTTGAAATCGATTTCCAAAGTTCCAAAAAATACTCAAGATCACGTTGAGTTTCTACCCTCCAAAATCTCACTAATGTCCACGATTGAAAAGATAATTTAGTAAGAAGAATTTGGTTATGATTAAAGAAAATCGGTTGTGATCAAAGAAAATGAAAGAAATTTTGGCACAAGAATAAATTAACATTCGGCCATGGATGAAAAAATTGAAGAAAATTGTAATGAAGAAGAAAATGAAGAATAGGGAAATAGAATGGTATGGTTCGGTTTCAAGAGAGAAAGAGAGAAAGAAAGGAAAAGAAAAGAGAAGAATTAGGTTTTGGAAAATTGAGCATTCGATTTTGTGAAGGAAAAAGAAAAAATATTAGCCTTCTTCATGTGATGATGGTTTGGCACTAGGAGGATTTGTTGGCAAAGAAAATGATCAAATGATCAAAAAGAAAAAATGGTAAAAGAAGTGGCTATAGTTTTCTCAAGGTATTTGGTAAAATTCGGCTAGAAAGAAAGATAGATGAAAAGAAAAATACACTAAGCCTAAGCCAAAAATGACCAAAATGAAAGGGTTTTCCTAACATCAAAGCTTACCATCCTCTCAACCAAAATTGGCCACCCCCCTAGCCTCAATGCCGTCCAAATACAATGGTCAAAAGGCCATTAGGAAGTTTCCAAAACATCTTCCTACACTTAAGCCTTTTTCCCTTCCTTTTTCCTTAAGTTGATGAAACATAATCCCCCAATTCAAGCCCTTATCTTTAGCTTTCCAAAACCTTAATCTTCTTACCAAAATAAAAACAATCCAACTCATTCTAACCTTATCTCCTTGCCAACACATGCATAGGCTAAAGTAAAAAAAATAAAAATTCCTAATTTCATGCTAGGTGATTCGAACTCCTTCCCTCATGTTCAACTCATGGCGCCATCAACAATATGCCATTAACTCATCTTATGCCATCTTTTAGTACTTAATTAATTTAAATCTCAAGGTTACCTAATTTCTTTACATTAAAGTACACTTAACTAATATTTTTATTCTAACTCCAAGTAAACCCGAACTAATATTTAGCAACTTAATGGTACTCAATTATTTAGGATGTTGCAACTCTACCCACCTTAAAGAAAATTTCGTCCTCGAAATTTACCTGATTAAAAGAGGTGAGGATATTGCTGCCGGATTGCATCCTCAGGCTCCCACGTAGCTTCCTCCGCTCCATGATTACGCCATAAGACTTTGACCAATGGCACAGTCTTCTTTCTTAGCACTTTGACATCCCGGTCTATAATTTCCACTAGTTCTTCTTCAAAAGACAAGTCTAAATTTAATTCCGGTTCCTCTACTAGCATTTATATGAGATGGATCCGATCTATAGCATCTCAAAGATGGTAACATGGAAAACATTATGAATTTGACCCAACTCCAGAGGTAATTCAATCTGATAAGCCACTGGACCAATACGCTTTGTCACACGATATGGCCCGATGAACCTAGGGCTCAACTTGCCCTTCTTTCTGAATCTAAAAATTTTCTTCCAAGGTGAGACCTTCAAGAAGACCTGCTCTCCCATAGCAAATTCGATATCCTTTCGCTTCAGGTCTGCATACGATTTCTGTCTATCCGAAGCTTCCTTTAACCGTGCACAAATAACTTTTACCTTTTCCTCTGTTTCAGATATCAATTCAGGACCCAACATCTGTCGTTCACCCAATTCAGTCCAACAAGTAGGAGTACGGCACCTACGACCATACAATGCCTCATAGGGTGCCATCTGCATGCTAGACTGATAGCTATTGTTATCTGCTGAATTCGCCAATGGTAGGAAATCCTCCCAACTACCTCGAAGTCGATCACACATCCCCTTAACATGTCTTCCAATATCTGAATTACTCTTTCCGACTGACCATCAGACTGAGGATGAAAAGCCGTACTGAAATTCAACTTTGTCCCCAAGGCTTCATGCAGAGCTTTCCAAAATCGTGATGTAAATCTAGGATCCATGTCGATATAATGAACCGGTACCCCATGCAACCTCATGATTTTAGATACATACTGACTTAGCCAATTTACGTAATGAATAATCCGTCTGAACGGAAGAAAATGAGCGGTCTTAGTCGAGCGATCAACTACTACCCATACGGAATTTTTTCTTAGTAGGTGTTAAAGGTAACCCACTAACAAAATCCATAGTTATACGCTCCCATTTCCAAAGAGGAATCTTTACCGGTTGTAATAAACCTGATGGCAATTGATGCTCCGCTTTCACTTGCTGACAAGTCAAACATTTTCCTACAAACTCAGAAATCTCACGCTTCAACCCTGGCCACCAATACTGTTTACGGAGGTCTCGATACATCTTATTTCCTCCGAGGTGCATAGCATAAGGGCTACTATGCGCCTCCCGTAGAATCATTTGCCTCAATTCTGAGTCTTTAGGCATACAAACCCTTCCACGAAAGCACAGCATTCCATTCATGTTTATACCAAAATCCTTTATTTCACCCCTTTCAACCTGCTGGAATAAAGGTCCCAACTTTTTATCTGATATCTACTTTTCCTGGATTTGTTCTAACCATAGAGGCTTCACCTGAAGTTCTGCTAACAGACTACCATCCTCATACAAACTCAAATGAGCAAACTTTGCTCTCAATTCAGATACCGCCTTACGACTTAACGCGTCAGCTACCACGTTAGCCTTTCCAGGATGATATTCGATTGAGAAATCATAGTCCTTTAATAATTCCACCCATCTTCTTTGTCTCAAATTCAACTCCTTTTGGGTAAGGAGGTACTTAAGACTCTTGTGATCCGTGTAGATAATAGACTTCTCACCGTAGAGATAGTGCCTCCAAATCTTTAAAGCAAAGACCACTGCAGCTAACTCCAAATCATGAGTAGGGTAGTTTACCTCGTGCGGTCTCAACTGTCGAGAAGCATAAGCCACCAACTTTCCATTTTGCATCAGCACACAACCCAAACCCGTGTGAGACGCATCACAATAAACAGTAAATTCTTTTTCAGCCTCCGGTTGAATCAAAACTGGTGCTTCCATCAGAATCTTCTTCAATTTCTCGAAACTCTTTTGTTGTTTTTCAGTCCAAACATACGGTACTCCCTTTCGCATAGCTTTAGTTAGAGTGCGAGAATCAACGAAAACCCTCAACAAAGCGTCTATAATAACAAGCCAATCCTAAGAAACTCTGAATTTTAGCTACCGACTTTGGTGGTTTCCAATCCAGTACAGCCTCAATCTTCCGAGAATCCACCCTTATTCCTTCAGCTGATACCACATGACCCAAGAAAGTCACTTCCTTTAGCCAAAATTCACATTTACTGACTTTGGCATAAAGTTGCTTATCTCGAAGTAGCTGCAATACAATACGCAAATGCGTGTCATACTCCTCATCATTTCTTGAATAAACCAAAATGTCATCTATGAACACTACCACAAACCGGTCTAAATATGGTTGAAAGACTCGGTTCATCATGTCCATAAATGCGGCTGGTGCATTAGTTAATCCAAACGGCATCATTACAAACTCATAATGTCCATAACGAGTTCTGAATGCCGTCTTATAAATATCCGCTTCTTTCACCTTAAGTCGGTGATAACCCGATCTCAAATCAATTTTGAGAAAAGCTCAAGCTCCTTCAATTGATCAAACAGTCATCAATTCTCGGCAAGGATACCTATTCTTGATCGTCAATTTATTCAATTGTCCGTAATCAATGCACATACGCATCGATCCATCCTTCTTCTTGATTTAACAAAACCGGTGCTCCCCATGGAGACACACTCGATCGTATAAATCCCGATCCAACAATTCTTAAATTTGAGCTTTAAGCTCGCTTAACTCCTTGATGCCATTCTATAAGGAGCAATGGACACCGGAGCCGTCTTGAGCAAAAGCTCAATGCCAAATTCTACTTCTCGATCCGGGGTATACTAGGAAGTTCATCGAGAAATACATCTGAAAATTCCTTTACCATTCTCACATCATTCACGGATAACTCTTTGGCATCCAAAGCACAAATAAAGGCTAGGAATGCTCCATATCCCTTCCGCACCAACTTCTCTCCCTTCAACACAGATACCACATTTGCCAAGTAATTCCTTCGTTCACTTATCATTATTACTTCCTTATCATCCAAAGTTTTTAATGACATCGCTTTTCGGACAATCCAAATGCTCGATGCTTAACCAACCAATCCATGCCCGAATGAGATCGAACTCGTCGAAAGGTAATTCCATCAAATTCGCCAAAATACTTCTTCTTGAATTTCTAAGAGCACGCTCTCTAAGCAGTTTATTTACAATTACCGAACGTCCTAAAGGACTAATTCTTGCCATCTCACTATCGGTAATTTGATTCTAGATTCGAGTTTCCGGATATGGCGCTAGCAACGCATTTAGTGGGTAGAACCAATATCTATTAAAGAAGTAACAGTACATCGAAGATGAAAATGTACCGATTATTACATCGTGCATTGCCATCCTCATGGCGTCTAACTCCATAGACCGATCCCGGCCGCTCTTGCATCCGTGTTACCTCTAGGACCATTGCCTCGACCGGTGCACCTTGACCACGCCCACCCATTACCACCACGACACGGTCCACGACCTCTCGGTGGTCTCGCCGAGTACCTCGGCTAGTCGTGCATCAAGATTGAGTCGTATCAATACGTCGAGGCAATTTCTATCTTGGTGATCCATTGAACCACATTTGTAACAAGCCCGCTTTCCTCCAAAGACTCTCCGAATGGCTTTTCCTATATTCAAGACAATCTCGACTTTGATTATTAGCTACTGTGTGCTCTACCTTGAGTGGTTCATCATTCCGAGGCCTCTTCAGAAATCTTTTTGAAGAACATGACTGCTTTATATATCTCTTGTTTCTAAATCTTTCCCAATTCTGACGTTCTGAGTTCTTAGCCTCTTCGGCTATCTTGGCCTTCTCCACAAGCGTGGCAAAAATTCTAACTTGTTGTGGGGCAATCAGAACCCTTAACTCATCATTCAGCCTATCCTCGAATCGCACACAACGTTCATGATCCGTTGACACTATTGTCCGAGCATAGCGACTCAAGCGTAAAAACTCAGCCTCATACGCTGCCACTATCTTACTCCCTTGAACAAGATTCAAAAATTCATTCCTTCGGGCGTCCACATAACTTGTTCCAACATATTTCCCTTGGAAGGCAGCTTTAAAGAATTCCCAAGTAATCAGTGCAGCCTCGGTGCCTTCTCAAACAGTAAGCCACCATTGATACGCCTCGTCTCTTAGCAAGGACACATCTCCTTTCAGTTTCTGCTCGACAGTGCATTCCATATCATCCATAATTCACTCCACAGCTTTAAGCCAATATTCAGCCACATTCAAGTCGCAAAACTCCTCTAAAACTTCGCATTATTTGACTTGAGTCATTCCAAAATTGACCCACGAGTTGTTGGCCCAATTCTAGTTCCAATGACCCTCTCTAGGACTCGCATGACATTGCTTGTGTCGAAGCATTATCTTCTTCCATATGATCCAATGATCTGTCCCACTTACAAGTGACGCAGTGCATCCATTTCCAGCATATGATTTGGTACTTGATTCAGACCTCGTCCTCTACCACTGCCACGTCTCACGGCCCACGACCACGTCCTCTAGTGCTCATGATGACTAATTGATTTAATCGATTACAAGTTTTATGAATCAAAAATTATTTCGGTGTTTATTAACGGTGTTTTATGAGATTTGAGAGATAAAGTTGTTTTTCGCAACACATCCTATAGTCTCAATCTCTCGATTTTTAACATCCAAAACTAGAAGTTCTAGAGTGTCCCTATGATCATATCATCATCATCATAATAATCATTTAGCAATGAATACTTACTTGACTTGTTGCTTGGATGCTTGTGGTGCCATACTGATCTTTAAAACATAATTAAAATGATTTGAAGTTATTTGTTGAACCCAACCACAGTCGAGTTTTTAAAACTGGCTCTGATATCATTAAATGTAACACCCCAAACCCGGCCTATGCGTTAAGATGAGATTTGGTTTGTTACATAGATCGAACTATCTTAATAATTTAGGTGAAATCAGATATCAAAACCCTTTTGAAAATAGAGTTTAATAAAACCAAGAGAAATAATTTTAAGTTTAATGTATTTGAGAAACATAAGTTGAAAATCTCATCATTTAATATTTAATTATCAAAACCTTAAGGTAATTTTATAAGAGTTCAAAATATTTAAAATTAAAATAGATAAAGGAATTTCATATGTTTGAAAAAAACCCAAAGTATTTTAAGAAAACATTATAAGATAAATATAAGCCCATATTAAATATCTAAAACATAATTTAAATTCATCCACATGTAAATCCATAAAATATTAATAGAGGCCTTATTACATCATACCCAAAATAGCAAATTAAAGAAAGTACTTATTAAAAGTTCAAAGTTTATTAAACTCATGTTTGCGATATGGCCTCCACGAAGTCATCCTCGGCCCAAGTCCACGTCAATTTCCATTACCCGAGATGAAAAATTTGAGGGAGTGAGTTACTCGTAACTCGATGTATAACTCACTTACTTTATCCATCGGGCGGATCATCAAATCATTATTTTGGGTTTAAGCCCGTCAACGAGTTTAACAATATAAATAATGAGATGCATGCAAATAATGAAATTTCCCACCCAAACCTAATTTTCATCCTCTAAACACTACCCGTACCAACCATCACACCTGTGGGGATCAAGTCAACCCACCCCACCAACACACCAATCGTAGGCATTTAGCCATTTTATATTTGTGGTAGAGCCACGAACTAGATTGTGACAAAGTCACCGAACTAGAGGTATTAAGCCATTAAATATTTGTGGCAGAGCCACCGAACTAGAGGCAATGCGCCATTTAATTATTTTGTGGCAGAGCCACCGAACTAGAGGCAATAAGCCATTTAATTATTTTGTGGCAGAGCGACCGAACTAGATTTTGGCAACCGGCCTTTCTACTCTTCATCGTTAATCCCAACCTATGCAACATGTATGCAAAATAGTCTATGTACATATGATGATTTTATCAAAAAGGCCCAATTTACATAAGAGTCAATATTTCAAGTTTTTATTAAGGCCCAAAAATTACAAAATAACATTTAGCCCATTTAACAATTTAGCATCTTAGGCCCATTTAACGATCTAGCAAAGAGTTCGGCCCATTTAACAATTTGTCAGGGTTTTCGGCCCATTTAACGATCTAACAGAGATTTCGGCCCATTTAACGATCTAGCAGAGATTTCGGCCCATTTAACAGTCTATTAGGGATTTCAGCCCATTTAACGATCTAGCAGAGATTTCGGCCCATTTAACAGTCTATCAGGGATTTCAGACCATTTAACGATCTAGCAGAGATTTCGGCCCATTTTACTATCTAGCATACTTATCGACCCATTTTATGATCTAACACATTTTCGGCCCAATTTTACGATCTAGCACATTTTCGGCCCATTTTACGAAGACATAAAAATTTACATTTTACCAACTAACTCATCGAGGGCATTTTCGTAATTTTCACAATTTTAACCGTTTTCATGTAATTTCACCAAAATACCAATTATTTTGTATTGTACCAATTTTGTCGTTTTTACGATTTTGCTCAATACTACGGCATGACATCTAACCCGAGATAAGTGTGAAGTTACACACCTTGATATCGTGAGTACTAAACCTTCCCGCTCGTCAACACCTAAACGTGTCTGAACCATTAGAACACTTTCATTTATCAAAAAAAATATACTATTGTTAAACGATCTAAATCTTTACCCTTTTATTTTGAACCACTTCTATTTTGGTTTCTCCTCGATTGTTGATTCATTGCCGATGAGAATCCACGAGCGCATACAAAGGCTCTGGAGTACGAATAACCTCGAACAATTGATTCTCCTCAGTTGAAGGTCCGCAACCCGGTGGAAAATCCTGGATTCTTGAAACAGCCCTTCATTTATATTTAGGGGGATTAGCGGAACCGCCCCTCTTTCGCAAACTATGGACTGCCCTTTTCTACCCTATCTTGAATGTCTCACGATTATCTACGTTTCTTGAAAAACGATCGAGCTATTATGTCCCTAAAACAAAATTGATTAATGACTAACTATACTAATATAATGAATAAGAATCCTTAAAAGAAAATCACCTTACCTTGATTCTTGAAATCGATTTCCAAAGTTCCAAAAAATACTCAAGATCACGTTGAGTTTCTACGCTCCAAAATCTCACTAATGTCCACGATTGGAAAGATAATTTAGTAAGAAGAATTTGGTTATGATTAAAGAAAATCGGTTGTGATCAAAGAAAATGAAAGAAATTTTGGCACAAGAATAAATTAACATTCGGCCATGGATGAAAAAATTGAAGAAAATTGTAATGAAGAAGAAAATGAAGAATAGGGAAATAGAATGGTATGGTTCGGTTTTAAGAGAGAAAGAGAGAAAGAAAGGAGAAGAAAAAAGAAGAATTAGGTTTTGGAAAATTGAGCATTCAGTTTTGTGAAGGAAAAAGAAAAAAGATTAGCCTTCTTTGTATGATGATGGTTTCGGTACTAGGAGGATTTGTTGGCAAAGAAAATGATCAAATGATCAAAAAGAAAAAATGGTAAAATAAGTTGCTATAGTTTTCTCAATGTATTTGGTAAAATTCAGCTAGAGAGAAAGATAGATGAAAAGAAAATACATTAAGCCTAAGCCAAAATGACCAAAATGAATGGGTTTTCCTAACATCAAAGCTTACCATCCTCTCAACCAAAATCACCACCCCTAGCCTCAATGTCAGTCCAAATACAATGGTCAAAAGGCCATTAGGAAGTTTCAAAACATCTTCCTACACTTAAGCCTTTTTCCCCTCCTTTTTCCTTAAGTTGATGAAACATAATCCCCCAATTCAAGCCCTTATCTTTAGCTTTTCAAAACCTTAATCTTCTTACCAAAATAAAAACAATCCAACTCATTCTAACCTTATCTCCTTGCCGACACATGCATAGGCTAAAGTAAAAAAAATAAAAATTACTAATTGCATGCTAGGTGATTCGAACTCCTTCCCTTATGTCCAACTCATGGCGCCATCACCACTATGCCATTAACTCATCTTATGCCATCTTTTAGTACTTAATTAATTTAAATCTCAAGGTTACCTAATTTCTTTACATTAAAGTACACTTAACTAATATTTTATTCTAACTCCAAGTAAACCCGAACCAACATTTAGCAACTTAATGGTACTCAATTATTTAGGATGTTACACAGCTCCATTAGCTCGGAGTCGCTCAGGTACAGACTTTCGAGCTCCCATGCCTCCACCTGCTCCAGCCACCCTTTCTAGAACTCGCAGCATCGCCTGTGATACTGCATCATCCCCCGTCTGATCCTGATATTCCACATCAGCGGCTGGTGGTGGTGGCATTTCATTTTTGGACCCTTGACTAGACCTAACGGGTTTCGACACGGTCATTTGACCTCTACCACGGCCACGCACATTACGACCACGTCCCCTAAAATTCATGCTTCTGAATCATGTTTATCTGGTTAAAGAATTTTATGAATTAGTTTTTGTTCCACTGATTTATCGCGAACAGTCTTATGTTCAATAGTTCTAGGGAGTAGTTCTTTCGGATACACACACAGTCTCAAATTCTTTCATTCAATCATCACATTCATGAACTTGCGTTCATTACAGAAAAGTGTTGTGGTTGTCATTGTTGTTGTTTTCCACTACCCAAGGGTATTTTTGTAATTTTATCCTATAGGGGTATTTTGGTAATTTTTCAAATTAGGGTATTTGAAAATTTCACAAAGTAGAGATTTTTGGTATTTTTACAAAATTGAAATACTTGGTAAGAAAATTTTAAGGGTAAAATGGTAATTTTATAAACTGAGGGTATTTTTGTTATTTTTTTTCAAACCAGGGGCATTTCAGTAATTTTTTCGCAAAATATGGTTCCAGGTGATTTAACTAAATAAGGGTATTTTGGAAATTTTATAATCACGGTTTGACTTTAGAATTTTACAAAGCAAGGTGACTAGTCCCTTTCGGGTTTTAATTATTGAATTTAGCATGTGATTGAGTCTTCTTGGTTAGGGTGAACCGTCACAATGCACCAGGTAGGATTCGAGCGAAGAGGAGTTGAGTCACTAGGACTGCTTAAATACCAAGCTCCCCCTGAATCCAATCCTAGACATGCGCACAACAGTTGCCACACCTTTAACTCGACGACTTAGTCACAGGTTTGTTTGGTTAAACTTTAAATTTTATGTATTTCAGTGTTGGAGTAGACTAATCCTAGGGTTCAATAATTCCTAATCTACTAGTCTACGTCCCTATAATTTCCCACATAGAAATCACAAAAGGGTTAGGAGTACTTACAGTGGACTTGGTAGGAGACTCAGTGCCATACCGAAAAACTCGCTCATTCCTTAGTAAAATCCAATTTCAAAATAAATAAAACTTTTGGGCCCAAAAAGCCCTCAAGGCCGAGTTTTGAATCGCTCTGATACCAAACTGAAACACCCCAAACTCGGCCCACAAGCCTTGACCGGATCTGGTTTGTTCCTTGAGTAAAACATTTTAGAAACTTGTTTGTTACTTTGGAAAATTTGGGTGGTTTTGAAGAAAAATTGATTTGTGTTGAGTTCGAAGGGAAAACGGTGTTGTTCTTGAAGACTAGATTTTATTAGAACCTTATTATTATATTTCAAAAACTATAAGTTAAAAGAAATGCCGAGTTGTTTTAAGGTTTACCATTAAATTGAAAATCGTTGGTGTTCAAGTGTCAAAACATTTAGAATTTATTTTTAAGAAAAGTTACTTAAACTTTGATTGGATAAAAATCGTATCATACTAAAATAAATAAAATGCATGCATAAACAGTTTAATAGTAATGGCCTTATTACATCAAAGAAAAACCGAAATAAATCCAAAATACTTAAATATAAAACTAAAAATAACATAACAAATGAAATGAGCATGGCCACCACTAAGTTCTTGCCAACCCGGTCCATTACTGAGTGTCACCTGAAAAGATATCCCACAACGGGGTAAGTCAACAGACTCAATGTGTAACAACCAACACAAACTCCCAATGATTTAGGCATAACAAATCATATATATATATAACAAGTATAGCAATGATGCAATCCCGAACCCAAACCTAAATAACCGTCCTCCACACATCACCCGTACCAGCCAATCACACCGTGGGGATTACTAAATTGACCCTCCATCCATTAACACCATCAAAGGCAGTCGCTGCAGACGACTTGCACATCACCCTTATAAATTGTGGCATAGCCACCAGATAATGTGACAAGGTCACCAGATAACATTTTGTGACATAAGTCACCACATTCAGATTATGTGACATGAGTCACCAGATATTGTGGTAAAAACCACGAGATTACTTCCCCTTTTCATAATCACCCATATACCCCATGTGTCATACAAATCATGCAAAATCATGCCATATATCTTATTCCATGTTCATAACGAATTCACGTATATGTCATATTCAATATTCATAACACTATTAACATAGTATTAAAGGTGAACGTACCTGAGTACTCTGTACCACCGTATGGTACGTTTAGCCACATCTTTCATATTTTCATTAACACATATATTAAATCAATACCATAAATCTATCAAGAATTAGTGTGGGGCTACACACAGTAATGAACGCTTTCATTGAATCCCAAAAATCTATCAAAGCAGTGTACTCCTCCCTAAAAATCATAGTTAGAATCGGCCAAATAATAATCACTAAATATGGCCTTGGTGAATGTTCATGCCCTCTTACCTTGCGGATCTAAATCCCGAAATTGCTATCTGTTAGTGGAGATGTCGAAATACCTACATGATCTATGTTAGATCCGATTTTAACACTTAATGAACATCATAAATGGCCTTCGGCCTAAAATCACCTTTGCTTACCTTAGATCTAGAAATCCCGAAGATCTCCTCTTACAGTCGGCTACAATAGAAATCCCGAAACCTCTTTCAAAGTTTTATCCAATGAACATTAATGGGATTAGATTCCCAATTTTTGCTAATCTAAAAGAAAGAAATAGAAAAGCTAAATGCCCAAAATCTCTGTAACACCCCAAACCCGGCCCAAACATTAGAACCGAATATGGTCTGTTACGGAGAAAAACTTTTTGAAACCAAAACCAATTTAAGTTTTGTTGAAAACTTCTCGTTTTTGGTTATCTTGCTGAAATCATACTTAGATTAAATTCGGAAATTTAATTAAATCAAGTTATTATACAAATTTCAAATGTGCCCGCTGGCACGATAAAACATTTTCGTGTTAATTTGGGAAAACATGTGATTTTAATTTATAGCTTAAAACAAAATATCCAACATATGAGAAATAACAAAAGTAAAGTATATGGAGGCCTTATTACATCCAAAATAAAAATAAACCAATAATAAAATAAAATAACTAAGTTTAAAGTTCATTTAATTCAAGTCCACTGCATGGCCACCTCGAGTCACTCCGGCTCCATATTCGCGGTCTATGTATCACCTAAAAAATATAAAGGAGAAGGTGAGTCACCAAGACTCAGTATGTAACCCTTCCCCCGGTTTAAACCAATTTCATACACAAATTATAACAATTAATATGCACGAGATAATGTACCCAACCTAGCCAACCAAACGCCTCAATCTACCCCGTTGTGGTACCAAACCACTGGTGGTGCCAAACCACTGGTGACATATAGTCACGATGTGATGCCAAATCACCGGAGGTGCCAAACCTCGGTGTCCATAGACACAATCGATTGATGGGGCCAACCCATTGTGTGATACCAAATCACCGGCGTCAATCCCATATCTCAAAGTGGGGCCAACCCACGGTGGTGCTAAGCCACGGGGCGAGGCGCTATGAGGTGCCAAACCTCTGGAGGTACCAAACCTCTGGTGGCCGTAGTCACGGTGTGTTACCAAAACACGGTGCCCGTCGGCACAATATCACCGCCCTCCGCTCATTTAACCCACAAAAAAAATCAAGTAATCATGATCGATGTCATACATTTATCACATGTATCATATAAGCCATGCTTCCCAAAAGAATAATAATCTCATATTAATGAGACTTACGGAATCCTCGCTTGTACCATTAAGGTACTATATCCGTATCTACATCAAGCAAATTTACATACAACATATATCTAGCACAGTTATTAATTGCTATAAGTGTGTATGTACACACCTGTCACCCTTGGATGCTCTAAATCCCGAAAAGACAGGTCGGCCACACTAGATCTCTCTGTACCTATATTCGGCCAACCATAGGATTAGTACTATGGCCTACTCGACCAACCCACATAAGTTAAAGGGGTAACCTTTTGTACCCGAATCCTTACCTAATCACTTTGAATACTAGCTTCAGCACCCGAATCACGAATCTGGTTCACAAACTACAATCGGTCAATATTAATAACCATAGCCTTTGGCTTTTAAATGAACACCAAATACATATGTAGATCCTTACCGAAAATTGATTGACGAACGTTGGCGAACTCACTTGCTTATTTCCAAATCCCGAAGATCCTACAACGAATTTGGTTTAATCTATGATTAGTACCCTTAATTAACAGTCGCCGAAACCCACACCTACCTTTACCAAAGTCGACATAATGAGAAAATATAAACATTCAGCCTAAGACCCTTACCTTGAAATCGACTAAAGGAAAGCCATCTTCTCTTGCACAATATTCGCCAAGTAGAGTTTAATATAAAGAAAAGGATTTGACACTTTGATAGGGATTGAATTGGCTATGATTGATTTTATAATTAAACAAGGCTGGACTTTTAGTGAGAAAAAGAAGAAGAAAGGTAGAAGGGAGTAGATGATTCGGCTAATGTGGGTAAGAGTAGAGAAGGAAGAATAAGGAGAAGGGAGGAGTGGGGAGTTTCGGTCAAAAGAGTTTTATGAAGAAAGAAAATAAAAGAAAAATGAGAGGGAGGGGTGTTGGTCTTGAAGAAGAAAAGGAAAAGAAATGGTAAATAGGAAGAAAGCTAGCCAAAATTGTCAAGTAAATGGCTAAGAAGAATTGACATTCCTCTTCACAAAGACTCCATGCCTTCCACTCCACTCCAACAAGGAGTTCAATTTTCTAATCTCCTTGGTTTCTCTTAGCCACCCATTTAACTTAATTCAAACTAATTTGAATTAATTCCTAATAATAAGTAATAATCTCTTAATAATCCATGTAATATCCTCATTTATCTCCTATTATCCTTAGAATAAAAAAATCCTTTTAAAAGCTCATATTATCTTTTAATAATAATAATAAAAGAATTTAAAGGAGGAAGACTCTCCACATGTGTCGTCCAAACATAATGCAAAAGGGATCTTCGTGACTCAACCAAGGCTCGCCTTGCTCACCATAAGCGTCACAAGTAGCTCCCAAGTGGCCCTCCTTTGCCACTTATACTAGGCTCATTTATGACAACAAATCCTTATTAATTCTTGTAACCCCTACCGCTAAGGCTCCTCACCTTTTAAAGCTTAATAATAATATTTTTCCCACTTCCGAGCTTACTAAAAGTCCAAAATTAAGCCTTACTACACCATAATTAATACCATAACCATTCAAACTCAGACAAAAATAATTTAATCCCAAATAGCCCCGGTTTTAGGATATTACAATCTCTTACCAACTCAATCGAATATCCTAGCTTGAAACAGAGAGATTCGGCTTCTAATTAAATGATCAAATCGGCTCCAAAAGGGTAAAGGAGCATTCGCCTTTGGCCACCAAATAGAGAATTCGGCTTAGGCAAGAAGTGAACAATCGGTTAAGGGTCACTTGTGTATTCGGCTTTTGATTGAATTAAGTAAAGAGGAAGAGAAGGGTTGATAATTGAGCAATTCGCAATGGTAATAAAGGAAGATTCGGCTTCAATTGAAAAGAAAGAATGGTATTGTGGTTTAGCCTTTATCAAAATATGAAGAGGAGAGTGTGAGGCTTAGAAGTTTGACAATAGTGATCAAATGAGAAAGAGAGAAAAGAGTGAAGAGAAGGGCTAAATTTCGCAAAGAAAACATATAACCCTTAACAAAATTCGGCTCTCCTCCCTACTAACTTGGCTAAAATCACCTCAAGAGAGTCCCTAGGCCTAAACACTCTTCCCTTATCGCTCCTTATTTTTCTCCTACTTTCTCTTCTTTACCCCTTCAAAATAATTTAAATAAATCAACAATTATCTTCCTACCTTAGCGGGATTTGAATGCATTTGACTTGATCAAATGCTCATCTATCAAGTGTCCCATTGCCATCCACCACTGCTCCTCCTTACTGCAAAAATAAACTCCCATTTGCGTCCCATGCTTCTCGAACCCAAGCCCTGCACCTTGCTTGTGGCGTCACTCACTGAGGCTTTAAGTGGCGCCTCCTTGCGACTTTACCAAGCCCATTTTTATGTCCAATTTCCCTTACAAATTTCCTTAAGGCCTCATTTGCCTAGCTCCCCTTTAAAACTTAAAACACAATATTTTCTAGGGCATTCTCCTATACTCTAAAGTTCTCAAAATCTATAAAACACATTCAAAACATACATAGGCATGCTACTTCATACAATTAAGCAAAAATGCACAAGCCCAAAATCCCGGATATTACACTTCTGCAACTCTACTTCCAAATGTCATATTTTCGTAAATTGTTATTTCAAATATGTTTTCGCAACCAAAAAGGTTTTTAAAGATAATTACGTTTTCAATTAGATAACAATTGCTTAAGTGTTTTGGGTTTTAACAAAGAGGCTCTAATTCTCAAACAAGTTTTTGATAATTGCAAAGATAGTTTAAAAAAAAAACACTTTCATGTGACATGCCAGATTTGGGCCTAACTTCAAGGCCGGGTTTGGGGTGTTTCAAATGACTAAATTGCATAAAATATATTGTTTTACTATCTAAATTAATGAATTGAATGAAATTCTTAATTTAGATAAAGAACGAGTGGAAAAATCAAGGAGAAGAGAAAATTACCAAATAGCCCCTATACTGTGTTATTTTTGCAATTTAGTCGAGTAAGTTCGTAGGTATAGAATTGTACATACCTATATATAGAAATAATGTTATTGCTAATTTATGAATGTATATACTTATATATGATGTTAAAAATGTGAGTTTGAACTCAAAATATTATAACTAAATATAAGGTGAGAAAGGATTTATTATGAAACTATTGAATATTTATGAAATATGAGATGCAATTTCAGAATGATCATGAATTATTACAAGACATGTTTATCGAGAAATATGAAAGTGATTAATGGATGATGTCAATCTTTGTGATGCCTGTTTGCACTTTCTTGCCCCTGTTATGCATCTATGATGCCTTTGGTGTGGTGTAGTTACCCGAGTATTTGAATAAAGTTGCTAGTTCGATCGGGCTAACTATGAATGAAATTTACAAAATTATTTTAATGTTAAAGGCTAATGCATAGTCAAGATATTAGTAAATGTTAAATTTTAAATGTTTAATGAATTACTTGATCATATGTGAGTATCATTATATTGATTATTATTTGGTTATATATATATATATATATATATATATATATATATATGTTTATATACATATATGAATGAGTTTGGATTGAATTATTATAGTACACGAAGCATACGATGAATCATTTTAATACTTGTAGTAGCCCATTATTGCGGGCCTAAATAAAGAAAGAAAATAAAATAAATAATAAAATAAAACCCAAAAGTCCAAATTACAGTACATTCAAAATTAGCCTAAAACACTAAAAACAGATAACCCAAAATAAACTACTCGTGGCCCATTACACCCTCAGACCTAAAAATTGACCCAAACTAAAACCCAAAATCCGAACGGCCCAATGGCCCAAATTCGTTTCAAGAAATTGGAAACCCCAAACCCTAGGGTTTCCCTCGTCTTTATAAGCCTCAATCGATCAGTCGTCCAGCCATGAATCAGTACGGATACTGCACCCTATCGCCATGCAGTGTTCTCATTGTGGACCAAGAAAAAGGAAAGAATACAACAGCAAAATGGAAGGAAAATGGCAGCAAGATTTTGTATTTATTTTTTTCGATTTATTTCGGGGCTATATAAACCCCAAAGCATTCTGTAAAAGGGACACAGACATACGAATATACAAAAAAAGAGATTTATACACAATCAATCAAAAAACAACAGAAGGTGATTTTATATTATTCTATTACGTTTAATTTTTTTTTATTTTCTTTTTGATCTATGCATTTTTTATATATAAATACTGTTTAAAAAAAAAGATAAAGAGAAGTACCTTTCGATACGCATCCAGGAAGCAAGGTTCTTGCCTCAAACCATCATATCTGATTGGCGCGTCTGTTGGCGCGTCTGACGACCCTTCATCGAACCTAGGTCGGAGTCAGGCCTTAGGCCGAAAAGAGGAGAGCATTTCAGAGCTCTCATTTAGTTTTTTTTTAGAAGGTGTTAAAATGATTTTTTTTTTTTTTGCCAACTTTTAACTTATATAGCAAGATAGAAACGGCACCGTTTTTACTTAAGCTAATAAGCATAAAACGACATCGTTCAGGCCTAGGATCCACGTGTTGACCCGAAATCAGGAGAGGATCCGCGCGTTTTTTATAAAAGGGCAATTTGCCTCTTTGGTCCTTCCGCAATTTCATTTAGAATAATTTAATTTTTTTATTTTTTTAATTCGGCCTCGAAATTTTGTTTTTGTTTCAACTCGACCCCTCGGGTACTTAAAGGCCAATATGAGAACGGCATCGTTTAAGAGATAAGGCGTAATTGCCTAATGGGTCCCTACAGTGTGACGCATGTTTTGATTTAGTCCTTTTACATTTACTTTTTATTTCTATTTAATCCCAGTTTCTTTTTTTATTTCTATTTTATTTTATTTTAAAATTGTTTTAATACTATATCTAACTATTTTATTAAAAATCAGATTATTTTTAAACTTTAAAATTTGTATAGTATATGTTACTTAAATTGATTTTTAATAACAAAAAGTTTTATGTGTTATTTTTAAATACATATATATTTTTATGTATTAAATTACTATTATTTATTCTTTATAATCAGATTATTTTATTAAATTCAATATTATTCATATATCATAAATTATTTTTTATTTTGTATATTATATTTTATTATGTAACATTTAAATCATTTTACCCTTAGTATTGTATAAATTTTGTATATCATATAATATTGTTTATATTGTTTATTTTAAATATATAGTTTTTATGCATATATGTATTAGATTATTATATTATAAATATGTTTTTTTTATTTGAAGTTATAAATTATTTATTTACGTATTTTATTTACCTTCTCAAGAATATATATATATATATATATATATTTTTAAATTTTGTTATATCATTTTATAGTTTCTTATATTTATTATTATATATGTTGCCCATATTACATTGATTTATCTTACACTTAATCTTGCATGTAAAATTCATATTTACTTAGGAGTTTTTTTGTACCTTTAGTTATTTAACGCTTGTATCTTATGTTTATTTATATTTGTTTATCCATACTTTTATTTATTTATGATTTAGGGTTTGCCTTAGTATAGATATTTTATTATTATATTATTTGTTTTTTTTTTTTTTGATTGCTTATATTAGTATCAAGTGTAATATAACTTGTAATGATGATAAATTGCTATATGGAATTGATGTTTTGTAATGCATTGATACAATATTTTATTCAAATCATTTTATAAGAAATATATTTTGTTAAATTGTCGCATTTTTATTCAAAATATTTCTAAAAATATGATGATACATAATATTTGGGGCTTCGAGAAAAATTGTGCCCTAACTCACTTGGGTTTCGATTTTCTCATTAAACTAAAATATTAAATATTCCTTTTCTTTCAAAATTGAAACTTATAAACTTCAAATTAAAACTTATTCTTAGGAATTCAAAACATTGTATCCTAACGTATTGGATATGATGTTTTGTGTCTCGAGGTAAGAATTTTCTACAAATAAAGGCGAGTCTAGTTTCGAAGTCATAAGATGTTGTATCCTAACTTATTGGGTATAGCATTTTATTTCTTTGGGATAAGTAAGTCTTGATTTTCTTTCAAAAAAAAAAAGGATCATATTTTAAATTTTTCAAAATTTTGACACCAGGACATGAGATTATCAATTAGGTATCAAATTTTGGGCGTTACGAGGGTGCTAACCTTTCCTCGTATGTAACCAACTCCCGAACTTGTTTTCTTGTATTTCGTGGACCAAAATTAATTTTTGAAATAAAATGTTATATAAGGTGATCCAATCACATCTAAGTAAAAAGGGATTGGTGGCGACTCCCCCTTTTTTTTTTTTTAAAGTTGACCCCTGTTTTCACAAACTTTTAAAAATGGTTTCTACAGCTTAGCGACTCCACTGGGGACAATAAGTGAGTCAAGCCATAAAATTGATTATTTCCTATCCTTTTGTCCAAATTTAAAATTCTGATTTGAAAAACTATGATCCTTTTTATTGCATGTGGTTCTAATTTTATATCTTTGCATTGCATTGCATGACCGTTGTGGTCACACCCTTTTAAGCGGGAGTGAGAAGCTACTCCTTCGTGAGGTTTTCACCTCTGTGCAGGATAGTGAATCGCTTTCGGGATACATCTGTACCTATGTCTTCATGAGATTTTCATCTTCGTGCAGCCATAGGGAAATGTATTCCTTTGAACTGAACTTGGTCCGTATGAGATATAATGGGTGAGGATCGAGGAATCTGCTAGTTCGGGTACCTCAACTTTAGAGCTAAACCACATGTAGAAAACCTAATAACTTACCCTAAGTAGAGCTATACCAAACCTTAGCAATCACCTAGATATGCGTTTGATTATTTTCTTTGTGTTTTATTTCAAGTTACTAATTGGTTATATTTTATTTTGGTGCATGTCATTTCATATTTTAAAGAGGTATCGATTCACAGTCAGTTACTAAGTTAGAAAGCTAGTTATGGAGAATGAATTCCTTGATAAAGTGGAGGACAATGTAGCTGTCCGTAAGTGCTCAGAGCAAACGCAATTAGAGAAAGGGGATAGTCTAGCTGAAGGGTAGGCATCAGAATTATGGGACTACATTCGCATCAGTGTGACACAGGACAATCTCTAGGAATTAAGAGAGATATGGGATCAGTGGAGTAACGAGACCAAGCATTTGTTTTACTGCAGCTATGGGGACTTGCTGTACTTGCTGGACATTAAGGTAGATGAACATCTGTTTCGAGCCATCTCCCAATATTGGAATCCTGCGTATAGTTGCTTTACTTTCGGAAGGGTTGATTTGGTACCCACGGTGGAAGAGTATATAGTTCTATTGCATTGTCCCAAGATTCAAGTTGACAAAGCTTACGTAAGGGCCGTTAGTGTTCCGACCTTTTTGAGAAAGTTGATGAGTATTACAGGGATGAGTGAACAGTGGGTCATAGCCAGAATCAAGCAAAAAGGTGAGTGTAAATGCATCTATTGGAAAGCTTTGAAGGATTAAATTATAGTACATCCTGATATGAAAAAGAATGTCGATGTTTTTCTTTGAGTATATATGGATTAGTTGCCTTCCCTAGGGCATTGGGATATGTGGATGAAGCAGTCTCAGATATTTTTTATCGACTTGATAAACAAGTCATGCCTGTTCCTGAAATCTTGGCTGAGACATTTTGATTCTTGAATGCATGTAAGAGTCAAGGCGAAAGATTTATAGGGTGTCTTGTGATTGTTGTTGGCTTGGTTCCACAGTCATTTCTGGAAGGTGGATAAGGTTTCCTATCAGATCTTCTCAAAAATTATTCCCCATTAAAGGAGATAGTGGCTACCCCAAGGAGAGATGACATATCAGAAGAAAATTGGATAGTGCTTCTACGAAATTTCTAAGAAGACGTCGAGTGGAGAGCTCCCTAAATGCTTCTTGATGAGATGTTGTACCGGTGTGGGAGTTTTGATTGGGTCCCTCTACTTGGAATTTGGGGAGCCATTGGATACACATCCTTGCTCGTACTGAGACAATACAGATCAAGGCAGTTCATAAAGGCTACACATGGGTTGGCTCAATGTGAGTTCTCGTATAAGGGAGATAGCTACAAAAAGAGGGTTAAAGAGATTTCTAATGCTTGGAATCAGACCCGTCGTATGAAGAGAGTGGACGTATGTCCAATGATGACCCTAGAGTACAATGGATGGTGGAGTAGAAGAGTCAATGATAATATCCTTGTGCCAAGTTTAGAATACACTCGATCGATCGAAGAGTATTTACAAGTGGTCCCATCAGAATTAGAGATTGTAAAAAAGATTTTGAAAGGAAGAGTTCAGAGCTTGGAAAAAGGACAGAGAAGTTGGAAGAAAAAAAACGTATCTGAGGTTAGACGTAGATGTTTAGAAATTAGAGGCCGAAAAACTAAGAAAAGGGAAGACAAGGGTTGAGGAATATTTGGATAGCCTAAAGACAGAGTATAAGAAGTTGCGTCTATCAATGAAAAATGTCAGATTGGGGAAGACTTCAAAGCAGTGGCAACAGGAGATTCAAGAGGAAAAGGCCAAACCTAACCATTGGGAGAAGAAGTTCCAAAAGATACAGATGCAAAATGAGGCCCTGGAAAGGAGTTTGGCAGAAAGTCAAAAGGAGAAATGTGGACTAAAAGCTAGAGTGGCTGAGCTGGGACGGTCTCTTCACCACCATCAAAGCCGTAATTCTGCGATCGAGCTAAAGTCAAGTCTGAACAAGATTGAGGAAATGAAAGGTAAGATTGAAGAGTTAGAATCAGCATTACACAACTGTGAACTTCAGATCGAGCTTCTTGAAGCAAAAGAAGGACATTGGAAAGAAGAGCTCGACCATTCCCAAGATCAAGTTAGAAATCGGGATTATCTCATGGGAGAAGTAATAGTTCGATTCGAGAGGTAGCGATCACCTCTGGACTTTGGCGAGACAAAATGATACATTGAGCATGAAGTATGAGCTATAGTCAGATCGTGGTCAAGAGCTAGCTTCATTATTTGGGAAAATTAAAACTTTGGGCCTCAGGGCGAAAGCATATTTGTAGTCCATTTTATGTAAAGGATTTTGTTTTCTAATAAAGTTTTCTAAAATGAAGTTGAATCTGAATCGATGCCTTCTTTTTGCATTCATGCATTTGCATTACATCACATCATATACATTTAAGTCCATAGAGAGAGCCTAATTAGTTAAAATTATCATAGAGAAGAGAAAAAGAGAGAAGGAAAAATCTAGAAACTGAACACCGTTACGATACACGTGCCAAGACAATGAAAATGGATCAAAGACTTGAACAGTTTCAAAGAGACATGCAAGACCAGATGCAAGAGCAATTGGAAAAGCTCAAACAAGAAATGAGAGACCAAATGTTGGAAGCTCAAAGGAACATGATGGCTCAAATGGCCTAGATGCTGAACGGGGTGATAGACAAAGGAAAGGGTCCCATAATTAATGCTGAAGATGATGAGGACTTTTTTTGGGGTTTCATCCCACCGTATGCGCAAACACAACCTGAGGAATATCCCTAAAGGCCATCTGTCACGATTAGGCCTCAACAAGGGTAAAATGACACTGGAGTGCCCATGAATTTCCAAGTTGGCACAGGATCCAACCTAGGAGATAACCCTGTTGATCCTATTATCCCTGACTTAGATATAGCAGAGAGGGAGGGGACAAGAATTGAATCTTCAAGGTAGTTGGAAGATCATTGCAGATGGTTGGAAGAAAAGTTTAAGGCTTTAGAAAATACTGATAATCACCACGGAATTGATGCTAAAGACCTGAGCTTAGTTCCAGATTTGGTGCTTCCTCATAAGTTCAAAATGCCAGAATTTGAGAAGTACAATGGGACTAGTTGCCCTGAAGCCCATATTATCATGTTCTGTAGATGGATGACTGGCTACGTTAACAATGATCAACTTTTGATTCATTATTTCAAAGATAATTTGGTAGGGGTGGTACAATCAACTCAGCGTGCCAGGATTAACTCCTGGAGAGATCTGGCTCAGGCCTTCATGAAGAAATACAATCATGTCACAGACATGACGCCTGACAGAATCACCTTACAAAACATGGAGAAGAAGTCAAAGCAAAGCTTCAGGCATACGTGCAAAGATGGAGGGAGGTTGCCATGCAAGTTCAGCCATCTCTCTTAGAAAAAGAAACTACAATGCTTTTTATCAATACCTTGAAGGCTCTCTTCATTACTTACATGATAGGAAGCACCACTAAGAGCTTTGCAGATATAGTGATGGTAGGAGAAATGATTAAAAATGCCATAAGGGGTGGCAAGATTGAAGCAGGGGAAACCACCAAAAGGTCTGCTCTTAGGAAAAAAAAGAATGAGGTGAATAACACGAGTACATACAATAAAGGGTACTCGAAGGCAATCACTATTAGCCAGCCAAAAGTAATTACTACTGGGCAACAAGGGTCGGTAAGCCAAGAGCCAGACATAAGGCAGAACTCTAAAAAGCTCCAATTTACGCCAATCCCAATGACGTATAAGGAGCTATATCAAAGTTTATTTGACGCACACGTGGTGTCTCCATTTTATCTGAAACCGTTACAGCCCCCATATCCCAAATGGTATGATTCAAACGCTCAATGTGACTACCATGCGAGAATAACAGGGCACTCAATAGAAAACTGCACTGCCTTCAAAAATTTAGTCGAGAGATTCATCAAGACGGGAATTGTAAAGTTTGATGATACCTCTAGTACGGAGAACCCGTTACCTAATCATGGAGACAAGGGGGTAAACACGATTGGTGAAAATATTGAGAGAAGGATCAATGAGGATACTAGGGAGGTAAAAACCCCGTTAGGAATGGTTTGGAGGGAAATGGTATAAAGAGGATTATAGAATCTAATTTTGTGGAAGGATGTGAGGAAGCAAGGGACTACTGTGAGTTCCACAGAACAGAAGGGCACAAGATCCAAGAAAGTGTTGAGTTCAGAGTCTTGGTGCAAAGCCTTATGGACAATAAGGAATTGGAATTTTATGAAAAAGGCTCAGAGGGAGGAAACATATGTGCGACAAAAGGAGAATTGACAAACTAAAAAGTCAATTATCCGAGGATCATCATTTCCCGACCAAGGAACACGGAAGGTGGAATACAAATAGCACCAAAAGTCATAATCCAAAAACCTGTTTCCTTTCCTTACAAGGATAACAAAATGGTACCTTGGAATTACGACTACAATGTAACAATAACGGGGTGGAAAGATCAACTGGCACTTCTAAAGAGGTCAAAAATGAAGGATCTTGCACACGTAGTGGAAGGCATTACGACTCAGGAAACGTCAGAACAGAACCCGTGAAAGCAAAAACCTTGGCAGTTGAGCGAGAGAAAGGGTATGAAGCACTTATCAATGAACCTATAAAAGAGAAAGAGGCTAAAGAATTTCTGAAATTCTTGAAGCATAGCGAATACAACATGGTAGAGCAGCTGCGCAAACAACCGGCTCGCATATCAGTGCTAACCTTGCCTTTAAGTTCAAAAGTGCATCGTGAGGCATTGATGAAATTGTTGAATGAGACCTATGTTACTAAACATATATCTATTAATAAACTTGACCGACTGGTTAGTAATATAACTACCGACAACTTCATTTACTTCAGTGATGATGAAATTCCACATGGAGGCATAGGACCGACTAAGGCTTTGCACATCACTACTCGCTGCAAACGATATACTCTACCAAGCGTGTTAATTGATGATGGGTCGGCTTTGAATGTCTTACCATTGTCTACGTTGAAAAGATTGCCTATAGACAGTTCTCACATGAAGACATGCCAAAACATAGTGAGAGCATTTATGGCACTGAGAGAAGGGTAATGGGAGGAATTGACATACCTTTGTCGATTGGACCAAACACTTATGAGGTGGATTTTTTGGTAATAGACATCAAGCCTTCCTACAATTGCTTGTTGGGAAGGCCCTAGATTCATTCGACAGGGGTAGTGCCCTCATCACTGCACCAAAAATTAAAACTGGTAACAGAGGGTTAGTTGGTTACTATAAATACAGAAGAGGACATCATAGCCACTGTTACCAATGACGCGCCATATTTATAGGCGAATAAAGAGGAAACTGGATGCACTTTTCAATCCTTGGAGTTTGTGAACATGACATTCATTTTGGAAGGGAATGATGTGCCAATCTATAGGATATCCAGAACCACGAGAATGGGTTTACAAATGATGGTAAGGAAAAGAGCCTTACTAGGGGAAGGATTTGGCAGACATCTTCAGGGAGAAGTTCAAGTCCCGATGCTGAAAGAGAAAAGAGACTATTTTGGCTTGGGTTTCAAGCCAGATGCTAGACAGAGGAGGAAAGAAATAGAGAAAAAAAAGAGAGAAGAAGAGCGTGGTTGAATGGAGAAGAAGTCAAGTGGGAAATGATGACATTCCCTCATATATCCTAGACTTTTGTATCATGAGGGATAATTCACCCGGAGAGAGGATTGTTGGAAATTGAAAATCCTCACATCAATGCCACAAATGAAGAAGACATTGAACAAAGAAACCTATTGGGCATTCTTCCTTATGAACCTGAAAGTGTTTTTAACAATTGGATCGCGGAAGAACTTCTTGTAGTATTTAGAGATTGCATAGAGTAATGTTCAGAACATTCTTATTGTTTAAATCCAAGAAACAATAAGATTTCATTTGTGAAATAGGCTCATGTTCAGACATTGTTGTTTTCATACATCTTTGAAAATTAACTTGAGCAAATATTCTTTCATTTTTTTATTCTTTTAATCTTCTAATTACATTCTAAATTTTTTTATTATTCTCATTCATACCATATAAATAGTTATTCTTGAATTCATTTGTTCTTTGTACATTCTTTTGTGCTTACCCAAGGTCCCTAGATATCAATGACATGAGCAACGATACTACAGATTCGAAGGTTTTTTTGAGCAAGACATGTGTTTAGAGGAATCTCAGGATTTTGAGGATGACAGAGATTGTGACTTATCTCCAGATTTGTTAAGAATGGTAAAGCAAGAGGAGAAACAAATTCTACCCCATGGAGAGGAGGTAGAAAACATAGCTTCGGATGAAGGAAAGGTTGTGAAGATTGGAACTTGCATAGCCGAGGAGACGAAACAAGACCTTGTTGAGTTACTACTAGAATTCAAGGATGTCTTCACATGGTCATACCAAGATATGCCTGGGCTAAGTACCGATATTGTAGTGCATCACCTTCCCGTAAGAGAAGAATGCAAGCCAGTTCGGCAAAAGCTACGAAGGATGAGGCCTGATGTAGTGTTGAAAATAAAGGAGGAAGTCAATAAACAGTTTGATGCTGGCATTCTACAGATGGTCAAATACTCAGAATGGGTAGCCAATATTGTTCCTATTCCTAAGAATGATAGGTTCAGATGTGTGTAGACTATAGGGACTTAAATAAATCCAGCCCAAAGGACAACTTCCCTTTGCCTCATATTGACACATTGGTGGATAATATGGCGACATACTCACTGTTTTCTTTCATGGATGGTTTTTCTGGATATAACCAAATCAAGATGCACCCTGAGGATATGGAGAAAACTACTTTCATAACATTGTAGGGTACCTTTTGTTATAAAGTGATGCCATTCGGGTTAAAGAATACAGGAGCAACATATCAAAGGGCGATGGTAACCTTATTCCATGACATGATGCACAAAGAGATCGAAGTATATGTTGATGATATGATCACCAAATCTCGAACAAAAAAGGAACACATTAAAGTTTTGAAGAATTTGTTTCTGAGGTTGAGAAAATTTCAATTAAAGCTCAACCCAGCAAAATGTACTCTTAGAGCTCGATCAGGGAAATTACTAGGTTTCATAGTCAGTGGGAGAGGAATTGAGATTGATTTAGATAAGGTCAAAGCTATACAAGAATTGCCTCCACCATGTACTCAAAAGGAAGTTTGAGGTTTTCTTGGGAGGTTAAATTACATTGCTCGATTTATTTCACAATTAACTGAGAAATGTGATCCCATATTTCGGCTTCTTAAGAAACACAACCAAGGTATATGGGACGATGAGTGCCAGAAAGCTTTTGACAAAGTCAAACAATATCTGTCAAATGCCCCAGTATTATCTCCGCCTAATCTAGATAGACCATTAATACTGTACTTAATAGTGTTCAGCAACTCCATGGGATGTGTGCCTTGTTAACATGATGAGTCAGGAAGAAAAGAAAAGGCGATATACTATCTCAGTAAAAATTTCACTGAATGTGAAATGAGATATTCGTCAATTGAGAAATTATGTTGTGCCTTGATTTGGACAACTCGGAGATTGAGGCAGTATATGCTATATCACACAACCTGGTCAATTTCAAAGCTTGATCCGTTAAAGTATATGATATAGTCACACAACGGCTTTGAATGGAAGGATGGCATGATGGCATATTCTGATTTCTGAATTTGATGTAGTCAATGTGAACCAAAAGGCTATAAAAGGGAGCGCAATAGCTGAATTTCTAGCTTGCAGGGCTTTGGAGGATTATGAACCTTTGAACTTCGATTTCTCTAATGAAAAGCTAATGTATGTGTCAACTACCGAAGAGCATTCGTGGAAGCTAAATTTTGATGGAGCATCAAATGCTGTGGAAAATAGAATTGGGGCAATCTTGGTATCCCCTAGTGGTGATCATTATCCATTCACATGCAAATTGGATTTTGATTGCACAAACAACATGGTAGAGTATGAAGCATGCATCATGGGAATTCGAGCAACCGTAGAGCATAAAATTAGAGTGCTAGAAGTATATAGAGATCCTGCCTTAGTAATCTACCAGCTTAAAAGAGAATAGAAGACAAGAGATCCCAAACTAAGTGATTACCGAAAAATAGTTCTGGGATTGATCGAGGAGTTCGATGACATTACATTTAATTATCTCCTACGTGATGAAAACCAGATGGCAGATGCTTTACCAACCCTGGCTTCTATGATCAAAGTAAGCAAAACAAAGGATATGAGACCCATTCAGATGAGTATTTTAAAGTTCCAACTTATTGTTATAATCTGGAAGAGGAGGAAAAGGATAATTATCCTTGGTATCATGATGTATTACGGTATGTAAAAAATCATCAATACCCGGAGCATGCTACTGAGAATGATAAAAGGACATTAAGAAGATTGGCCTCAGACTATGTTTTAGATGGGGATATCTTGTACAAAAGGAGAAAAGATCAGGTACTATTGAGATGCGTTGATGCTGTTGAAGCTAGAAAAATCCTGGAAGAAGTTCACGAGGGTATTTGTGGGACACATGCCAATAGATTCACAATGGCTAGACAAATTATGAGATTTGAATACTATTGGTCTACTATGGAAAGAGATTGTATCAACTATGCCAAAAGATGCGATAAATGTCAGGTTTATGAAGACAAAATTCATGTACCACCTTCACCTTTGCATGTTATGACTTCTCCATGGCCTTTTTCCATATGGGGGATGGATGTCATTGGGCCGATCTCACCAAAAGCTTTGAATGGGCATCGATTTATCTTTGTGGTTATTGACTACTTCACAAAATGGGTAGAGGCTGCTTCATATGCTAGCATTACTAAGTCAGCAATTAGTCGGTTCCTAAAGAAGGAGATCATTTGTCGATATGGAATGCCCGAGAGGATCATATCAGACAATGCACTGAACTTAAACAATAGCACGATAGCGGAAGTTTGTAGTCAATTCAAGATCAAACACCACAACTCGTCTTCGTATCGTCCAAAAATGAATAGGGTAGTGTAAGTGGCCAATAAAAATATCAAGAAGATAGTAGGGAAAATGATTGAGACTTATAAAGATTGGCATGAGAAATTACCATTTGCACTCTATGCTTACCGGGCGTCTGTTAGAACCTCTACTGGGGCAACTCCTTTCTCATTGGTCTATGGGATGGAAGCAGTTCTACCTATTGAAGTGGAAATACCTTCTCTTCGAGTTTTGTCAAAAATAAAGTTGGATGAAACTGAATGGATCCAAGCTCGATATGATCAGTTGAACTTAATTGAGGAAAAGAGGCTAAGGGCTATTCATCACTGTCAGGCGTATCAAAAATGAATGATGCAAGCCTATGATAAAAAAGCTCACCCGAGGGAGTTTCACGAGGGGGACCTTGTATTGAAAAAGGTCCTTCCCATACAAAAAGATTTTAGAGGAAAATGGATGCCAAATTGGGAAGGACCATACATGGTGAAGAAAGCTTTCTCTGGAGGTGCACTGATTCTGATCGAAATGGATGGGAAAAGCTTACCCAATCTCGTGAACTCAGATTCAGTCGAAAACTATTTTGCTTAAAAAGGAGAAGAGGCAAGTTGAAAACCCGCAAAGGGCGCTTTGAGACTTCTAAAAAAAAAGGAGAGGCCAAGGCGAAAACTCACAAAGGGCGCCTTGAAACCAAAGGGGTTTTGAGTTGAAAACCCAAAAAGGGCGGCTCAAATTCTGAATGGGCATGCAGTAATCTTGCTATACTTGAATCAATAAGAAATGGAGTATGTTTCATATTGAAACATCAACAAAGTACTTTGGATCTTCTAAACGCATGTTAAGCTCGAAGCAGTCTTCATGGAGTTTGTATATAGAAGCCCAATCCGCGATATCTAGGGCACTGTAATATCCAGGGTTATGGGCTATTTTATTTTGGCTTTGTTGCATGTGCATGGTGTGCTATGTTGTCATTTTGATGTTATTGGGGCTTAGTTATAAGCTAGGTGTAAGCCTAAGTGGTAGAAAGAATTTTTGTTTTTAGGCTCAGGAGGGGAGGAGCTGAAGGAGCTGGGGTTTATAAATATTTTAGGTGAATTTTTAGCATAAGAAAAGAGTTGGTGGAGTGGCAAGCAAGGCGCCACTAAGAGCTTGGATTGGCGTCACTTGCATGAGGGAGGAGGTCCTGTGTTCAAGCTGCAGAGTGCTCCATTTTGGTTTCTATTTTGACGACATGGAGGGGAGGAGTTGTAGGCAGTTCAAACTCTGCCTTGGAGCAAGTCAAAAGTTCAAATGGTGGGTGGAGAGTGATTGTAGGAAGTGGACTAATTCAAATTGATTTGAATTAGTGGCTTGGAGTGGTTGAAGGTATTTGGCCAGATTTTGGAGAGGTTTTGGGGGAGTGGACGGCTTGGTAAGTGTAGTGGGAGAGTGTGTCGAATTTTCATTTAGTCAATTTGTGCATTTTCGGTCATAGTTAGTGTCAAGCAAGTCTTTCTTTTGGTCTTTTGGTAAGCCGAATTTCGGGAAAACTCTCCCATTTTTGCTTCTTGAAACTGAAACCTCAAGCACCTTTACTTGCTGAAATTTGCCTTGTTCTTCTTGATTGTGTACTTGTGGCCGAATGCTCCTTTCCATGTGTTTTTCTTTTAATTTGAGTGTCAAAACTACTACTCTTTCTTCTCCATACTTTTCCTTATTTGAAAACCTTGGTAGCAGAATGTTCATCTCTCCTTTCTTTTCCAATTGTTGAAGCGAAACTAGTGATCCTTCCTTCTCACATTTTCTTTTTTTACAACTCTTGTGCGAATTCACATTGCCTTCTTAGTCGAATTTTCCATTTGTTTCTTACCATTTCATTAAGCCAAAACCATCTTACCTTGTTCCCTAACCTTCATTTTCTTTCTCAATACCATCTTACCAAACTATACTCTCACCACATCTTTTCTTTTCTCTTTTTACTCAAAGCCGAACATAGGTTGGGTTGTGCACCTATAATGAATCTTCCTTCTTCTTTTGGGTGCATCTTGGCCAAATCCTAGGAGGTGGTCATCTTGTTAGGGCACTTGTTGTCAATCGGTGGGATAGGTAAGAGTTTGGTGAATGGTTATCTTCTCTCTCATGTTCTTAATCGGTTTGGGTTTGTTTAAGTGGCGATTTTTGGGCTTTTGTTGAAGGGAGTTAATCTCTTGTGTCGAACCAATTTTAGTGTAGGACATCCGGATTTTGGGAACGATCGTGAGGACCTTCTTTCTCTGTTAAGCAATCGGTAAGTGGTGGTAAGAACGAGTTCTTTTAGTCGGTTTCGTTTAGTTTTTTTTAAGCCAAGTTATTAAGAGATTAACTGTTTTCATTTCTAGGGTGTGACCATTTGGTAAGGGAACCATTGTTGGTTCGGGTTTGGTAGGAAACCAAACCATTTGCAAGGTAAAGGCTTAACGCAAACCCTTTTTGGTTTATTGGTTTTGGCCGAAAGTTATAAGTGACTAATCTGGTGTTTGGCCGCTTTTAGGAGCAAAATAATCGAGGGGTTAAACCGGTTCTTTGGGATTAAGCATGCGTTCTATCAGGTGTGTAAACTAACACACCTTCTTAACTGAGTAATGTGTTAATAACTTGATTGTGTAAGTGAAACAGTGTGGTTGGCTGACATAATACCCAATGAGGTATGGATACGGATTCGGGTAAGTCCGTTTCATTACGAGATATGTGATGATATGTGATAGCATGATTTATGTGTATGTATTTTGAGATGTCATATTAAGCATGTAAGCATGATAGCATGATTGCACGTTTTGCATTAGTATGATATGATATTGGGTTATATGAGAGGAGGGGGATATGATATCCGTGTCTTTGGGACACTAGAGGTTTGGCACCTCCGGTGGTTTGGTACCTGATTGATTATTGTGACTTTGGGTCACGGAGGTTTGGCACCTCCGCGTCTCGCCCGGTGGCTTAGTACCACGATGGGTTGGCCCCACGATTGATTATACAAGATTGACGCTAGTGATTTGGTATCACACGATGGGTTGGCCCCATCATCTTAACCGTGACTACGGTCACCAGTGATTTGGTATCACACTTGTGTCTCTGGGACACCAGAGGTTTGGCACCTCATAGCGACTCGTCCCTGTGGTTAACGCCACCGTGGGTTGGCCCCACTTTTGAGATACGGGATTGTCACCAGTGATTTGGTATCATACGTGGGTTGGCCCCACAAATGGATCTTTCGTGACTTTAGGTCACCAGTGGTTTGGCACCACATCTATGGATATCGTGACTTTGGGTCACCAGTGGTTTGGCACCACTAGTGGTTTGGTACCACACGGGGTAGAATCGGGAGTTTTGGATGGTTAGGATCGGGTGCATTATTTGTATTGCTTTGTTATGATGTGTGTTAGCATGTTATACCGGGAGAGGGATTTATACACTGAGTCTTGTGACTCACCTTCTCCCTTATCATTTCAGGTGACACTTAGATCGCGGACATGGAGCCAGGTGGACTCGAGGTGACCATGCCAAAAATAAATTCGGACTTGCACTGATTTCCAAACTTGGTACCTTACCTTATTTAATTTCATTTGATTATGTTGGGATTGTAAAAGGCCTCTTTAAAAATTTTAAACTTATATTTTGTTATTTACTTGCTTAGATTGGATTTCAAATATGCCTTAACAAATTACTGGGTAATATTCGATAAAACTTGGAAAGATAAGGTTTTCAAAACTACAAAGCGATATGTTTTAAACTTTACCATCGAGTATCACGCTGTAATTCAAATTAAATGAAACTCAATTATCTTCCAAACTTGAATGTGATTTCTTATTAACTAAAAAAATTGTGTTTAAGCAACAACAAGGATTACTTAAATTTCTAAATGAGGTAAACTTGTTTTACTTACATAACTGATTAAGTTTTCAAAATTTTGGGTTTTCAAATACACTATCGCTTTTAAACAATCATGCTCAGGTTTTCTACAAGAACAAAACATACGGAAGAGTTTTCATCAAACTTTTAAACGGAAACCTAAACCTCTCAAATCCTTTTTCCAGAACATACCGTATTCGATTAGTGGTGTATTGACCGAGTTTGGGGTGTTACAGGCACCTGATCTTTGTTCTATTCATATCAATTTACTATCTTTGAATTCTTTTTCTTCTCAAAGACGTTTTCCCAGTTAATTTCTTTTTGATAATTTATTCAGTTTGAACTATCCTTAAAATCAATTTATTTGTTGTCTATTGTTACCATTCATAAGCATGCGACATTGAAACAATGGTTGATGAACTAATAATTTCACAAAAAGAAGTTCTACATATTACTTTGAAAATTTCTAGATAATATAAGAAACTGAAACAAAACACTTGTTTAGAATTTCCATCTATAGAGATTGGAAATACTTGAGAAAGAAAAGTCTAGATGGAGATTATTTCTCTAAATTCTCTGTCTAAAGGGTAATTGAACTTAAAAATGAGTTGATGTGACGAAAGTAAGCGATGTCATCAAGTCATAACATTCAGGGAATGGTGTGACAAACTAAGTTGATGGAAAAATTCAGAACACCTAAATTGTGGTGGAATGGATTGAATTTGAAATAATCCTGTACCCTTAAATTGTAGAAGGGACGGATTGAAAAAGTTTCAATTCCTATAAATTGTGGTAGGATGATACAAGCCTTGTGTCCTCAAGTTTCAAGTGGAGTTGACTCTGAAATTACAGCAGGGCAAGCTTGTTGAGTAAAATATGATTGATGTTTCGAGAGGAACAAGGATAAGAACAAATAAGTGATGACACCTTGAGTAGGAATCATACTCATAACATTTTTGGCATTCATATATCATGGCTCATCTCATTAGGAGCATTTGAATCATTCCAATCATTGCATCCTAATCTTTAGACATTTAAGAAGGAATCATTTTCATGACATGTTGCATTCATATCATTTATAACACATGTGGCTAGAAGTATTTGATTCATTCTGATCATAGCATCCTAGCCATTTGGCATAAACATATGGAACCGAGTCTATAGGACATTTCCCTCAGAGAACGGTGTAGCAATATCAGGTGAATTCACAGATCTTATCTCCCTAAGCGGTAGCAAAGCAGATCAAATTGGGCGAATCTTATCTCTATGTATCGGCAATAAAGCAGATTCAAGCTACCAACCTTATCTCCCTAAGGTAGCAAGGGAGCAGGTTGAAGTTTGTAGTCTCATCTTTTTAAGGTAGCAAGGAAGCAGACGGAAGATTGTAGATCTTATCGATAGCGATCAATTTGGCGAATCTTATCTTCCTGATGTAGCAAGGGAGCAGATTTTAGCCACTAGCCTTATCTTCCTGATGTAGCAAGGGAGCAGACTAAAAATGGTAGATCTTGTTTCCTCGAGATAACAGTGGGGCAAATCGAAGATGGCGAGCCTTATCTTTCTGATGTAGCAAAGGAGCAGGCTAAAGATTATAGTCTTATCTTCTTGATGTAGTAAAGGAAGCAGAATAAAAATTATAGATCTTGTCTCCTCGAGATAGTAGTAGGGTAGATCGAAGATGGCAAATCTTATCTTCCGATGTAGTAAGGGAGCAGATTTTGGCCATTAGCCTTATCTTCCTGATGTAGCAAGGGAGCAGGCTGAAGATTGTAGCCTTATCTTCCTAATGTAGCAAGGGAGCAGACTAAAAATTATAGATCTTGTCTCCTTGAGTTTACAGTGAAGCAAGATCAAAGATACCAGTTTGGTATCCCCGAGTTTGCAGTGGATCAGACTAAAGATAGCAAATCTCATCTTCCTAAAGTTACAGTGTAACACCCTGAATTTGGGCCTAGTAGAATTGGGCCCATTGGGCCTTGTCCATGGGAGCGTTTTAAAATTTTTGGGATTATGAGAACGGCATTATTTCAAGTTGTACCTATTAGGTGAGTGATTTTGGAAGGTTAGGGGGCTTCTATGAAGTCCCGGATCAAACTTGGGCTTTAGGAAAATTTTGGTTTTTGGTGAATAAAACCTTGAGAGTTAGTAAGTAGGCTTTAAGAATAAAATGTGGAGAAAAATGACACAAAAAGAGCTTGTGGTGTAGTGGCAAAGTGACGCTACATAAGAGACAAGAAGGTGACGCCACAAGGAAGTAAGGGGTTCAAGGTTCAAGCATTGGCATTGGCATTTCATTTTGATTTATTTTTAAAGTGAACTTGGACTTTGGCCCTTAGATTTATATTTAGTTGCGCATGATGTTAGACACAAGAAAGTGAGTGGTCTAGTGGCAATGCGTCATTAAAGGTGCAAGGGAGCCTGGATTCAAATCTCATGACAAGTAAGGGAGTATTTATTTTACGGATTGGACGGCCAGAGTTTGAGTTGGATTTAAACTCTGCTGACGGAGGGATCCCACATCGGAAAGAGAGCAAGAGGGAAGGTGAGAAGCTGGCTATATATAGAGTTGTCTATGAGGAGAGGAAGCATACCTTGGTGGGAGTTTGGGCATAGGAGCGCGGATTAGCTTCAAACTCCTATCAAGTGTGTATTCTCTCTACTCTAGCTATAAAGCGGCAAATGCCGAAGCCACACGAGTGTGGGAGCTTCGACGGATAGTTGAGGCCAGCTTGAGTGTTCTTGTGCGTTTAGGTTGTTTGGGCCAAGTGGGCCCAATGGGTCGTGGGCCCATATGAATAAATTGTATGATTGTGTAGTAGATAGTGAACTGGACTATGGGAATCTCGTATCTGTGGCTAGATTTGGGCTAAGTGGGCCACATGAGCGTGTGAACGTGGGCCGAATAAGGGGCCTCGGGCCCATTTACACCGTTATGATCATTTAGGTTATCTAAGTCGCTCAGGGAGGTAACAGGCCTTTGGAAAGGCTGTTAAATGCGAAATTACCGAAACACCCTTGGTTTGCGAAATTATCGAAATACCCTGGTTTGTAAAATTATCGAAATACCCCTGGTTTGTAAAATTACCAAAATACTCCTAGTTTGTGAAATTACCGAAATACCCTTGGTTTGCAAAATTATCGAAATACCCCTAGTTTGCGACATTGCCAAAATACCCTTAGTTTGTAAAATTACCGAAATACCTTTGGTTTACGAAATTACCGAAATACCTCTGGTTTACAAAATTACCGAAATACCCCTAATTTGTAAAATTATCGAAATACCCCTAGTTTGTGAAATTACCAAAATACCCTAGTTTGTAAAATTACTGAAATACCCTTGGTTTGTAAAATTACCGAAATACCCCTAGTTTGCAAAATTATCAAACTACCCTTGGTTTACAAAATTATCGAAATACCCCTAGTTTGAGAAATTACCAAAATACCTTTGATTTGCAAAATTACCAAAATACCCCTGGTTTTTAAAATTACCGAAATACCCCTAGTTTGCAAAATTACCAAATACCCTAGTTTATGAAATTACCGAAATACCCTTGGTTTGCAAAATTACCAAAATACCCTGGTTTGTGAAATTACCGAAATACCCTTGGTTTGTGAAATTATCGAAATGCCCCTAGTTTATGAAATTACCGAAATACCCTTGATTTGCAAAATTACCAAAATACCCTTAGTTTGCAAAATTATCAAAATACCCTTAGTTTACAAAATTACCAAAATACCCTTAGTTTGTGAAATTACCGAAATACCCCTAGTTTGTAAAATTACCAAAGTACCTTCGATGGGTAAAATCGATATGCCTCTGAAGGGCAAGATGATGAAAATGCCCCTACATGTTATATGGTTATTCTTGTATATGATTTATGATTATTATGGTATGTTTATTATTGTATGATGCATTCATTTGTTATTATGTTGTATGGGGATGGGATTATTAGTATGGAGGAAGTGCTAATAGGATCGCATGGTCGCTTGACGACTGTGGATCCACCGAAGGCTTTTTAGCCACCGAGCAGCCATGCTGCACCGATAAGTTAGTGCCACAACCGGTGCTACATAAGGAGTGTACCAATGGGTGGGTCGATTAAATCCCCACAGGAGTGCACGGTTGGACAGGAGACGGAGTGTAGGGTTGGTATGGGCATTAATGCATTGTGTAACATCCTTAAAGTAGGCCTACGCATTTATATGATAATTTAATATGTTAAATTGAGATTGTAAAGGTTGGGCTGACTTTTTGATTAAATATTTGGATTAGGATTAAAGTTAGTTCTCTGGGTAATTTAAAGTGAAATATTGGGCTTTAAAAATTTAGGTTAGGTGGCTAATAATTGGTGTTAGCTTATAATTTAAGAAGATTGTTAATTAAGTGACAATATGGGCTTGTGGCCCAAAGAATTAAAGTGCTTTAAGTGGGCATAAGGTGGCGTCATAAGGGGGGAGGAGTTTGGGCCTTGTGTGGCCTATTGGGTCTTAGGAGATGGGTCAAAATTCGGCACTTAAATAGGAAGGGGGTGGATGGCATGTAGGCTACTAAATTAGGAGCTTTATTTCTTTTCATTTAAGTGATAAAAGATGATAAACAAGGATGGAGGAGTTGCCTTTGGTGAGGGCTCTTCAAAAGGGTAAGATAAGGATTGGGGTTATCAGTGAGATGAAGGCTATCAGGAGGGAGAGAGTTGGCAGAAACTCCAACTCTCTGTGTTGGTGTATGTGTGCAGAATTTAATAGGGGAAATCATCTTTTTCTTCCATTTGCTTTTCTTTCTCTCATACTTTTTCCTCTCTAGCCGAAACTCTTCTCACTCACTTGCCTTGATTTTTCTCTTCTAGCCGAAACTCCTTAGTATTTCCCCTCTCCTTAAAAACCCTTATGAAAGCCGAATGCTCTTGGTGCATATCTTCTTCCTCTATAGCCGAACCTACAAGGGAGATCTCTATTTTCCCAAAGGTGCACTGTAGCCCGTATACTCCTTAGTAATCCGGTGAGTTTTGGGATTTCTTATTTTCTGTGATTCCTTTATTTTTATCAAACTCCTAATCTAAAACATTATTTCCAAGGCCCTGCCGATTATACTCTTTACCCCTTGATGCCGAATCATCCCATTAAAGCCGATTTGGTGGAAAAAAATTAAAGGTCGGTAGTGGTAAGTGTGGCCGAATGGCTTTCCATGATTCTTTTCTTTTGTCGATTACTATTTGGGTTAGGTTGGTTGGTTTGATATTTGGAGGATGGCCGAATGTAGGAAGGTTGGTGGTGACAATTTCTCAAAGATATTTGAGATTCGGCTAACTAGGTAAGTGTTCGTTTTAAAGGTTACATTTAACTAATGAGTTAGATCTCATCGTTTATTTGGTTTAGTGATTAAGGGATTATTATGGACTCAACTAACAGTCAAGCAGAAAAGGTTGGATCTGTAAAACCATTGCCCAAATTCAAGAAACGATCTATTTTAGTAGTGCGAGATTGGCCAACGGGGTGTGGACTGAAATCGAAGTTAAATCATGGGCCAATAGTAGTTGTTTCGAGTAATAGTAGCATAGACGTAGAGAAAGCCTTAGTACGCGAATCAGGTGTGTAATACTTCCCCACCGTCTAGATCTGATTAATAATAAAAATATATATGTATATGTGCTCATAAGATTTATATGTTACATTAAAAGCCAAAATCTCGGATTTAAACAGCGGACCCTCAGGTTAGTAAATAATCTAACTATATGTTACAAGTAAACTGTTGTACATGTTTTAAATTATTGTGCATGTTGCATGGGTTGGGTGATGAAAGGAGGAAGTTATATGTATATGTATATGAGTAACGATTTTTACCGTGAATTACTGTGGCGGCTAATGTCGTGATTTGTTATACGAGCTTCGGCCAATATATGTTGATGAGCCGCATGACTGCCATCTTGGAGTGTAGCGGTGTGGGTTGATTGTAGAAATCCCCAATGGTGTGTTGGTTGGTACGAGGGCGTGTAGCGGATGGAAACCTAGGCAAATGGGTTGGGCTTTGCATATTACTTGTTATCCATGTAAATAAAATTGTTGTTATGTCTTATGAGGCCCAAATCTAGTGGTGCATGAGGGTTGCATCTTGAGTCTCGCAACTCACCCCTTTAAACTAACCTTTCGGTGACGATTAGTGCATCGGATCGGTAGGAGTGAAGCGCAAGGTGGCCATGCAAAGAAGGTGGATCCGTGACAAGTTCCCCATATTAGTTTTTTAAAGTACTTTATATGATGGATTTAAACTACGTTGTAATAAGGCCATGGGCCATTAGTTTACATTTTAGTTTTATTATGGGCCTTTATTATTATTCTCGTTTTAATTTTTTTTAAAGGACATGTAATCTAGTTTTGGGCTTTTGCTTATTAAGGCACATTTTATGTAATTCCTATTTGGGCTTTTTGTCGACACGATTGGTTTTCCTAAAATTTTTCTTAGTGACAAACCAAATCCAGTTGTAGTGTTTGGGCCGGGTTTAGGGTGTTACAAATTGGTATCAGAGCCCAGTTCAAAACTCAGCTTTGGGATTTTGGGCCCAAAAAATTTTCTAAAAATGGGTTTTTTAAAACATGGATTTCTCTTAGTAAAGGTTTGTTAGTCCAGCATGGCACCTGCGTCTCCGGCCAAGTTCGCCAGGTAAGTACTCTAAACCATTGTGTGATATAAATGTGGGCTTAATGGGCTTATGGGACGTAGACTATTTAGGTTAGAACTTGATGGACTCTAGGCTTAGACAAACAAACTCTTAAAAATCCATAAGACTTAACTTCATTAAACAAAACCTGTAAACAAGTCACAAGACTAAAGTGTGGTAACAAGCATATGCATGTCTAGGAGTAGATCCGGAAGAGCTTGGTATTTAAGCAGTCCAAGTGACTCACCTCCTCTTCGCAGGAATCTCACTTGGTGCATAGTGATTGTTCACTTTAGCTATGACAGGGTGTGGCAATAGGCATATGCATGTCTAGGAGTGGATTCAGGGAAAGCTTGGTACTTAAGCAGTCCTAGTGACTCACCTCCTTTCCACTAGAATCCTACATGGTGTGTAGTGACTATTCACCCTAGTTACGAGTACGTGTTGACAGGGCAAAACTACAATTAAAACCCGAAAGGGACCAGCCACCTGTTTTTCTCACAAAAATTTTTAGAATATCCTTACTTTGAAAAAAAATTACCTATGATTTGCGAATATACCCCGATTTACAAAGTCAACAGAATCTTTCCATAGAAAACAAAAACAACAACAACAACATCAAAATATCCTTGAATTGTAAAATTACCAAATTACCCCTGAGTTGTAAATGACCAAAATACCACTAATTGGCAAAATTACTAAAACACCCCCAAATTTTCAAAATTTCTAAAATAACCCCAGATTTTCAAAATTACTAAAATAACCCCAGATTTTATAAATTATCGAAATACCCTCAAATTTGCAAAATTATCGAAATACCCCTAGATTTGTGAAATTACTGAAATACCCCCGAGTTTGAAAATTACCAAAATACCCTTAATTTGCCAAATCACCCGAAACCTTATTTTGGAAAATTACAAAAATACCCCTATAGGATAAAATTACGAAAATACCCCTGGGTAGCAAGATGACAAAAATACCCTTAGGTAATGAATGTTACTTGTATGAACGTTGTGTATGCATAATTCCTAGAATAAGAAAACTGAAAACTGTAGATAGGTTCGAATTCAAAAGAATCACTTTTAAACTATGTTTCATAAGATTGTTCGGGGATAATTAGTGGAAACAATTAATGACTCATAAAATTTTTAAATCAGATAAATGTGAACTAGAATAATGAGTACAAGAGGTCGAGGACGTCCGCCACGTGGATGCAATAGGGGTAGAATGACCGTATCAAAACCCGTAGGATCGGGTCATGGGTCCGAAAGTGAGATATCGGTTCCACCAGCTGTTGAGGTGGAATTCCAGGACCAGATAGGAGGAGAGGACGTGGTGTCTTAGGTTGTACTGAGGGTTTTAGAAAGAGTGGTCGAGGCTGGTATGGGCAGAAGAGCCCGAAAATCTATGCTTGAGAGGTTGAAGAACAATGGTGCAAAAGTATTTAGGGGAGTCTCTAGCGTATCCCCGAGTTTCGAATATTGGTTGGAGGCAGTGGAACGTATAATGGATGACTTAGACTTCACGGTGGAAGAAAAGCTGAAGGGGGTCGTGTCTCTTCTTCGAGACGAGGCCTACCAATGGTGGCTCACAGTGAAAGAGGGTACTACCGCACACGATTGGTGGGATTTCTTTAAGGAGTCATTCTAGGGAAAGTACGTTGGGGCTAGTTACATGGATGCTCAAAGGAAAGCATTCTTGAATTTGGTACAGGGGAGTAAGTCTGTGGCTGGGTATGAGGCTGAGTTTCTACGCCTGAGCCATTACGCTCGGGGAATTGTGTCAACAGAATATGAACGATGTGTTCGATTCGAGGATGGGCTAAGAAATAAGCTAAGGGTTTTGATCGCACCACAACGAGAGAGAATTTTCGCGGTTCTAGCGGATAAAGTTAAAATAGCTGAGGAAGTGAAATGGGTGGAGAGACAAGAGAAGGATAAGGATCGAGGCAGGAGTAAGAGGAGTTTTGGACCCTCTAGAGCAACTAGAAATTTTCAAAAGAGGCCTAGGATTGATGGGCCAGCTCGTACTCCATCGGGCCAGAGTCAAGCATGTTCTATATGTGGGAGAACCCATTATGGGGAGTGCAGAGTGAAAATCGGTGGATGCTTTAGTTGTGGATCCATAGAACATTTGATGAGAGACTATCCTCAGGTGGATCATAGGTAGCCAATGGGTCGAGGTTCTGATCAGACTAGGAGGGGTGATCAGCTTGGACTAAGGGGTAGAGGTGCAGCTAGAGGAAGAAATGGATTCGATCGGGGTCATGGAGCATCCGACAGAGGTACATGTAATATGGATGCAAGGTAGTCGGGTTTAGTTTATGCGGCTCGTCGAAGGGAGGACGGTGATGCACGGATGTTATAACCAGTATGTTTCTTATCGCTGATAACCCTTTTCTTGCTTTAATTGATATTGGATCAACCCGCTCCTATGTTGCATGCTCAGTATCTGAGACTCTAAGTATAGATTATGAGATAACCACTAGGAAAATGACCATGGTTAGTCCCCTAGGACAATCTAGGGTAGTGGACAAGCAGTTTAGGGAAGTACCTTTAGAGACTCAAGGGGTAGTGTTCCCGGCAGACTTGATGGAATTGCCATTTGGAGAGTTTGACCTCATCTTGGGAATGGATTGGTTAACTAAGCATCGTGCCAAGTTGGACTGTGAGAACAAGCGTATGATGTTGGGCACCCCGGAAGGCGGGGAGGTGGTTGTGTTAGGAGAAAGGAGGAATTACTTGTCCAACGTGATATCCTCCTTAAAAGCTATTAAGATGATTCGAAAGGGATGTAGTGCATATCTGACTTTTATTAGTGCGTTGGATGCTAAGGAGGTGACTGTTAATGAGGTCCGAATAGTTAAGGATTTCGTGGATGTCTTTTCGGAGGAATTGCCAGGAATACCCCTAGATCGCGAGGTGGAATTTAGAATAGACCTACTTTCGGGTACAGCTCCAGTATCTATTGCTCCTTATAAAATGGCGCCGAAGGAGTTGGTGGAGCTCAAGGCTTAGATTCAAGAACTATTGGATCGTGGGTTCATTTGACCGAGTGTGTCTCCATGGGGAGCGCCGATCTTGTTCGTGAAGAAGAAGGATGGATCCATGCGTATGTGCATGGACTGTCGTCAATTGAATAAGTTGATGATAAAAAATAAGTACCCATTACCGAGGATCGATAATCTATTTGATCAGCTCAAAGGAGCATCAATCTTTTCTAAGATTGACTTAAGGTCTGGATACCATCAATTAAAAGTTAAAGAAGGGGACATTCTTAAGACGGCGTTTCAGACTCGGTAAGGGCATTATGAGTTCTTGGTAATGCCATTTGGGTTGACGAATACACCAGCAGCCTTTATGGATATGATGAACCAGGTGTTTCAGCCATATCTTAATCGGTTCATTGTGGTGTTCATCGACGATATCCTGGTTTACTCTAAGTCAGAGGAGGAGCATGACTAACATTTTAGCATGGTGTTGCAAACTCTAAGGAGAAGCACTATTTGCAAAGTTCATGAAGTGTGAGTTCGGTGAAAGAAGTGACTTTCTTAGGACATGTGGTTTCGGTAGGGAATCGGGGTGGACCCTCGAAAGATAGAGGTCAGATTGGATTGGAAACCACCAAAGTCCGTGGCGAGAGGTTCAGAGTTTCTTAGGTTTGGCAGGGTATTACCAAAGGTTCATTGAAGGGTTTTCTCTAATAGCGGCTCCTCTAACTAAGTTGTTGAGGAAGGGAGTATTGTTTGTATGGACCGAAAAATAACAAGAGAGCTTTAAGAAGCTAAAGAGAATCCTGAAGGAAGTGCCAATATTAATTCAATTAGGAGGCGAAAGGAATTTACAATCTATTATGATGCATCGCTTTGCGGGTTTAGGGTGTGTGCTGATGCAAGAAGCAAAGGTGGTGGCGTATGAGTCTCGACAGTTGAGACCGCATGAGTTGAACTACCCTACGCATGACTTGGAGTTGGCAGTGGTAATGTTTGCCTTAAAGATTTAGAGGCACTACTTATATGGGGAGAAGTCAATAATTTACACCGACCATAAAAGTCTGAAGTACCTCTTTACCCAGAAGGAGCTAAATTTGGGACAACGTAGGTGGATCGAGCTCTTGAAGGATTATGATTGTTCGATCGAATATCACCCTGGTAAGGCCAATGTGGTAGCAGATGCGCTAAGCCGCAAGGTAGTATCGGAGTTAAGAGCCATGTTTGCTCATTTGAGTTTATTCGACGATGGGAGTTTGTTGGCTGAGTTGCAAGTAAAGCCAACATGGGTAAGTCAGGTTAAGGATAAGCAGTTAGGAGATAAAGAGTTGAGTGCTCGACTTTTTCAAGTGAGGGATGGTGAAATAGAGGACTATAGTCTGAACAAGGATGGAGTTCTGTGTTATCGTGGAAAGATTTGCATGCCTAAGGATGATGAGCTAAGACAGAGGATTCTTCGGGAATCGCATAGTAGCCCCTATGCTATGCATCCTAGAGGAGTTAAGATGTATCGCGATTTGCGAGAGTAATTTTGGTGGCCAGGTTTGAAGAAAGAAATAACAGAAGTCGTAGGAAAATGTTTGACGTGTCAGCAGGTCAAAGCTGAACACCAAGTGCCATCAGGATTGTTGCAGCCGGTGAAGATTCCCCAATGGAAATGAGAGAGAATCACGATTGATTTTGATAGTGGGTTACCCCGTACACCCACTAAGAAGGACTCAATTTGGGTGATTGTTGACCGATTGGTAAAGTCTGCTCACTTCATACCGGTTCGAGTGGAGTTTTCTTTACAAAAGCTGACTAAATTGTATGTGGCTGAGGTTGTAAGATTGCATGGTGTGCCAGTGTCGATCATATCAGATAGGGACCCTAGGTTCACGTCACAATTTTGGAAGGATCTTCATCAAGCAATGGGAACAAGGTTAGACTTTAGTACTGCCTTTCACCCACAGACTCATGGTCAGTCCGAGAGGGTAATTCAAATCTTGGAAGATATGTTAAGGGGTTGCATCATCGACTTTAAGGGCAGTTGGGAAGAGTATTTGCCCTTGGCAGAGTTTGCGTATAATAATAGTTATCAAGCTAGCATTCAGATGGCGCCTTATGAAGCGTTATATGGAAGGAGATGTCGTACTCCAACATGTTGGATGGAGTTGGGTGAACGTAAGGTGTTAGGTCCAGAGTTAGTTTCGAAAATCGAGGAGGAAGTGAAGTTAATACGGGTTCGGCTAAAGGAAGCGTTGGATCGACAAAAGTTTTACGCGGATTTAAAGTAGAAGGAGGTGGAATTCGTGGTAGGTGATCAAGTCTTCTTGAAGGTATCTCCGTGGAAGAAGGTAATGAGGTTTGGTTGAAAGGGGAAGTTAAGTTCACGATTTATTGGGCCTTATCGTGTACTAGAACGTGTGGGCCCAGTGGCTTATCGATTGGAGTTGCCTTCGGAGTTAGAGCAGATACATGACGTGTTCCATGTCTCGATGCTGAGACGTTATCGATCTGACCCATCGTACGTAGTGCCGGTAGAAGAGATAGAAGTAAGGCCGGACTTGTCCTTTGAGGAGGAAGCAGTACAAATTTTGGATCGAGATGTGAAAGTATTGAGAAGGAAGTCTGTTCCGTTGGTTAAAGTTTTGTGGCAAAATCACGGCACAGAAGAGGCGACATGGGAGCCAGAGGATGTTATACACTAGCAGTATCCCCATCTTTTCTGACCAGGCAAATTTTGTGGCCGAAATTTATTTTAAGGGGGTAGAACTGTAACATCCTTAAAGTGGGCCTACGCATTTATATGATAGTCTAATATGTTAAATTGAGATTGTAAAGGTTGGGCTGACTTTTGATTAAATATTTGGATTAGGGTTAAAGTTAGTGCTCTGGGTAATTTAAAGTGAAATATTGGGCTTTAAAAATTTAGGTTAGGTGGCTAATAATTGGTGTTAGCTTATAATTTAAGAAGATGGTTAATTAAGTGACAAGCTGGGCTTGTGGCCCAAAGAATTAAAGTGCTTTAAGTGGGCATAAGGTGGCGTCATAAGGGGGAGGAGTTTGGGCCCTTGTGTGGCTGATTGGGCCTTAGGAGATGGGTCAAAATTCGGCACTTAAATAGGAAGGGGTGGACGGCATGTAGGCTACTAAATTAGGAGCTTTATTTCTTTTCATTTAAGTGATAAAAGATGATAAACAAGGATGGAGGAGTTGGCTTTGGTGAGGGCTCTTCAAAAGGGTAAGATAAGGATTGGGGTTATCGGGTGAGATGAAGGCTATCAGGAGGGAGAGAGTTGGCAGAAACACCAACTCTCTGTGTTGGTGTATGTGTGCCGAATTTAATAGGGGGAAATCATCTTTTTCTTTCATTTGCTTCTCTTTCTCTCATACTTTTTCCTCTCTAGTCGAAACTCTTCTCACTCACTTGCCTTGATTTTTCTCTTCTAGCCGAAACTCCTTAGTATTTCCCCTCTCCTCAAAAACCCTTCTGAAAGTCGAATGCTTTTAGTGCATATCTTCTTCCTCTATAGCCGAATCTATAGGGGAGATCATTGTTTCCCCGAAGGTGCACTGTAAGCCGTATACTCCTTAGTAATCCAGTGAGTTTCAGGATTTCTTTTTTCTATGATTCCTTTATTTTTATCAAACTCCTAATCTAAAACATTATTTCCAAGGCCCTGTCAATTATACTCTTTACCCCTTGAAGCCGAATCTGTCCCATTAAAGCCGATTTGGTGGAAAAAAATCGAAGGTAGGTAATGGTAAGTATGGCCGAATGGCCTTCCATGATTCTTTTGCTTTGGCTGATTGCCATTTGGGTTAGGTTGGTTGGTTTGATATTTGGAGGATGGCCAGATGTAGGAAGGTTGGTGATGACAATTTCTCAAAGATATTCGGGATTCGGCTAACTAGATAAGTGTTCGTTTTAAAGGTTACATTTAACTAATGAGTTAGATCTCATCGTTTATTTGGTTTAGTGATTAAGGGATTGTTATGGACTCAACTAATAGTAAAGCAGAGAAGGTTGGATCTGTAAAACCGTTGCCCAAATTCAAGAAGCGATCTATTTTGGTAGTGCGAGATTGGCCAACGGGTGTGGGCCAAAATCGAAGTCAGATCGTGGGCCAATAGTAGTTGTTTCGAGTAATAGTAGCGTAGATGTAGAGAAAGCCTTAGTACGTGAATCAGGTGTGTAATACTTCCCCACTGTCTAGATCTGATTAATAATAAAAATATATATGTATATGTGCTCATAAGATTTATTTGTTACATTAAAAGTGAAATCTCGGATTTAAGCAATGGACCCTCGTGTTAGTAAATAATCGACTATATGTTACAAGTAAACTATTGTACATGTTTTAAATTATTGTGCATGTTGCATGGGTTGGGTGATGAAATGAGGAAGTTATATGTATATGTATATGAATAACGGTTTTTACCGTGAATTACTGTAGCGGCTAATGTCGTGATTTGTTATACGGGCTTCGGCCAATATATGTTGATGAGTAGCATGACTGCCATCTTGGAGTGTAGCGGTGTGGGTTGATTGTAGAAATCCCCAATGGTGTGTTAGTTGGTACGGGGGTGTGTAGCGGATGGAAACCTAGGCAAATGGGTTGGATTTTGCATATTACTTGTTATCCATGTAAATAAATTTGTTGTTATGTCTTATGAGGCCCAAATCTAGTGGTGCATGATGGTTGCACACTGAGTCTCGCGACTCACCCGCTTTAAACTAACCTTTCAGGTGACGATTAGTGCGTTCGGACCGGGCCGAAGTGAAGCGTAAGGTGGCCATGCAAAAGAAGGTGGATCCGGCGACAAGTTCCCCATATTAGTTTTTTTTTTTAAAGTACTTTATATGATGGATTTAAACTACGTTGTAATAAGGCCATGGGCCATTAGTTTACATTTTAGTTTTATTATGGGCCTTTATTATTTATTCTCATTTTAATTTTTTTTTCAAGGACATGTAATCTAGTTTTGGGCTTGTGCTTGTTAAGGCACATTTTATGTAATTCTTATTTGGGCTTTTTGTCGACACGATTGGTTTTCCTAAAATTTTTCTTAGTGACAAACCAGATCCGGTTGTAGTGTTTGGGCCGGGTTTGGGGTGTTACACATTGCATATATGGATTATATTATTAAGATGGGCTTAAGCCCAGATATTTATGATATGTGACATATGATATGGGTTAAGGCCCAACCGACGCTATTTTGGGCTAAGACCTAATTGCCACCGTTATTGTAATGAGCGTCGGCCCGGATTGTTGTGATACATGTTTTACTTGATGAGGGTAGTACACACTGAGTTTTCGCAAACTCACCCCTCTTTTAATTTTTCCGGTAACCTTGATGAAGCAGTTCGACGTATTGGAAGACTCAGAGGTGGCCACACTATGAGCAGTTTTAGATTTTAGTATTCTATTTTACTTTATTAAACCGTTTTTATTGGGTTGTAATAAGGCCTCTCTTAAATTCTGGTATAGTTTGGGAATTTTAGTTTATTATGTTTTAAATCTGCTCAACATTGAATCGCGGTTTTCCAAAACAATATCTGTTTTCAAAACACTACGTTTTCGCAACCAAGTTGTAAATATCACGTTTTATAAGTCAGTTGTTTTAAATTAAGCTTCCGCAACGAACAAGTTTTTGAAGGTAATGACTTCTTAATAAATGTCGATTAATAATAACAATCGCAAACTGGGACTTTAGTTTTTAAATATCAAGAGGGGTTTCCAATGAAAACGAGGTTTTCGAAAAAAATACCTCAATGTGACACGCCAGATTTGAGCCTAACTTCTAGGCCGGGTTTGGGGTGTTACATGTAGTGAAGTAGATTGAAGATACTAGTCTATCTCCTTGAAGATACAGCCATTTGACAAGACCGCAAAATGGGTCCTTTTATTGTATTTACTCTATTTTCGTTTCACGACAATGAGTAAAGAGGGGCAGCTGTAGTAGCCCATTATTGCCCGGGCCTAAATAAAGAAAGAAAATAAATTAAATAATAAAATAAAACCCAAAAGTCCAAATTACAGTACATTTACAATTAGCCTAAAACACTAAAAATAGAAAACCCAAAATAAACAACCCGTGGCCCATTACACCCTCAAACCTAAAAATTGACCCAAACTAAAACCCAAAATCTGAACGGCCCAATGGCCCAAATTCATTTCCAGAAACTGAAAACCCCAAACCCTAGGGCTTCCCTCGCACCGCAAGCCTTAACCAGTCCATTGTCCAGTCGCAATCAGCGCGGATAGTACACCCTATTGCCGCCGCTTTCCTCGCTACGGACCTACAAAAAAGGAAAGAATACAACAGCAAAATGGAAGGAAAATGGCAGCAAGATTTTGTATTTATTTTTTCAATTTATTTCGGGGCTATGTAAACCCCAAAGCATTCTATAAAAGGGACACAGACATACGAATATACAAAAAAAAAAATAGAGATTTATACACAATCAATCAAAAACCAATAGAAGGTGATTTTATATTATTCTATTACGTTTAATTTTTTTATTTTCTTTTCGATCTATGCATTTTTATATATAAATATTGTTTTTAAAAAAGATAAAGAGAAGTACCTTTCGATTCGCATCCAAAAAGTAAGGTTGCTGGCCTCCGGCCGCCATATATGGTGGCGCGTGTGACATCCCGTCATTGGAGCCTAGGCCGGAGTCAGGCCTCAGGCCGAAGAGAGGAGAGCATTTCAGAGCTCTCATTTAATTTTTTTTTTTTAAAAGGTGTTAAAATGATTTTTTTTGGCCAACTTTTAACCTATATAGCAAGATAGAAACGACGCAGTTTTTGCTTAAGCTAATAAGCATAAAACGACATCGTTCAGGGCTAGGATCCGCGTGTTGACCCGAAACCAGGGAAGGATCCGCACGTTTTTTATAAAAGGGCAATTTGTCTCTTTGGTCCTTCTGCAATTTCATTTAGTTCAATTTAATTTTTTTTTTTTTAATTCGGCCTCAAAATTTTGTTTTTGTTTCAATTCGACCCCTCGGGTACTTAAAGGCCAATATCAGAATGGCATCGTTTAGGAGATAAGGCATAATTGCCTAATGGGTCCCTACAGTGTGACGCGTGTTTTGATTTAGTCCTTTTACATTTACTTTTTATGTCTATTTAATCCCAATTTCTTGTTTTTTCTATTTTATTTTATTTTTAAATTGTTTTAATACTATATCTAATTATTTTATTAAAAATTACGTATTACTTTTAAACTTTAAAATTTGTATAGTATATGTTACTTAAATTGATTTATTAATAATAAAAGTTTTATGTATTATTTTTAAATACATATATATTTTTTATGTATTAAATTACTATTTTTATTATTCATAATTAGGTTATTTTATTAAATTCAATATTATTCATATATCATAAATTATCTTTTTGTTTTGTATATTATATATTATTATATAACATTTAAATCATTTTACCCTTAGTATTGTATAAATTTTGTATATCATATAATATTGTTTATATTGTTTATTTTTAAATATATAGTTTTATGCATATATGTATTAGATTATTGTATTATAAATATGTTTTTTATTTGAAGTTATAAATTATTTATTTACGTATTTTATTTACCTTCTCAAGAATATATATATTATTTTTTAAATTTCGCTATATCATTTTATAATTTCTTATATTTATTATTTGATATATGTTGCCCATTTTACATTGATTTATCTTATACTTAATCTTGCACGTAAAATTCATATTTACTTAGGAGTTTTTTTGTACCTTTAGTTATTTAACGCTTCGTATCTTATGTTTATTTATATTTTTTATCCATACTTTTATTTGTTTATGATTTTAGGTTTGCCTTAGTATAGATATTTTATTATTATATTATTTGTTTTTTTTTTTTTTTGATTGCTTATATTAGTATCAAGTGTAATATAACTTATAATGATGAAAAATTGCTATATGGAGTTGATGTTTTGTAATGCATTGATACAATATTTTATTTAAATCATTTTTATAAGAAATATATTTTGCTAAATTGTCGCATTTTTATTCAAAATATTTCTAAAAATATGATGATACATAATATTTGGGGGCTTCAAGAAAAATTGTGCCCTAACTCATTGGGTTTCAATTTTTCTCGTTAAACTTAAAATATTGAGTATTCCTTTTCTTTCAAAATTGAAACTTATAAACTTCAAATCAAAACTTATTCTTGGGAATTCAAAACATTGTATCCTAACTTATTGGATATGATGTTTTGTGTCTCGAGGTAAGCATTTTCTACAAATAAATACGAGCTTAGTTTCGAATTCATAAAATTTTGTATCCTAACTTATTGGGTATAGCATTTTATTTCTTTGGGATAAGTAAGTCTTGATTTTCTTTCAAAAAAAAAGGGATCATATTTTAAATTTTTCAAAATTTTGACACCAGGACATGAGATTATCAATTAGGTACCAATTTTTGGGCGTTACGAGGGTGCTAACACTTCCTCGTACATAACTGACTCCCGAACCTATTTTCTTGTATTTCGTGGACCAAAATTAATTTTTGAAATAAAACATTTTATAAGGTGATCCATTCACACCTAAGTAAAAAGGGATTGGTGGCGACTCCCTTTTTTTATTTTTTAAAGTCGACCCCCGTTTTCACAAACTTTTAAAAATGGTTTTGACAATACTCAACCTATAAGTGTTTCGTAAATGTATAACATGTATGATTAATTATTTCATTTAGCTTTAATCTTGTTTAGTGAAAGTAAGTGATTCTATAATGACATGTTTATAGGAAAATTTGAGACGAATGATGAATTACAGAATGATTATTAGTTAATTGTGAAAGAGTTATGTTTAAATGCACTAGCTTGTGGTTATAGTTGATGTTTATGCTTATGTCTTATGAGTTATGCAAATAAAATGAGTGAGAATAGATATTGAAATGATAAGTTCATAGATGAGATGAAATATGATGAAATAAAAAGGATTGTTGAGTTAAAGGCCTTATTTGTAAGGAAGGAATTTACTAATGATATATGTGAGTTTACTATGTCACGAATAAATACACTAATTCGTGAACTGATAACGTAATTAAGCTTATGCTAAGCAAATGGAATGGTAAGTAAATGAAATAATTCACCGTTTTAAGAAAAAGTTGATGATTATGTAATTCAGCTTATAAGACTTTATTATGTTATAAATGGAAAGTAGTATTCATTTGTGAGTTGATAGCTATATAGTTTGATAAATCTTGAGACATTTGTATAGGTTTATTTATGATTATAAAGTTCATGTTTAAAATGGAATATTATGCTTAAAGTTTATTCAAGCTTGCTAAGCATTCATTGCTTATGTGGTTATCTTTCTTTTTGTAACATCCCAAAATTGGGCCTAGTAGGATTGGGCCCAATGGGCCGATTATATCGGAATGTTTAAAATTTTGAGAACAATAGAATGACAATATTCCAAATTGGACTTATTAGTTAAGTGAATTTGAAGGTTATGAGGGGTTCTATGAAGTTCCGGTTCGATTTGGGCCTTAATAAAATTTTGTGATTTAGCCTATTAAGGAGAGATAGTAAGTGGCATCAAGGCTTATGGAAATAGATGAGTAATTTGTTAGCATAAAGGAGCTTATAGTAAAGAGGTTATGGCATTAAGTGATGTACCTTGAGGAAAAAGGTTCAAATCCCATTGTTTGCAAATTTGACTATTATTTTGCTTTCCTTCCTTATGTGTCGGCCAAGGTGGTATATTTGGTAAGGTGCACTTTATTATTTTGGTAAGGTGGCTAAAAGAATATGGCAAGGTTAAAGTTTGGGAAAGGAATCAAGAGGAATAGGAAAGAAAGGGAACATGTTGGCCCTTTTCATAGGTGGTGTTTGGAAAGTTTTGTTGGCCAATTTTGACCTTATTGTCAAGGTATACACGGTTTTGGTATAGGGGGAGGGTAACCAAATTTCTTTTGCCTATTGGTAGAAATTTTGGTCCTTGTTAGGCTAAACTTCCTTTAGCATTTTATGTTCTTTTCTCCAACTTCTCCTCTCATTGCCGCAACTTCAAGACAATAGTGAGCATTTTCTCTTTTCTTTTTTTTTTGTCTTGTCGAAAACACCTAACCATTGTGACCAATTGCTTCACTCATCTTCTCTTGAAAACCGAAACTAGTTAAGCACACCTTCTCCACTTTTCTTTCACAAAGTTCTCCAAGCCTTCTTTCTTCTTCTCTAATCCATACTCTCATAACTGAAACTATTCTTGTTCATTTTTCCTCCATAGCCGAACCTCTCAATCCACAATCACTCCTTCATAATTTCTTTCTCATTTGGATTGACACTCTTTTCTTCGATTAAATCGTGTTCTAAGTGGGTGGTCGTGAATCATTCTAGCCTTAAGTCAAACGGTGGAAATCAGATCCAATATCGATAAGAGACTTAATTGCTCGATCTATCCACTTGTTGATCATACGATTATAATGGTTAGCCAAACCCTTTGTTATTAGACAATCTATAATTATATCGTAATATCATTTTGACTAAGATTTTATCCGGTGGAGGCTAGTGGTATCGAATCGAAAGGAAAAGCGATTCGAGATCGTAAAAGGAGCAGATTTACGATCCCTACTCCTAAATTCAAATGAAGCACAGTATTGGCGGTTTGGGATTTTCCACCGGGTTGTGGACCATCATCCGGAGAGAATCAACAAATTGTGGTCGTTCACGATTTTAAGGGTGTTGACGATTAAGACGGCCTAGTACTCACCGTAATCGGTGTGTAATCTCACACCATTTTTCTGTGGGTTTTAAGATTCGATATCATATTGGAAATAAATCGTTATGGTTAAAACCGTAATATGGCGTAAACCTAAAATTGGTCTAAGTTACACTATTTTGATAAACTTGTCAAAAACGGTATTAACACTGTGAGAATTACAAAAATGCCCTTAATGGGATGAATTATGAAAATGCCCCAATGGGCCAAATTACGAAAATGCCCCTAATGGGCCAAATTACGAAAATGCCCCTAATGGGCCAAATTACGAAAATGCCCCTAATGGGCTGATTTGATAGTTTGCCCTAATGGGTCGATTTGCAAAGTGTTATAATGGGCTGAATTTTTGTAATGAATCTCTGAATTAATGATTGTTGTTTATATTTGTAAATATCATGATTTACTATGTATGTTGCATTTACATAATTTTGCATGGGATGGGAAAATGTTGAAGAGATGTGATTCCGGTGGCATTGCCACAAAAATGTTTATTAATATGATTCATTATGATTCCGGTGGCTTGCCCACAATCAAAATTTGTTATAAATGGCAACTTGCCTGCGATTGGTGTGTTTGGCGGAGTGGGTTGACTTGATCCCCACAGGTGTGATGGGATGGTATGGCTGGTGTGTAGCAGATAGATTATTAGGATGGGTTGGGTTGCATACTTTGCACATAATCACATATATATATCCTATTTTATAAATGGGCTTAGGCCCAAGATTATGCTAAATGGGCTCCGGCCCAAGTTATTGCTAAACGGGTTCAAGCCTAGTGGACAATGGTAAGGGGATTCTGCATTGAGTTCTAGTAACTCACCCCTTTTCCTTAACCCTTGCAGGTAATGCTCAATAACGTGGATTTGGGCCATGGATGACTCGGTGGAGGCCATACTTCAGAAATGGTTTTATTTGGACTTTAGATTTCTTTTTCGTTCACTTTATTACTTTACTATTTTGAGTTAAATGTTGTAATAAGGCCTCTGGATTATTTTATTTTTCTTTATGTTTGACGCACTTATATTTTGCTCAAATTATTTTAAAATGGAATTTTCAAAATCTCAAATAAGGATTTTCCAAAATAGATTAACAAATGGATTTCATAACAAACTTCTACGGATATTTTTAACTCAAAAATTTTCTCTCGAAATATCAACGATATTTTCAAAAGTCACGGTTTATGAAATTTCTAGTTCAAATTTATCAATTTATCAATCAATCTTCGAGGTTAGTAATTTTATCAAATATTTCAAATCAAACTTATTTTCTTGATTTTAACAAATCAATACCTATTTTAGTACAAATAAAAAGGATTTAACATGTTTTCTCATGTGACATGTCAGATCCGGTCATAACGCATGGGTCGAGTTTGGGGTGTTGTATTTTATGGTATCAGAGCCCAGTTGCAAAACTCGACTGTGGTTTGGGTTCAAAAATGTTTTCCAAAGTTGTTTGAAATTGGATTTATAAATACATGTTTTAGAGGAAGTATAGCACCACGGGTATCCGGTACCAAGTCAAGTAAGTATATGTTATCATTGTATGATTATGATTATTGTGATATGACTGTAGGAATACTCTAGAACTTTTAGTTTTAGGTGTTGAAACTATAGAGATTGAGACTATAGGATGCGTTTGCTAAAACGACTTTACTTATTATACTTTATAAAATATTGTTCAATAAACACTGAAATAGTACTCTGATTTAAATCAAATTAGTCAATATGAGTGTGAGAGGACATGAACGTAGTAACGTGGCCGTGGTAGAGGCTAAGGCGCTAGAGTTGTGTCTGAGGCGTCGAGACATATGCCGAAAATGGACGCATCTACGTTGCCTGTGACTGAAGCTGGTTCACATGATCGTAGGAGGGAGGACAACACTCTGTCCCAAGCAATGTTGCGAGTTTTGGAAAGGGTTGCTGGGGCAAGAACTGGGATAGTAGCTCGTGGGTCAATATCAGAACGACTCAGATTGAATGGTGCTGAGGTTTTTAGGGGTATCTCGGGTGTAGCCCCAAATGTAGCAGAGTACTGGCTTGAGGCGGTGGAGCGGATCATGGATGATTTGGATTGCACTGCCAAGCAGAAACTAAAAGAAGCTGTGTCATTATTGAGAGACGAGGCGTATCAGTGGTGACTCACTGTTCGAGAAGGCACTCAGGCTGATCGCATTACCTGGGAATTCTTTAAAACCTCATTTCAAGGAAAGTATGTCGGGGCTAGCTATGTGGATTCCCGAAGGAAGGAATTTTTGAATCTGGTCCAAGGAGATAAGTCTGTGGTAGCTTACGAGGCAGGATTTCTGCGTCTAAGTCGGTATTCCAGAGGAATAGTGCCGACTGACTACAAACATTATGTGCATTTTGAGGATGGGTTACGTGATGAGTTGCGGGTACTGATAGCCCCACAAAAGGAGAGGAGTTTTGCCACGCTAGTGGAGAAATCCAAGATAGCTGAAGAGGTTAAACACTCAAAGAGGCAAAACTGAGACAGGGATAGGGGTAGGAGCAAGAGAGACTCGGGGTATTCAGGTCCTGCTAGAAGATTTCATAAGAGGCCCAGGAATGAGAAGCCAACTAGAGCTATAGTACCAATTACGCCAATCGATTCTGATCATGCGGATTACGAAAAATGACACTCGAGTGAATGCTAAAAGAGAACCGGTGGTTGTTTCAAATGTGGTTCCAAGGACCATCGGCTTAGAGATTGCCCTTGAAAGACTTCTCAGACTCAAGATGTTTGTAACTATGATGCACAGCCAGCTAGAGGCGCTCAGCAGCCACCGAGAGGCCATAGGCCAGGTCGAGGTGGTAATGGCGTAGGACGAGGTCAGGGCGCACTGGGTAAAGGTATTGGTAATAGGGATAACGTAGAGGCGAGACAGCCAGTGTTGGTCTATGCGGTCAGACATCGAGAGGATGGCGATGCACCTGATGTATTAACCGGTACATTCTTCATATCTAATGTACATGTTACTGCTTTGATAGATATCGGATCCACCCATTCGTATGTTGCTTGTGCTGTATCTGAAAATCTGAACATTACATCTGAGATTACTGCTAGAGAAACAACTGTAATTAGTCCTCTAAGGCAGTCGGTGATAGTCAATAAGTTGTTTAGGAATGTGCCCTTAGAAATTCAAGGGGAAATATTTTTGACGGATTTAATAGAACTGCCATTCGGCAAGTTCGACCTTATTTTGGGCATAGACTGGTTGGTGAAACACCGTGTGAACTTGGATTGTGCTGCAAAGCAGATGATACTAAGAACTTCAGAGAATAAGGAAGTGATGATGATAGGTGAAAGAAGAAACTATCTGTCTAATGTGGTATCGGCTTTAAAGGCAGAAAAGTTGGTACGAAAGGGGTGTGAAGTGTTTTTAGCCTTCATTAGTGCTTTGGATGCCAAAGAGTTGTCGATGGAAAGTGTTAGAACAATGAAAGAGTTTTCAGACGTTTTTCCCGAGGAACTTCCAGGATTGCCTTCGGATCGAGAGGTAGAGTTTGGCATTGAGCTATTGCCAGGAACGGCTCCGGTGTCCATTGCTCCTTAATGAATGGGGCCGAAGGAGTTAGCGGAGCTTAAGGCTCAAATTCAGAAGTTGTTGGAACACGGTTTCATTCGACCGAGTGTGTCACTATAGGGAGCACCAGTCTTATTTGTTAAGAAGAAGGATGGGTCGATCCGTATGTGCATCGATTATAGGCAATTGAATAAATTGACGATCAAGAACAAGTATCCGTTGTCAAGAATCGACGATCTATTTGATCAACTACAAGGAGCTTTAGTTTTCTCGAAGATAGATTTGAGATCGAGTTATCACCAGCTTAAGGTCAAAGAGGCAGATATTCGTAAGACTGCGTTTTGAAATTGTTATGGGCATTACGAGTTCTTGGTGATGCAGTTTAGGTTGACTAATGCACCAGCTGCATTTATGGACATGATGAATCGGGTCTTCCAATCCTATTTATATCGATTTGTGGTGGTGTTTATAGATGACATCTTGGTGTACTCGAAGAATAAAGAAGAGCATGATTCGCATCTGCGGGTAGTATTACAGATATTAAGGGAGAAGCAACTTTATGCCAAATTCAGTAAGTGTGAATTTTGGCTGAAGAAAGTGACCTTTTTGGGGCATGTTGTGTCTGCTGAAGGAATTAGAGTTGATCCCCGAAAAGTCAAGGCTGTGTTGGACTGGAAACCACCGAAGACAGTGGCCAAAATTTAGAGTTTTCTAGGGTTGGTCGAATATTACAGCGTTTCTTTGAGGGGTTTTTGTTGATTGTTGCACCCCTAATTAAGCTGTTGCGTAAGGGAGTACCATTTGTGTGGTTAGATAATCAGCAAGAGAGCTTTTAGAAATTGAAGAAGATTCTGACAGAAGCGCCAATATTGATTCAACCTAAGGCTGGAAAAGAGTTTATTGTTTATTGTGGTGCGTCACACACGGGTTTGGGATGTGTATTGATGCAAGGAGGAAAAGTGGTGGCTTATGCACCTCATCAATTAAGGCCGCACGAGGTGAACTATCCCACTCATGATTTGGAGTTAGTTGCAGTAGTGTTTGCTCTGAAAATTTGGATACAATCTGTACGGTGAGAAGTCGATTATCTACACGGATCATAAGAGTCTGAAGTACCTCCTTACCCAAAAGGAGTTGAACTTAAGATAGCAGAGGTGGATAGAACTGTTGAAATATTATGACTTCACAATTGAATATCATCCTAGAAAGGCTAACGTAGTGGCAGATGAGTTGAGTCGTAAGGTGATATCAGATTTGAGAGCGATGTTCGCTCACCTCAGCCTTTATGAAGATGATAGTCTGTTAGCTGAACATCAGGTGAAGCCTGCATGGATAAGTCAAATTAAGGAAAATCAGTTGATAGATGAAGCATTAGGTTCGCGACTTCAGCAAGTGGAAGGTGGTGAAATAGGGGATTTTGGATTGAACAGTGATGGCGTATTGTGTTTCCGCGGAAGAGTTTGTATGCCCAAGGATTCCGATTTGAGACAAATGATTCTGCGTGAGGCGCATAGTAGCCCATATGCTATGCACCCTAGGGAAATAAGATGTATCGAGACCTTTGTGAACAATATTGGTGGCCAGGGTTGAAATGGAAGGTTACAAATTTCGGGAGTAAGTGCTTAACATGTCAGCAAGTGAAATCAGAACATCAATTGCCGTCGGGATTACTACAGCCGGTGAAAATTCTATTATGGAAATGGGAAAGGATAATGATGGACTTTGTTAGTGGGTTACCCTTAACGCCTACTAAGAAAGATTCAGTATGGGTTATAGTGGATCGGTTAACGAAGACTGCTCATTTTCTACCTGTTTGTACAGATTATTCGTTACAGAAGTTGGCCAAGTTGTATATAGCAGAAGTCGTGATGTTGCATAGGGTACCAGTGTCTATTATTTCAGACAGGGACCCTAGGTTTACATCGCGATTTTGGAAGGCTTTACATGAATCTTTAGATACAAGGTTAAATTTTAGCACGGCGTTTCATCCGGAATTAGATGGTCAGTCGGAGAGAGTGATCCAGATTCTGGAAGACATGTTAAGGGGCTGTGTGATCGATTTCAGGGGTAGTTAGGAGGATTTTCTACCTTTGGTGGAGTTTGCATACAACAACAGCTATCAATCCAGCATCCAGATGGCACCCGAGGCGTTGTATGGCCGTAGGTGTCGTACTCCTACTTGTTGCACTGAGCTGGGGGAGCGACAGTTATTGGGTCCTGAGTTGATTTTGGAGACGGAAGAAAAAGTAAAGGTAATTCGGGCACGGTTAAAGGAAGCTTTGGATAGACAAAAATCGTACGCGGATCTGAAGCGTAAGGATATTGAGTTTTCGGTGGGAGATCAGGTCTTTCTAAAGGTCTCACCTTGGAAGAAGATCTTTAGATTTGGACGGAAGGGCAAGTTGAACCCTAGGTTCATTAGACCATATAGTGTATTGAAGTGTGTTGGGCCAGTGGCTTATCAGTTTACATTACCTCCGGAGTTAAGTCAGATACATAGTGTATTCCATGACTCTATGTTAAGGCATTATAGATCGGATCTGTCTCATATAGTACTGGTTGAGGAAATTGAGATAAGATCTGACTTGTCTTTTGAAGAGGAGCCAGTGCAGATTTTAGATCGGGACGTTAAGGTGTTGAGAAGGAAGTCGGTTCCATTAGTCAAAGTACTATGGCGTAATCACGGATCGGAGGAAGCGACATGGGAGCCTGAGGACACGATCCGGCAGCAATATCCTCACCTCTTTTAATCAGGTAAATTTTGAGGCCGAAATTTTCTTTAAGGGGGTAGAATTGTAACATCTTAAAATTTAAAATTTTATGTGTTGCATTATTTTTACGTTAAGCTAGTTAAAAATATTGATTGTGTATGTTTAGGGGTTCTATGAAGGCTCAGGGTTTATTTAGGCCCTAGTAAAAATTTTGTGTTTAAGCCTATTAAGGAGAGATAGTAAGTGGCATCAAGGCTTATGGAAATAGGTGAGTATTTTGCTAGCATAAATGAGCATATGGTAAAGGGGATATGGCGCCACATGAAGGACTTTAAGGAAAAGGTTCGAATCCCAATGTGGTATATAAGGCAAGGTGGACTTTTTAATTTTGGCAAGGTGGCTAAGGAAATAAGGAAAGGATGAGGGTAGGGAAAGAAATCAAAAGAAAAAGGCAAGATAAGGGAACATGTTGGCCCTTTTCATGGGTGATGTTTTGGAAAGTTTTATTGGCCAATTTTTGACCTTATTGTTAAGGTATACACGGTTTTGGTATAGGGAGAGGGTAGCCAAATTTCTTTTGCCTATTGGTAGAAATTTAGTGCTTGTTAGGCCAAACTTCCTTTAGCAATTTGTGTTCTTTTCTCCAACTTCTCCTCTCATTATCGCAACTTCAAGACAATAGTGAGCATTTTCTCTTTTCTTTTTTTTTTTTTTTGTCTTGCTGAAAACACCTAACCATTGTGACCAATTGTTTCACTCATCTTCTCTTGAAAATCGAAACTAGTTAAGCACACCTTCTCCACTTTTCTTTTCTTTTTCTTTCACAAAATTCTTCAAGCCTTCTTTCTTCTTCTCTAATCCATACTCTCATAACTGAAACTATTCTTGTTCATTTTTCCTCCATAGCCGAACCTCTCAATCTACAATCACTCCTTCATAATTTCTTTCTAATTTGGGTTGACACTCTTTTCTTCAATTAAAACGTGTTCTAAGTGGGTGGCCGTGAACCATTCTAGCCTTAAGTCAAACTGTGAAAATCGGATCCAATATCGATAAGGGACTTAATCGCTCGATCTATCCACTTGTTGATCATATGATTATAGTGGTAAGCCGAACCCTTTGTCATTAGACAATCTATAATTATATCGTAATATCGTTTTGACTAAGATTTTATCTGATGGAGGCTAGTGGTATCTAATCGAAAAGAAAAGCAATTGGAGATCGCAAAAGGAGAAGATTTACGATCCCTACTCTTAAATTCAAATGAAGGGTAGTATCGGCGGTTCAGGATTTTCCATCGAGTTGTGGCCCATCATCCGGGGAGAATCGACAAATTGTGGTCGTTCACGATTCTAAGGGTGTTGACGATCAAGACGGCCTAGTACTCACTGTAATCAGGTGTGTAATCTCACACCATTTTTCCGTGGGTTTTAAGATTCGATATCATATTGGAAATAAATCGTTATGGTTAAAATCGTAATATGGTGTAAACCGAAATTGGTCTAATTTACACTATTTTGATAAATTTGTCAAAATGGTATTAACAATGGGCCGATTTGATAGTTTACCTTAATGGGTCGAGAATTACTCAATTAAAATGCCCCTAATGGGCCGATTTGATAGTTTACCTTAATGGGTCGATTTGCATAGTGTTATAATGGATTAATTTTTGTAATGAATCTCAATTAATGATTTTTGTTTATATTTGTAAATATCATGATTTACTATGTATGTTGCATTTACATAATTTTGTATGTGATGGGAAAATGTTGAAGAGATGTGATTCCGGTGGCATTGCCACAAAAATGTTTATTAATATGATTCATTATGATTCCAGTGGCTTGGCCACAATCAAAATTTGTTATAACTGGCAACTTGCCTGCGATTGGTGTGTTTGGCAAGGTGGGTTGACTTGATCTCCACAGGTGTGATGGGATGGTACGGCTGGTGTGTAGCGGATGGATTATTAGGATGGGTTGGGTTGCATACTTTGCACATAATCACATATGTATATATATCCTGTTTTATAAATGGGCTTAGGCCCAAGATTATGCTAAATGGGCTCCGGCCTAGGTTATTGCTAAACGGGTTCAAGCCTAGTGGACAACGGTAAGGGGATTCTGCACTGAGTTCTAGTAACTCACCCCTTTTCCTTAACCCTTGCAAGTAATGCTCAGTAACGTGGATTTGGGCCATGGATGACTCGGTGGAGGCCATACTTCAGAAATGGTTTTATTTGGACTTTAGATTTCTTTTTCGTTCACTTTATTACTTTACTATTTTGAGTTAAATGTTGTAACAAGGCCTCTGGATTATTTTATTTTTCTTTATGTTTGACGTACTTATATTTTGCTCAAATTATTTTAAAATGGGAATTTTCAAAAACTCAAATAAGGATTTTCCAAAATAGATTAACAAATGGATTTCATAACAAACTTCTACGGAAATTTTTAACTCGAAAATTTTCTCTCAAAATATCAACGATATTTTCAGAAGTCACGGTTTATGAAATTTCTAGTTCAAATTTATCGATTTATCAATCAATCTTCGAGGTTAGTAGTATTTTATCAAATATTTCAAATCAAACTTGTTTTCTTGATTTTAACAAATCAATACCTATTTTAGTACGAATAAAAATGATTTAACATGTTTTCTCATATGTCATGTCAGATCCGGTCATAAAGCATGGGCCGGGTTTGGGGTGTTACACGACGTATGTCTAATGTTTAGTTGATGTTTATGGCATGTAATGTTGCTTTGGATTTGTGATACTTATGGTATTTTGATGCTTTGTTCGTGGTTGTTAACATAGTTAAATTGATGCATGTTTAGAATGACCATATTTTGTATGCTTATAATGTTGCCAAGATGAATTATCCTTTGAGGTAGTTATGAACTATTGGTAATGATATAAATGTAATCAAATATGGTAAGTTTGGTATGGAAACAGGTTATGTGTGATTGGTTGATGAATGGATAAATATGCACATGTTTTGATAGGTTTGATGAATTGTGATTGAGGTGCCTTTTGGCATATTGGTTGTATGGACATTTTGTATAAAGATTTGGTCATTTTATGCATGATTTGGGTATGTTTTAAGGCCTTGTGTATATGTGCAAGTGGCTTGTAGGTTCATGTTTTAAAGGGTGAGAGAAATGGCTTGATTTTGGCCATTTTCTTATCCACGCGGCCTAAGACACGAGTGTGTGTCTCAGTCATGTGTGACACACACCATGTGATACAGGCGTGTGTTCCCTGTAGATATTAAAGGTTGTCTCAAAGAGTTGCATGGGCACAGACACGGGCGTGTATCTCAACCGTGTGAACCACACGGCCTGGCCACGGCCGTGTGAGCCATACAAGTAACACCCCAAACCTGGCCTATGCGTTTAAAACCAGACTTGGCATGCCACACAATTCGAACTTACGTCCAGTCATCAATGCTTTTAATGAAAAAATTCTTCAAAATGATTTTGAAGATGGAGTTTATCAAAAATCGAAATTTATTTGAAAACCATGATTTTAAAACATAAGAGTTTACAATTTGATTTTCAGAGAATTAATTGGTAAAAAAAAAACTTAAATAATTGGTTGAAATAAATTTATAAAAGAGTTTTCACAAAATTTTACGAGTGAGTGATATTTAAGAAAAACACCCTTTTATACATGCAAGTTTAAGAAAACATTTATAAAAAATTAAACAACCCCATTTAAGTAACTAAAACATATTAAAATCCATCCACGCATAAAATCCATAAAAATAATACCGAGGCCTTATTACATCGCAATTGAAATAGTACTTAAATAAAATACTTAAAAGAAGTTTAAAGTTTTATAACTCATCATTCGTAGTATGGCCTCCACACGAAGTCATCCCCGCCAAGCCTCCATCAATTATTATTACCGAGAAGGGTAAGAAAAAGCAGGTGAGTTACTTAGAACTCAATGTGTAATCCACTTACCGTGTTCATCGGACCAAAACCAATTAAGCAATTAGTTGGGCTTGAGCCCATTTACAAATGTACAATATAAAAAATAATGCATGTGATATACAATTCCCAACCAAGCCTAATTTCCATCTGCTACACACCACGTACCAACCAACACACTGTGGGATCAAGTCAACCCACCCGCCAACACACCAATAGCGGGCATTAAGCCAATTATAATATTTGTGGCGAGCCACCGAACTAGATTGTGACAGAGTCACCGAACCGGAGGCATTAAGCCATTTAAAATATTTGTGGCGAGCCACCGAACTAGATTTTGGCAATGTGCCTTTCTTCTCTTCGCCAATTACCCCAACCCATGCAAATATGTATATATAGATAATGCATAACAATATATTCATAAGGTAAATTTCAACAAAAAGCTCATATTACAAGTTATCAATTTGGCCCATTAGTCAAAATAGAAATTTTGGCCCATTTAACGATCTAGCAAACTTTGGCCCATTTAACGATCTAGCAAATTTTGGCCCATTTAACGATCTAGCAAATTTTGGCCCATTAAACATATGAGGCCCCTTTCGAAATTTTCTCACTTGGCCATCTTATCAAAAATAATCCATAAGGCCCAAAATGTCATTTTTTACAATATAGCCCATTAAGGGCAAATTCGTAATTTTTCCACAACTTTAATACTGCTTTCATGCTTCACACAAAAGTGCTAATATTTCGTATTTTCCAATTTTACCGATTTTACGATTTTATTCTATGCTTACGATAATATAACCCATGAGATAAGTGTGAAGTTACACACCTGATTACGGTGAGAACTATGCCTTCCCGCTTATCGATACCTAAATATTTATCACGCTTGATTAGAACACTAATATTTAATAAAACTATACTATTGATAAACGATCTAGATCTTTACCTCGAAATCTCGAATGACAATTATTTGTCGGTTCTCCTCGGTGATTCGTTCACAACCCAATGGGAAATTTCGAACCGCTAATTGCTCCGAACTATGAACAACTTTGAATAATCGATTCTCCTCGAATGAGGGTCCACAACCCGGTGGAAAGTCTCGGATTCCTGAAACAGCCCTTCGCTCGAAATTAGGGGGAATAGCGGAACCACCCCTCTTCCAAACGCTATTAACAACTCTTTTCGTCCCAATCTTGCTTACCTCCATTGACAAAGGATTATCAGTCCTACAATATATCGAAAATTTTAATACTAATGGCTTAAAAGGGCAAACTCGGCTTAGCTTAAAATCCCGAGTGATTTCCAAAAGATTCCTATACGTGAAAACCTTCGGTTATAACAAATCCCAATGATAGTCATTGATAAAAATGAGAGTGATCAAAAATCCTTGAAGAGTTCCTTCTTACCTTGCTAAATATGATCCGAACTTGAACAACTTTCAAGATGACTTGACAAGATGGTGGTTCGGCCCTCCACTATCTTACGATTATCCAAAGCTTATTGAAAGAAATGATTGAGAACAAGGTCAAAGAAGAATAAAAGATTCAGCTATGATATAATAGATAGGAAAATAAATTTTGGCTATGGGGATGGTTACAAGCATTCAGCCATGGAAGGAAAATGAAGAAAGGATGTGTTTGAATGGTAAATAAAATGGAGAGGAAAAGAGAATAGAGAGAAGAGAAAAGAAAATGGAGATGAGAGGTTTGTATTTCAGTTCTCAATGATGGAAGATGAATCAAAAAGAAACTTTGAGACCAAAATGCATTCGGCAATGAAGACGAAAAAGAGAAGAAAAGAAATGGTCCTTGATGGCTATGTGGTTTCGGTCACAAAGAGAAGAAAAAGGTTTGGAGAGAATGAACAACCTAAGACCGAAATGGTCAAAAGAAATGGCAAAAAGAAACAATTGCTTACTCAAAGTTTATGGCACATTTGGCTAGGGAGAAGGAAAATTAGAGAGAAAAAATTTGATAAAAGCACCAAATGACCAAATGGAAAATGTGCTCATCAAGCACCTAATCCTACCAAACTAACACCAAAAATCGGCCATCCCCCCTAGCCCCCTATGCCGTCCACATTCGTGGTCAAAAAGGCCATTCAAAAGATTCCAAAACACCTTCCCTTATTTCAAGCCTTATGTCCCCCTTACATACCAAAACCTTTTGATTCCTTACCTTAAGTTAACACTTGTCTTTTTTTCCCTTAGTCTACTTTCCATAAAAGAATTAATCCAACCTTACCATAACTAAGGCTTGACCGACACATGCCATATAGGTGCAAAAATAAAAGTCACCAAAATGCTATCCATGGGATTCGAACCTCTCCCCTTAAGCAACCACTCATGCGGCAACACCACCTTGCTACTAGTTCATCTTATGCTAGCTTTTTACACTTAAATTATCTTAAGCATCAGGATCACTTATTCCACTTCAATAAAATTCTCATTACTAAAAATTATTCTACTTCTGAATAATTCCGTGCCTTCTCAAGGCTATATCAAACACACAAAATTTAATCATTCACAAGCTAAACACCAAAACATGCAACATATCGATACTCAAATTTTTAGGATGTTATAACACAGCCTGGCCACGACCGTGTGACCCCTGCAGTTTTATTTTTGTTTTCTTTAAAGTTTCATATGTTTTCGATTTTGTCCCGAATCATTTCAAAAGTGTTTCAAAGGCCTCGAGGGCTCGAAAAAGGGATGATAGGCATTTATTTAATTGTATTATGCTATGTTTTATGAAATGTTTGGAATTGAATGTTTTAAATTTTGTTTTTATGGTAATGCTTCGTAACCCTATTCTGGCGACAAATATAGGTTAGGGGTGTTACATCATAAGGCAAAAATATCCGCAAATACACATATTTAATTAATGTTTTAATGCACATAATCTCCGTTCATAATCATCAATTCACAGTACAAACTTGTACACAATGCATGCTTATTGAATTCACATTTAATTGCACTTTAAGTGCCACAACTATGCTCATTGAGCCATCACATATCCAACCACATATGTGTGCATTAAAATTAGACTATCTCATACCACATACAAGTATTCACTTACACTATCTGTCATACTAGCATCACATTCCACAACTTGACATTCATTAAGCATAATTTCACGACAAGGAAAAAAGTATAAGAAAGACTTATGCTCAGAACTTAGGATAGGGGTTAAGGCTATTCCTAAACTCCCAATTAACAGTATGAATCATGCATACCAGTAGCGGCTCCAAAAGACTCACCGAACATGCTTCCACTTACTAATCGAAAGCTTAAACAAGCTTTTCCTTGCCTTTAGACTTTCTCGTACAGGCTCTTGATTGATTCGACACTTTACACACATAACAATCACATTCCAAACTCATCAAAAACAACCTTGAACACAACCAAATAGCAAGGAAAACACAATTCAATCATCTCCTTTCTCACTACTAAAAATTAGCTAGTTTTGCCAAAATTGAAGTTTTGACCTTCTAATCTCATTTCTAATCCTCAATTTGAATTTCAAACATCCTAAATATCATTAAATTCATATCTAAACCATTAATTTCACCTAAATTTTTGGTTTTTAAATTTCCAAAAAATTCAAGCTTTCAAGAAAATGTAAAAGAAGAAATGTTTGATTGTTAAAATTCAGTTATGAAATATCAAATTTAAGTGAAATATCGAATCAAAAATAACTTTGAAAACATGGGTTTACTCAAGATTACAAGATTTTCCATTTTTTAATCCAAGCTTACTTTAAAAACATCAAATCCAAATAGAATCCTTTAAAACTCGATTTGAATTAACAACACTCTTCATTTAATCCTAAAAAGTACGAATATTTCCTTGATATGATGAAAACAATGATCTAAAACTCTAAATCGGGATTTGAACTCAAGAAGAACAATGACGAATTTTGGGGAAGAAAATGCGATTTTCGTTTGAAATTGGGGTTTATTTTTGTGTTCGAAATTTTAATAAATCTGTAAGAATAAATCAATTCCGAATAAACTCTTTGATTTTAGGTTTTGGGAAATTTTTGAACGATTTGGGGTAAGGGGAAGACGTGGGTGTTCTCCTTGAAGAAGACTTGATTTCAAAATTTGGGCAATTTGCCCTTTTAGTCACTCCCTATTTCTTCCCTATCACAATTACGTCCTAATTCAATTAAAATCCATTTTTTTTTCAAATTAGACCTCAAAATTAATTTTTTTAAGCTAGTTAATAAAATAAAAACTTTATTATGGTACTCTAATACTTTAATTACTCATTTACGACTCTAATTTACGATATCTTACACAAACCTTCGAATTAAAACCCAATTCTACTACCCAATCTTCGTGATGTGAGATGTTTCTTAAGAATTTCATTAATTTTTGTTGTAGTTCTTCATCTAGATTTAGATTATTAATTTTCCTTTTAATCTTGCAATATTTTGATATGTGTCATGGTTTTCCACATCTGTAATATTTTATTGTTTTATCTATTCTATTTTCGATTTTTGTTGTTTCTTTTCCTTTCTATATTTTCTCGTACTTTGGATTTTTATAATATTCTAAAATATTCTTTCTCTCATTGTTTGGTATTACAAGGCAACATGTTTTTGAAGAAGAAAGTTCATTTCGATGTCAAATTGGTGGCATAATGATCATAATTCATTTCTACATTGATATCTTTCTTTTTAAGTTGTTTTTTAATTTTAAATCTTTACAAAATTTTCAACCTTCTTTTTAGGTGAAACTAATTAGTTCACCATATGTAATTTTTCATATGGTATAATACCTTTGTAATTTTCTCTAATTTGATTTCTAACTTTTCTTCTAGTAAAGTAGGAAGTCCCGCTAAAAACTTTTCTTTCCAAAACGGTAGTTGGTTATAAGATCTTTCCATAACTCTAATCATAAAGACATCTTTATATCATTTAAAATCAGTTAATTTTTTGCATTTTAAATTTGATAATAGTTCTAAATTTCTATCTTTAAGATGAAAAGGATTGAAACACCCCAAACCCGGCCCACGAGAATGGACTGGATCTGGTATGTTCCTCGAAGTAACCCGGTTCAAATTCATTCGAATGTTTTGAAAACTATGAGTTTTGGAAGATAGTTCGTTTTGGGTTGGGCTTGAGTTGAAAACAAATTTATTTTTAGAATAAAAACCCATTTGCTTCAAGTGACAAAATATTTAAACTTATTTCATACTAAGTTGGCTTACTCTTTATGAAGCCCTAAATTCATAACATAGTAATTATAGTAGAAATAAAAATTCGTCACGGTGGCCTTATTACATAAAATGAAACCCAAAATAATAAATTGTACAGTACTTTAAAATAAAATAAATATTCAAATTAAACCGAACTTCAAGTCGATCATGGCCACCACAAGTTCTGCCGTCCCGGTCCATTACTGCTCATCACCTGAAACATATTCCCACAACGGGGTGAGTCGATAGACTCAGTGTGTAACCAACACTAAACATAATAGAGATAGGCACACCATAAAAAAAATCATATGCATATAAAATTCAATATCATGATGCAAACCCGAACCCAAACCTATATGCCATCCGCTACACTCCACCGTACCAACCTGTACACCGTGGGGACTACTAAGTCAACCCTCCTTCCACTACACTCCATCGAAGGCGTCACTGCAGTCGACGTGCTCATCGCCCACTGATAATATTGTGGCATAGCCACCAACTGTAATGTAACCGGTTACCACTTAGTGAGACCAAGTCATCACATTCACTTAGTGAGACCGAAGTCATCACATTCACTTAGTGAGACCGAAGTCATCACTTTCACTTATAACGTTGGTGAGACCGTAGTCAACACCTTCTTCCCCTTTCACATAAATCCCGAATGCCCCAAATTATAAATATCATGCATAACATATTTTTATTTCACTTTCACATCACTTTTCACTTGTATAACATTTATTTCGAAATCCTAGTAGAAGTAGGAAAACGTACCTGAATACTTTGTACCATAATATGGCACTTTAGCCACTTTCTTTCACTTTCACGTTACCATATATAACATATTTAAACCATAAAACTATTAAGAATAGTGTGGAATACACACGGTACCTTAGTCATATTCTTACCCTTTCATATTAACACATATAATGAATTAAAGCCAGAATCTATCAAGATTTAGTGTAAGGTACACACCTGATTTGCTTAACGAATTCCTTGAAATCCGAAATCGATCTCTCGCCTTAGATCTCAAATTCCTACATTTGATTAATCACTTACTACTTTAATAAAAAGCCATTCGGCCATAAATCCAAATCCTAGTAGGATTAGTATTCTTAAAACTTACCTTGAAATTCTCAAATCCCGAAATCCTTGTATCCATCTGTCGAAATCCCTATAACTACATGTTAGATCAATTTCTAACATTTATTCACAACAAATAACCCTTAGCCGTATGTTAAATATGACTTACCTTAGATTCTTAAATCCCGAAATTCATTGAATAACTAGGGAACACGGGCTTATGGTGTACCTTCTGAAAAGAACTTCTCCTTCCTTGTAGTCGACACTTAGTAAATCCCAAAAGATCTCTTCAAAGTTTTGGCAACCATGAACATTAATGGGATTAGTCCTAGATTTCGATAAGTCTAGAATATAAAAGAATGGAAACCAAACTTGGATCTTACCCTTATTTGAAGGAATCGATTGCACCTTCACTTCAACCTTCGAGATTCTGGCTTAGAGACTTGATGAACAATCGGCTATGATTCCCTTATGTATTCGGTTTCAAAGATGAAAGAAGAGAGGAATAATAGGCTTAGAAGAAATCGGCTAGGAGGCTAAAAGAAAAGAAGAAAAGAATGGAGGCTCAAGAAGAATATTCGGCAGAGGAAAAGAGAGAGGAGAATGAATAATGAATGGCCCTAGTCTCATCCTTTTATAGCGAAATTAGTAGGCCAAGAATCCTTAACTTGGCCACCACTCTTCCTTATTTTCCTAATTAAAGAATAATTCTTCATTTATCCACCTATTTAGCTGAATTTTAAAGAGAATTAAACTCTTCCCTTAAGAGTCCTTAGGATCTTCTAATTAGCCGAGTTTTAAAGAGAATGAAACTCCTCTTTTGCAAGCTTGTGCCATCCACCTCTTGGGCTTCTAGAAGCAAAATAAAACTTATTTTATTTGCTTCTTATGTGACTCGAACTCAAGCCCAACACCCTTGCATGTGGGCCATTTCCTGAGGCCTTAAGTGGCATCTTCAGGCCACATTTCCAAGCCCGTTATTGGGTCAAATTTCATGTACTTTATATCTTTAGGGTCTCTTGGCCTAAGTTCCCTTTGGGCTCTAAAATTCGACATTCGGGGTCATTTTAAGTTTCCAAAAATTTTCAGCATGCTCAGATTTTCCAAGTTTCCAAAATGTTTAGTTTCCTATTTTGGCTTAGTTTCCAAAATGTTCACTTTCCTCTTTTAGCTTAGTTTCCAAAATGTTTACTTTCCTAATTTACTTAGGTTTCCAAAATGGTCACTTTCCTATTTTACTTGGTTTCCAAAACTTAACATTTCTAAAGCATTTCCTTACATTTCCATACATCTCCTTACATTTCTACACATTTCCATACATTTCCATACATTTCCATATATTTCCATACATTTCCATACATTTCCATACATTTCCTTACATTTCCTTTCATTTCCTTACATTTCCTTTCATTTCCTTTCATTTCCTTTCATTTCCTTACATTTTCCTTATATTTCCTTACATTTCCTACATTTCCTTACATTTCCTTACATTTCCTTACATTTCCTTACATTTCCTTTCTTTTCCTTACATTTCCTTACATTTCCTTTCATTTTCTTTCATCTTAGGGTTCTTGAAACTCTTGTAACACATCCAACACACCCAACGATCCCACTATCTCATGAATTATGCACGAACGCATAACCCCTAATCTAGGATGTTACGCTTCTACCCCTTAAAAATAATTTCGTCCTCGAAATTACTTACTATCGCTCATCCGTCATACTAACTCACCACACTACGCTATTGTCAAGACTCGATCTTAAAGAACTATCATACTTTCTAGGCACATTCTCTAAGTTCACGCCCTTAGAACTCATTTTCTAGCGTCGGGATCGATTAAGAAATTTTATGGATTAGTTATTGTTCCACTTTTTTTTTACCGAAGAAGTTTTATGGAAAAGAATTTAAGAGTGGTTCTTTCGTATCATACAACACACAGTCTTTTCCATTCATCCATCAAACAAATATGAACTTTCGTTCATTCAGAGAAACGTTGTAGTTTTTTTTTTGTTGTTTATTGTTATTTTCCACTACCCGGGGGTATTTTCGTAATTTTATCCTACAGGGTATTTTCGTAATTTTCGTAAGAAAAATGTTTTTTTTTTTGGTGCTTTTGTCAAAAGTATATTTTGAAGATTTTGAAGTCTTGGTAATTTAGGAAAAATTTTGAAATTTGGGGGGGTATTTCGATAATTTTCGACCTCAGGGGTATTTTGGTAATTTTTCACAAATCAGGGTAAATTTGAAAATATTAGTAAATTTTGGGGTATTTCAAAAGTTGTAAAACTTTGAGGGTTCTTTTGGAAAGTTGTTCCTTCAAAGATGGGGATGTTACAAAACAAATTTGGACATTAGGGCCATTTTGGTAATTTTGTAAGTTAGGGGCAATTTTGTAAAATTTTTTTTCCCAAAATCATGGTATTTTGGTATTTTACAAATTAGAGTTTTTGAATGTTTATGAAATCATGAAATTTTGGTAAAGTTGTTGAGTAGTTGAATATTTTACAAACCAAGGGTGTTTTGGTAATTTCACCCTAAGGGCATTTTGTAATTTTCAGAATCGAGTTTTTTTAGAAAATGTTGTAAAAATAATTTTTCTCAGATTTAAAAGAAAGTTTTAAAAGTTTGGAAAAACTAGGGTTTGTTGTTTTGTTTTTTTTTTTTTTAAAACATGGCTAATTCCTTTCGGGTTTTAGTCATTATGTTTAGCCTATAACCGAGCCCTCTTGGTGGGGTGAACTAAAGCTACGCACCAGCGGGATTCGTGTGGAGAGGAGGTGAGTCACGGATCGCTTAAATACCAAGCTCCCACCAAACCATTCCTAGACATGCGCATGAGAGGTTACCACACCACCGAGCCCTCCGAGTTATGGTGAACCGAAGCTACGCATCGTGGGATTCTGCGAAGAGGAGGTGAGTCACTAGGACCGCTTAAATACCAAGCTCTTCCGGATCCAATCCTAGACATGCGTGCAAGGTTACCACACCACTAGCTCATTGACTTAGCCATAGGTTGGTTTAGTACATTAAGTCTTATGTGTTTGTGTTTGAGTAGTCTAATCCTAAAGTTCAAGTTCCTATCATTCTATTCTCGCTCCATGCCTTTTCTACCCTTATATAAATCACAAAATCATACATATAGTTAGGGGTACTTACACTGGGATCATGGTCTGAGACTTAGGGGCCATGCCAAAAGCACGCTTAAAAATAAATCATTTGGCTCGCTTTGAAAACGTTTTGGGCTGAGCCCACAGTGCCGAGAGTTTAAAATCGGGCTCGATACTAAATCGAAACACCCCAAACCCGGCCACGAGAATGGATGGATCTGGTATGTTCCTCAAGTAACCTTGGTTCAAATTCATTCAATGTTTTGAAAACTATGAGTTTTGGAAGATAGTTCGTTTTGGGTTGGGCTTGAGTTGAAAACAAATTTATTTTAGAATAAAACCCATTTGCTTCAAGTGACAAAATATTTAAACTTATTTCATACTAAGTTGGCTTACTCTTTATGAAGCCCTAAATTCATAACATAGTAATTATAGTAGAAATAAAATTAATCACGGTGGCCTTATTACATAAAATGAAACCCAAAATAATAAATTGTACAAGATTTTAAAATAAAATAAATATTCAAATTAAACCGAACTTCAAGTCGATCATGGCCACCACAAGTTCTCCGTCCGGTCCATTACTTGCCATCACCAAACATATTCCCACAACGGGTGAGTCGATAGACTCGGTGTGTAACCAACACTAAACATAATAGAGATAGGCACACCATAAAAAAATCATATGCATATAAAATTCAATATCATGATGCAAACCCAACCCAAACCTATATGCCATCCGCTACACTCCACCCGTACCAACTTTGTACACCGTGGGGACTACTAAGTCAACCCTCCTTCCACTACACTCCATCGAAGGCGGTCATTGCAATGACGTGCTCATCGCCCATCGATAATATTGTGGCATAGCCACCACTGTAATGTAACCGGTTACCACTTAGTGAGACCAAGTCATCACATTCACTTAGTGAGACCAAGTCATCACATTCACTTAGTGAGACCGAAGTCATCACTTTCACTTATAACGTTGGTGAGACCGTAGTCAACACCTTCTTCCCCTTTCACATAAATCCCGAATGCCCCAAATTATAAATATCATGCATAACATATTTTTATTTCACTTTCACATCACTTTTCACTTGTATAACATTTATTTTGAAATCCTAGTAGAAGTAGGAAAACGTACCTGAATACTTTGTACCATAATATGGCACTTTAGCCACTTTCTTTCACTTTCACGTTACCATATATAACATATTTAAACCATAAAACTATTAAGAATAGTGTGGAATACACACGGTACCTTAGTCATATTCTTACCCTTTCATATTAACACATATAATGAATTAAAGCCAGAATCTATCAAGATTTAGTGTAAGGTACACACCGATTTGCTTAACTAATTCCTTGAAATCCCAAAATCGATCTCATCGCCTTAGATCTCAAATTCCTACATTTGATTAATCACTTACTACTTTAATAAAAGCCATTCTACCATAAATCCAAATCCTAGTAGGATTAGTATTCTTAAACTTACCTTGAAATTCTCAAATCCCAAATCCTTGTATCCATCTCATCGAAATCCCTATAACTACATGTTAGATCAATTTCTAACATTTATTCACAACAAATAACCCTTAGCCGTATGTTAAATATGACTTACCTTAGATTCTTAAATCCCAAATTCATTGAATAACTAGGGAACACGGGCTTATGGTGTACCTTCTGAAAAGAACTTCTCCTTCCTTGTAGTCGACACTTAGTAAATCCCAAAAGATCTCTTCAAAGTTTTGGCAACCATGAACATTAATGGGATTAGTCCTAGATTTCGATAAGTCTAGAATATAAAAGAATGGAAACCAAACTTGGATCTTACCCTTATTTGAAGGAATCGATTGCACCTTCACTTCAACCTTCGAGATTCTTGCTTAGAGACTTGATGAACAATCGGCTATGATTCCTTATGTATTCGGTTTCAAAGATGAAAGAAGAGAGGAATAATAGGCTTAGAAGAAATCGGCTAGGAGGCTAAAAGAAAAGAAGAAAAAAGAATGGAGGCTCAAGAAGAATATTCGGCAGAGGAAAAGAGAGAGGGAGAATGAATAATGAATGGCCCTAGTCTCATCCTTTTATAGCCGAAATTAGTAGGCCAAGAATCCTTAACTTGGCCACCACTCTTCCTTATTTTCCTAATTAAAGAATAATTCTTCATTTATCCACCTATTTAGCTGAATTTTAAAGAGAATTAAACTCTTCCCTTAAGAGTCCTTAGGATCTTCTAATTAGCCGAGTTTTAAAGAGAATGAAACTCCTCTTTTGCAAGCTTGTGCCGTCCACCTCTTGGGCTTCTAGAAGCAAAATAAAACTTATTTTATTTGCTTCTTATGTGACTCGAACTCAAGCCCAACACCCTTGCATGTGGGCCATTTCACGAGGCCTTAAGTGGCATCTTCAGCCACATTTCCAAGCCCGTTATTGGGTCAAATTTCATGTACTTTATATCTTTAGGTCTCTTGGCCCTAAGTTCCCCTTGGGCTCTAAAATTCGACATTCAGGGTCATTTTAAGTTTCCAAAATTTTCACATGCTCAGATTTTCCAAGTTTCCAAAATGTTTAGTTTCCTATTTTGGCTTAGTTTCCAAAATGTTCACTTTCCTCTTTTAGCTTAGTTTCCAAAATGTTTACTTTCCTAATTTAAACATTTCTACACATTTCCATACATTTCCATACATTTCCATATATTTCCATACATTTCCATACATTTCCATACATTTCCTTACATTTCCTTTCATTTCCTTACATTTCCTTTCATTTCCTTTCATTTCCTTTCATTTCCTTACATTTTCCTTATATTTCCTTACATTTCCCTACATTTCCTTACATTTCCTTACATTTCCTTACATTTCCTTTCTTTTCCTTACATTTCCTTACATTTCCTTTCATTTTCTTTCATCTTAGGATCTCTTGTAAAGTGTTTAGAGATTGAGAAAATTAAATTTTAGAGATTGAGAAAATTAAAGTTGCTACTGCATCTTGGATTTCTTTTCCTTGTTCAACTAAAATAATTCTTCCTTGATCATAATTTTTTATTGCTTTTAAAATTTCTTCTTGTTGGGTCTTAGTGACTGCATGGTCCCACCATCCTTTTAATTGACCATTAAATCCAACAACTAAAAGATTGGCTATAGCATGATCATTAATTAGGCTATTTTGGTTTTGAGTTTTATAAACATTTGAAACCATTGTCATTTGTTGTAATAAATTGAGAATGTTATATTCAGACATTCTATCTATATTCCACTCATAAATTGTATTAGCATTGTATTTATTTGGGAAAATAAGTTTCTCTTCAATATTAAGATTAGGTGCGGTGATTTTTTGATAATATAATCTTTTTGGTTCTTTCCAAGCCATTTTGTTTATTTGTTGTTCGTCTGATTGTTTAGAGTTAGATTGGGGGATTGGTGTAACGTATTTTGTAACATCTTAAACCCGACCTAAATGTTCTAGCAAAATCTAGAAATGTTACGTAAAACAGTTATAAATTCGACTTTCGCTTCTCAAAAACATCATGTATCTTTGTTACTCTAAATAACCGTTTCATTTGAAAAATGTGTTGCCATACTTATTTAGTAAAAATTATTGTTTGCTTATATTTTCTAATAAAATTATGGATAGCGGAAAAATAGTTGTCTTCGTAAAAGCGTTTTATTGATTGTCATGCCAAAATCCAAGGTAAAAATCCAAAACCAAAACAATCCCAAATGTCCAAAGCCCAAAAATACAAAACTCTCAAATCAGAATTTTAAATAAGTCAAATTTAAAGGAATAGCATTTACGAAAACGTGGACATAATCGAGCTCCCGTCTCACCGACTCGCCTAAGTCTGAGGGTTACCTGAAAATTATCAGACAAATAGAGAGTGAGTTTTTTATAACTCAGTGTGTAACTCATAGCCAAATAGGATTTCAAATTCATTTACATGGCAGAGAAGATACTGATAGACATTTTATGTAACACCCCAAACCCGGCCTATACATTACAACCGAATCTGGTATGTCACATGGTAAAGTAAAATCAAATCGTAGTTATACTTAAGAAAAACTAGAGATTTGAAAGAAAACTTTTTCCGAGTATTTCGTAGTCTTTTGAAAACATTAATGTTTTGATTAAAGAAACTCCACTTTTACCTTAATATTTAAACTGTCGTGGTGTCAAATTTGATATAAACAGTAACTAATAAAAACCAAAGTACAACTTTGAAAGGCCTTATTACGTAACAATAGTCCCAAATTAAAATAAACTTATAGTAATACTGAGACTATAAAAGAAAAGGCAAAAATTGAAACTATAAAAGTTCACGAGTAGTATATCCGATGTATAGCCACCCCCGAGTCCTCCACGGCTCCCAATCCTCAATCGATGGGAATCACCTGAAACATTTAATAAAATGAGGGGGTGAGTTTAAGAAAAATCAGTGTGCACAACCCTCGTCGGTAAGAACATGCATCACAATAATTCGGGCCGAAACCCATTACAGTAATGGTGGCAATTGGGCCTTAGCCCAAAATAGCCTCAGTTGAGCCTTAACCCATATCATATGTCACAACAAATCATGTATGCAATGCGATACAAACCCACCCCAACCTAATTTTCCATCCGCTACACACCACCCGTACCTGCCAATCACACCAATGGGGATTTCTACAATTAACCCTCACCGCTACACACCATCGATGGCAGTTATGCTGCAGTTAGCTGCTCATCGTTAGAATCGTGACATAGTCACCAGAACAGATCGTGGCAGAGCCACTACAACAGATCGTGGTAGAGCCACTACAACAGATCGTGGTAGAGCCACAACATCAGATCGTGGCAGAGCCACAAGAACACTTCCCCTTTAGTAACATAATCCCAATCCCATGCAAACATAATAACTTTAATGCACAGATACAACAGGTTTCGGCATGCATGTATAGAATGCTCATAACGTATATCATGTCATCTCCTCATAACCATTTATTTAATGTAACAGAAATCACTAACCTGATGTCTCGCCTTTACCCTCCAAGGGCAACTCACTAGCCATACCGAGGTTTGGCATTTAACAGAATATAATATTACATTAGCACAACATTATAGATGGAGTGAGAAATTACACATAATCATGCTAATCAACCCCAAAGGGTATAACGATAATTTTACCTACTGAGGGTATTTCAGTAATTTACCTACCAAGGGTAATTCGATAATTCTACCCATAACTAATCCATGTGTGCAGTGCATCTCGAACATAATCAATCATACAATTAACACAAACATCATTAGTACTACCACAAGGGTACAACAGTCATTTTATTGTTTAGAGGTAAAACGGTAATTTCGCAAATCGGGGGTATTACAGTAATTTTGCAAACCAGGGGTATTTCGGTAATTTTGCAAACCAGGGACATTTTGGTAATTTCACAAATCGGGGGTATTTTAGTAATTTCACAAACTAGGGGTATTTCAGTAATTTCACAAACCAAGGGTATTTCGGTAATTTCACAAATCAAGGGTATTTCAGTAATTTCACAAATCGGGGGTATTTAGGTAATTTCACAAATCAGGGGTATTTTAGTAATTTTGCAAATCGGGGTATTTTGGTAATTTTGCAAACTAGGGATATTTTGGTAATATCACAAATCGGGGGTATTTCGATCCCTTTCGGGTTTTAGTTATGATCTTTGGCCCATCAACAAGTCCTCGCGACTAAAGTAAACAGACACTACGCACCAGGTAGGATTCCAAAAAAGAGGAGGTGGGCCACTAGGGCCGCTTAAGTACCAAGCTCTCCCTAGATCCAATCCTAGACATGCGTATGCCCTTTGCCACACCCTAACCCAGCGACTTGTTCACAGCCATGTTTAATTAGAATTAAGTCTTATGGAATTTACGAGTTGTTCAAACTAGATCTAAGGTCCATAAACCCTAACATACATGCCTACGTCCTCATAAGCCCAAATCACTCCCTTACGGCCCATTAGGCCCAAATCTCATCATATGGCCTATTAGGCCCAAAACAAGTCCAATCCATGTATCATGCATGACTAATTCAATTCGTATAACCAACCAAACTATTTCATCAACCTTAGCCTCAGGGCCTACCGCCCATTTAGCCATTTTCAGCTTTTCGGCTTTTCAGCTTTTCGACTTTTCGGCATTATCGATATCGTGTGTGTAGTGTTTGTACACACATAGTAACCTTGCGTGTTATAAACCCCTTAGTCACGAACCTACAATCGACATCACCTAACGATTAATCATAACTTAATATACATTTATCAAAACTAAAACCTCACCGTAACCTTACCGTGTACCTCTCGTTCTAGTAGCCCTTCCTTCGCTACTATTGGCGATTATCCTCTAGGTCTGCACCCAAACTCCCACAAAGGTATATTAACTCTCCTCATAGAATGCTCTATATATAGCTAGCTTCTCACCTTCCTTCTTTGTATCTTACCGATATGGGATCCCTCCGTTAGCAGAGTTTAAATCCAACTCAAACTCTTCTCGTCCAATCCGCAAAATAAATACTCCCTTGCTTGTCATGAGATTTGAACCTAGGCTCTTTTGCACCCTTAATGACGCCTTGCCACTAGACCACTCACTTTCTTGTGTCTAAAATCATGTGCAACTAAATATAACCCTATGGCAAAATTCTAGAGTCCATTTAAAACGAAATCCAAAATGCAAGAGCCAGGACTTGAACCTTGGACCTCCTTCCTTCCTTTTTGGCGTCACCCCCTTGCCTCTTATGTGGCGTCACTTTGCCACTACACCATACACTTCACTTGTTCATTTTCCCCACATTTTATTCTTAAACCCTACTACTAACTCCTAGGGTTTTATTCACCCAAAACCAAAATTTTTCCTAAGGCCTAACTTGAACCCGAGACATCATAGAAACCCTCTAACCTTTCAAAATCACTCACCTATTAGGTCCAACTAGCACTAAAGCCATTCTTTTGTTCTCAAAAATTTTTAAACGCACCTACGCGTAAGGCCCATTAGGCCCAATTCTTTTAGGCCCAATTTTGGGATGTTACAAATCTACCCTCCTTAAAGAAATTTCATCCTCAAAATTTCTAGCTATAGAAACATTCGCATATCCTAACCTACAACATTACACTCACGTTGTGCACTCTGATTCTAAAATAGTAATACACTTTCTAACTTAAGCTTGGAACCTCTTCACACAACCAAATATCTAATACAAAAGCAAACAGATATTTAACACTTATACATAAAAATTTTCCATTCAAACATCACATCCAAAACATAAACAGAATAAATACAGTCATTATAGCATATACTAATAAGTAAGGGGACTTACGGATTTGGTGCCAGAGATGCGAATGCCATACTTCCAAAAAAGATACTTTTTTTAAACCAAATTTCAAATAACTTTGAAAAAAAAATTTGAACCCATTCCACAACCGAGTTTTGTAACCTATGCTCTGATACCATAATTGTAACACCCCCAAACCTGGCCTATAGATTACGACCGAATCTAGTTTGTCACAAGGTGAAGTAAAATCAAGTCTTAGTTATACTTAAGAAAAACTGAAGATTTGAAAGAAAACTTTTTCCGAGTATTTCGTAGTCTTTTGAAAACATTGATGTTTTGATTAAAGAAACTCCACTTTTACCTTGATATTTAAACTGTCGTGGTGTCGAATTTGATATAAACAGTAACTAATAAAAACCAAAGTACAACTTTGAAAGGCCTTATTACATAACAATAGTCCCAAATTAAAATAAACTTATAGTAATACTGAGACTATAAAAGAAAAGGCAAAAATCGAAATTACTAAAGTTCACGAGTAGTATATCCGATGTATAGCCACCCCCGAGTCCTCCACGGCTCCCAATCCTCAATCATTGGGAATCACCTGAAACATTTAATAAAAAGAGGGGGTTAGTTTATGAAAATTAGTGTGCACAACCCTCGTCGGTAAGAACATGCATCACAATAATCCGGGCCGAAGCCCATTACAGTAACGGTGGCAATTGGGACTTAGCCCAAAATAGCCTCGGTTGAGCCTTAACCCATATCATATGTCACAGCAGATCATGTATGCAATGCGATGCAAACCTAGCCCAACCTAATTTTCCATCCCCTACATACCACCCGTACCTGCCAATCACACCAATGGGGATTTCTACAATCAACCCTCATCGCTACACACCATCGATGGCAGTCATGCTGCAGTTAGCTGCTCATCGTCAAAATCGTGACATAGTCACTCAGAATGATCGTAAGGCGAGCCACTACAATGATCGTGGCGAGCCACCGAACACTTCCCCTTTAGTAACATAATCCCAATCCCATGAAAACATAATAACTTTAATGCACAGATACAACAGGTTTTGGCATGTATGTATAGAATGCTCATAACGTATATCATGTCATCTCCTCATAACCATTTATTTAATGTAACGGAAATCACTAACATGATGTCTCACCTTTACCCTCCAGGGGCAACTCACTAGCCATACCGAGGTTTGGCATTTAACAGAATATAATATTACATTAGCACAACATTATAGATGGTGTGAGAAATTACACACAATCACACTAATCAACCCCAAAGGGTAAAACGATAATTTTACCTACTGAGGGTATTTCAGTAATTTACCTACCAAGGGTAATTCAGTAATTCTACTCATAACTAATCCATGTATGTAGTGCATCTCGAACATAATCAATCATACAATTAACACAGACAACATTAGTACTACCACGAGGGTACAACGGTCATTTTATTATTTAGGGTAAAACGATAATTTTGCAAACTAGGGGTATTTCGGTAATTTTGCAAACTAGGGTTTTTTTGGTAATTTTGCAAACCAGGGATATTTTGGTAATTCTACAAATTAAGGGTATTTCGGTAATTTCGTAAACCAGGGGTATTTTGGTAATTTCACAAACCAAGGGTTTTTCGATAATTTCACAAATCGAGGGTATTTCAGTAATTTCACAAATTAGGGGTATTTTGGTAATTTCACAAATCGGGGGTATTTCAGTAATTTTGCAAATCGGGGGTATTTTGGTAATTTTGCAAACTGAGGGTATTTTAGTAATATCACAAATCGAGGGTATTTCGGTCCCTTTTGGGTTTTAGTTATGAACTTTGGCCCATCAAGAAGTCCTCGCGGCTAAAGTGAACAGACACTACGCACCAGGTAAGATTCCAAAAAAGAAGAGGTGGGCCACTAGGGCCGCTTAAGTCCTAAGCTCTCCCTAGATCCAATTTTAGACATGCGTATGCCCGTTGCCACACCTTAACCCAGCGACTTGTTCACAGGCATGTTTAATTAGAATTAAGTCTTATGGAATTTACGAGTTGTTCAAACTACACCTAAGGTCCATAAACCCTAACATACATGCCTACGGCCCCATAAGCCCAAATCACTCCCTTACGGCCCATTAGGCCCAAATCTCATCATATGGCCTATTAGGCCCAAAACGAATTCAATTCATGTATCATGCATGACTAATTCAATTCGTATAACCAGCCAAACCATTTCATCAACCTTAACCTCAGGGCCCACTGGGCCCATTTAGCCACTTTTGGCTTTTTGGCTTTTCGGCATTGCCGATATCGTGTGTGTAGTGTTTATACACACCTGGTAACCTCGTGTGCTGTAAACCCCTTAGTCACGAACTTACAATCTACATCACCTAATGATTAATCATAACTTAATACCCACTTATCTGAAATCGAAACATCACCTTAGCCTTACCGTGTACCTCACGTTCTAGTAGCCCTTCCTTCACTACTATTGGCGATTATCCTCTAGGTCTGCACCCAAACGCCCACCAAGGTATATTAACTCTCCTTATAGAATGCTCTATATATAGCTAGCTTTTCACCTTCCTTCTTTGTATCTTACCGATATGGGATCCCTCCGTTAGCAGAGTTTAAATCCATCTCAAAGTCTTCTCGTCCAATCCGTAAAATAAATACTCCCTTGCTTGTTATGAGATTCAAACCTAGGCTCCTTTGCACCCTTAATGATGCCTTGCCACTAGACCACTCACTTTCTTGTGTCTAAAATCATGCACAACTAAATATAACCCTATGGAAAAATTCTAGAATCCATTCAAAAAGAAATCCAAAATACAAGAGCCAAGACTTGAACCTTGGACCTCCTTCCTTCCTTTTTGGCGTCACCCCCTTACCTCTTATGTGGCGTCACTTTGCCACTACACTACACACTCCACTTGAGTCATTTTCCCCACATTTTATTCTTAAAGCCTACTACTAACTCCTAGGGTTTTATTCACCCAAAACCAAAATTTTTCCTAAGGCCTAACTTGAACCCGAGACTTTATAGAAGCCCTCTAACCTTCCAAAATCACTCACCTAATAGGTCCAACTAGTACTAAAGCCGTTCTTTTGTTCTCAAAAATTTTTAAATGCACCTACGCCTAAGGCCCATTGGGCCCAATTCTTTTAGGCCCAATTTCGGGATGTTACATTTTATACATAATCAGAATCATATCAGAGTAGTACATATGTAAATATATATGTATCTAATCCTACCCCATCCTCTACACACCAGCTCCGACCATCCCAATGTAACAGCCCGGTTTAGACCCTAGTAGGAATAGTGGTTTCGGGACCAGAAATCTGAGGTCAAAATATTATTTTAATTTTATATTTGGTGTTGATTCTATGTGACATAGTCTGTGTGAAAATTCTGTGTGATAATTTGATCGATGGTGTGCCGAATTAAGAAAAATGACTTAATCGGGTATAGTATAAAAGCGGTGTGTTGATTTATAAGTATCTAAGTGTTGTTGTCTTCATAATAGGATGGCCCTAAGAGGCAATTAAGCCATTATTAAGGATAGTGGATGGCTAAATGACAAATTAGCCTTAATGTATATTTGTCTTATATGTTTATTAAAAGGTTAGTTTGGTAAATTAATAATTATGTTTAATATGTTATAATAAAACATGGAAAATGGTCATTGTTATCATCTTTGCTCCACCAAAATTGAGAGTGAAAAAAGGGTTTTAAGCTTTGAAAATTTTGGCTATTGTTCATGTAACACCCTTAACCCGTGTTCGTCGCCGAATTAGGGTTACGGTATTACCATGTAAGTTAAAAACTTCAGTTCACTCGATTGAAACTTAATCATGCATTTTTTCAAATAATTTAATAATAACAAACAATAAATTTCACATGTAATACATACTCGATACATTAATCCAAGTCATATACAACATAACCATTGATGTATTTAAAAGACTATACAATGTATACTACAACATTATCACTTAACAATACAGATTTCATAAGGCATAAACCTAATTTCCACATAACCGAAATATGCAACTAATTACACAACTCATACATGCTTATAAATTTTGGCCGAATAGACAAGACCTAATTTACAACATTTCATGTTGATTTCCTATCACAAACCAAGTTTGGTAATCATGTACTCAAATAAAATAAGTGACTTCACAAGCAAAATATTTATAAACCATAGTTATACACATCTTTTACATTCGACTATGGCCCTAAACAAATAATTCATTAAACAAGATAATAACATGTATAACTTTAACCTAGGTTTGGCCGAATACACATACATGCATTACTCACATAATTCCTATCTAGCAAAATGATTTAAATTGTCACACTTATATAATTCCCGAATAAAGCTCAACTAACATATATCTATCTAGACTTATACATATAAAAATTAACTTGATTGCCAAACCATCTAACTAATTTAACACAAACGTTGGTTTTACAAACAGGCCATTATATAGAATGCATAAGATTAAAATAATGAAACAACCATGACCAAACCGTTAAAACCAAACACTTAAACCACATAGTCAAGAACAAATAAAGTGAAGCTTATAATATAAGTTTAAGCCATTTTGCATGGCTATTTTATAAACACATATAAACATAACATCATTCCAACATTTAGCTAGCCTATACGTGCCTTTGATTCCAAAATAACGAGCTCAAAAGTACCGAAAAGGGATGACAGTGTGGTTGACTTCTTCAATGATCCTTCGAGCCTGTAGCTTGACCAAAAATCTATAAAACGAACAATGAACACACTAAGTAAGCTCACTTGCTTAGTAAGTCTCAAGCAAATACAAATTGATATTCGAATGTTTAACCTTTAATTAAACAATTCATAGAAAATGAATATAAACATTATAATTACAGAATGACATGGTCGAATACTATCCATAACCTTAACTTAAGGATTTCACTTATCTTCCATGAACAAATACATCATTCATTTTATAGTTATCATAAATATTCCTATACTCCAAATCGAATAACCATCTCATACATATTAATCACATAATCTTTTTTTATACGCACATAAAATCACATCCAAATTCATTTCTCAATAACGAATTTACTTATGGCCGAATCATTAAAACAACATGTGGACATTAGGCTCAATTCATACATAGCTATATATATATAAAGGGTTCATGTTCATCCTTTATAAACTTGATAGATAATACACTTCAATCCATAATAAGCTAGTAGGATAACACTTACCGGCTAATGGTTCATAGCATTAAATAATATGTCGCACCTCGTTTATTATATGAGCTCTCGCTTATAGCTTATCACCCAGATTAAGCCCGCTAGACTAGAAGTCCGAAATAATTCACCAAGACGAAGCTCGCTAGGCTTAAAACCCGAAATAGATCATCGGTACAAGGCCTGCTAGGCAATAAGCCCGAATCAAATCACCGGCACAAGGCCTGCTAGGTAATAAGCCCGAATCAAATCACCGGCACAAGGCCTGCTAGGCTTTAATGCCCAAAATAATTCATAAACCAGTCCATCAAATTACATTTCTTAACACTATCATCACTAACTAAACATATACACAATTCACATTCACATATCACAACGAATGTACAAATTCTTATCACATATACAAAAACACATCTAATCCATTTTAAAGCCTTTACATTCAGCTAACACATATATTCATACTCAAATTTATCAAATAATTTCATTGAACCTATTCATAAATAATTCTTTAACATACTTTAGCTTAAGGACTTACCTCGATTAACAACGGACCACTTAAACCTAGCTTATTCTACAACCTTTGTCTTTCCCCGATTCAAATCGATTTCCTTTGTTCTTGATCTAAACATATCAAAATAGTCTCATTCAAGTACATTTCACTTCAATTTAGTCCCAAAACACATAAATATACAATTTACCATTTTACCCCTAATGTTTCATATTTTTACAATTTAGTCCTATTTGCATAAAACACCAAATACACAAAATTTCCCCATACTACTCCAAGGCCGAATATTCCTAGGGACCTTACAAGCCCCTTTTTTCATTTATTTTACAAATAAGCCCTCTAAAATTTATTTCTACAATTTAGCCCAAAATACTCAAATTCACTAAAATTTCCAATGCAAAATATACTAATCTTAAACATATCTCTCATTTAAAATTACCAAACATCATGAATCACATGAACACTACAATGGCGAATATCAAACATGCTCAGATTTGAAAATTTCAACATGGGTCGGCTACGGTTCGATGCAACGATCTCAAAACGTAAAAATTAACAAAACCGAACAAGAACTAACCTTGAAATCAAGTTTATAGGTGCCGAACTTTCAAAGAAATAAAACCTTTCTTCCTTCTCTAATATTCGCCAAGAACATGCAAAATGATAATGGACTTTTCTTTTGTTTTATTTAACATATATTATGATTTTAAATCATTTACTATTTTAACCTTTAATAAAGTTTTAAATTATAACATAATATTATGGACAAACTTGTCCACTTACTCTTAAAATGGAATATTTGCCCTTTTAATACTCCATACTAACAAGCCATAATCAATTAGGCACTTTTCACTCTAGTTTGCTACTTTTTCACCTTACGCGATTAAGTCCTTTTTGTTAAATTGAACACACAAATGATTAAATTTTTCTACCAAACTTTCACACACATTAATTCACATATAAAAAACACAAAATATAATATTAAAAATTTTCTTAGACTCGGATTCGTGGTCCCGAAACCACCGTTCCAATTTGGGTCAAATTCGGTCTGTTACAACTCTCCCCTTTTAAGGATTTTCATCCCCGAAAATCTTACCGTTAAACAAAGTCGGATGTTGTTGCCTCATTGAATCTTCAGGCTCCCATGTAGCCTCTTCAACTCTGTGCCGATTCCATAAAACTTTCACTAATGGAATTCTCTTGTTTCTTAATTCTTTCATTTCTCAAGCTAGAATACGAATTGGTTCTTCCTCGTACGTCATATGAGGTCGAATTTCAATCTCTGATGGAGTGATTACATGTGACGGATCTGATCTGTACTTACGTAGCATTGAAACGTGAAATACGTCATATATCTTTTCTATTTCTATGGGCAACTTCAATCTATAAGCAATAGGTCCAATTCGTTCGATAATTTCATACGGTCCGATGAATCTAGGACTCAGTTTGCCTTTTCGTCCAAATCAGAGTACTTTCTTCCACGGGGAAACTTTCAAAAACACTCGATCCCCGACTTGATATTCAACATCTTTACATTTTAAATCAGCATAAGACTTTTGTCGATCCTAGGCGCTTTCAAACTATCTTTGATTATAACCACTTTCTATTCATTTTTTAACCATATCAACCCGTGTATTTTATTTTCACTAAGCTCTATCCAAGACAACGGTGTGCGGCACTTGCGCCATATAGAGCTTCGAAGGTGCCATTTTGATACTCAATTGAAAACTGTTATTGTAAACGAATTCAATTAGAGGTAAGTATCGTTCCCACATACCTTCAAACTCAAGAACGCAACATCTCAACATGTCCTCAAGTATCTGAATGGTTCGCTCGGACTGACCGTCTGTCTGCGGATAGAAGGCTGTGCTAAAGTGGAGCTTAGTACCCAAAGCATCCTGTAATTTCTTCCAAAATCGCGATGTGAATCTCGGGTCTCTATCCGACACAATGGAACTTGGCTCACCATGTAATCTCACAATCTGAGATACATACAACTCAGCAAGTTTATCAAGCGAATAATCCATACGGACAGGCACAAAATGAGCTGATTTGGTCAATCGATCTACTATAACCCAAACTGCATCTTTCTTGCTCGGTGTCGTAGGCAAACCGGATACAAAATCCATAGTGATTCTATCCCACTTCCACTCCAGTATTATGATAGGTTGAAGCAACCCAGAAGGCACTTGATGTTCTGCTTTTACTTGCTGATAAACTAAACACTTTGAGACAAATTCAGATATATCTCATTTCATGCCAGGCCACCAATAAAACTGTTTCAAATCATTGTACATTTTCGTGCTACCCGGATGTATCAAAAATTGACTATTATGAGCCTCACTCAAAATCATCTGAATCAAATTCACGTTCTTCGAACACATATTCGACCTTTGAAGATCAAACAATCATTTGTATCAATATGAAACTCTGACTCTGCATCACTTTCACACTGAGCTCGTTTAGCAATCAAATCTCTGTTAATTCTTTATGCATCACAAATCTATTGGATAAACATCGGTCTTGCTATTAGCTCGGCTATAATCGAACCATCACTTGACATAACCATATGTGCATTCAACGCACGAAGAGCAAATAATGATTTTCGACATAATGCATCTGCAACAACATTTGCTTTCCCCGGATGGTAGTCAATCATTAGCTCATAGTCTTTCAACAGCTCTAACCATCTACGTTGTCTCAAGTTCAAATCTTTCTGAGTCATTAAGTACTTCAGGCTTTTGTGATCTGAGTAAACATGACATTTTTCCCTGAACAAGTAATGACGCCATATTTTTAAAGCGAAAACAATAGCTGCAAGCTCTAAATCATGAGTCGGATTAATTCTTTCGTGAGGCTTCAATTATCTTGAAGCGTAGGCTATGACTTTGCCTTCCTGCATCAAAATGAAACCTAACCCATTCAATGAAGCATCACTGAAAACAATAAATTCTTTACCCGATTCAGGTTGAGCTAACACTGGAGCTTCGGTTAAAAGGACTTTCAACTGATCAAAACTTTTCTGACACTTTTCTGAACATTCAAACTTGACATCTTTCTAAAGTAGCTTTGCCAAAGGTGTAGCTATCATGGAAAAACCTTTAACAAATCGTCTGTAGTATCTCGCAAGTCCAAAAAAGCTTCGAATTTCAGAAACATTCCTTGGTGGCTTCCAATCAAGTATAGCTGATATTTTATTCGGATCAATTTGAATTCCTGAAGCTGAAACAACATGACCCAAAAAGCTTACTTTCTTCATCTAGAACTCACACTTACTGAACTTTGCATACAACTGCTGATCTCGCAAAGTCTGTAACACTAATCTCAAGTGTTCAGCGTGTTCGGTTTCATCTTTGGAGTAGATCAATATATCATCAATAAACACTACTACAAACTGATCCAAAAACTGTCTGAAAACCCGATTCATTAGATCCATAAATACCGCAGGTGCATTAGTAAGTCCAAAAGGCATGATTAGGAACTCAAAATGTCCGTACCTCGTTCAGAATGCAGTCTTGGGCACATCAGAATCTCTGACTCGCAATTGATAGTAACCTGATCTCAAATCTATCTTCGAAAACACTAAAGCTCCTTTCAACTGATCAAATAAATCATCAATTCGAGGCAAAGGGTATTTATTCTTTATTGTTACCTTATTCAATTTGTCAATAATCAATACACATTCGCATAGTCCCGCTCTTTTTTTCACAAATGTAATCGGTGCACCCAAGGAGAGAAACTCGGTCGTGCAAAGCCCCTATCTATCAACTCTTGCAATCTGTGCTTTCAACTCCTTCAACTCCATAGGTGCCATTCGACACGGAGCTATCGAGATCGAGGTCGCCCCAGTACTAGTTCAATGCCAAACTCAATTTCTCGTCTTGGTGGTGAACCCGTAATTCTTCAGAAACACATCCGGTATTCACATACAACCAGATGCAGACTCAATTTGCTTTTCGACACTTTATTATCCAGACATAGGCTAAGTAAGCTTCATATCCCTTTCTCACATACTTTTGAGCTAACATCGAGGATATTATCAGAGGCAACCCTCTCAAATCATTAGATTCAACCCAATGATTTCACCGCTCGACATCTCAAATCAATAATCTTTCTTTTGCGCTTCACAATCGCATCATGTAAGGTTAACCAATCCATTCCTAGAATTATGTCAAACTCATCGAAAGGTAACAATATTAAATCGACAAGAAAGCAAGAGTCTCGAATCATCAATGGGCAACCTTTACACAATTTATCAACAAGTACATATCTACCCAAAGGGTCGGACACACGAATCACAAACTCGAGAGACTCGACAGCAGAGTCGTCTTTGGGTACCAAAGTTTCACACACATATGAATGAGTAGAACCGGGATCAATTAATGCAATCACGGAGTATCATAAAGTGTGAAAGTACCACTAATAACATCTTGGGAAGAAGCATCCTCTCTAGCACGTATAGCATAAGCTCTAACGGTGCTCGAGCTTCGATCGAATCTGCAGATCTTCGTTCCTCTCCGATCGCCACCTATATTCCACAGAATGTCCGGGTGGTGCGCCTCGTGCTATATTGTTATTCATTTAGTGTTCTCGTCAGATTCGCTTCGGCTAACATCGGACACTCTGGATAAAATGGTTTGACGATCCACATTTAAAACAAGACCGATCACGGAATCTCTGACTCCTAGAATGCCATTTCCCACAATGTTTACACTCATCCGATCCTCATTGAACGCTATGAACACTAGCCATCGAGGTGGCTCGAGAACTCACAAGGGGTCGATCTCGTCTAGATAAGTCAGAGGTAGCTTTATGTCGGCTAAGATCATCTCTGAACTTCTTAGGTGCTGAATGGAACGTCTTACTCAATGATCTTTTACGAGTGTCTCTAGCTTCTAATTTAGCCTTTATTTTCTCTTTTCCGAGTTCTTCGGCTTTGTAAGCTTGCTCGACTAGTACCACAAACTCATTGATCTCAAGAATGCCCACAAGTAACTTTATGTCTTCATTCAGACCGTTTTCAAATCTTCTACACATAATGACTTCAGAAGAAACACACTCTCTAGCATACCTGCTGAGTCGACAAACTTCCACTCATACTCTATCACAGTCATTCGTCCTTGTTTCAGTTCGAGAAATTCTTTACGTTTTTGATCGATGAATCGTTGGCTGATATATTTCTTTTGAAAATCAATTTGAAAGAAGTCCCAAGTCACCTTTTCTTTCGAAACTACAGATTCTAGCATTTTCCACCAGTGATAGGCAGAGTCCTGAAGTAGGGATATAGCACACTTTAAGCACTCTTCGGAATTACAGAATAACTCATCAAGCACCCGAATAGTATTATCAAGCCACATCTCAGCTCGTTTCGCATCATCATCATCATTAGCTTTGAATTTTTCGGCCCCATATTTCCTAATTTTATCAACAAGAGGCCTACTAGATCTCATTAGATCTATCATCGGGGGTGCCGAACGTATCAGAGTTGGATTATTCGGGGGTAGAGGTTGTTCAACCGGGTTATTCTGAATAAACTGGGTAAACCACTCGTTCATCATCTGGTAGAAGGCTTGTTTAGCCTCCCCCTCGTGGCTACTCAAAACTGGTTGAGAGTCTACTAGCACTGATCTGCGTGCACGGTTAGGCGTTACACTCTCTACATCATCCACTACATCTCTATCGGGATCAGGATCCATTTACTATATAAAACACAGTTCGAAATGTTAGAAGTCACAACACTATCAAATATACAATAAAGGCATGTATAGCTAGACTCACACGTGTTACGGTAGTCCTAAAATCGACTAAACCGTAAGCTCTGATACCAATTAAATGTAACACCCTTAACCCATGTTCGTCATCAAATTAGGGTTACGGGTATTACCATGTAAGTTAAAAACTTCAGTTCGCTCGATTGAAACTTAATCACGCACTTTTTTTTTCAAATAATTTAATAATAACAAACAACAAATTTCACCTATGTAATACATACTCGATACATTAATCCAAGTCATATACAACATAACCATTGATGTATTTAAAAAGACTATACAATGTAAACTACAACACTATCACTTAACAATACAGATGTCATAAGGCATAAACCTAATTTCCACATAACCGAAATATGCAACTAATTACACAACTCATACATGCTTATAAATTTTGGCCGAATATGCAAGACCTCATTTACAGCATTTCATGTTGATTTCCTAGCACAAACCAAGTTTGGTAATCATGTACTCAAATAAAATAAGTGACTTCACAAGCAAAATATTTATAAACCATAGTTATACACATTTTCTACATTCGACTATGGCCCTAAACAAATAATTCATTAAACAAGACAATAACATGTATAACTTTCACCTAGGTTTGGCCGAATACACATACATGCATTACTTACATAATTCCTATCTAGCAAAACGATTTAAATTGTCACACTTATATAATTCCCGAATAAAGCTCAACTAACATATATCTATCTAGACTTGTACATATAAAAATTAACTTGATTTCCAAACCATCTAACTAATTTAACACAAACGTTGGTTTTACAAACAGGCCATTATATAGAATGCATAAGGTTAAAATAATGAAACAACCATGACCAAACCGTTAAAACCAAACACTTAAACCACATAGTCAAGAACAAATAAAGCCGAGCTTATAATATAAGTTTAAGCCATTTTCGCATGGCTATTTTATAAACACATATAAACATAACATCATTCCAACATTTAGCTAGCCTATACATGCCTTTGATTCCAAAATAACGAGCTCAAAAGTACCGAAAAGGGATGATAGTGTGGTTGACTTCTTCAATGATCCTTTGAGCCCATAGCTTGACCAAAATCTATAAAACAAACAATGAACACACTAAGTAAGCTCACTTGCTTAGTAAGTCTCAAGCAAATACAAATTGATATTCTAACATTTAACCTTTAATTAAACAATTCATAGAAAATGAATATAAACATTATAATTACGTAATGACATGGTGAATACTATCCATAACCTTAACTTAAGGATTTCACTTATCTTCCATGAACATATACATCATTCATTTTATAGTTATCATAAATATTCCTATACTCCAAATCAAATAAACATCTCATATATATTAATCACATAATCTTTTTTTATACGCACATAAAATCACATCCAAATTCATTTCTCAATAACGAATTTACTTATAGCGAAATCATTAAAACAACATGTAGACATTAGGCTCAATTCATACATAGCTATATATATATATAGGGTTCATGTTCATCCTTTATAAACTCGATAGATAATACACTTCAATCCATAATAAGCTAGCAGGATAACACTTACCTAGGCTAATGGTACATAACATTAAATAATATGTCGCACCTCGTTTATTATATGAGCTCTCGGTTTATAGCTTATCATCGGCATTAAGCACCGCTAGGCTAAAAGTCCGAAATAATTCACCGCAGACGAAGCACCTAGGCTCAAAGCCGAAATAGATCACCGGACAAGGCACGCTAGGCAATAAGCGAATCAAATCAAGCACAAGGCACGCTGGGTAATAAGCGAATCAAATCACCAAAGATAAGGCTTGCTGGCAATAAGCCGAATCAAATCAAGACAAGGCACGCTAGGCAATAAGCCCGAATCAAATCACAAAGATAAGGCACGCTAGGCTTTAATGCCCAAATAATTCATAAACTAGTCCATCAAATTACATTTCTTAACACTATCATCACTAACTAAACATATGCACAATTCACATTCACATATCACAACAAATGTACAAATTCTTATCACATATACAAAACACATCTAATCCATTTTAAAGCCTTTACATTAGGCTAACACATATATTCATACTCAAATTTATCAAATAATTTCATTGAACCTATTCATAAATAATTCTTTAACATACTTTAGCTTAAGGACTTACCTCGATTAACAATGGACGACTTAAACCTATTATTCGCAACCTTTGTCTTTCCCCGATTCAAATTCGATTTCCTTTGTTCTTGATCTAAACATATCAAAAATAGTCTCATTCAAGTACACTTCACTTCAATTTAGTCCCAAAACACATAAATATGTAATTTACCATTTTACCCCTAATGTTTCATATTTTTACAATTTAGTCCTATTTGCATAAAACACCAAATACACAAAATTTCCCCATACTACTCCAAGGCCGAATATTCCTAGGGACCTTACAAGTCCCTTTTTCATTTATTTTGTAAATAAGCCCCTCTAAAAATTTATTTCCACAATTTAGCCCAAAATACTCAAATTCACTAAAATTTCCAATGCAAAATATACTAATCTTAAACATATCTCTTATTTAAAATTACAAATCATCATGAATCACATGAACACTACAATGGCTGAATATCAAACATGCTCGATTTGAAAATTTCAACATGGGTCACTACTGGTTCAAGCAACGATCTCAAAACGTAAAATTAACAAAAATCGAACAAGAACTAACCTTGAAATCAAGCTTATAGGTGTCGAACTTTCAAAGAAATAAAACCTTTCTTCCTTCTCTAATATTTGGCCAAGAACATGCAAAATGATAATGGACTTTTCTTTTGTTTTATTTAACTTATATTATGATTTTAAATCATTAACTATTTTAACCTTTAATAAAGTTTAAATTATAACATAATATTATGGACAAACTTGTCATGTACCGTCCACTTACTCTTAGAATGGGATATTTGCTCTTTTAATACTCCATACTAACAAGCCATAATCAATTAGGCACTTTTCACTCTAGTTTGCTACTTTTTCACCTTACGCGATTAAGTCCTTTTTTGTTAAATTGAACACACAAACGATTAAATTTTTCTACGAAACTTTCACACACATTAATTCACATATAATAAACACAAAATATAATATTAAAAATTTTCTCAGACTCAGATTTGTGGTCCCGAAACCATCGTTCTGATTTGGGTCAAATTCGGTCTGTTACAGTTCATCTTGATTTAAGGAATGTTTGAGCTCGATTTTTGTTAATTTCTATGTTTTCGTAATCGTTGCTTCGTGCTCTAGCTAACCCATATTGAAATTTGGGAATTGATGATGTTTTTGTGATGAGTCCTTGATGCACATTTGAGCTATGTGTGAGTTGATAATGAAATATGGAAACTTGGTGTTGGATTAACATAGTTTGTATTGGAATTTTTAGTGAAATTGAGTATTTTGGACTTAAGTGAGGAAAGTGTAAATTGAAGGACTAAAATGTGAAAGAAATGAAATGTGTGAGCTTGTATTAGCATGGGAGGAATTTAGGTAGCATATGTGTTTTGAAACTTTATGTATTTAATGATTTTGTGAAATAGGGACTAAAGTGTTGAAATGTGAAAATATGAGGGCTATTTTGTAAAATGTACTAAATGTGTATGTGTGGACTAAATTGAATGAATTGGTTATTGAATGGATTGAATTTGAATGTGTATAAACCAAGAAATGAGAGGTTCAGATCGAGATCGAGGCAAAGATAAAGTGCTCGATTAATCGACCGTTTTGATAGTTCGACATCCGAGGTAAGTTCAGATATAAAACATGTATTTAGTTATGTTTAATGCTATAAAATAAATGGTATGATAATATTGAAATGTGAATGCTATGTGAGCACTTGATTTATGTGGCACTGAGTGTGTGTATTCAGAAATGTAACAGAGATATCAGCACTGTGTATGCGAAATAATATAAGCTTCGGCTTTGTGGTTAGCACTGTATGTGCGATACCAATTTAAGATCAGTTTGATATGGATGCACTAAGTGTGCGATGTTAATTAAGCTTCGACAAACTATCTGGGCACTAAGTGTCCGATGGAATCGAAGAAGAGACAAAATTTAATTGAGATGAAATAGTGAGTATTGAGTAGCAAAGATAATTGAAAACTATGTGTTGGTTAAGGTACGTTCAGAACCTATGTGGTTGATAAAGCTATGAATGAGATCATGAAATGTTAAATGAACATATTAGCTTTGGATGGTATGATATATACATATATAGATGTGAAATAAATCTATGTGACGATTTGTTTTGGCTTAATGTGTTTTGTTATGAACTTACTAAGCTGTGGAAAGCTTATGTGTGATTTGTTTATCTACTTTGCAGTGTCAGTAAAGCTAGCTCAGATCCAAGGATCGTCAACATCTCAATCACACTATCAGCAATCTATTTTGGGTACTTTTGGAAAGATGTACATAGTTGAAATATGGCATGTATAGGCTAGTTATTTGAATCATGTTGGATATGTGTAAATAGCCATTGATGTGGCTAGATATGTGTTAGTTTTAAGAATGAGTGGTATTGATATATGTTGCATGTTTTGGTAAGGTTTATGAGTAAAGAGAATGACTTATGAATGGTAAACTTTGTGTTGATATGATTGCTAGTAAGAAATAGAGAATTTGGAAATGAATCATATTGGTATTAAATGAGTTCAAGTGGTGCAATTTAGTCTATTAGTTAACATGGTTGTGAATGAGATTATATGAGATGATATGTTGATCACTTGACATGAATTTGGTTGCCAAATCGTGTTTGTAAACATGTTAAAATGTGCTTGTAGGTTTGACCCTTGTATGGGTGGAAATTTGGATTTGCATATGGCCTATTTTGTCATACGGTTGTGGCACACAGGCGTGCCTAGTGATCGTGGGGCTAAGTCAGTAGCTAGCTTAAGGACACACGGCCATGGTACACGGGCATGCCTAGTAGCCGTGTGATTAAGTCAGTATCTAGCCTTAGAGCACATGACCATGGCACATGGGTGTGCCTAGAAGCCGTGTGGAGAAGTCAGAATGCTTGCTCTATTTTGGCACGGCCTGGACACATGGGGTGTCTGGTGACCTATAAGACACACAGTCTGGTGGCATGGGCGTGTGGCCTCAACAGATTCATTGAATGTTTGAAATTTCTAAAACTTTCATAAGTATTCAGTTTAGTCCCGACCCCTCTCTAGCATGTGTTGAGGTCTTGTAGGCCTCAATAAGGGACTATTTGATTATGTCTTGATGTGTTATGACGATGATTGACTTAGTGTCATAAATGGGATGTGAAATGATGCAATTGTTTGGTAATATCTCTTAACCCTATTTCGGTGATGGTTTCGGGTTAGGGGTGTTACACCCAACATACCGTGTGGGGTATAAAACACCCACCCAGCCCTACACACTGCTTAGTGTCCATTCGACACTTTTCATAATAATTGCAACAGTGTTGCCAGTATAATGGTGAGTTATCGCCTCACATAGAACACTTCCTCCACATAATATATGTCCCACCCCATAGTCAGATATAAAAAAAAATCAAATGCCAGAATTTATATATCATACATGCTCATATAACAAATGTAGAACATGTTATACATAACAGATCATACATATCTCATCACAATACATGAATTTAAACATTATCTACGTCATGTTTCATACTAACAGATTAACAGAATTCTTGCTTAATAGCTTACATAACCACATACCGACCTCACAGAAGGCCCACAGTCGATCGGGACGACATGTACAGCCTTAGGAAAAAATTTTGAATTTTGGGCCTACACGCCCGTGTGGCCCATACGGCCCAAATTGTCTAGACCGTGTGTCATACACAGCCTCGCACATGACCGTGTGGCGTAGATAGGCCCCAATTTCGGCTTTCACCGTTCATTGTTTTCTAGGTTTCTCGTTACACACCTGGTTCGATTTTGACGAGAATGCAACCACAAGACTCCCGAGACCTAAATACAACAAATAAAATGGTTAATTACAGTATCTAGGCACAAGATGGCCAAGAATCGAACTCTTTCAAAACACCGTAAACTCCTCCATACTCTTACTGATAATGAAACACCCCACACCCGGCCCATGAGCCTGAACCGGATCTAGTATGTTCCTAAAGTAAACCGGTTTCAAAGATTTTCGTTACTTAGAGAAGATTTTGTAAAATATTTAGAAAAATGTTGTTGTGGATTGGGCTTAGATTGGAAACCCATTTAATTAATCTTGTAAATCCAATTTTTATTAAGGTGACAAAATAATTTTTAGGGTTTATAAAAAAAATATCGCTTTAACTTTAGTCATAAGTAGTTCGTAACATAATAGTTTAAAGTAAAGCAGAATAAGGAAAATCCACTGGGCCTTATGGCCTTATTACATCAAGAAAAACCCAAATATAAAATTAAAGGTACTAAACAGAAATAAAGTCCAAATTTAAATATAATCTTCAAATAGAGCATGGCCACCTCAAGGTCTACCGTCCCGGTCCAATCCTTGTTCATCACCGAAAATAGTTCCCTAGCAGGGTGAGTCAACAGACTCAATGTTGACACAAGACTAACATTCAACAAATCGAGGCATACATGTTCATATCAAATTCATATTCATATAAAAATAAATTATGATGCAACCCAAACCCAAGCCTATTTGTCTATCCGCTACACACCACCCGTACCTGCCAGTCACACCGTGGGGACTACTAAGTCAACCCTTCATCCGCTACACACCATCGAAGGCGATCATCGCGATCGACGTGCTCATCGCCCATATAATTCGTGTCATTAGACACCATATTCAAATAATGTAACCGAAGTTACCAAATTCAGATAATGTAACCGGAGTTACCATATTCAAATTTTTGTGACCGTAGTCACCATATATCGTTGGTGAGACCGAAGTCAACACCTTCTTCCCCTTTCATATAAATCTCGAATGCCCCATAAATTTCATATAATGCATAACATACATACTTAATTTCATATTCATATACATATTTTCACATGTTATAAAATAACATATTTCATAATCCTATCAAGTAGGAAACGTGCACAGTACTTTTGTACCACATTAGGGTACTTAGCCATATTCACATTCTTATGTATAATCATTTAGTTAAAATTTGCCATATAACGTATTGAAGGTTAGTATGGGTACACACCTGATTTGTTTAATAGATTCCTTGAAATTCCGATGAACGATCTACCGATCTAGATTTTTACTCCTATATTCTACCAACCATTAAAATATATTAACAAACCTATTTGGCTTAAAACCAAATCCAAGTAGGATTTGTATTACTTACCTTGTTCTTTGAATTGAAAGATTGTAAATCAAATGCGAAATTGATAGTATTCCTTCCTTAAATCGGCTAGCCACTAAATCGGTATTTACGCCGCTCTAACTTTTGAGTAAATGGAAAATAATTCCAAATATCAAGAACAAACCTTGGCGAATGTCACTTACCATACAATTTCCAAATCAAGGATTCCTTTATATGCTGTCGAAATCCCTATAACTTCATGTTAGATTAAAGCTAACTTTAATAAATAAAATTTTGCCTTTGGCGAATGTGCCTCACCTTAAATTTCTTGAATCAAATCCCAAAACTCTTCCTTTGATATTTGTGGTTGTAAAAAGATCACGAGAGATCCTTGTAGATTAACCAAAATTGCTAATAGGAATAGTATCTTGATTTTGGTAAAAGAAAAGGAATGCAATTGATTGACCACAGATCTTACCCTTTTGATGTTGTAGTTGATTGCTCCTTTACTTAGAACCAACAAAGATTCGGCTTTGATAGTAGAAACAGAGAAGAAAATAGAAGAAGAGAGATGGATTTTACTTAAAGAAAAATTCAGAGAGAGGAGTTTTGCTATGAGATTTTGGCAAGGCTTAGAAAAGATGAGAGAATAGCCTAAATTCTCCTCCTTTAACTGAAATTGCTAGACCAAGAGTCCTTGACTTGGCCACTACTCCTCATAAGTGACAGTGATTATCTTTTAATTATCACCTTATTTAGATTAAAAGTATTTAATCCATCCTTTATCTCTTCAATTAAAATCCTTGATTTATCACTTTAATTTATCAAGTTTTAACAAAAATAAAACTCCTCCCTTTTCTAGAAATAGGTGCCGTCCACCCCTTAGCCTTGGAAGCAAAAATAAAGCCTTCATTATTTGCTTTCCAAGTGACTCGAACTCAGGCCCATTCCTCTTGCATATGGCGCCATTTCCATAAGCCTTAAGTGACACCTTCAGGCCACTTTTCCAAGCCCGATTGTGTGTCAAATTTCACCAACTTTTACTTTTAAGGCCCTCTTGCCCTTATTTCCTATTTTGAACTTTAAAATTTGACATTCTTGCATTATTTCTAAGTTTCCTAAAATTTTCGATCGGCTCTGTAACTTGCCATTTTTCTTACATGTTCAAGTTTCCAAAATGTTCGAGTTTCCAAAATGTTCGTGTTTCCAAAATGTTCGTGTTTCCAAAATGTTCGAGTTTCCATTTTCATGCATTTCGTGTTTCCAAAATATCAAAATTTATTCTCGATTGCTTAAACTTGTCATTTCATACAATTAAACCGAAAATGCATAGGCCCTTTTCAGGATGTTACAGATAATCAAACTGTAACTGCATGAAATTATGATGTTGAAGGAGTGCCAAATGTCTCATGACTCTCACCTAAATGCAGTAAACTAATTAATCAACGATAACAAAATTTCACAACACCAATTGCATCCCAAAACCCCTAAATTAAATAATCAAAGAACTAACTAAAATGTAACCTAAAATGACTGAAATTGAAGACCCAACGAACACCAATCCAATGTTTAAAGAAGATTCCCAAAATAAAATTGAAAGGACAGATGAACCGATGAAAACAAGAAAGCAAAGTTTTGCAATTTCAAATTGCGGCGTGGCTTATGGGAAAACAATGGGAAACATGGGTTTTGGGTTTCTTTCTTTCTTCTTTTTCTTTATAATTAAAAATAAATAAAACCAAAAGAAAAACATAAAATGGAATTAAACATAAATTAAATACTTGTTTTATTTATTTCAAAACAAGCCCAAAAGATAAAACATTTAAAAATAACTACTTGATTTATTATTAATATATTTTATTGTTTTATTTTGTCCAACAAACTCATTTAAAATCCAAAATTATTTTGACAACAAAACATATTTTATTTAAAATCAGATAGGCTTAGGAACAAAACGATTGAATTGAGACTCAAACCCAAGACCTCCGACACAGAATTAAGTCACTTAACCACTAAGACAGATACTTAGTTTATAACGAAATTCATAAAATAGACTTTAATAGATCAGGGCGTTACATATTTATTGAGTGTTGGGTCTTGCATCGGGGTATCTAGAGCAACTAATTTGGATTTGTAACTTTCCAAAACTTCAAGTTTACTTTGAATTTCTGTTAAGAAATAATTTTGGGTTTTTTTGAAAAGGTTTTAGGATTTCATAAGGTGTAAATATTAGTTCTTTAAAACTTTTTTTGGTTACTTCTTTTACTGATTCTTTCTTTATGGGTGGCTTTCTACTAAATTTTCAATATAATCCAATTATTTTCCTATTCTATAAAAAGTAATATTTGTTTAGTTTTTTGTTCTACTATCATTTTAATATCTTTTGATGAAATTTGTTCTCCTGCATAATAAGCCCTCATTCTTAAAAGACTTGCTTTTAAACCAGTATTTTTATGAAGATATTGAACTTCCATTAAATGGGGATATTGAGATTCAACTTCTCCTTTATTGGTTTGTCGTCTAGTATTATTTTTTATTGCATTAATAGATTCTAAATAATATTCGTCAAATCATTCAAAGAAATTTATATGGATTCTATGGGTATTCATGAATTCATAATATTCTTGAAGATTGTTGGCTTTTTTATTATTAAAAATTTTAAAGTAATCTTCTCTTTTAGAATTTTTAAAATTTTCTCTTAAAAGAATCTGGACAATGGCACATAGGTCTTATTAATTATTGGGCTTGTTTTAAGTCACAAAAAAAAGCCTATTGGTGCAGTGGTTGTGGCGTTACAAGTGTGGCAAGGGGTCTGAGGTTCGAGTGTTGGCATAGCATGAGGGGGTATTTATTTTGCACCTTGGTTCGGCTAGTGGTTGTATTGCAGTAAAATTCTGATTGATAAGAGGTTGGAGTGATATGTGAAGTGATATGTGGAGGATATCATGGAGGATTTTTAGGAGTGGATTGTGGAGAGAAAGGAGGAGTTTGAGTTGTAGAAGGATGTGCCGATTGGTATGTTGGTGTATGGGAAATTAGACTATGAGACTTTCTCCTCTCAGTTTGGTTCAATTTTTGGGTATTTTTGTTTAGGTCGGTTGCTCTAAACTCTTAAGTGCCAAAAATAGTTTCCTGTTCTCCATTTTGGGTTGTTGAAATGTTGTCGAATTGACCATTTGGGGAAACTGGTTAGATTACCGAATTCACTTTCAATATTTGCTAAATCATCTTTCTTCTTCCAATTCTTTCTACTTCTGTTTCTCAAAATCGAATAGTGCTTCTCTCCTTCCTCTCTAATCCTTCTCCTTTCGGACTCTCTTCTAAGCCAAATCTTTTCTCCACATTTCATCATTTTCTTCTCTGCTTCCAATTCCTTCACAATCCTAGTCGAACACATCTTAGGCCTTTCAGGTACTTTCATTTTATCATCTCCTCTCTCTATTGTGCTTGGCCAAATGCACCTATTCCTTTCTAACCGATTTTATCATCACTCTTTCTTTTAGTATTAAGTCGAATACTGTGTCTCTTAACTATTCTCTGACAATCGTGGAGCGTCGACTGCCTTGCTTCTCTGCACATCTCTGTTTTCTTCTTCGAATACTTCTTTGGCCGAATACTGTAGGGTAAGTAGGTTTATTTTGTAGTATTGATCAAATACTCAATCTGCTCTAACTCTAATTCTTTGGACTATAGGTATCAATTCAAGCCTTGTATTAAACGATTATTGCTAATGAAATCCATTATATGTGCAATGAATCGAGAAGAAGGGTGCGATCGTTTTCAACCAGTGATCTAAGAGTAATAATCGCATAACTTTGGTCAAGGTAAGTAGTGATATCGGTTTGGGGCTTTAGTGTTATTGATCATGAAAGGGTGAAAGATTGATTGTTTTGGGATGATTATAGGTTGATTGCATGTGGGGCATTCTATTCGTTGCGCAAATAGGTGTGTAGTCACCCTCTTCTCTTCTGTGAATCGACAAAAGCCAAAAAGCTAAAACTTCAGTATTTAAGGCCTCACGAGTGTGCGATTTCTCATATGGTAAATCGAGCCCACAAATTGTGGGCGATAGACTGTAGAGGCCACCACTAGCGTTCTCGTGCTCTTGGGCCGATATGGGCCTCATTTAGCTAAAATAGGCCATGTGGGCCCAATAAGCTCGTGGGCCCCACACGAATAAAATCCATGATAAGTGGAAAATACTGGATTGGGCTATGTAGTTCACATAGCCGTGACTAAATTTAGGCTATATGGGCCACACGAGCGTGTGGGCCCACTTGGGCCAAATAATGGGCTTTGGCCCATTTACACCGTTATAACCATTTAGGTTATTTGTGTCGTTCGAGGCAACTGTAGACCTTTAGAGAGGTCGTTATCTGCACCAAGACCCAAAAATAAGGAAAGTGACCAAAATACCCCTAAAGGGTAAAATTACTAGTTTACCCCTAATAGATGGAAATGACCATCTTACCTCTAGAGGTAGGTTGATTGATGAGTGTATGATTATTTGTAAGATTGTACTGAGTAGGACACTTTGCATACACGAACTATTTATGACATGACATACTGCATGGGGTTGGGATTCTTATATGAAGGAAGTATTGTACTGGTGGCTCTGCCACATTCACTGTTACTGGCAGCTTTACTGCGTTATTATTATTGGCAGCTATGCTACGATGATGGTGTGCTGGCTAGATGGGTCGATTTTATCCCCACATGGTGTGTTAGTTGGTACGGGTGGTGTGTTGGCTGGATTGGGGTGGGTTGCATTTTTGCACCATACTAATACTATATTGGGCTTAGGCCCACACTGTTACTATAATGGGCTAAGGCCCACACCGTGCCTCATTCTCGAATAGGGCTCGGCCCCATCACATCGCATATATTGTTACTAATCGATGATAGGGATTACACACTGAGTTTTCGTAAGCTCACCCTTTCTTTTAACTGTACAGGTAATCCCCAACCTTAGACAATTTGGAGCCGCGAGGGACTCGGAGGTGGCCACACGATCGCTGATGTTCTACTTTAGACTTATTTATTTAAATTTCATATTGGGCTTTTGATTATGTAATAAGGCCATTGGTGGATTTAATTTTTAATTGGGCTTTGATTTCTTGTTTTAAACTGCCAAACTAACATAAATGAGTTTTCAAAATAATAATTGTTTCAAGAAAAACACGCATTTTTAATTAGAGAAGCTTCCACGGTTTTATTCAGTTTAAGAAACCAACAATAACAAATATGGAAATCGTTTTGATAAGCTGCTTCCAAATTGTAATAACTTAAGTTGCCAAATTTTCTTAATCAATAAAAACTAAATGGGTTTTAATTTAAATACGGATTTTGTTATCAACAAGTCCAAATTTCGAAACCCACTTTGATGTGACACGTCAGATTCGGTCGTAACGTCTAGACCGGGTTTGGGGTGTGATATAAACTAGAACTTGGAAAATACTAAAAACAAATTGAATATTTTCAAAAGCTTATAAATACATGTTACTCCTTAGCTCTGATAATTGTGTGGATGAGAATCGTATTGAAATATTGGAAATAATAATTTGAAAATAATTTGAAAGCTTAAATTTGATTTGTTTTAAATTTAAATTTTTGAAAAATAAAAATAGCTTGAAAACTTAAATTGTGAAAGCTAGAAAATTTGAAAGAAACAAACTTTTGATCTCTGTTGTGAGTGTTTGAAGTCGTACCTTTTATTACAAAACTGAGAGTCTTTTATAAAGGCTCTTTCCTCTTTACAACATCTTTATTTGGGGGATCTTATCCCTCACATCATTTCCAAAACTACATAATTGCTACTTTTCAGATGATCTATTCTCTAATTACAAACTTTTTTTCTTTCTACAAAGAATCTAACCTTTTTTCAAGGAATATTCACTATTCATTGTAAAGAATCTTCACTGTTCATTGTAGAGAATCTTCTCTATTCATGCCAAAGAATTTCACTATTCATGCAAGAGAATTTTACTATTTGTTGAACTAGCTTTATTTGTTAAATTATTTTGATATAACAAACATATCTTTAAAATATAAATATGTTGTTTGAACAAAGAACTCAAAGCATGAATAATATTTTAAAACTTCCAAACATCTTAAAAATGTTTTAAACACTTG